>JAVJIX010000002.1:18830000-19475000 GCA_036785185.1 Paratrypauchen microcephalus
TCTATATTTATTTCATTAGGGCAAAATGCTACCTCTAGAACAATTTAATTTCCTCTGCTGTTGTGTAGGACTTCTGGGCCTTCTGTGGCTGGACTGGAGACCACTTACTCTGGAGGAAATGGTTTCTCCACATCCTACAACAGTCAGCGCTGGCTCAATCTTTATCTGTCTGCATGCAAGCTCCTAGATCTAGCTCTGACTCTTCCTCCTGAGAGCCTCCCACAGTTTCAGATGTCAGTAAAAGAAGTCCAAAAACATGTATTTGGTTTTACATTCTACTGAATTTGCTTTTCATCATTTCTTTTCTTCTTTTTTAACAGGTATCGCTGGGCCTTCATCCCAGAGGCTTCAGATGATTCAGGGTTAGAAGGAAGACGCCAGGGGACTCATCAGAGGGAGTTCAAACCTTATGTGGTTCGGTTGGCTAAACTTTTAAGGAAAAGAGCCAAGGTAATGTTCGGCTGGCTTCTCAAATACTGCTATGTCTATAAATCTATAAATGAAGTAAAATAAGGACATCCTTTCTTTCCCCATTTCACTCTGAAACTGTTCTGTCTAATGAAACCTTTGGGCCATAAAATATTAAAACGATTTTAATAAATGTAATAATAATATACAGTTTGTATCCACATCCAATGCTGTAATGAAATGAAAAGGACTAAAGTTCAACAATAACTGATACTTTATTTTTTCCATAGAAAAACCCAGAAGAGGACTGCTCCACTCGCACTTTGTCCTGGGAGCCTGGTCATCTAATGCTGACCCTTTATGTTATCCGGAGCCTTGAACAGCTACTGCCCTTTTTCAACCTGCTCAGTCAAGTTTTCAACAGCAAATGCAGCAGCAGATCAGGCCCTGCCTACAGCCACAACCCCACGGACGCCTCATTCCCAGGAAACAAGGAAGGCCATAAACTGGAGAGCCAGAAAGTCTTTTGGAGCAGAGCTAGACAGAACATTGAAGAGATGGTGGAGAAAGACTTCCTTGAGGGCCTTATCAAAACATAAAATGAAGCATACAGATCAACACTAGTGACAAACCTCAGTTTGTACATGAAAAACAAGGGATTATCAAGGGGAAATAGTTTGTACATGTTTTGTATTTATTATGATTTTAATTTTCAAAGCCATTGTATTTAATTTTAATTATCTGTAAATATGCGGCAGAGTTTTGAAGACTTTAAACATATTTCATGTACGTCCTTCAGGACAATGTAAAGATGCTGTGCCATTCCATATCGATGTGACTTAATAAAGATTTCTATGAAGAGTTACACACTGCTTTAATATATTTATTTTTACATGATGTAAATGGTGCAGTTATATCAGTATGGTTCAGACATGCAGTCAAGAGGATTCAAATCCAGTATAAGTGAGAAGGGTTCTTTGCTGTATTAACCACCTGGTATTATTGCTGTAGATGACACTGCAGCACCATGGACAGAGGCAGAGGTCTGTATTCTATAATGCCTAAAACATGAGCCATAAAAGAGGGAAGTGAAGCTGTATGTTTGTATGACCTTCATACTATGTCAGCAGCATGACGGCATCAAGCTAGGCTGAAGAGTAGCGTTTTCTTTAACCCTTCACTGCTCAGGCGCACAGATCCCTCATAGTTCTCGTCCGTTCCCGATTCTCGCGATGAAACTGTACCAGCGCGGTTGGTAGCACCGTGTCAGATGACTCAGAAAAAAGGCGGGGTCAAATGAGAAATTTAAATAAATAAAAAATGAAATGAGCGACATGATTCGCTTCCACTGAAAACAACGCCATCCACCGACCCGGTTCGAAGCGAGCGTCACCGGGGGCACTGAGGCTGACGGTTGGCCGCAGAGAGAGGACGCATCCCGGGGAGAGGGCGGAGGAAAGCGTCGCTGTGGATGGGGGAAGATAGGTCCTTATGTCCCTTACCACTGTTCAGTGAAAAGCGAGGGGTCGCTGGAGAGGATAATCCGGAGGCAGGAGGAAGACAGGAGGAGGGGGAGCGGAACTGCCAGCATCATCGGAGCGCTCCATCTCTGAGGCTGGCCCACTGTAAAGCACACAGTAAGAGGCTACTCGATCAAATTAAAGGGAATAATGATGGATTGTTAGCGTAGAATATTTGATTTGCCACCAGGATATACTTTCAATTACAAAGCCTTATGGGAAAAGACACTTTGGCTTATTCCCTAAACGCATTTGAACTGAACCAGCTCCAGTATTGTTATGCAATTCACATAAATGTACCTGGAAGTGCGTTGAAAGTGGCTACTCCATATTCAACCAACCTCTTTTCTTGCTGGTGCTATCTGTGTGTGTGTTATCTTTGAAGACAGCTGGGATTACGGAGGCTCGTTTTGGTCTTGGGGGGGTAGGACCAGATCGGACGCTTGACTGACCGTCGGGTTTGGACTCAGCCGAGAGAAGATGTCGGGTCAAACATTGACGGACCGCATCGCCGCGGCGCAGTACACCCTCACCGGGTCTGAGGTGTGCAGGGCTGTGTGTAAAGCCACGACACACGAACAGACCCCCCCAAAGAAGAAGCACCTGGAATGTGAGTAACCTGCCATCTGTCTATTTGCTTACTGACAATCCCGGTTCCTTTCACGTAGAACCAGACCACACTACAGTGATGCTGTATCTTCCATGTAGGCTGCACTTTACTCAGCCTCACCAAGTTCACACGCACACGTCAACTGCACGTTTTTATCCAGATGTTCACTAAAATAGTTCTCTTATCTCTCTGTGATGCAAGTGATGCCATAAAATCCCACAGCATTCTTAGGCCCATCTGTCTCATGCTGCTGCTGATGGCCATGCATTATTGATTGCTCTGGTAAAAGTATAGGTTACTGCCAAACTGCACTATTTAACATCAGCAAAATGTTAATATTTTGGGTCAAAATGATAAGAAAAGATATTTTGTAAATAAAGTACATTACAACTGATAACAGTAGGCCTGTTCACAGTAGGCTATGAGACAACACTCTTGATTTGTGCTTGGCACATATTTGATTCAGGTCATTGTTAGGGCTAAGGTTTAATCAGTATCGGCACCTTGCTTAGAATCATCATATTCCCTGAAAATACACAACTAGATTAGACTAGAACTGCTAATAGATTTTTCACAGTGATGGACTCGGCTATTGACTGTCTATTGACTGAATCTCATACCTTGTTTCAATTCTCTAGTGTCTACTCACACAGCTGACCTAAGAAGTGATTATGAAGTGGGTTTAAAGGACTGCTGAAAGAATGAAATATTTGTAATCTTTTTTTTTGTTTCTAAAAATGAATGTGTGGGTTGTTTGCCAATTGCAAAATTTTGCCAATGACTTTAATTTTACATCACCATTAGTGTGCACTACAGCTGACAACGTTAAATACATTGGAAGTGTCCATTCACTTATTGTCATAATAACACTGACTGATGGAATGGGTAGACCATGACTTAACAAAATAGTTTGCCAAAAGTCTGAGTCAGTATTTTTCATTGAAGCTTTTTACTAAATTGCCACATCACATCTAAAATGAAATGAAGCTATGTGTAATAGACCGGTTTCTTTTGTGGCTTTAAATACTGTGTTATAGAGAGCTCCCACATCAGATAACTATTAAATGGTTCACTGCACTGCAGAACTTATTCTGTTGAGATAGAAGCAGAAACAGGCTCTTCATGCCGTGATAAATTGACTGAATCAAGGAGTATAATATTTGAACATAAAAGGTTCTAGAAATACTGTACTGTACTGAGCACTTGAATAAGGGGATAGTGAGCATCATATAGTCTATGAAGTAGTGAAAGGCAATGTCAGAGTACTACAACCCACAAAGCTTTCACTCTGTTTTGGATTTGATACTTGATACTATGGATGTTTTGTGATGTTAATGTGGTTAACTGGGTTATAATCCATATATAAACACCCTCAACTCCTGGAACAGGCAAGGCCGCCATTTTAATGGTGAAAGATAGTAATTAAATATAATGACACATCAGGTGAAATATATTTTATGTTTTTTTTTTACTCAATTTGGACTTGGTAGGTTCAACAGCCAAATCAATAGGATTCATGTTTTTGCCTGTATTTTTATCCATGGGTGCTACTTGCTCTTGGCAAAGCTCCAGCACAAAGACCAAAATGGCATTTTGAATGGAGAGTGCTTGTGCTCAGAACAGGGTGGGATTGAGGAGCTGCAGCTGTGAGTCAGCTGCCTGCCTGGGCACCACTTCTCAAGGCATGAATACTTCAGACAAAGCAAACTATTGGAGTGCAGATCAGAAGAGACTGACAGAAATCCTAAATGGTTTTATTGCTCGCCATCGTCTTAATAATAATATTAAGATGATGACTGCAGACATCTGTGGCTTATTTTCACTTATGTACCTACAATAGCGGACTAGTACTGTTCAACATCTATGAATCATCTTCATCACTGCAGTCTTATTCAGCTCCTCCGTTACAGGCGACAATGTTAAAAATCAACCTTTGCACCATTAATCCTCTCAAGTGCGTCATGGCAAAGCTCACCAAGGTTCCATTGTAAATCCCATACATCTTTCCCATATACTTTTCAAACATTAAAATATTAAGTTTAAAGGCACGACAGAGGCTAAACAGCTATGTGATAACTAACGTCAATAATGCAGTTGTTTTCAGTCCAAGTGCATTTAATTTAATAATTGTGTGAAATGTTTTAATTGTTTTCTGCCTTATAATGTTTCATTTACAGATTTTAAATACAATCATTAGTTGATTAGCATCCAGCAATTGTATTTTATGTATTTATTGGCAACATGATGCCAGTGTAATGATTCCTCTTTTTTCTCACATAAAACCACTTATTGCATTGGCTATTTACATTTCTTTGAGAGAAATACAGCAGATTATAGACTGTGATCAAGTGAATAGCTGCAGTGCTATTTTATACACAGGGCCGATTTTGTTTGTTTTTTTTAATCCAAAGCAAACACAGTGAGCAATGAAGTGTTCTGCCTTCAAACTGTGAGGGTTACACTTGAAAGCAGCATTTTAGCACTTCTTTTTTTAGTGTCCGCCTAAAGCTTGAATGGTTCATGTAGGCACGACAGATACCAAGTCTAACAAGCTTTTATTTTAGCTAAATAATGATGACTGTTCCTCTAGACACACCTCTCCTAATAGCTCTTCACCTATAGATGTTGTTTTACTTCAGACTTGAGACGTTGTTGATGATCTTTTAAGCTTGAATAATACTGGAAGTTATATTCTGCCGCACTCTACTTTACATTCCCTTCAAATCCTTGTTTTCAGAAAAATCAGCCTGGTATTTGTGCAGGAAAAACAGTCACTAGCTCCTCTCACGTTGCTAAATCTGTCTTTTCCAATTAACAGCTGTTTTCACAAGTGTCATAGTGCTTTGCTCCAAGTGATGCAAGTACAGCCCTGTAATATCATGACATGTACCACCAAGGCGAATGCAGTCGTTTCAAGTCAAATACAATCCTTATTGAACTAAATCTCAAGCAGACATTAAAATATAGAATTAAACCTATTAAAGGAGAATTAACGTTTTTTACAATCTGAGCCTTATTTTGGTAGTTTTACTCACCCATAGCACTTTGGTGTCATTTGGAGCATTTCCGGAGATGTTTTAGATTAGCGATGTCCGTAACGTGAGTGGTTGGGGCACAACGCTGCAGTCACCAAAATAACACAAACTTTCGCACTTTTCAAATCATAGAAGCTTGATGTCTTAGTCTACACTTTCGTTTGAGTCAAAAGTGGCCTGTAATTTGAGATTTATCCATAGTTTCGAGTAGATGAGGATGCCAGTGCGCATGTGCGGAGTCACAGCTTATTTCGCTCTCAGCTCTCGGGACCCAAACATGAAACGCAAAGCTGTAAATTATAATAAGCGACCTCTAATCGCTTATTTTCAAGACACCATATTACGATCAACTCCCGTTTTCACAGCCACCAACATACACCCATTTCTCTACGTACTTTGTTCTTCAATTTCATTAACTTAATCTGATGGTGAAATACATAGGATTCAGCAGTGTCACATAGTCATTTTGGTACAAATGGAAAAAAAAAAGCTACACACTAGTGTGATCTGCAGCTATCCATCGGGGGTGCCGATAGCTACCCAGCTATTAAATCGTGTTAGATAAATATTGCTATTTAACATGTGCAAATTATAACATCATGATCCATGGGTGTCATCAATTCTATACTATTTATACAATTTTATACGAACTATAGTGGACACAATACACCTTCTTTAATCGGACTATATCAGGAATATACTTCATAGTGTAGCAACTTCTCTTTGGAAGGAAGATGTTTGTTTTTCACCCTGAACAAAACAAAACATTGCTCCTCCTAAATCCTTGACTATATCTCTTTATAGATGTCTTGTATATCATATTGAGTAATAATAACCCCGCAACATAGAGTTTAATGGCTAATAACACAATGTCCACCAAAGTTTCTACATACTATACCACTGGAACTCAATTGGTTCATGAGTACTGAGTAGAAAATTGCTGTGTTTGTCCAGTCAGTGCAGTGCTTGTGTATGGATGAGTTGCAGTACACAGATAAAGAGAAGTAGGATCGTAGTATGAGAGGCCTCACAATGATTCTTCTGTAGCCTTGTCTCTAATCTCTAACCCTGTGTGGGCGCATGGCCATCGTAGCAACAGTATGTGTCCAGATTAATGAGCAGGATCCAAAGTCGAGGACCACATAAGTCCCCAACTACACCATTATGTCTTCAAGATCTGAACATCGAATGACCTCCTCTAGACCACCCACGCCTATCACTAAATCTCACACTAGAAGGGGCTTTAGAGGACACTAGGGCCTTGAACCTGATCATTGGGGTCTCAGTATTATGCCACTACAGCTTGAGTGACTTATTAGGCTAGAGAATATCTATGGGCCTGGGTTTATTGTAGAGTTGCCTGGGTATGCTTTCAAGTGAATTCTTTCAAGTGTATTTATAAAGATGCAGTACACACATGCAGTACAGTGTAATTTATTTTAGTAATAGTGTTTTTAAAAGGCCCATATTACGCTATTTTCTGATCTGTGTTATATGTCTCATCAAAAACTTTCATGGATCTTTGAAGACTACCACATTGTTTTTTTTGAGAAACACAGTGTCAGGTTCAGCCTGATTGATCGATCATCTTCAGCTGCAGTAATGCAATACTTAATATAATATTGGGCTATTCATATATAGAAACCAGTCTTACTGAAGACAGGGGTCAGATGGACATTTCAAAACAAAAATTAAATGAACTCTACCTAAAGACTGAATGGGGGAAATCAAAGAGTATTGCGTTTTGTTGTAGTTTTGGTCCCTGTGAGCACCAGTTATCAGCCATTGGATTTGAGCAGCGGTTAGAGGAAGGACAATTAAAGTCATTAGAGAGAAATAGATCGATTTGCACAGCAGGGAAGGCAGATCTGATCTTGCTGATGCATGACTGGTTGGTTTGATCAGCAATAATTAAACTTTGTTTTGTTTTGTTTTTTGCTCAAGGTGGTGTTTGTACATTGCAACATTAAAAAGTGGTTACATAAAATCCTCAATATCTAAATGAGCATGTATCCTCTTTCACCACCTGCTCGCTGCCTGTTCCTCCATGCCTCCACAGTGTCTGCAGCTACCTTTTTGTTTGGCTGCCACACCACATTGGCGCTGGTATACTATGCTATGCTGGGTAGCATTGCATTATGAGTACTTTTTCTCTCCCTCTGTATGTAGCTAGAGGCTAGTGGGAGCTATAAATAAACCCCACACTTTCACTATCCCTTCACGTGTGCCTCTGAACACAAGCATCTCTCATCACCAGGCCGCATGGCTTGTTCTGCTCAACAGCAAGTCTTTTTGTCTAGTCCTAGTCAACTTCTTTTTCAGTTCCTGTCATGATTTGGTCCTGCTTTAGATCTCATATAAACATGATTTTGTCCTTGTCCATAAATTGTTTTGACTAGTTAAGGTTCAGCTCTGGTTTAGTCTTGACAGACAGAAATTGCATTATTGCTGCTGCCTACACAGATATAACACTTTTTCCCCTTCAGACCATTGCATACTGCTGTTGTGTTATTAGGCAATACACATCTCCCACTTTATCTAGTTACCTGGTCAGCCAGAACCACATGCTTTGACAAAACTTTCAAACATATGTGGTTCTGGAGCTTTAACATGTCTCCCTGATTCCAGAGGGTGTGATTGACAGGCAGATTAACCAATCAGAGAGACACATTTTGCTTGTGTCAAAAACAAATATGGCTGCTTAGCATAAAGGATGGAGAAACAGATTTTTGTAGAATCAACTGTTGAGAAGTCAAACATTTTGTTCAGAATGTTATGAGAATTTTTGAGAGGAAATGTCTTTCACATTTGATAGACACATGCTACAAATTAGTGGCTGTGGTTGGACCATCTCGAGTTAGGACAGAGGATTTTCATGCTTTATTTTCCAGTACCAGAATCTTCTGGTTTGAGACAAATATGGTGTATGTATGAGTGATTGTTGGTGGTCATAGGGGAACCTATGACTCACCTGCAGCTCATGTGGTGTTGAGTTAACAAATAATAAAAATATTTTGACCAAAAAAGTGCTTTATAAATTAAGATGATTAATATATTATTATTCCAAGGAGCTATCAACAACATCATACACTAACTGAAGACAAAACATGTAGCCTGGAGTTGCAGATGTAGAACCACTTTACAGGGGATAGTCACACATTTTATTCAAATTTAAGGACTTAATCACCCATGTAAAGCCTGTACACTCACCCTCTGTAACATAAGCCTCATCAGAGCACTGCTGTTGGAACTGATTTCCAAATAATTTTACACTTTCCTTACAATTTGTTCTAGTATAAAAGCTTGTTACCATGCCAAGGTGGTTTACACCCAAGTGAGTGTAAAATCCATCCATGAAAAATCCTAGAAGACGTATGCTTGGTTTACAGACAGTCGAGTGTAGGTATGTTGTGGATTGGCAGCACTTGTACTCACTCACAAAATATCAGTTACATTTATCGATGCAAAGCACTATGGGAAACCAGACTCCAGTGCTCCTTGTATTTTATTGGATGATATCTGAGTGGGAATGAGACCACAGTATTCTAAAAAGAGAGATCAGAGCAGGCCTGTGCAATTTGGGTACAATATTTTGTATTTAATTTGGGATTAGATTTGCAGTTTACACTACACATCATGTACTGCACGTCCAGAAGCATAACTTTAGAGTAATATAAATAAGGAAAAGTAAGTTTCAACAGGTTTAACCCTTCTTTTTTCCCTTACCCTCTCATTTGGAAAAAATAATTATCTATTATTGACATAGTTTAATACTAGCAGAAATTGATTTTGATGCAGTTGTGGTATATTTTACATCCCTGTGGTGTTAAAAAATGTCAAGATAAAAAAGACACATCTATTTCTGTTGCCGTTCTTTGCTGTGAAGTTTTTTGTAGTTTTATAATTACAGTATTTAGTGATATTTTCAATTATCAAATGTTGCTGTAAAATTATATGTGCTCATAGCTCATATACAGTAGCTCATCAGGCATTATTAGCTTGATTGCATTACTTTGAACTTGGATTGTAGCTGCAGATAAGTAGCATTTGTGCACTGATGTAGATAATGTAGCTCTGTGAAACTAGGGCTGCAATCCTGGTGCCTGTAATGACCTTGTGTAACACTCCCTGGGCATGAAGAACACCAAAGCATGTTTTTGAAGTTTGTGAAAATTTGCCTCAAATAAGACTTTATTAGTGTTTTTATTCAGTTGGTTTAAATAAGATTCTGCAAACACTGGTGCTTTTTTCTGGTGCTTGATCTCCCTGTCACAGTTATCACGGGTTAATGGCTGTGCAGCTGGAGGCAATTATCCCAGAGATCAGTACTACCAGCTCTACCAAGTGAAGATTACCAGGCATGACGTATTCATGTTATTATAGTGATATAATTTACTAAATACAATGAGATGAAATACTGTACTGGTAACCATTCATTTTTAAAATTTCTATTGTATAGTGTAGATACAATGAACAATATATGTATTAAATATTTAATGAAACAAATTTATAGACCTGTCTTATGATTTTTGAAATTTCAATTTAATTTTGATAACTAATTGTCTATTTAGCCATCAAAGAAAATAGAATAAGACAGAGAGTTAAGTTAGCTACTCATCATTATCATCATATAGTCATTGATTCATAGTTTCATTAAATTGCATCATGGATTCATTGAGGCTGCCTGACTGCTGGTGTCCTAGTTTGGGTTATACCACCCTCTGAGCTTGTGTAGTGTGTGATAATATTGTACAACATTAACATTAATTTGTACCCCTGCCTAAATGCCTGCTTGAAGGACACTGTTGATCAGTGTAACATATCACAGCGTGCTAGACTTGACTTTTCACCTCCTACTACCACTCTCCCCTCTTGTTTTCACACACAGTCGTGAATAATTAAGATCTGGGCAGAGGAAAGACAGTGAGTCAGAAGCTCCTGTTGAAACCCTGTTCAGCATCGAAAACACCTCTCAGCAGAGCACTTTTCTCTTTTTCCCTTCTGCAGGCTCGTCACGATGTACTACAACAGATTAGCTTCAGTACTCCAAGGAACACTGAGAGCAAATCTTACAATTTAATTTACATAAAAATAAGGGAACCCCCATGAAGGTAGAACTACTTGCACCAGTATACTATTTGCTACAGGGACCTAGATCTTTACTACAAAAACAACTACTGACTATTGGCTATTGGTATTACTTGTTAATCTTGTTGTAATTGATATTTTTTTGTAAATGTGGGTAATACTCAATACTCTAATTTACTCTAATACTAATTTAGAACACTGACCAATGATTGTACTGTAACTATGGACATGAAACAACAGCCTCTGGATTACATAGCATCAGTTTGCCAAATGAGGAAAGGCAGAGTGAAGGAGCGACAGACAGAGAACTCAAAAGCGTGGGCCAGAGAAGCAGCTGCTGAGTCATGAGGGTTTATTCACTGTTTGGGATCGCCACTGAGGAAGTGTAGTGTTACTGCATGATCAAAGTGTTGTATATCAAACCATACTGTGTTTCTCTTATTAATTATTAGGTTATACTTTCTTATTCAGTGAAGTAATGGTGCCAAAAAGAATTAGTAAGTCTCAGGCCTGGTTATACTGGGACAAGTTAAGCATAACCTATCCCCTTGAGAGAAAATACGAATGAGCCCATATTACTATTTTCTGGTCTATGTTACAATGTTGTTTCCTCATCAAAACATACCCGGAGTTGTGTTTGGTTTCATACATGTTTAACATCCATCCAACCACTCCAATATTGTGTGTTAAATGAGCTAACATTATAACATGGCTTAAAGCTCACAACAGTCAATTTTTTGTAATATCGGACAATTAAATCATTATAGCAGTGCAGAGTAGTGTAAGCTATACCATTTTATACTTTGTAGGATACTGTACAATGACATAAAACAACTGTCATATAAAGCAGACCTATTCAGCTTGCAGCCAGATGTGAGATATGGCCTATCAAACAGTCTGGCAGTAAGCATTCAGGTGCTTACTTGGCAATATTAATAAATCACGTGTTAATAAATGTCACATCTGCTTTTCTCTGTTCTGCTGAATAAGATTTTAAAGTGACTCTAGTGATTCTAGTCAGATTAATTCTCTTTCATGTCCAACATGCACCTTCTTATCTCATCCCCTGGCTCAAGATACGGCCCCGGGTTTTACCGTTTGACAATCTCCCATTGCCCAGTCAATACATATCTTCTCTCCTGCAATCACAATTGTGCCTGGGGGAGAAGTCATGGCAGAATCTCTCTTTTGTGACATATTTGATCTTCTAGATTTCCTGTTTGAGTTAAAGAATTACTAGGAAAATGGGTTAAGTGGTGAAGGATTCTGATCCTTTTCTGCGTTACAAAAAATCGGAGCTCAAACGGGCGATTTTGAACAAGGCACCTTATTGACGTCAGATCGAACAAAGAAATGCAAATGCAGTTCCACCCCCGTCTGTCTGTACTCAGCGTCTCTGTAAATCACGCCCAGAGAGTTTGGACTGCGAATGCGCTAGGCAATGCAAAATGCGTTTTTTTATTTGCCTGGAGGCACGTCCGAGTGTTTCTAGGCTCGGAAGTCCTTTATCTGAGCCTCTGGACCTTTGAACAGCAGTGGTTTAATTTTATTTTATGTGGAAATTTGTTTATTTTTCAATGGAACGCTTCAAATCTCTCCCCCCGTGCAAAAACAAGGAAATGGATCAGCTGTGAGCTACAGCGGAGAGCGGAGCGTTTGGCCACGCCCCCACCCTCTACTATTGGCCAGCTCTTTTCTCCTCATTTGCATTCAAGCAACAACGCCTATTATAGAGTGTTCAGAGTGAGAAAAATTACTCTTTCTCATCTTATATCTGTTTCTCATGCACTGAGTGTTGATTTTGAAGAAGGATTCATTTACAGTATTAGGGAACCATTAAGGAGCCATATAAAAGCATCAAGAAATACCATGTCATGGGATCTTTAAGAGCTTGTATTTTAATTTTTGAGTTGAGGATGCTTTACTGTGATGAAAGATTATTTTATTATTATTGTTGAAGAAGAGCTTTAGACTAGTCTCAGTGTCTAGTAGTTGACCTCAGTCTGTCACAGTTACACTAAGTTAATGAAAATGCATCATGCAGTTGACCAGTGTACTGTGGTTAAACTGTTTTCTTTACCCCTAATGATGCATCATTTCAAAGCTTAATTGTTTTAGCAGATTAAATACTTAATACTTTAGTACTTAAAATTGTATAAACTCACTGCTTTGTTGAATGTTGACAAGATTGTGGTGCATTGTGAATCCTGTCTCCTACATGCTGTTTAATAAAGCCATAAAGAAATATTGGTGAAAAGTTTTTAGTGCTTTAACTTTTTGCTCTCTTAAATATAATTATTTTTGTGTTAATTATGTTTTGCCTGTACAGGCCAAACATCTTGCTAAACACATAAACCATCGTACAATACTACAGAGAACAAGCCAGACACTGCCTTTTAACAGTGTTCTTCATCTCAAAATCTTGCTGTTTTTCAGAAAAGCACACCCTGTACCTGCCACTCACCATGTACCTTTTTACTTGTCATTAAAACCACAGGTGTCTCTTTGTAATTTCCAGATCTGATCCAGGCCACCCAGGAGACCAATGTGAACGTGCCCCAGATGGCAGACACTCTGATGGAGAGGGCTGGGAACGCCAGCTGGGTGGTGGTGTTCAAAGCCCTCATCGCCACACATCACCTCATGGTCCACGGCAACGAGGTAAACTTCTCTACCAAATCAATACAAACAACAAGGGGTGGAGACTATGTTTTAGATACATGCAAGTAGAGATACACCGTTATATCGCTATTTGTAACAGCTATTGGCCTTTAATCTTCAGCAATATTTTGTTTTGGTCAGTCTGCTGCACACAAAGCTTTATGTATTAAAGTGGTAATATAAAGCTTTGTGTTAAGCTCACAAAATGTATGACTATACTATATACTCTTATGGATTTGTGGTTTTAAAAAAAAGGGAGACTTGGGGGGAGTTTGTAGTAAATTTAAATTACTACATTAATTTCAACAACATAATTTGGGGAAAACATTCCAACATATTAGCCCAAAAATAAAGGCTGCCATCAGTTCTAAACAAATGAAAATCCATTATTAGACAATCTCTCGATATGGCATAAACTGTTACTCACATATGTTATGTTGATCTAACATGAGCCTTATTTTTATTTTATTTTTATTTAACCTTTATTTAACCAGGTAAAAAACCCATTGAGATCAAGACCTCGTTTACAAGGGTGACCTGGCCAAGAGGTCAGCAGCACACGTCCAGAGTAAAATAACAGTAAAATATCAAATGTAAAGTGCAATAGTTGTAAACAGTAAAATTAAGTGCAAATGATATTAAAAAGGTGCAAACAATTGTAAACACAAGCGATAAAATGCGTTAGTTAAAATGACAGTACATTTAAAAACACAGACACTGATTTATGTTGTTTTTTTTGCCGATTATATAAAAAGGAGCGAAATGTTTTAAATGAGACAAGTTCAGTCATTTTCAGTTCAGTTTGAAGAGTGTTCCAGGCTGATGGAGCGGAAAAGCTAAAAGCCTGCTTTCCTAACTCAGTCCTAACACGAGGAACCTGCAGTTGAAAAATGTCACTAGATCGCAAGGCATAAGCATTGGTAGTTCTTTGAAGCAGTGTACAAAGATACGAGGGTGCCAAGCCGACGAGTGCCTTGTAAACCAATAGCAACCAATGAGTGTACCTTCGTGTGCTCAGAGAAGGCCACTCTGCTTTGGCGTACAGTTCACAGTGATGCGTAAGGCGATTACAACCAGTCACAAACCTCAAAGCACAATGGTACACCGTGTTTAAGGACTGAAGACATTTAGAGGACGCAGTCATGTACAAGACATCACCATAATCCAGCAGAGGAACAAAGGTTGCTGAAACAAGATGTTTACGAGCTCTGAGTGAGAAACAAGATTTATTACGATAATAAAAACCTAGTTTCACTTTTAGTTTGCGCACCAGATTGGCAATATGTAGCTTGAACGAGAGCTCAGAGTCAAGCAGAAAACCAAGGTATTTGTAACTGCTGACAAGTTCTATTGATCTTCCTTGGACAGTTTTTATTTCAGGCATGTCCTCAGGAAAAAGACACTTATGAGAAAACACCATAACTTTAGTTTTCTCAGCATTTAAAACTAATTTCAAGGACTGCAGACGTGTCTGAACAATATCAAAAGCAGATTGTAAATACTCGAAGGCCTGTACTAATGAGGTAGAGCAGCAATAAATTACTGTGTCATCGGCATAAAAGTGGTAAGTGGCATTTGACAAATTAAAACATAAATTATTGATATAAATAGAAAATAAAATGGGTCCCATCACTGAGCCCTGTGGCACTCCTTTTGTGACTTTAAGAGAAGTTGAAAAAGATCCAGACATGTACACACACACTTATAAACATACTGCCTACTGTGTGTTTTTGCCACTATACTTACTAGTGCTATTACTAATGCCACCTAAATTTCAGTAAGTGCTCCAAATTACAAATACTGTGTAATCCATCACTGCAGTTGCTCTTCCTACTACCAGTATGAGCTCTTGTACTGCTACTTGAACTTTAACATCAGCCTGTCCAGGTGCTACAGGTGGAAATTAGCACTAGTGCAATGACCTGGTACAGTGCATCGCTCCTGTTAAGGTTAATGTATTGTGTGCTGTCCCTGTCTCATTAAATAAATACACTAAAATAAAATAAAATAAAACTACTTACTTAATTATTATGTATTAATGCTTATACCACTACTAGTGCTGCTGTTTCTACTGTTTTTCATAACTTGTATTACTACTATATTTACTACTACTGTAACCATTTCCAATTTTGGCACTTTTGGTGATGCAAATAGTTTAAAAATGTAAGATTTTCTGGCAGTGTGTAGCAGATTGGATGGAGTCATGAATTTTCTGAATGACCAAATAAGTTCATTCTCAAAAAAATACAAAATTTCTAATGTGGCTGAGAGCTCTAAAATAACATTTTAACACTTTTCGATTCACTTTAAAGGTGCACTGTGTAACTTTTTGATTGGTGTTCTGTCATCTAGTTGATTCTTTGGATATGTTACTGCTCTTCCTGGAATGTTTCACAGTATGGCATTAAGCAGCTCTACCTTACACTTATTAAATTACATAACTTGGACTGGTTTGGTCTCCATGAAGATAGAAAGGTTTAATGCCATACTGTGAAACATTCAAGAAGACGCAATAACATCTCCATGAACAAAAGCACTGAGGGACCCTACACCAGTTACACAGTGCACCTTTAAGACTAGAAAAACTGTGTTTTTTGGCACTTTCATCCATTCATTAATGCAAAATGTATGTTCTCCCAAAATACAATATTAATTATTTTAAAACTGTAAACTAATCAGTTAAGCTCCATTTTAGTTTTGAGTATTTCTCTTTGAGTTATCCCAGCATGTACTGTATGTCACAGAGCTAATATCATGGTAATTGCTCTAGCAGTATCTGAATGAAACAATGATGTCCAGGCAAAGGGCAAGTGATCTTATGTTCCAGTGAGGGCCAGAAGGGTTGCGGTCATTTACTGATAAGACTAATTAGTATTCATTAGCCAAAGTGATGAATGGATTGCATGATTGTTTCTGCTTGTCCTTGTTGAAAACTGCTACCCAAGCTTTTACTGCTATTTAGTTATAGGTTGCTACACCGCACATAAAATGATAATTGTTCATGTTTAATATATAAAACTGTCTGCCATATCTTCCTCAGTGCTTCTCCGGGACCTTATTTGTCGATGTAATATAACCTCATGCCCCCACATGCTACTGCTGTATTGCTCATTTATTATACTATAATTTTTATTTGATAGTGACTGTGGTATATCATTTTAATTCAGTATGTTTGTGGTCAAGAATGCATGGCAAGATTCTTGTGCTGCAAGGAAACTGAGGTTCTTTTTGTGCAATTTTGTGCTATGAATGTTTTCAGTTTTCTAGTATTCATTTGGAATCTAACTTGATGGCACTATCAGAATGCAAACTAACCAAAAAATAACATTGTACATGATATTCCTGCTTGGACTAGGCATACAGGGGTTACTACTAGGGATGCACTGATCCAACAAAGGTAACAGCTGTATAACACATCTGGATCAGCTTGTTATATTTTATTTTTGTTTAAAGGAATTAGATGCTGTTTTCAGTCTCTGCTCTGATATCAGTTAATATCAGGTATTGGAAGGTATTTAAATCCATATGTAGCCCCCCTTTGCCCTTATCTGAAATCACAATGGGGTTTAGCTACCCTAAGTCCTTTATAACTAAGAAGTTATTAGATTGGTTAGTGATTTAAGTAATAGGTCAGGCAGTTTGAACATAAAAGATTAGTTTACTTTAAATTCACACACCTAAGACATACACACATAAACATAAACCCTTTGAAAAATATGAAAGGAAACTTATAGCCGGCAAACTAATTCAAATACCACAGTTCAGCGCTGTTGAGGAAGAGGAGGTTGCTTGAGAGCGTAGCAATTCACAAAGGCGATGAGCAAGACGACAGCGAGGAGATGAGGAGTGAGCAAGGCAACGTTCCACGCTCCCGCATGCATGCACCCACGAGCGGCAGGCATGGACACCAAAGCACTCGGCTCCCCTGGTCAGCAAACGTTAATATCGACGGTGTAAAACTTCACTTGTAGTTACACAATGTCCGGCTTCACACGCGGCATTTCTGTTCGTCTATCCGATGAACACAGTCCGTTTTTAAGGCCATTTACAAAGCTAACTCACAATGAAAGTTAATACACACTCCAATGGCGACTGCCCGAACTTCCACCACGAGCAGCAGTTGGCTTTTTTAGACAGTCCCAAATTCGTCGTAGCAACAAACAAGTTCACTCGTCGTTTCCTAAAGTTACTACTACGTCTATACTTCAGAAATACATGGGTTACGCATTTCTATTTTAACTAAACTTCACAGCTTGCCGCTCCGCACGAGCACCATTCCATCTCTCCGTTCTCTCTCTCCCTCCACGAATGGCCACACCTCCCGTTACCTCTCAACTCTCTAGCTTCTGCTTGGTTACAGGAATTAAAGCATAACGAAATATATACTTCTCCAGAAAATTCCTTGACATCAAAAGAAACAATAATATGACATTTACATCGTTCAGAAAATAGTAGTGAAACAAACAAAAATATACCTGGTATTGCATTACACGTTTCAAACATGACGTCACCACATTCTCAATGTAATGAACTCCCATTAACAAAACTCTCAACTGTTTTTAACCTTTTAAACCTTTTTTATCTAAACCTTATTGATTGAATTCAAAGTATTTATTATACCAACTATTTATTATTAAATAATATCAAATCCTCACAGGGCTACATCCTCCCCTTTCTAAATGTCTGCATGTCCTCATGAGACGCACAAAGTAAGAAAGATTACTAAACTACTTTGGTTTTCAACAACCTAGCTTAATAATAATGCCCTTGTGGACAATAGTGATCGGCTTATCACTAGCTTTTCCAGGTTCATCGTAAGTCAAACGAATTACAGGTTTCACATGTCTTTTAGCTCTAGAGCTAGACCTGAGATTATGCTCAATCTTAAATGGAGTACTAGATTTTCCTCTAGGAGTTTTAACAGGAATGCTAACTTCTTGAGCGGGCTCAGAATCAGAGTGATCAGTGTCAGAGGTGGATTCTCTGGCATTTTCTGCCTGAGACAACTCCTCATCTTGGTCCAGATCATGTCTAGGAGATTCGTCATGTTCAGAGACTTCCTCGGGCTCTTCACCGACTGACGTCTCCTCTTCATGGTGAATTGAGACTCTTTCGTCCTCTTCTACGGACTCCTGGACATCCGGCTCTTCATCCCCTCTGGTTTCGGCTACATTAGGCTCCCTGTAGATCTGTCTTGGTAATAGCTTACGCAGACCTTTCCAGTAGGATCTATGAGTCTGTCCATACTCCATATCTGAAGATGAATCCGTGTCATCATTATCCAACTCTGGTGTTCTTTCCATGTTTCTTTTGGATCTGATTTTGTTTCTTGTCTTCTGTAGCCTTGTCTTTGGTCTGCCAGGCAGCGGTTCTTGACCTCCAACATCTGGCATTCTCAGAGACTGGCTTATGGGCAAGAGATGATCTCGGTGCATGGTCTTCACCCCACCTTTCCCATCTTCAGGCCTCAATTTGTAAACAGGTAAGTTGGGTAATCTCCCGACTACGACATAGGGCACTGAGCTCCAGCGGCTTTCGAGTTTATGTTTTCCTTTTAACCCTAAATT
This sequence comes from Paratrypauchen microcephalus, assembly GCA_036785185.1. Lineage (NCBI taxonomy): Eukaryota > Metazoa > Chordata > Actinopteri > Gobiiformes > Gobiidae > Paratrypauchen > Paratrypauchen microcephalus. The sequence goes on from JAVJIX010000002.1 coordinate 18,848,890, forward strand.
TCTCAGAAGCACTCTGTCACCTTTGTCAATAGTCTGGAAACGAACTTTCTGATCATACGCTCTTTTATTTCTTTGATGCGTCTTGTCAGATGACTTGCTTGCAAGTTCGTAGGCTTTCTGTAGATCTTCCTTCAGCTTCTCGACGTATCTGGAATGATGCCTGTCTCCAGCTCCATCCACTGAAGTACCAAAACAGAGATCTACTGGCAACCTAGCTTCTCTGCCAAACATTAGTAGATATGGCGAAAATCCAGTCGAATCACATTTCGTACTATTGTAGGCATGGACGACGTATGGAATGTGCTGACTCCACGATCGTTTCTTTTCATGCCCCAAGGTAGCTAACATGGATAGTAGAGTTCTGTTGAACCTCTCGGGTTGTGGATCCCCTTGAGGATGATAGGGCGTAGTCCTGGATTTCCTCACTCCAAGGATCATCAGGAGCTCTCGTATCAACCTACTTTCAAAATCTCTGCCTTGGTCAGAATGTATTCGGCATGGCAGGCCATAATGCACAAAGTACTTCTCTACCAGGATTTTGGCAACGGTGAGGGCTTTCTGGTTCCTCGTTGGAAATGCCTGGGCGTATCTCGTGAAATGATCTGTCACGACCAACACATTACTGATCCCTTTCGAGTCTGGTTCCATGGAGAGGAAATCTATGCAAACAAGGTCCATCGGCCCACTGCTCACGATCTGGTGTAGGGGTGCCGCCTTCTTGCAAGGTGTTTTTCGTAAGACACACTCTCCACAGTCTTTGATGTACTGTTCAGCATCAGCTGCCATCTTGGGCCAATAGAATCTACTACGTAACAAGTCAATTGTCCGCTCCACACCCAGATGTCCCATGTCATCATGTAGGGATCGCAGGACAGCCCCTCGGAACTCAACAGGCAGCACAAGCTGTGTCAGCAGTTCTCCAGAAGGTCGCTTGCTTGTTCTCTGTAGCAGCCCATCTTTTAGCTCAAAACGGTCTCTCTCTCTCTTGAACAATGTCAGTTCAGGGGTATTCTTGTTGTCATTCGGCCACTTTCCTTCTCTCATGGCCTCCATCACTCGTCGGATGATGTCATCCTTCCGCTGAGCCTCCATCAGTTCAGGTTTAGACATCTGCTTCAACGAGCACAGATTAAGGTGAGTGGGGAAAGCAAACACCCCAGGAACACACTCAGGGGATGCACCTAACTGGTCCACATATCTGGGTGGTGAGCCAGCATCATCGGTCGCACTAACCTTCTGGCATATGGATTTCACTCCATTCTGAGGTATCTCCGCCCACTCTCCTCCCTCTGCCTCATCAGCCATGTTTCGGGAAAGCAGGTCGGCGTCGATATTGGTCTTGCCGGGCCGATACTTAATGTCAAAGTCATATGTAGCTAAGGCCGCCAGCCAGCGATGTCCTGTTGCATTCAGCTTAGCTGTCGTCAGCACGTAGGTTAAGGGGTTATTATCTGTTCGGACTGTGAATTTAGCTCCATACAGGTAATCATGGAATTTATCCACAATCGCCCACTTGAGTGCTAAGAATTCCAGTTGATGTACGGGATAACGTTGTTCAGTAGCACTCACTCTTCTGCTTGCAAAGGCAACGGGCCGGAGTCCTCCTGGGTGTTCTTGGTACAGCACAGCACCAAGACCTTTTAGACTGGCGTCGGTGTGCAGAATGTACGGCTTGTTGGCGTCGGCAAACGCCAGGACTGGCGCATGAGTGAGGCATTGGATGATGCGATGGAATGCATTGGTACACGCTTGGTCCCATCGACCTCCAAATGGTTCGGAATCTTTCAGGTAAGTCTTATCTTTCTCCTTGACGTGCCTCTTGCTTTTCTGAGTTGGTGCATACCCTTTGGTGAGATCAGTGAGTGGTCTGACAATCGCTGAATAGTTGGCCACGAACCTCCTATAGTATCCACAGAATCCTAAGAAGGACCTCAAGGACTTCAGGTCTGTTGGCCGAGGCCAGGTGGTGACTGCCTGTACCTTGTCAGGATCTGTAGCAATGCCATCTGCAGAGATTATGTGCCCAACGTACTTCACCTTGGGTTGGCAAAACTGGCACTTGTCAAGGGAAATCTTTAGTCCAACTTCCTCGAGTCGGTCGAGCACTTTGAGAAGCCGCTCTTCATGCTCCTCTAAGGACTTTCCAAAGACTATTAAATCATCCAGGTACACTAGTACCTGTAGCAGGTTCATATCTCCTACTGCCCGTTCCATTATTCGTTGGAATGTCGCCGGGGCTCCGGTAATACCCTGCGGCATTCTTTCGAATTCGTAGAACCCTAACGGACAAATGAATGCTGTTTTCTCTTTGTCAGGTTCAGCCATTGCAATCTGATAGTATCCTGACCGTAGATCTAAGACTGAGAACCACCTACTTCCGGTAAGGCAGTCCAACGCATCGTCAATGCGAGGAGTCGTGTACTGGTCTGGGACTGTTCTGGTATTCAAGGTTCTGTAGTCGATGCACATTCTGACACTACCATTCTTCTTTCTAGCGACAACTATTGGAGAGGCGTATGGGCTACGGGACTCTCTAATAATGCCAGCTTTCAGAAGATCTTGTAGATGTCTGCGTACATCTTCAATGTCGGCGGGCGCCAAACGCCTTGACCTCTCTCGGAATGGTCGGGCGTCAGACAACCTGATGTGATGCTCTACTCCTCTCGCCAGCCCCACATCCCATTCATGCAAGGAGAATGCACTAGCTCGCTCTGACAGCTTTTGCCTGAGTCGGGACTTCCAGGGCTCCGGGATGGGTGAGTTGCCAAAGTCAATGAGGCTAGGGTCGAACTGTGTCTCCACCTCAGTGCTTGAACTCTTCTTGGACTGGAGAGTAGGCACCACCAGCTCAGCAGGACACAAATCTCCAATCACTGTTCCAACAGGGAGGACTGTATCACGTACTGACTCATTGCGTACGATTACACGGAAATGCTTCACATTCACCTCTGAACCGGGCACGACCATTGGCTGTAGCAACAGACCAGCTGGAAGTGGAACTGTGGGCGAAGCGTCCACCATCAGTAACTCTTGGTCAATTGACTTGTTTGTATTCACTTGGCAGATGGCTTGACACGCCCGTCCAGCAGGTATGGTCAGGGGCCCGGGACCCATCCATTGGATGCATCCAATGTCCTCTTCACCCTCACCGGTCACTGAACTGGACTGGACAGCTTCCTCAGTTCTTATTCCCAGCGTCTCGGCTATGTCCACGCCAGCAGTCTCTTTGCAGATTTTGGCCAGACGCTTGAAAAGACTGGCGTTGGTCCCCAGGATGACAGGAATCTGGTCAGGTGTTCTAGGGCCAGGACATATCAGTGCTAACACAGAGATGGATTCTTTTGAGCCACTGACACATTCAGGGAACTCCATGTCTACTACGACATATCCCAAATAGGGATAGCTGTTCTCACTTAACCCCCATATGGATAGGCCTGAGACAGGGTTGACTGGCACGTCTGATAAGTGCTGCTTGTACCATGTCTCAAAAATAATGGTCACTTGTGACCCACTGTCCAGAACAGCTTCACATGGATGGCCATTCACGTGGACTTGTACAACAGAGGGAGGACCTATAAGGCCTTTGGGCAGGTGTGTACCTCCCACTTCAGTAACTTCACTTCTCTTACTGTGACATACAGTCTCCGGGGTTTTACCTTCTTGGCTAGGTGATTGCCCAGTCTTTGCCTTCTTGAGAGACTGTATGAGCTTTTGAATGACTTTGCCCTGATTTTCTGCATTATGGCACTTATTGGCGAAGTGCCCCTGCTCGCCACAACGATAGCAGATGCTATCATCAGAGACTTTGGCTTTCTGTGGCTTTTGACTGTATTGAGCAGGTTTTGAGGGTTGTACCCTCAATGCAGTAGCTGGCGAATCAGAGACTTTAGCGCTTTTAGTCAACTTATTCTGCAGCCTGCGCACCTGCTTCTTCAACGCAGCAACTTCAGCATTTTCACTGCTCTCTGCCACAAAAACTGGTACTGGAACCAGCTCATTGTCATCAGTCACTTCTTGGCACGGCGTGGTGTTCATAGTGGCAAACAATGACTTAAGCTCTTTTATCTCCGCCTTCAAGGTCAGTATTTCCGCCTGACGACTGTCCACTTCCTTGTTGGCATGAACTTTGTGAATGGACGTACTAAGCTTGACTCTAGCAGCAGCATACTCCTCTTCAGCCCGGATCTCTGATAGAAGCTCTAAGAACTTTGGGGGGTTTTCCCTTCTCTCTCTTATCTTAAGCTGGATCAGCATCAAATCCGAATATATGGCCCCCGGAGCAGCTGTTCTACTCGGGCTATGTCCACACGGCGGGATGGAATACCACCTTTAGAAACGACTTTGGTAAGGGACTGCTCTAGTCGCCTCAAGAAGTCAGACAGCTTCTCGTCTTTCCCTTGTTGCAACAATCGAAACTCAAAGTAGAGGTCTTCACCTGACTCAGCTGCACCGAATGCGCTTTCAATAGCATCGAGGCACTCAGCAGGCGTGACGTCAGCCTCAGCTGTTCGCACTGCTTTCACTACGGCGAGTGCAGGTCCTCTAAGACACTCCATAATGCGTCTTCGTTTTTCTCTATGTGAGCAGTCACTTTCTTCCACCATTAAACGTGCCTGCTCAAGCCAGTGTTCCAATGCCTCTTCTCCAACCGGTGTGGGTAGTATGCCCGAAAACATCCTTAGGCGACGATAACTGCTGTTCTCCCCTGAAGGCTTCTCCATTTTCGACAATACATCTCCAACAGCACGGATAATGGACTCTGCAGAGCCATTGGATGCTGAAGCATCAAGCAGAACTTTCAATGGGGTTTGGCTATCTACATCCGGAACAGGACGCTCACCTGCAATGATAATAGGCCAATATTCTTTCATTGCAGGGCTTTCCACTTCAGAAGGAACCTTAGTGTGGTCAATTTTCTCTTTTGTTTCACAAAGCACACTCAATCTGTTCAATTTTGTGTTAAATCTTCTTCCTCTTACTCGTACACGTCCAAAAGCTTTCACAGTTTCAAGAGTCTTCTCTATCTCATCCACTTCATAGCCTTTTGGCACCAGCACAAGCAAGGCATTGTCTTCATTGAGAAACTCACCTTCACACCACTCTCTGAGCTCCGTAACCAGCTCTGACTGAACTAATTGAGTGTCCATAGTGAATACTTATTAATAAACTAATCAGAAAACAGTAATAAAGCAAATGGTTAAATTTTAAGGGATAAAATAATTTACCTAGTGCACCTTTAATGTGACAAAATATTTCACCTAGTGTACCTTTAATGCATCTTAAATTACACTAAAATGCACAAAATTTCTAACCTAATCTAATCCCAGCGGTGCCTCCAATTTTATGTAGCCCCCCTTTGCCCTTATCTGAAATCACAATGGGGTTTAGCTACCCTAAGTCCTTTATAACTAAGAAGTTATTAGATTGGTTAGTGATTTAAGTAATAGGTCAGGCAGTTTGAACATAAAAGATTAGTTTACTTTAAATTCACACACCTAAGACATACACACATAAACATAAACCCTTTGAAAAATATGAAAGGAAACTTATAGCCGGCAAACTAATTCAAATACCACAGTTCAGCGCTGTTGAGGAAGAGGAGGTTGCTTGAGAGCGTAGCAATTCACAAAGGCGATGAGCAAGACGACAGCGAGGAGATGAGGAGTGAGCAAGGCAACGTTCCACGCTCCCGCATGCATGCACCCACGAGCGGCAGGCATGGACACCAAAGCACTCGGCTCCCCTGGTCAGCAAACGTTAATATCGACGGTGTAAAACTTCACTTGTAGTTACACAATGTCCGGCTTCACACGCGGCATTTCTGTTCGTCTATCCGATGAACACAGTCCGTTTTTTAAGGCCATTTACAAAGCTAACTCACAATGAAAGTTAATACACACTCCAATGGCGACTGCCCGAACTTCCACCACGAGCAGCAGTTGGCTTTTTTAGACAGTCCCAAATTCGTCGTAGCAACAAACAAGTTCACTCGTCGTTTCCTAAAGTTACTACTACGTCTATACTTCAGAAATACATGGGTTACGCATTTCTATTTTAACTAAACTTCACAGCTTGCCGCTCCGCACGAGCACCATTCCATCTCTCCGTTCTCTCTCTCCCTCCACGAATGGCCACACCTCCCGTTACCTCTCAACTCTCTAGCTTCTGCTTGGTTACAGGAATTAAAGCATAACGAAATATATACTTCTCCAGAAAATTCCTTGACATCAAAAGAAACAATAATATGACATTTACATCGTTCAGAAAATAGTAGTGAAACAAACAAAAATATACCTGGTATTGCATTACACGTTTCAAACATGACGTCACCACATTCTCAATGTAATGAACTCCCATTAACAAAACTCTCAACTGTTTTTAACCTTTTAAACCTTTTTTATCTAAACCTTATTGATTGAATTCAAAGTATTTATTATACCAACTATTTATTATTAAATAATATCAAATCCTCACAGGGCTACACATAGTACCAGAATCTGTATCGCAACTGAAAAAGCTGGAACAGTTTATCCCTAATTACTTACTTCTACTCTTATTACTACTTTCACTATGACTACTGTGTTACTACTTTTTACTGTAATTGAGACTCACCTACATCAGGGGTGGGCAATATTTTTTTTCCATGGGGCCACATGAGAAACAGAAAATATTGTGGAGGGCCTGTGAGTGTCTGTTATTGACCAATGGCTCTTTCTCTGTGTGATTTCCTAACTTACTGTTGGTTAAATCAATTTTGCTAAGCCCAGCAAGGTGGCTGCCTTTGTCATTTTGGGCTGTAAATGTATTGAATTGTTGCTAATCACTAAAACATATTTGCATTTCCCAATATAAATCAGACACATATTTTACAATCAGACACTAATCGATACTTAAAATAGTATTTAAAAAAACAGACACTTCACAAGAGGATATACCAACACAGACGGGAGAGCCAGAGTGGAGCTCAGTCTGCCGTACATCTCCACCTAAAAGCCACGGGCCACTCCTTTGAGGACAGTGAGGTACAGATCTTGGCCAGAGAAAAGAACTGGTTTGAGAGGGGAGCTTTTCAAGAAAGAGAATCCTTCCTTGAACAGAAATGGAGGTCTCAGACATCATTTGCCTCCCATCTATAACTCTATCCTCAAACCTAAATCAAAACAAAGAAAACAATAGGGCTAGTAACGTCAGGTCCCGAGGTGTGAAAACACCCATTATGGCCCTGAATGGTTCTGCTAACCAGACCCCACACTCCACTCCCACTGCATATTTAATAGGCCCACCCAACTAACAGAAACTGAAAACAAATAGGTGAGGTAGTTTCAAAGTAATTTCATTGTAGTTAGCTCCTCCCTTCAGGCAGATATAGGCAGTGTCCACCAGCATCTGACCAGAACTGTCGAAGCAGCTTGGATGAGCTGCAAAACGTATTCGACCAAATAAACTTTTGTCCAGTTGACAAATTGAATTTCTCCTTTTGCCTTAAACTAGTAGTGAAACTTAGATACTCATTGAGCATGTATCAATACTAAAAATGTCACATTTACAGGACAGAAATGAGCTTTCCCTAACTGACTTTAGACTGAGCTGTATCAGAAAAAGTCTAAGACCACATAGACTAGTATATGCCCATGGACCACTGTGGAACATGCTTGGACGACTGAGGATTTACACAAATATAACACCACATGGTAATATACTGTACTAGAAAGTACTATTATGTTTTACATTGTTATGTACTTTGGAAACTGTCTTGTTTATAAAATGTGCTATACAAATTAACTTAGATTGTATTGTATATTTACTGTTGAAAACCACATTCTTTTGTCTAAAGAAAGTGTCCGTCATCATGGTATCAGAAGTATCAAATCTATTCTTTAGTTTTGAAATCAAGTATGACATTTTACGGTTGTGACAACACTACAATCTTTAAATGCTATTTGCGGGATGCAAACAAAATACTAGGGATGTCAACAATTAATCGACTTACGATTAATTGTCGATCAAGACGGTCGATTAAAATGCATTAATTGTAACTAATCGCTAGAAGAGAGGGCGCTACTCTGGAATGTGAACACGAGATGCAAACCCACTCGCTAGAAGGACCATAGCGTTACATCCGCTGTCCGGCCCATATGCCGGTGTGTGTGTGTGCGACTGTACGTGTGTGTGAGTGAAATGTTTTCCCCGATCAATTCATTTTTTTATCATTTCATATCACGGAGCTCTGCGTCAAGCTGCATGTACCAAGCGCGAGTTTCGTTTTTACAAAAAATGTCCTCAATTTATTTTCAATAAAGAATGTATTTTGTTATTCAGCATCAATACATTTGTCTGCTTTTTACTAAGGAATAATTAATTGAGGAATATACAATATAATAATACTATGATATATTTATGACTCAGTATTATGTATACTATAGCTTATATTCTTAAAGACCCTATTGAAACACTCAAATTCAGGTGAAAAACACCGCTTATCAATTAATCGTAAGTCGATCGATAAGGTCAATCAACTATAGATTAATGAATTAATCGATAATTTGCATCCCTACAAAATACATCTTATTATTCATTCCTCCATGGAATTTGTTGGCATTACTTGTTAATATAGTATGAGTAGTGCTCTGTGCATATCATTAAGTCTGTATTCTCTTACAGAAATTTCTACAGTTCCTGGCATCTAGAAACACACTTTTCAACCTCAGCAACTTCCTGGACAAAACTGGTTCCCACGGTGCGTAGTCTTTGCTTTGTGGTTTTGTGTTTTGTGTAACAATCCAACATACAACACTCAAGAAAGCATGATTGTTATGTAACTCTCAGCTTTCTTAATTCTTCATACCATTAATTAAACTAATCTACATAAACCAAGTCTCTCACGGTGGTAAAGAACTGTTGGATGGCTTTCTGTCCGGCATTGTGCACAAATGGCAACAGATGTATTCAACAAAATAAAAAATGTTTGTGCCTTTGTGTCTTCTCCTTCTCCAGGCTATGACATGTCCACATTTATCAGACGCTACAGTCGCTACCTGAACGAGAAAGCCTTCGCCTACCGACAGATGTCTTTTGACTTTGGCAGAGTTAAGAAAGGGTTAGTGTCCAGTTTCATATGTATAATTAGTGCATAGAACTGCATTAAAACACTCTTATTATTATTAGCAATGCCAATGGCAGGTTCAGACTAAACTAACAGACGTTGCATTTGAGTTTCAAAGGACTGCAAAGACAGTATTCAGTATTTATAACCCACAAAATCAAGATAAGATTTGGTTTATGAGTATTAACATGCATTTAGTTAAAAAATCTTATGAATGTATGTGCAGTTGTAGCATCCAGTTAAAGCTGCCATCGGCACAGTGCAGAGCTTTCCTGTACTGTCTGAGTGTGGTGGTGAATACAGAGTGGGCTGAACTGCTGCTGCATCTGTAAAACCTGTGTGGTGTAAAGATGATGTATTTTTGTCTTGATCCATGATCAGAATTCACTTTTTTATTTTTCTCTTAGTGCTGAAGGTGTAATGAGGACCATGCCAGTAGAAAAGTTACTACGAGGAATGAACATTTTGCAAGGCCAAATCGATGCTCTTCTGGACTTTGATGTAGGTGACATTCTTCCTAATGATTTCTGAGCACCTTAGTAACATTTGTGTACACACAGTATCTATTTTATGGTGTTTGTGTAAAATATGTGTGTTTATGGTGACTGTTACTGCTGTCAGGCATTGTGCACAAATGGTTACTGTCAGGTATGAAAACAAACCCTTGGTCTGAAAAAAGAACCTAATAACATACAAATGGCACATGGTTAAATATTGCCCAAATGTGCTGTCTAATTGTTATTTGCCATTTAAAGTAACTACAGAAAAGCTTTGAAAAAAATACGTTCAATAATACAATGTGTTTTGGGTCAGAATCAACCAGTATCTTCTCTTATTACACCAATTTATAAATCAAAATTAACCGATATAAACTGAACCAATATTTGGTCCATGAACATTTTTGGCACCGATATTTGATTCCAGTATTGCTACAGTGCATCTCTAAAAAGCATTAGATTAACCCCTAGATTGCTGGACTCCATCCATCCATCCATTTTCTTCCGCTTATCCGGGGCCGGGCTCCGGGGGCAACAGTCTAAGCAGGGACTCCCAGACTTCCTTCACCCTGGACACTTCCTCCAGCTCCTCCGGGGGGACCTCAAGGCGTTCCCAGGCCAGCTGAGAGACATAGTCCCTCCAGCATGTCCTGGGTCTTCCCTGGGGCCTCCTTCCGGTGGGACATGCCTGGAACACCTCCCGAGGGAGGTCATTCGGAACAGGTGCCCGAGCCACCTCAGCCGGCTCCTCTCGACATGGAGGGGCAGCGGCTCTATTCTGAGCTCCCTTCCGTGTGACTGAAGTGTGAGTTGAAGATCCCCCTGACAGAGGGCTCAGCCAGACGTTCCCAACAGACCTTCACTATAAGCTTGGACCTGCCAGGTCTTTCCGGCTTCCTCCCCCGCCAGCGGACCCAACTCACAACCAGGTGGTGATCGGTTGACAGCTCTGCCCCTCTCTTCACCCGAGTGAAGATTGCTGGACTATTTTTGCTATCTGCCAACACTGTAGATAAATGTCAGTAATGCTTAGCTGTCTTCTATTGCTGAATATCTGTTATTCTAAATATATTACCATCACAACACATAAGGAATCTGACTGTGAACTTCCTTGTGTCACTTCCAAGATTAGGACATGTTTTTGCAGGATATGAATGCTTAATATTGTCACATTATATTGCTGATGTGTGCATCCCTCAAAGTTTTCATGCTAAATAATGTTATGCTTTTATGCTTTTTCTGTTTTCCTCAGGTTCAGTCAAAGGACCTAAACCATTGTGTGCTAAATGCGTGCTTTCTACTCCTTTTTAAAGATCTGATAAAGTTGTATGCTTGTTACAATGATGGTGTAATAAACCTACTAGGTAAAAACTTTTGTGAATCTTATGATTGCTGTAAACAATACGAGCAAATAATAATGCTGAGAATATCCTTCAGAAAAGTTTTTCCAGATGAAGAGAAGCCAATGTAAAGATGGTCTGGAAATCTACAAGAGATTTTTAACACGAATGACTCGGGTTTCTGAGTTCTTCAAAATTGCAGAGGTAAAGCAACATGCATACTGTCATGTTGTCATGTGTAGATATCATCTGTTGATTAACTGTGGATTTCTTTTTCATTGTAGCAAGTGGGAATAGACAAAAACGACATACCGGAACTCACTCAGGTAAAACTGACTCTTCTCTTTTTGGCATTATTTTATGAGTATTTACTAACAAAGCATGTGTTACGTTATTGTATATTTTTGTAAATGTGTGGCATGTATTTCAGAGATACATGTTCTAATGCAGACTCTCTCAAACAGTCTGGGAGTGTCAGGACTAAACTAGACCTAATTTCATGTAAACACGACTAGATCTCTGCTAAACATGACCAAAACTACTAGTACAATTAACAATGGATGCAACTCGTCCTTAATTAGCTCTTTCTAGTGGTACCTGCCCTACAGATGGAGAACCACTGCTCTTTGTGTTTTTATTAATATTAAAGGTCTATCCCCTCAACAAACTAATTTTGGTGACTGACCCCTCTTGTTCAAAACCCACGCCTTTATTTCTGTTTTCATTTCCAGAGATGCAGATTGATCATTGAGGCTGAGAGTGTGAGTAGTGCTAGCTTTATGGAGCAGGGAAGGGCAACATTTAGTCTGAAATTGAGTGCACTGGTTTGAAGTACGCTGCACTGTGAGCCTATAGAAAGCCGGACATACGTAACGTGTGGTCTGGAAGAGTGCAATGAAGTGACTGGAAAGGGCTAGAAGATGAAGTGCTGTGATATGCTGAGCAATGCTGCTGACCAGGGTTTGCGTCCGCTTTTAAGAGCTAAGCATAGGTGAAGTTCAACCTCGTGCATTAAAGGTGTAGAGGATCCAGACAGCCATGTTTTCACATTTAGTGCATTTTGCTTTATGTTCAACCAAGTGGAAAGCTGCTGCACTTGCTGTTTGCAGGATTACAATAATAACATTTGCACTAGCTGCCTGACAAGCATGTTAAACCATGTTTGCACTTACTGTATATGGTCATGTTTAAAAGAAGAGCTGATACAAAATGCATGCTAGCTAAGGATCAGAGTTTAACATACAGCGCTGGAAAAAAAAATAAGAGACCACTACAAAATTATCAGTTTTTCTGATTTTACTACTTAAAGATATGTGTTTGGGCAAAAGGAACATTTTTGTTTGAGTCTATAAACTACTGACAACATTTCCCCCAAATTCCAAATAAAAATATTATCCTTAAGAGCATTTATTTGCAGACAGGTGGCACGGTGGCTGAGTGGCTAGCACTCACTCCTCACAGCAAGAAGGTTACGGGCTTGATCCTTTCCTTGTGTGGAGTTTGCATGTTCTCCCCGTGTTTGGGTTCCTCCAGGTACTCCGGTTTCCCCCATCAACCCAAATCATGTGCCATAGGTAAAATCCTTCAGCTGTGGTCCTGACTAAACCTAAGCAACAAGATCATGGAGATGGGTCCCTGGGCACAGTCATGTGCTTTCCACTGCTCCTGAATAAAGGATGGGTCAAATGCAGAGGACAAATTTCCCTTCGGGGACAAATAAGTGATATATAAATAAATAAATGGTCAAATGACAAATGGTCAAAATAACAAAAAAGATACATGTTTTCAGACTTTAAACAATGCAAAGAAACAAGATCAAATTCATTTTTAAACAACATAATACTAATGTTTACACTTAAGAAGAGTTCAGAAATCAATATTTGGTGCAATAACCCTTATTTTTAATCACGGCTTTCATGCGTCTTGGCATGCTCTCCACTAACCTGGGAAATCCCAGGCTGCTTTCGTTCGTTCCGATCTGAAAGACAGCCTGGCGACTATGGCAAGCGAGCTCTCCCGATTCTGGGAGCCAATCAGAGAGCGGGGAGGGTGGCAAGACGGTGACGCGTACTACGTGATAAACGGAAGCTTGTAGTTTGAACTGACAACTGACATGATTGGCTATGGGCTACGTATACGCCAAATGATAGACATTCGTAATGCCCAATAAACGGCCTTTGGCGATCGTAAACTACACCTCCGCTACGAGATATATCGAAGGTGGCTCCCAGACCATATATCACTTGTGATATGGTCAGGTGTAAACCAGGCATGCTCTCCACAAGTCTTTCACATTGTTCTTGGGTGACTTTATTCCACTCCTGGTGCAAGGACTGAAGTAGCTCAGCTCTGTGTTTGTGTTGGAATTCAACAGATGCTGGAATGGAATGGCTGTAATACATGTAGAGATGCTGTTTTCAGAAAAAAATGCAGTGGTCTTATTTTTTTCAGAGCTGTATAATTCAGCAATACATACAGATCTTTATGTCATTTACAACAGTTGTGACGAGTAGAGCTGCAACGCAAGCAAATGCATAGAAAACTCATTCACTGTATCCAGTTTGAAGGCTGTTACTAAAAAGAATTTTGAGAATGAGGTCTTGCCCACTATTATTACATTTTAAATTTAATACAAAGTAAATAAGTTATTCTTTTTACGAGGAAAGCACAATTTTACACCATTTTTGGCACAGTGGTTAGATTGTGTTTTGACTTCTAAGAGTCAACCGACAGCAGGCAATAGAGCTGTTTCTCTTTTGAAATATGATTATAGATAGAGTGTGACAGTATCTTTCTCAATGATGAACGCCCTCTCAGGCCATTCAGCACTAGGCCTGTCTCTCTCTCTCAGGAAATTGAGTAAATGGAGTGAAAATGTATTAGAAACTTCTCTTTGATTAGGGATATTGTTAGCTCTATTGTTCCATGGGAAATATGGTGCTTTTTGTATTTGCGCATGATTGCATGTTTTCCATCTTTTGTTCAGATGCATTGGTACAGTATATTTCTCTTGTTCTCAGACAGAATAGTTGGGCAGTATTTATAAGGTTTAATATATTGAAATAGCATCATCCATATTTCTGAATACAGTAAATGAAGAAGGTTGCATCAAGACTACATCAGAAGCAGGCAGTTTGCTGTGGTAAACTTCAAAGGATACAACTTCTGTCATTGCAGTCAAAGCTGAAACTGACCTGATAGTTTGTGGATTCAGAGACTATAGCCTGTCGTGGTATTCAGCATTGTTGTCTTAGACCACAGCCGACTCTATTTGAGATGCAGTAATAGCAGTCCTCCTCTGTAACCTCTCTGTGTCATTGTACAGGCCCCAGAGAGTCTACTGGAGTCCCTCGAGACACACCTCAACACACTGGAAGGGAAAAAGCCGTAAGTAATAAGTTCATAGTCAGTGAGCAATCGATAAATACTGTAAAGTGAGAATCAGTTGAATGAATGATACTGGGATTATTATGCTAGGGATTTTTAAAATTGATTTAAATAGACCATTGAGAGGGAAATATACTCAAATCATTCAATTAAATTAAATCAAATTAAAATAATTAACATAGCTGTTCACATTTATGTATGTATATTGCACTGAATTGGTTAATCTTGTGCATTTTTTTTTCTTTCAATATAAAATAATTAGTCGAAGCTGAAGTTTCTTTTTCTTTCTTAAATCTAATTCCTTGTCCCCAGAGAGGATAAGTAAGTATGACTCCAAAAGACTTGTGATTTATTGTTGTTATTGTTGTAATATGTACTAATTTCCCCTTCTGTATACACCAAAACACATGGAGTGTTTGTATCTATACAGAAGTGCAGGGTATAATTTTGTGAATGAAACCCGTTATTGTATCTCTGTCATACAATAACAAATGTATGATTGATCAATGTTAATATTTGATTGAATCATTCTTAGCATCTTATCACCAGCTTCAGATATTGTGCCCTTATACAAAGGTGATTATTGTTCAAGTGGAGCTGGAACCAAGATGTCAATACTGTGCATTGTGGAACCAATTATTATTAACTAGATGTTATTGCTTTCCCTGGAATGTTCCGCAGTATGAGATTAAACCTATCTATCTTGCATTTATTCAATTACATTTTTTTTTAATACTGTGAGTGGGGTCACCTCTCTTCGGATGTGACCTGTAATTTGGCCTTGTGGCACCTCATGCTTATCTCAAAGAAGATACTGATACGTGCTCTCATATTGCTGTTCTGTGGAACTGGATTCTAGGCAAAGCAGTGTCATTTCCATGGAGACAGGCAGATCCAGAAATGTTACACAGTGCACCTGCCTGTCTTCATAAAGCTGTTGTATTGCATATCAGTTATAAGCATCTGCTCTTACTGATGTTTTATATCTCATCTATGCAGGTCACCCACCAAGGTAAGCAATGTTTTATATTATCACAATTAGAAATAATGCAGCTATTGATTTAGATACAGTTAAAAGGCCCATATTACACTATTTTCTGTAAGTAAGATAAGTTCTTCTCTCAAACAGAAAACACTCCGTTCCACCTCCGCTCTAAAACAGAGCATTTTGAGCTTTGGAGATGTAGACAGACTAACAATAAAGAGTTACTTAAACAATTAAACAAAATACAAAATATATCTCCAGGTATGTTTTTGATGAGATAACAACTTTATAGCATGGCCAAAAGCTCACAACAGTCAATTTTGTGTAATATAAATAATATAATAATAAAGTGCTTACTACAAAGTGGAAGTGTTCTGCATAAACAGCACAATTCATATCTTACATAATCAGATCACCAGGTCACCATGTTGATTAAAGCTTCTCTTCCAGCAGGAAGCAACAGCCAACAACAGTGCCCCAGTAGCAGCCGCTGCACCAGCCAAGCCTGCTCCACCCACTGCTGCCGGTGGGCCTCCAGCACGTCCCGGGCCACCTGCCAAACCCCCCCCTCCCGCCATCACCCCCACTGCTCCAGCCCCTGCCGCTAAAGCTAACAAGTAGGAATCTATCAACGATATCATATTAGTTTAATTGAGCTGCTTCTTCATTATTTTGGAGATCAATGCAGACTGTCAGCAAGTTCAATATTGAGCTTCCTCTCTGTTTGTTTAGTGCACTTGATGATGGTTTCCTGTTGGACCTGGACCCAATGTCCTCGTCGTCAACAGGGGGCGCAGCAGCCTCCTCCCTAATAACCAACTGGGGAGGTAAGCTCTCGATACATAGAGGATTTGACTGCACGTTGGTCATTTAAAATTAAATTTTCACATTATGTTCAAGGGTTTTTCAAGATTTTTGTAGTTTATTTGTATTTATTTATTTAGCATTTTGTATATTGAGATGAATTTGATCTAACTGTCCAAATAATCATTTTTATTCTTTTTGTGTTTAATCTCCTTTGTAGATCTCTTGGCTGACCGTGAGTATCATTAGATCTATATCAATTTAAGTATTGCAGATCATGATTATTCTCTTTCTTGGGTGTTTTTAGCACAAACTACTTGCACTATATCTGCTAAAAAGATGCAAACCTATATCACTATATTTCAGGGTGGCAGTCCACTCATCACTCTTATCTCTCTCCTCTCTTCTTTGGGTTGTGACTGGGCGTTGGTGCTTGGATTTGGTGCTTTGTAATGACCAGCCGCTGCAGAGCCGGTATCTGAGGCCAAAGTGGAGCCTGCTGCAGCAGCTGTTTCTGCTCCAGCTTCAGTTGCTATAATTCCCCCTCCTGCTCCAGTCGCTATAGCACCCCCCCCTGCCCCGGTTGCTATAGCGCCTCCTGCTGCTGCCCCTGCTGCAGCTGTTCCGGTGCCCACCTCTCTGCCCGTCTCTGCTCCCACCACCACTGCCACAGACATCGACCTTTTCGGAGGTCAGTGTGGTTGGGTACACTGGCACAGCATGGCCCTCTGCCTGCTTTTAATAACTACTGCTACAATTAGGATTTGGATTTTGAGATAGCAAACTGTTACATACCTTGTCTAAAGATGAAAAAAAAAAACATCTCAACAATTTGAAAAGGTCCTTCCTCTTTTCAATGCTAACACAATGTCTTTTTTTTGCGATGAGCAAAAGCCATATCACATCCCAAATCCTATTAACAACCTAGTGTCTATTGGTGGTTGCACAGTTACCATGTTTTGACATCATTTATTTATTGTATTTCTGTGCCCCCTATAGACTGTATTGTAATTAATATTCCATCCAGATCAAGAGATGTCCCTTATTTGCTGTTTTATTTGCACCCTAATAGTTTTCCCTCCATGGCTTACTAACAGATATGTCAAGAACCTAATTGATCAAAATATCAACTTTGTCAGTAATCTGACCTTGACATGTCCTTTTGTCACAGAGTAGCACTGACTTGTGACAAGTGCCGCTGTTTGCCCTCACTGAATGCACCTCTATGCAGCCTTTTAGATCGTCAAAACAGTTTGATCCTTTAGATTTATGGGCTGCATATGTTTTGTATTCTCTGCTTTCACCTGATGCTGACCTTTCATTTTTGTTTCCTCTCCGCTCTATTTGTTGGCTCATCCTTTGTTTGATCCATGCATCTGTCATTGTCCCGGGTGTTGTGTTTGCCGTTGTTGGTCTTTCCATCTGCAATAGATGCCTTTGCACCTTCTCCAGGAGATGGTCCAGCTGCCGTGGCTGCGGGCCCTGCTGCTGATGCGTTTGGTGGATCTGGTGGGTGGATTGATGGCTTTTTGTGAAAGTGAATGTTGAGTGTCTGTTTGTGTTTGTGTAATAATGTAATCACTAAATACAAGCTGCTTCTGCCTTCTTAGAGGACAGTAGTACTAACATGCCCAACAGGGCCTACTGATTCACTCTCAATCCTGCTCTAAAGCCCCAGTCATAGACCTGCTGGCCCATCCATTCATCTCTTACTAAAGGCTGCAGTAAAAAGCAAATCTCCTTGATTAGAGTATCCATTTTACACTGCCCAAAGCCTTAGTGTAACATCAATTGTTTTTAACAAATATATGAACAAATATTGGTTTGGTTTGCTTTTCTACAGTAATCAATGGAATACAGTTCACTTATCCTAATACATTATCCAGATACCAACTTTCTAGCATTTACCATGTCCCTGGATATATGTGATTTAAAAGGCAACAATACATTTTAATTAAAAAAAAACCAAAACAAAACATGATTAAACATTTTCATCTGTAGATCTCAACACAGAAATACCCACTTGGTAATGACAAGAAACAGGACACCGTAAACGAACAATTATACAGTACAGGAAGTGGTTGTTGCATGTTTATGGAGTACTAAAGTTTGATTTCTGTGTTGGTCTTCCTGTCTGTGTGTAGTATTACCACAGCTTGTCCAGCCAATATAGTACTTCATATATTAGACTCTGCTTTTTGTTTTAACAAGCCCTAACCACTCCCTCCATATCCATGACCTCCTTCCCCCTTCCTCTCCTCACACCTCCATAACTCCACATCACTTCTGCTGCTGAAGACCCCTTCGCCACGACAGAGGGATCTGCCAGCATGGCTCCGGAGCTGGACCTTTTTGCCATGAGACCAACTGAATCGGACAGCGCCGCCTCTGTCCCATCTACCCTCACTCCTGCTTCATCCAGTGAGGCTCCGACCATCGCTGCTCCCATTGCCGCCCCTGCTGCCCCTGCCCCATCCACAACCTCCACTACTACTATTACTACTGCAACAACTGACAAAGCTACCACAGAGTCCACAGCCGCTCCCAGTATAGATCTTTTTGGTGGTAAAGACCTTTTGTTTTGATTCTGCCTGTGCCTTGCCCTGCACTCTAATGATGATGATGAAGTTTTGATGATATGTCGATTAACCTGCCTAGTCCCTACATTTCAGATTTACTTTTGTTTTCCATACTAACTTTCCTTCAGTTACAGAGCACATGGCCATTTAAATAATCAAGCATTACATTGTCTACATTTTATAACTGGACACACTACTTGTTTCTTTATGTGCAGAACATACAGTGATGGTTTTCTTAATTTTAATACTTTGATCATAACAATGCAAAAATTAATAATGTTATTACAAAGCTACTAACATTAGTCAGATAATCAATATTTATACTTTAAATTTTGAGGTAATTTTGTACCCAAAAAAACAGCAAACCATGTCAGTTAAAAGTATAACTTTAATCACTGCTTCTACCAATATTGCAAAAGTACAAACACACATTTATTTCATTTGATTTAATATACTTTTATACACTTTATATTAGTTCTAATTTTGGCCAATATGAAGAAATTAAATGTGCTTTTGCTGTTTTACACAAATAGCAGATGTAGTGTAGCTGGTTTTGATTAGTGGTCTAATATTTTACCAATAAACTGAAATGATTCAGGGAAAAATTTAATTAATGTTCTCTCTTCTTCTAGATACATATTTATCGCTGTATGCTTGATTACAACTATATCACTTAAAGTTAAAGGGAAATCTGCTGGTTTTGATTGAATACACCTACTGCTGTTAAAGTCTGTGGTGACGCATTCAAAAGAAATTGGAACCAGAGTTATTTAATGAATTCCTTTATGCACAGTAATTTTTTCAGCCAGAATTCCCCTTTAACTTTTGCACTCTTGATTGCATTGCACTGACAGAATACAGTAGAACTAATTTGCTATGCTCTTCCCTCATTTCTTCTACTCAACTCATCTTTTTTGCACTGAACTCTGAATGTCCATCTGTATCCTTGTCCATAGATATGTTTGATTCAATGCCTGAGCAAAGCCCTACCACAGAATCCAAAGCTGCTACCACTCCTAGTGTAGACCTTTTTGGTGCAGGTACAAGTGTTTGCATATCCATTTATTTTCTGTTTGGGACCTCTCTATACCTTCTTCGGGTTTCCATTGTTGACTATTTCCATGTGTCTTCTGTTTTTGAATCTTCGTCTTGGTTTGTCCCCATAGTGGTATGAGCACTCTGCATGTGACCAACTTGTCTGGTGATTGTGGCTATGCTTCTTACCCACACCCACTGCCGTTTCCGTTAAGCTAACACTTTTCTTTGCTATGTGGCTTTCTCGTAAACTGCTTTTGGCTTGGTCGCTTAGACCTCCCTGCTGTTTCACGTGGGCCCTCTCCTTTGCCCGAACCTGTACCTGCTGGAGACATCGTTACTGGTAAGTTGTGCTATTTTACTGCATCACTGTCCCCTCTGATTATTTTATGAAGAGTGCAGCCAGTGTTGTTAACTCTAAATGGGGCACCCCTCGAGGATGAGGACACACAGTTATGATGCAGTTCAAATAGTGCTTGCTTACTCATCTCTCTGCATGCTTCCTCGCCTTTTAAAAGAACACTAGAACAGACATTGGTTTGGAACTGTCCTAATCACTGGTTGACTATTTTTTTTATTTCATTTCTTCTTTGTAGACACGTTTTCAGGATCAACGCCCTCTTCGGCCCCAGCTCCAGCCTCAGCTCCAGCTCCAGCCCCTGCTGCAGCTGCCCCAGCTGAAGCCCCTGCCCCAGAGGCAACTACTCCTCCCAAAACAGAGCCTGCTCCCGTCATTGACCTACTCGGTATGTATTGCAACTCCAAATCTTGAAGACACACAAGACAAGCATAAATGCATGTTTACACCTTTAGCAGAGGATAAGAAACATGATTTACATTGGTATGATGTTAACTTGGACTCTAAAGCATATTTCAACTTAATCCACTTTGATCATAAAAAATTCTCTGTTGGATCACTTTCCATTGCAATGCAATTGCTGATCTTCGGTTTATTCTAAAAGTCTTCATTTATAGACTTGTGCATGCTGATGTGTAGCTAACTATAAATCATTTATAAATTTTGTCATTCATTTTTTGTGATGCCCATTGGGTAATAACTACTTCATAGTTAATTAAATCCCTGTTTGTTCTTGGGACTATTTATGTATAGACTCAAATATTTCAAGGCAACTCACATATACAGACTAACTGCATCTTTCTTCCATCCTTGCTGCATTATTGATCACTACAGACACCTTTGGCAGCCCAGTAGATGAGACCAAAACATCTGCTCCTGGTGGAACTGGTGAAGATCTATTAGGAGGTACGTGCTCAGAGTATTACTATGAAATCTGAAACTACAGTATGACATGGAGACACATTTGTGAGATTAATATTGACACAGAGTAGGCATGACAGTTCATATTTACCCAGCTATTCTATTTTTGCACAAATTATAAAGATGGATAAAATGTCCAACCCCAAACCATGATGTCATACCTGTATTGCTTTGAAGTAGAAACAACTAGCTTCCTGCTTTTACCTAGCCAGCTACCCACCTACTCCCACATTTTGAGGGTGTTGCAATATACACTTTTTGTGTTATGATTATTGTGAGAGGAAACAGCAATTTTATGACTATCACATTATTGAAATTCTGAATTTACTTTAATTCATTGTCTTAATAAATTACTGTTCCTCTATTATGTGACCAGTCAAACTAGCAAAACGGACCAAAAAATAGCTTTACATTTGGGTTTACGTTTTGCAGGTTAATTGAAATGATTTAATAGTTTAATTATTCGATTCTTACGATTATAGTTTGTGGATAATATGAATTATTGATTAACCTATTAGATTCAAGATTTTTTCAAGATTCAAGATTGTTTATTTGTCATATGCAGAATCAACACAAGGTCAACAATACAATGAAATGCCTAGGATCAGAAGAACCGTTGACTCGCTAAGATAGTCAGAAGTACTAATAACATGCAATAATAGTACATGGTAAAAAAAAGTGTTGCAAAAGTGCAGGGGAGGAAGTAAACAATATAATAAACAATATAATAAAATATGTAATAAAAATACAAGGTACAATGTACCTTGTATTTTTATTAATCTCTAGACTTAGATTGTAGTGATCTATACAGTAGTACCATTCAGTCTTTTGTTTCACTATATACCCTAACTGCCCTGTTGCCTCTGCAGGTCTGATGTCCCCCACTCTGGCCCCTACAGCAGTCCCTCCCTTGGCCCCAGCTCCAGCTCTGGTCCCTGCACCAGTTCAGAACGACCTCCTGGAGTCTGGTTTTGATGGTCTGGACTCTCTATCCTCTCCCACTCCTCCTGTCCCTGCAGCCATCTCGGCTGTGCCCCTCATTCCAGGCACTACAGCCGCAGAACCAGCAGCAGTGACAACAGCGCCATCTGGTGGATTTGATCCATCGAGTGAGTTCCTCTTGTTTGACTATTCAGCCGTCACTGTTGTATTGAATGAATTAAGCTGATGTCTTTATGTTAGCATAAGTTCACTGCTTGATTTGTATATTTTCAATCAGCTACAGCTGTTTGTCACTGGGAGCCCAGTTGTGCATGACAGATACACTCGGCTGCAGTCACTGTCCTCCTTAAAAATCTCTTCTGTAGTTTGCAGACTGATTAACTCTTTGCTCTTAATGCTTCTTCTCTAATCCCTCTCTCTCTTATACCTTCACCAACTGTGCCTTCTTCACCTTCTTGCTCGCTACTGACTTTGGCCACACTGTATCTAACTTTCTATCTTCTGCTATACACTCCTTTATCCCAATTTCTATCCCTGCTGGGTCATTGCTTGCTTCTTCTAATATGTACTTGGTGAGTTCAGTCCCTCAGTGTGTTGCGATGCCTGCCCCTTCATGCTTAAATATGGTCTAATTTTGCATGCTCTCTCTTGCAGTAATGTTGTTTACTTTTGTATGCCTACTTTTTGTAAATGTTTGACAGATTTTATGGATTTATTTGTGCTATCAAGGTGTACAGTGTAATTTAATGTAATAATCCCTGGAAAACATGCTCCTTACCTGGACCTTGATGCCTCTTATTTTAATTATGTGACTTTAATGTAAGGCTGGGTAATTAAAATATATTGCTTAATTTTGAAGTGCAAAAAATGAAATAAGTCAAAGGTATTTTAAAAAATTCTTCCCACTTAATGCCCAAAATCAATGGCATATGCTTCAGTGATCATGATCTTCTGTAAAGTAATTTAAAGTGATAAGTAATTTCCCAGCCCTATATTAACCTTCCAGTGTTATACTGTTTAGTGTAAGTAATACTTCCTATTGGACACTGACAGTTCTGCATGAAGCTCTCCTCTGTCACAGCTGGATTGTGCCCCTCTTGTCCAATCTGCTCTCATGTTTAGATTACAGATTTGAGATTTTAAAGATTGTAATCCGTCCTGTTGTCTCTGTTCTGTCTCAAGTGTTTGGTGGATTAGGCGAATTGCTCATGCCTGAAGTCACGCCGCAGAGCACAGGAGGCAGCACCACGGGCAGTACAGCGGGCAGTGTGGGCACTCCTGCCTCTGCTCCCATAGCTGCCACCCCTCCCCTCAGTAAAACTATCTCAGAGGACCTGGACTCGTCACTCGCCAATCTGGTGGGAGGTAAGGCACAGAAGATTGGATGCCTTTTAGGGTTTTTTTTAGGGCCTGAGCCAGTAATGAAGTAACTGGCAAGGGCTACAGTTCTTCATTGGTTTCTTCTTTTTATTATTATTTTAGTTTATTTTTTCCTTCCAAACAATTGCAATTTTGAGGGCGTAAACGTCGCCGAAAAGTCTCACATGGGGGTATACTGTAGAATCGACCGGCCTGCCGAAAAAATTTATAAAATGGGCATTGTGACAATGCGCGAATCGACCCGACTCAACAGCGCCGCCTAGAATTGGACCTCTATGGGAGTGGGGACAAGCAGAGTTTGTCGCAGGTAAACGAAATTCAGGACAGAGACAGAGACAGAGAGAACAATGAGACAAGCCTAAAGATGAACTGGAGCATGCCCCTATGACAAACAGGAAGTCAGCCGTATTGGATCAAAAATTCCAATATGGTATGATTGTATGTGTGCAAAAAGATTCAGGCCCTGTTTTTTGGTCCAAATGAGCTCAGATTTGACATGTCACATCTACAGACATAGGTTCACAATAGTTATCCATGGCTATTTTGGAACAAAGACCCCACCCCCCAAAAAAAATCTTAAAAAAATTATTACATGCACATGCTTAGTCCGATTGTGTTGAAATTTGAATCGCTAATGCGTGCTCTCGACGTGATTATAATACACTATAAAGCATATGAAAAGTGTACACTATAGACATGAAACGTCAACATTATCGTACTTGTAACAAAATCGGGGATTAAATTCTATGCATAATTACAAAAAAATATATTACAGGCATGGGGCATTGTTCACGGTTGGCCAGTAGGGGCGCAAAGACTCCCCAACAACCATTTAAAGATATAGTATGTAATTTCTGTGGTGGAGCTTCTGTTGGTGTTGCCGGCTGAGGGGAAGAGAGTGTGCCGTGCCGGGGCGGTTGCGAGTCCCCAGCAGTCGCGTGGGAGGGGGTGGGCACCAGGGTGAGGGCTTTAATACAAAATCATAGGTTTTATATGTTTTATTCTCTTCTCTTTCAGATCTTGGAGTCAAGAAAAAGTAAGGGCATAGAATGTTCAAATATCTGTCCTGTTGGTAGAATCGCATGTCTAATGTTAATATTAAAGGGCCTATATTACGCAACAAACCTGGAGTTTTGTTTTAGTCACTAATCTTTCACACACAAAACCTGCATATTGAGGCTGACTTCTTCTCTCAAACAGAAAACACTCCACCTTGTGATGTCATGTGGTAATACAGAAAGTGCTCCACTGTATTTTTAAACTCCATACACCTAATCGTTTGAATAATTTCAGCCCTGGAATTGCTAATCTCTGTTGAACTAAACATAGAAAGTAGCTGTTGACATGAAAACTACAAATACATGACATCACAAGGTGAAACAGAGCATGTTGAGATTTTGAGATAGACTTGAGATAGATAGGTAGATAGACTAGTAGATAGATCAAAAATGTGTGAATGAAAGAAAACACCAGGTATGTTTTTGACGAGGTAACAATATTATAACATGGCTTAAAGCTCACAAGAATCCATTTTGTGTAATGTAGTACTTTTAATATTGGCTGCATTTTCACTTTGTTCTAAGTTTAGTCTGTGGCATAATTATTGCTTGTTTTTAGAGTCATATTTCTTACAATGTATCATATTTCCTAGGGATCCGTTTGGAGAGAAAAAGCTGACCGGAGGTGCTAACTGGACTCCCCAAGTAGCTCCACCCAACTGGACAGCCCCAGGAGCCCCATTGGTAAGACTCTATTATTATTGCATTATGCTATGTCCATTTCTCACAACTTTCCATTCTGTTCATGTAGGCTCCGACAGCAGCTCCAGGAGCCCCAGGAACAGTGCCCCCAGGTGGAGCCATGGTGCCTCCTATGCAGCCAGGATTTGGACTGGTGAGCTCAATTTAAACTTGTAGCTACCTCAAATGTAGATAAACCTTGATCAGTCCTGTTGTATAATTATTATTATTGTCCCAGCCCCCTGCAGGAGCCCCCGGAGCTCCAGTGATGCAGCCAATGATGGGGCAGCCTTTGATGGGACAACCCATGATGGGGCAGCCCATGATGAGACCCCCCTTTGCTGGAGCGCCCGGAGCAGCTGCACCAGGAGCACCAGTAGGACAGAAAACCTTGGTAAACTTATTCCAGTTAGGGCTAGTGTTTTACTTAAACTTCTGGAATCTCCTATTTCAGCTCTCCCCAGGACTTGCAAGTCAAAGTCCAAAGAAACCCAAGGACCCTCTGGCAGAACTTGATCTCAAGGACTTCTTATAACCTCCTGGTAGGACTCATCTCTAGAGTACTTTAGTTTTGCAGTGACTATGATCATAACTTGATCTAGTTAATTTTGAGTTCACAATTATATATTCTAAAATGTACATATGAGTACGTATGAGTACATATTAGTTCACAACCTTATTACATATGGTTGTAATAAAAATAAAATAATCATGTGATAAGTCCATGTTTCTTGCCCAGGGCCATCTCTTCACCATTTGCCTGGTGTCTGTGAACATCTCAGGACTCCAGTCACTGCCCCGCTGTCCCTCCGTCTGCCTCGGTATCTCTGCTCCACCATCCTCTCCTGTGTGATGTCGTAGCACAAACTGTGAAAGTGAACCATAGCAGATATCTATGAAAATATATAAGTGAGAAAAAAACATGTGTGTGCTCTTATAGATGTTACTAATCTTTTGTCAAATCCACAAACTTCGGAGGAAAAAGTAAAAAAAAAATGCTGAGAGAAAGTGAAGGCAAATCTGTATGTGTTTAAAGTTATTTCTAGTGCTGAGTTGAATGATGGATGTGCTTTGGTGTCTCATGCTCCACCCATAACTGTATCTGCTCCTGCCTCTTTGAAAAAGGGATGGGCTTTTTCATTGTCTCCCCACTCTGATTGAATGAGAGTGGTTAGATTTTGGTCATGTGATGTTTACAGAGCGGTCCTCATTGATGTATATAGATTTCCTGATTCGAGGATTATTATGTCTTTACTCTGTATGTCTGTTGAAGAGAATTAAATAATTGTGAATCTGAAGAAAATGTAAGAAATTGTGTGAGTAATCTATTTCCCGTCTGCTAAATTATTGATATAGTGAATAAATGACATCTATGGGCTTCTTATTTATTCAAGACCAGCAATTTCTGTTGTATTTATTTAAAGTTGTGGCTTATTTTTGTATGTTTTTTCTTTTATGTGTTATTTTCTTCTATTGTTTTGTATAATAGTCCTCAGTCAGCTGCTGATTTGTGGTTTTGCAATTTGGGACCATATCTCCCAATAATAAAATGTCCACTGATATTTTAAGACAATATAAGTTGACATCAGTCATGTTTGTGACCTCAATACAATACCACTCAAAACTTCCTATAATGTTCAAGGCAGTGTCTTATGCCAAACACAGCTGGACAATAATAAGTTATTTTTTTCTTTAATAAAAATGCCTTTTACTCCAGAATTATGAGAATGCAAATAAATCTGAGAGATGTGTGGACAATGCAAAGAATGAACAATGAATTGGTGCCTGATAATGTGTGTAGTACGTACAGCAGACAACTCAGCCAGTAATGCAATTAGTAATATTGTGTACTTTTGTTCCTGTTGAATCTCAGTGGCCCATGTTGTTAAGGTAGACTGGTTTTGGCCAGTGACGTCATAGTCTTTGTGTTACCAAAAGTGTGTTCAGTGCTTGGTTGGGAGAATCTGATGTTACTTGGAGAAAGTTGTGAGAAATTATACACATTTTACAAAAACTAAAACTGTATTTTTCTTCAGTTGTAAAGTTATTTTCATTACAATGGCCCAAACCCCAGTGCATGTAAGCCCTATGAGATGCAATAAATTTAATGACAAATCAAAAGATTTTGAATGCCAGTGTTTTTCATTACAATGCCTCATCCTAAGTGGCTCACGAGAGATTGTTTTCTGTAGCAGAATTTATCTTGCTGAGCCAGGTTATCGTCCTACTGCACACCAGAAAATATAAAAATCATAAAAGCATTGACGGTGTCAGTGTCAATTTAACCTGATGAATGCCAAAGCACACCATAAGCCTTCAGGAATTCTAGATTCATAACATCCAACCAGTGAAGTTTAACTGGAAAACACCATGCATTATGTTCCCCGTATAAGAACTGTGAACTTCAAAATAGGTAAACTGATGGGATTCCATTTTGGTAAGCATTTAGATATAGATATGAAAATTCAATTTAAGCCAACACTATCTAATTTGATCTAATTTCTGAACATCAGAACTTCAAAATGGATCCGGTATCTACCCCTTTGCTTTAGTTTTAAAATGATATGATTTGTAACGCAAACCAACAATACAGTATGTATGGGACCACGTCAACTAAAAACACCACACCAGTAATTATCTTGTTTTAATGGTTGTCAGTCAGCATCATCCAATTCATATTTGGTATATAAAACAACAACAAACTTTTTTTTGGATTATATACACTGTATAAAATAATTCAGAAATAAGATTGTTCAACTTTATTTAACAAATCTAAACAACTCAAGTAAAATGGTGAATGGTTCAGTCCCATCTTCATACATCTCATGAAGCCACATAAAAATTAGGCCGTCAAAAATATAGTATGTCCTTTTTTCCCCTCTAACTCACAACTTTAAAACAGTTATCATTTCATAAATTAGCACCACGACTTCTGGAAGAGCACCTACGGAATTATGTGCATAACAATGAAAGCTAATTTCACTGTGTTGCAAGAATGTAACAAAACAATTTTCAATATAAAGCATCTCGCATACAGGATCATTAAGCATCCCTTTCTCATAATAGTCTTATCTCAAATAGTAGTAGCAAAAAACTCCTATAAACTGAAATGCCAAGGGGTTGAAAATCCACTTGAACTGCACATTTCAACTTGTAGACCTGATTCAAAAATGTCTGATTATAGTTATAATTAGCCACCTATAATACCTCATACGCAAATAAACAAAATATCTCAAAAAAAGTTGCCCTGGAAACGTTAAGGTGGCTAAATATCTTGTAGAATCACAACCAAGCATTCATATCAAATTAATCTATATCCTTACCATATTTTAGATTCTGTGTTTGGAAAATAAATTAGAAATATAGACAGCCACAATTTTCTACACAAGTCTATATCGTTGTGTGTAGCGTTGGACCCACTGATTAAGCAAGAGGTAACAAAAAAGGAAAAGGCCAGGCAGTCATTGGGCCCCTGGTTGTCTTGTATTTGAGTGAATTCTGAGCTTGGACAGTGGACTTGTTAGGCCATGCTACACTCACTGGAGTCCCCGTGCACCCACTCACAGATCTGGGCGTATTTCAGTGGGGTAATCCTGACCGCCACGTTGTAGTCCTGCTGTGCTCCATTGCCATTAACATCCACCCACTGATGCCCCGAGAACACCCCAATGATTTTCCTCGTCCACTTCTTTTTGCCAGGCTCTTTCAGTCGGATGTAGACCCCGGAGCCACTGGAGCCCGGCTTGGCGTCGCAATACTGGTACAGTAGATCGCTGGACTCCTGGGAGACAGAGCAGAAACGGTACACCAGGTTGCCAGGTCGGTCATCATCAAAACCTGAAAAGTGGATCCTTCCTGCAGGGAGTTTCTTGACGGATGGGATTACACCTAGATCCATGTGTTTGGTTTTGGGGGCTTTCTTCAGCTCCAGGAGTGCATAGTCATAATCAGCAGCCAGTCCCTTAGAAACACCTTTGAACCAGCCTTTAGGTACCTGGGTCTTCTTAACCCTGGTCCACTTAAAAGATGGTTTTTCTGGTTCAACACTGCGTCTGCTGCGGCTCTTTCTGCCTTTGCCTTTGCCTTTCCGGTCTGTTTTACTGGTACTATCCACCGGGGCTTCCTCTTCTGGCTTATCTCCCTTTCTCTTTTTACCCTTTCCACGACCTCCTCCTCCCCCGCCTCGCCCCTTAAGTCCTTTTCCACGTTTGGACTTCTCTTTCAGGATTCCAACCCGCAACTTCTGCACCCCATCCAGGTAATCCTTTCCGTCATGGATGCAGTGAGCAGCTGTTAGCACATGTTTGGGCGACACCAGGACCCCCGAACATCCAGTGGAGATTTTGACGGAGGTGGAGAAAGGGTATTTAGTGGAATACTGCTTGTCTGAAATAGTGAAGCGGGTGTCTGTGCCGTACACTTCCCTCTTGTGACGGGAGTGGGAAGTGGCATTATTGGACCAGGAGCTCGCCTCATTGAGCCCCTGTACAGACACAGAAGTATAGGTGCGTGTTCCATTTTCATAGACGGTCTCGTAGGATAAAAACTGCTCCACATCATTGAGAGAGGGCACAGGGAGGCGGCGCTGGCATTCGATCCCACATGTTCCACTGAGCTCTTCCTGAGGTTGTGCAGAGAAGTTGGGGCTGGAGAGGAGCGTGGTCCGCCTGTTCCTCACCAGGGGCATGCTCCACTGAGGCCAGGTGTAGTCATCATCCACTGTAGCTACAGCCGACAGCACAGCCAGAGAGAGGAGGGGCAGCACGCACAATGGTATGGGGCCCATGGTCGACTCGGGCCTGGCTCTGGAGGGGAAAAACACAGACTATAAGTAGAGGTAATCACGTTCTGGTTAGCTGTGCATGTGACTGAAAGTCTTATTCTGCAAAGCACTTTGAATTACTTTGTGTATGAATCGTGCTATACTGTACAAATAAACTTGCCTTCCTTAATATCATTATACAAACGTTGTTTTTTTGTGTGAAATTAAATAATTCATACAGTTTATGTGAAATACAAGATCATATTTATGTCTGAAACAAAGTTAGGCTTTTTTACTCCAAGTACATTGCATCTTTCAGCCAAACTCTCTCAATAAAAATGTATATCTAGAGCCACTGGAGGGCAGTATCGGCTCTTGTGCATTTGGCCTTTCCAACCTTGACTGACATTAAAGCAGGGGTGTCCAAACTTTTTTTCATCAAGGGCCACATATCTAAACACAGATGAAGCTCAGTACAGTCAATAATTGAAATATATGCATGTTTAACGTGTTAGAATGAGCTACCAGTCTTTAATTCATGCTAAAATCCTCAAAACCACACAATAAATATTAAATTTTGTCTTATCAAAGTAGATTGCAGTGAAAAGTTCTGCTCAAGGTAATTTGGCCCAATTCACCTGGAAGCCTGGGGGCCAAGAAAAATTTGTCTGAGGGCCGCATTTGTCCCACGAGCCATAGTTTGGACATGCCTGCATTAAAGGCTTTGCCCTCAGTGTGTTTGACGCGTCCCGCTGCCTTGTCTGCATAATGACAGGCACACTGTTTTAATTTACTTTATGCGCTGAGGATTTGTCTGAAGTTCTCTTATATTGCGCATGTGGTTAAAAAGATTTCAATTGTGCCTACAGCTGTGGGCAGTGTGAGGCTCCGCATGGGCTGAGACAGTGGCTTGGAGGTTGGCCACAATGGTTAACCTTCTCTTGGTGTAATGACCATATCTGGTTTCCCCCGCTCCTCTCTGCTGCCTGCCCAACTTTACAGATGACTAAAACTTACAGCAGCCAGTTAGCCGACAGCAAAAGGCCCATGGCTTTATTGGCCCAAGGTTGCCAGTATTCTTGATAACAATACAGAAAAGTTAACTTTACACACATTTAATAGAATCAGTATCAGACCATCACTTACAAGTCAATATGGCCATGTGGTTATGAGATCACACAGGCTGTTAAAACTTTGGCAAAACCACTTGGGGCATGGCTGAGAGCAAAAGTAAATCTAGTGTAAAAGACTGTAGTGATTTTATTAGTTGAGATCAAAATCATATGAGACAGATGTATTCAACTACAGATGTATTCTTAGGGGACTGAGCCACAATATAGGAAAATACTAAGAGATCTTGACAATTAGATGTGACCATGCTTGGTTAGGCTCTCGGGGGATGTTGTCAAATGGAAAATGGTATGTACACATCCACCCGTGGACCTCATGTAATGTATCAGGTATGCCAAAGACAATAATAAAGTCATTTTCTAACCGGGTTATAGTTTGTAAACATTTACTCACTTAGATTTACTGCATCCAAAGAAAATGAGTGGTTGAAATTGAACCACAATAGCAGAGATGTTAATAAAAGACAAACTAAACTGTAGACCAGACTCTACAAATTAACTTAGTTTGGCCAAGACATAAAATAAATCAATCAGGGAGTGCACAGTGGAAACCATAGGCCTTTTGGCTCTTGTCATAGAAGCCCCTAATTTGAAGTAAAACGTTTTCCATTGCAATAAGCTTAGTTAACATTAAGTGCAACTCTCCACGACCCTCTTTGAGTTTAATAGATGAAAAAAGAAAAAGAAAAAAAAGTTAAAAAGCACCAGTAGATGGCGACGTAGATAAACTTTCTCAGTTTTACGCACGGGTTAGGGTCACACCTGAGTTCAAGAACACGTTTATAAGAAGGCAAATTTTATCATCTTGACCCATTTACACACTTGACATCCACAGAGCTTATAACCCGAGTAGGCCTAGTGACTTTCAGATAATAGGCGACCAAAATAGGCCAGGAAAGCAAGTAGAAAGCAGATCTAGAAGTTGTGAGAACAATGTGAAAAGAGCTTACTCATTACTCTCAGATAGTTTAACCAGGCTATAAGTTGACTTTATAGAAAGAAGACAGGGGTGGGATTCAATAAGTGTTCTTCTTCCCACTCCTTTTAGAGCAAAAAAAGTGAATGTATTTCACTGCATATTGGTTGCATGTATTTATTTCCTTGTGTTGACCTGAAATGAAATGAAAAAATACAATTCTTGATAGAAAATTAAAAAATAAACATAAAATACACCTGCAGTTGCTCAAATAGGTAGGTCTGAAATGTGCTAAACAGTGTAATTTTTGTATAATGAATGGGAATAATCAATAATAATAGGTCTATTGGAATAGGAAATACAAAATAGTAAGTACTAATTCAAGAGGACCAAAAGTCTTGGACAAATGAGGAAAGTATACGTGTATATTAGATGAGGGTTACCTGCTCGCATCCGATGACGGGGAAGTCAAAGCCGCAGACTGTGTTATTGTCCTTGGTCAAATACAATTACAATCCACGCAAAAGGCGATTAAAGGTCTTGCATCCTAAACGTCCCCGTGTGAGCAGGACGCGCGCTCACTTCTCCTCATCGCTTCTCCCGCAGCTCCGGCCGGACTCAGCTGCACTTGATGCTGAGGAGGGACGGAAGGAGGAGGCAAGGGGAAAAATCTCCAAAGAACTTTTTTCACATGTGACGAAAGCTGTTCACAAATGGGTTGGGCCAGTGCTGAGCAGAGGCTGAAGTGGGTGAGGGCAGTGGTCCAGACCGTGGAGGTGTGCGCGCGGAGACAAAATGCAAAATGAAAAAAAAAGTAGGGCTCTGAGTCAATGGGGCTCTGAACGGGATTCTGGTGGATTAGTTCCGCCACTGTCTTTTTCTTTTATTTTTCCCCCTTTAAAAAAACAAAAACAAAAACCAAAGAGTCCCATTTTGAGGCATTGAGCACAGTATCTATAGCGTTCTTCTGTCATCCTTCAACACACCAAGGCGTGTGTTTTTGTTTTTTTTGTTTTTTTGTAACCCTGAATCTTGTACAAGAACAATACTCCATAAATTGAATATTGAAAGCAGTCTTTTAGTAATTTATGAGGAGTGATTTAAGATAAGATAAGATAACATAACATAACATAAGATAAACTTTATTGTCCCCAAGGGGAAATTTGTCTTGGGCTCACTGCCCACATCTTAAAAAAAAACAGTTACACTCACACATACAGTAGAGTAAAGACAGAAAACAGTCGCGGCTCATTGCCAGATACATTTGTCCATCTTTGATGTCCACTGTCCATTTGTGCACTGCACAACCTTACAATGTTCTGTGGTAAAAGGAGAAATTCAATTTGTCAACTGGACAAAGTTTATTTGGTCGAAAACGTTTCGCAGCTCATCCGAGTTGCTTCGTCAGTTCTGGTTAGAGTGCTGATGATCGCTAGCCTGGGAATTCCCAGGCCGCTTCCGTTCGTTTCGAACTGGAAGGCGGCCTGGAAACTCGTCCAAGCAAGAGTCCCAGATTTAGGGCCCCAATCAGAGAGCGGGGGAGGTGTGGCAAGACGGTGACGCGTACTACATGACAAACGGAAGCTTGTAGTTTGAACTGACAACTGACATGATTGGCTATGGACTTACGTATACGCTCAATGATAGACATTCATAACGCCCAATAAACGGCCGTTGGCAATCGCTAACCACACCTCCGCTACGGGATTTTTCGAAGCGAGTTTCCAGACCCATATCTCACTTGTGATATGGTCAGGTGTTAACCAGACTAGATGATCGCTGCTTATATCTCGCTGCAGGGAGGAGCTAACTACACTGAAATTATTCTGAAACTATCCCACCTCTTTGTTTTCAGTTTCTGTCTTTTGTTTTCAGTTTCTCTCTGGTGTCTAGTTTAGCATACCCATTCAAACCCTAATGGGTGTTTTCACACCTCTGGACCTGACCTGGCTAGTCCTATTGTTTCCTTTGTTTGTTTTGATTTTGGTTTGAGAATGTAATTATATATGGGAGACAAATTATGTCTGACTCCCCCATTCCTGTTTAAAGAAGGATTCTCTTTTTTGTTTGACAAAAATAGCCTCTTTAACTCCCCTCTCAAACCAGTTCTTTTCCCTGGCCAAGATCTGAACCTCACTGTCCTCAAAGGAGTGGCCCGTGGCTTCTAGGTGGAGATGTACGGCAGATGACACCCTTACAATGTTCTATTTATTGCACCAGCTCTATTGCACATATAATTATTGCACAGGTAATTATTGCACAAGCCCTATTACACAAACTGTTATTGCACAATAGTTATTGCACCATTCATATAAAGTGACTAAGTGCTCCTTTTTTGTGCAATAAAATATAAAGTATAAAGATTAAAATATATATATATATATATATATATATATATATATATATATATATATATATATATATATATATATATATATATATATATATATATATATATATATATATATATATATATATATATAACCTCCCTTTGTTCTGTCACAATTTATTAAGATGTTAGAAAGTTAGACAGATATTCTGGAGTTACGGTTCTATTTTTAATGCTTAGGCTCATTGTTTGACAGATGTTTGGTTCTAAATCCCATTGAAGTGTAGCTTGGTTCCCACAAAAGGAAGGATACCAGTTGGAGACAGGTGATGAGTGGCTGAGCTTTCTGTGAGTCAAAAAGAGAAGTGGAAAATATGTGTGTAAAGAGGGAGAACTGGGAAACTGAGGATCTATCTGGATGATGAAAAGCAAGCCTCATTTGGATTTGAGAGCCGTGCATGTGTGATTACTTTGAGCATAACAACCTTAGCACTGCTTACTTAGACTTAGACAAACTTAGACAAACTTAGACAAAATTTCCCACAAAGGAAATTGTTTTACAAATCAGTTTGAAATTCCACCTGCCCCAGGATGAGTTGAGCAGTTTTTAAAATGTGCAGGACAAGACCTGAGTGGACAACACCTCCTCTTATACTTATATGCTGTAGTCTGATTTACAAATGACATGTCTGCAGCTCCAGATCGTGAGTCTTGTGGCTGTTGTTGACTGATGAGCTAGTCGATGGAAAAGTGCGTTTGAATCCAGGGCCAACTGGAATAGAAATGTAAATAGCAAAAAGAAAATTTCATTTCTTTCTTTTTGATGTAAATTATTCCCACTCCAAAAACAAAAGCGAATGGGGATGGAAAACACTATGGTTAAAATGTCTTGAAGTAACATAAGTTTATTTTTGTATTCTTGTGGACAAACAGGAAGATTCTTTTGACAACATCCCGAAAACTCTGACCGTGACTCACATGTCCATCACCAACACAGTGCCAGCCTCTGTTTCCAGTTATGTCCAAGGTCAAGGGTCACAGAAGAGTAGTGAGACAACATTGATAAGATGTGCCAGTGCTTTTAGCCCTATGTGGCCGTCAAATAGAAAAGCTCTGAGTGATGTTTGTGGTCTGAGGCCATAGAGGCCCTTTTGTGCTGTGAGTCACACCCTCACGGGAAGTGCTCCCTTTGCACTCTACACCATTCAACCTGCCCCTGTCGATGGGAGCTCAGTGTGAGGAATTTCATTACTTGTGTTTTGGAGGTGAACATGGTCATCCTCACAGCAGCAAACTGGAGTCTGGACAGTTAAAAGTGAAGGCCCACCTGAGTTTTTGCTGTGATTTTTTTTATCCCTTTAAAGGAAAATTAACGGGTTTTTTTTTTTTTACAATCTGAGCCTTATTTCGGTAATAAAACAAGTTGTTTTACTCGCCCATAGCACTTTGGAGCATTTCCGGAGATGTTTTAGATTTGCAATCTCCGTAATGTGAGTTCTCGGGGCACATGTTTGCGGTCTCCAAATAACACAAACTTTAGCACTTTTCAAATCATAGAAGCTCAGTGTCTTAGTCTACACTTTCGTTTGAGTCAAAAGTGGCCTGTAATCCGAGATTTATCCATAATTTACATCTTTGTGTTTCATGTTTGGGTCCCGAGAGCTGAGAGCGAAATAAGCTGTGACTCCGGACATGCGCACTGACCTCCTCATCTACTCGAAACTATGGATAAATCTCAGATTACAGGCCACTTATGACTCAAACAAAAGTGTAGACTAAGACATTGAGCTTCTATGATTTGAAAAGTGATAAAGTTTGTGTTATTTGGAGACCGCAAACATATGCCCTGAGAATTCACATTACGGAGATCGCTAATCTAAAACATCTCCGGAAATGCTCCATATGACACCAAATTGCTATGGGTGAGTAAAACAACTTGTTTTATTACCAAAATAAGGCTCAGATTGTAAAAAAAAACACGTTAATTCTCCTTTAAGGATGGTGCAGATTTTCACTCTTATATTTTAATGATAAATTGGCCAACTTTAAATACTTGAATCTACACTACAACCATTTGTCCAAAGTCAGATTGTGTGAGTGTGTGTGTGTGTGTGTTTTTGCCTCACCCTTTTGGATGAATCTAGCCGTACACATTAAAGAAAATCCTTATGTAAACCACACCAATAAACCAGCTGACTTTTATTTAGACAGCTCAAAGCTTCACGAGCTCTCTCACACAGAGTACCATTGATTTGATGCTGCCCTCAACATTTTTATGCATGGTTCAGGCATACAGTAATCAAAGGTTATGGCATAGCTAGCTAAATGCCCTTCTAAGATTCAAGTCTATATTCAAATGCATTTAAAAAATATTTGGATTAATGGTTGGTAAGCATGCCGATCTCAAGAGAAGAGGCCTGTATGATGGATGAAAGGCTGAGTGGACTCCTTTGAATTTCATGTGTAAGTGAACAGACATCCACAGTCCAGCTGCAAACACAGGGCTGACCCGGGTCAAAGCTATGCCACTGTTTTAACATGGACGGTCAAAACAGGAACTGGGAAATCTGAAACACACGCAATTTCATCTTGGTGAATGACAAGAATCAAATGCAACAAGTTTAAGAATCCCAGTATTGTATCAACCAACCAACATTCTATATCCAGGAATATGAATATAAAACTGCATCAATAAAATTGAATAAAAATAAACAGTATGAGAAACTATTATAAAAGATGTTTTATTATTGGCAATTTGTACTGACCATTAACTTTACACCATTAAATATTTAAAAAGAAGAAAGTTGCTGAGTTTGCAGCACACTCTGTGAACTGTTTTTGCGCAGCCCAGTGTGCTGTGGTGACTGGTTTGGCTGCAGTTACCCATAATCCTCTCCGGCAACAACCAAAATACACCAAAGCAGCACCATTCCAAGCACGGTACAGCATGGTAGCCGTCTTCTAGATTACAGTGTGTTTTCAGTAGACAGAGACAAATGGCCTCTTGTTACACAGTTTACAATCATGTTTAAACTTATGAGGTTTCCTGCTTTGATTGATGATCTTGTAATGTGTGCTTTGCTACTGTAAATGGGTAGTTCAACAACCCAAATGTTTAAAATTGTGACCTAAAACTAGATACGTCTTTGCTTGATCACTGACCTCTCAGTCTCCATCACACGCAATGATAATCTTCCACTTCTGTTGTGTTTTACTGCTCAGCAGGATTTTGTGTCATGCAGTGAGTATAAGTCTATTCACATGTCTTCATATATCTTAACAGAGTCAAAACATTTACCCCTACCAAGAAAGCCTGCTTGGAAAAAAGAAAGCAAAATAAACATTCCCTAAAGACTAAAACTATTGCCTCTCATAGTTACCATGCAAAGTCACAAGAGACTATATGAAGACTATATGAAGTAACATTTAAAACTACAACTACGTATGTGGACGCTCCAAACACAATTTCATTGTTCTCTCTTGTGCAATGACAATAAATACTTGAATGAATGAATTGAATGAATGAATGAATGAATGAACATTTGCTTGGCTTGTACAGAGTAAATGTACCTATGAAGCACCATGGTTAGATTTGCAATTACATCAGAACTGAACTATTTAGACATGCTGAAACAAATACTTTGTGTATTTGCATAAGGATTTGGACAATGTTGTTATTTCACAATACTGCCTAAATTGATGTGCGAAAGGAAGAACCACCATGTGACAAACATATCTGCTAGAAGTAATGGGTTAGCTGAAAAGCAATCTATCGCTTTTTATTTGTAAACTTCCACTGAAGATAAACAATGAGTAGTCTTGAAGATTAAAACACGGTTCAGAGATGATGATACTGTGTTAGTTAGATCAAAAATGGTCTCTCAACACCAGGGGTGTAGGGTTTAGGTAAGGGCAACTCCAAATTTTACGCTCTCATGCGCTTCAGGCGTTTCAGGCATATGCATTTCTTCCTCTGTAATTCATAACAAATGGAATTTGGCCTTTTGAATGGGGAAAGGGATTTCTCTAAATCAGGAAGGAATCATTTGCCTCAAATCCATGAATCCATGAAAGAACCGTCAATCTATGAATATGAAAAATACAAATTACAAAGGTTCCAGGGGCCTTGCCTTCACTTCTGTAAATAAGTGCGTTGCCCTTAAGGTCTAGTGCCATGTTACTGTGTATTCCTCTCACTTTTAATTCATTTTCTTTCCATTTTAAGTTCCTGCCGTCTCTAGCTCATATGGTACATTAAAACATAAGCTTAATGGTTGCCTTCCTCAGGATATGTTCCAGGCTGGGTAAAGTCTATCTGGCATATTAAGATCAAGTCCTTTCTCTGGGTAGTACACACATGTCAACGCAATCTCCTTTAATAATGCAAGACAGAAAAGCTGCAGCTTAGAGCTCTCTGTTTTTCCACCTCCCCAAATATTTCTAGGCTCAAACTGTGGCTTATTATGAGACTAATCAGTGAAAGGGCCCATTGATTTAGGGGTACTGGGGGAAGGTCAACTATAGAGTCACCAGAGAGACTAAGAGCATACACACCCAGTGGCAATGGACTACGTAGCTTTGAAAATGATGTGGATTTGTGAGGAACCCCCTTTTAAAACATCTACCCATTTCCGTCCCTGATACGTAGGCAGTACATGTATCACTAAATGTTATGGTGCTACACCTGACTGAGATTCAGTTTTACAAATATCCCCAATTCAACATTTAGGCCTGCATGTGTTTTTTAGATACTGGTTTACTCCTGTCCTTGTATCCTTGTATCCTTTATCGAAATATCATTCACACTAGATTTGTGTATCGAGCACCTTATTTATTTTCAAAGCAATACTGGGGAAACTTCCCGGGTACCTTAGTAATCTCCTTAATATCAGCTCAGGTAGTTACTGGCTTCACTCCTCCTCCCAGTTGCTCTTCCCTGTGCCTCGGTGCCTCACTAAGCTGGGAAAATCTGCCTTTTCCTATGCAGCACCATAGTTTTGGAATCACTTATAGAAATATCTTAAATTAGAATCTATGGTGTCACTTGGTAAGATCAAGGAAATTGCAAAAAAGTGTGGTGACTGAGACATGTGTATGTTTTTCTTGAGAGATACAGATGGTTTTACAATGTGATAATGTGATACTTTGTGATTTTACTGTTTTGTATTGATTGTGTTGGCTGCTATCTTGGCCAGGTCTCTCTTCAAAAAGAGATTCTGAATCTCAGTGGGACCTCCTGGTTAAATAAAGGTTGAAATGGAAAAAGAAAATAAGGGAAATAATTGTATGCTTGTTTTTATAGAACAAATGACTACAAGGTACATGGACCATTTGTGTAATATTGTAATACCCAACACTCCATAAGCACCTTTTGTTCGCTATATGTTCTGTTCATGATAAAGCAACAATAATGTCAAAATGTTACATAGGAAAAGTGCTCATAATTTCTACTGCCATTCGTTTGCTTTGGACCAGCACGCTGCCAGCTCCAGTGGGATTTGTGGAATGGTTAACTATGGGAAAGACTGCACAGTGTAAGTTTGTGAATTCACAGAGGAAACACACAACACAGAGGACATTGTAAGGTGGTTTATTGGTCTGAGGCAGTGATTATTAAACAGGCTGAAAGGTCACAATTCCCTGAGGTTATAGCAGGTGAGCACACCACGGCACATAGAAAGAGCTGATTCACCGCTTTATCTTCTCCTGTTCAATGTAAATTATAGCTCTTGATGTAACTTGTATGTACAAATAAAAGTTTTCTAAATAGTCAGTTGAAGTCACACATTGTGAGTTAACTATACACTTTAAACACCATATTATATATATATAAGTGTATGATGCCACCTTCTCTTCTGTATACAGTTTCGTAATGGCAGGTGCCTGCCGCATCCAGACTGTATAGTTTCCCCGTAAACCTCAGCTATAATCACGTTTAACAACTACACTTGTGACTCTTTACCATCCGCTCTGGAGCAGGAAGTGTGTCCAGGTGTTTCTGTCAGTATGAGGAAATGAAGTACAGTACCTCTGAAAACCATAGGTTGGTGGGCGGCTGGATTATTGTATAGCTGTTCATCTGCTGCCTCCTTCTCTTCCTGCCTACAGGCAAAAACAAAAGCCCAAACACAGACATGAGAGGGGCCACTGTTGTGGAGACGGCTGAGGTGTGTAGGAGAGGCCTGTTAATAATAATAAAAATGCAGTAAATTTTAGTCAAGATTCATATTTGCTATGACAATAATCTTTCATTTATGCAATCACCATAAACCTCTTCACATTAGAAGATCATAGAGAAGTGAGTGTTGGCCCAGAACATACAGATATATCAGTTTATGACACTATACATTATGTCATCAGAAGTGAGGAAGGACTCACTACTCTGGTCACTATACATGGTTCCTTTTTGTCTGTAGCTCAGCCTTATTAGTTAGAAGGGAGGCATTTTATTTCAAAAATACCTATTGATCATAATGAGGGCACACTACTGATGGCCAGCTATTTTAGTTCATCACTTTGCATATGGACCAGTAAAATAGCACGCAGTGTTTTTACCACTTAACCATTTGAAGTAACCATAAAAATATAACTTATATTATTAATAAATTAATTGTAGGGCAATTTAGTCAACTGCAGGGAAGACATTCACTATACCAAGAAAGATTTAGAAATGTGTTGTTTATCGTCTATAATAAAAATAATTTTTAAATTTTAGCAATAATCTCTTACTAATTCATCACCTCGCTGTATATGTTATGACTGCGTACTGCAAACTTTTGATCAAAATAAAACCCTGACAGCAGCTGTAATGTGTGAGTAGACTCATGGTGCTTCCTACACATTTCCTAGACTGCCCACCCACTGCCAACTGGCACCCTGCCCCTGCCTCACATGCACCCTCCAGCTCCACATTTACAAACACATGGACATGTTTGTCAGCTGCAAATGGATGCCTGATAAACATGGCTAAGACTACCTGCTATGATAGGGGGAGTTTTGGCCAAGAACAGTTCAATATTAAACTGTTGACAACACCACACAGCTTGTGCCTCTCTCCTTTCCCACAGTGCATTTGAATTTAAGCCAGTGATAACATAGCTATTTTATTAGTCAGTTAGTCTGTTTTTTACTGATCAAATTTAAAGTAGTCCCAGCTGTAGTTGTACGTTTAATATTCAATGACAAGCATAAAGTCCAGTTTAATTTATTTTATGATTGACTGATATCTTACTAGTCAGTCCCAAACCAAGATAACAGTGTTAAGAAAAGTATTGGTTTCCAATCATTTCGAACTATCCGAACTTTTAAATGTCTGGAAAATACAGGACCTTTTCCTGTATATTTTGAAGGATTTCCACTGTTATTGAGTTTTACTGTACTTTCTGTAAATACATTACTTGTAACTTGTTATACAGACACAGATTTGAACGCATTGTACTGTGGGAATATGCGTTGAGGTGAGAAAACAGACGTTATTCTGTTTGGACAGAGGAGCCAGACTAAACTAAATCTCACTTTCACTAATTTCAATATCAACTAATTGAGCGATTAGTTTACTCTATCACTGATGAAATAAAATGGCTGGATTCAAGTTGCCCAATAGGCGTTTATGGCTTTATGGGTTTAGTTCAGGATCAGTGATAAAGATGTGATACTATTTTCAGGGACAATGTGAGCTCTGCAAGTATTATGAACATGAACATAAGGTGTTGACTGCCTTCTCTGTTGGAGATGTTTAATTTTCACCATCCATCAATGGGATTCATACAAAGGTATGAATGAGGTATGAGTGACAGTTGCACTTTAGCTCTATTATTTTTATACTGCTAACTGGTAGGGCTACATAATCAATTCTTTGACATCAACAGCATCTTGACACACCTAATGACACACATAAACCTAATATAGTAATATAATATTCAATTTTTTTATGTAGTGATTTTTTTATGTAGCACAAACAATATGATTTGAATCTGGTGCTGATTCCATCCATAGTGTCAGAATGTGATTATTGGCCCTGTCTGCAGCTGTGTAATGTTACATTACTCAATGATAAGGAGAAGGCTTTAGGCCTCTGAACTCCTGACAGTGCACTTCAATGCATAGTTCCTCTTGCATGAGGCTCCTCTTGCACATGTCTTGAAACCTTAATCTTACAGCCAAGAGGAAGGCTGTGTGAACCACATTTTCAGTTCCTTAAAAAGTAGCCTATGTCAGTTAAGTCCGAATGTCAGACTTAACTACATCTATTGCACATTACTGCACATTTCAATGCTGCATCTGCCCTTGCACATTTTTGATGCACACTGCACATTTTTGACATCTGTATATAGGTATTTATTTATTCTTTTGCACTGCGTTTAGAGTTTAGATTTTTGTCTTAGAAGTTTTTGTTTTGTCTTTATATTGTATTTTGTACACTGTCTTTTGCACTGCTTGGCCAGAGAGAAGAACGAAATTTCGATTCACTGTATGTTAAACACATATGGCAGAATTGACAATAAAGCTGACTTTGAACTTTTGAACTTTGATAGGCTTGGCTATATTGCCTAGAGCCTCTTGCTTGGTCAACATAAAATTGTAATAAAGCCTTAGGTGGGGTTAATTAATAGGCCTGTTTTA
This sequence comes from Paratrypauchen microcephalus, assembly GCA_036785185.1. NCBI lineage: Eukaryota > Metazoa > Chordata > Actinopteri > Gobiiformes > Gobiidae > Paratrypauchen > Paratrypauchen microcephalus. The sequence goes on from JAVJIX010000002.1 coordinate 18,891,719, forward strand.
TTATATTGGCTACTATTTACTTGAGCTAAATCACTCGTTTCTAGTGATGACTTACATTTTTTACATTTAACAAAACCAACAGAACAGAAAGATAAGAGATAAGATAAGACTTTATTGATCTCAAGCAGGAGAAATTTACTTGTCACAGTAGCTCCAGGTAGGGACAGTTTGAACAAGAAAGAAAAGTGCATGCAGGCAAGAATGGCATAAAGATAAGTAATAATAATAAAATAAGTAATAATAGAATAAGTAATAATAATAAAACAGTAACAAGGAGAGTATTGAAAAACAGGTGTGTATTTGCTCTGAAGCTTACCTCCATCCATTCATTCATAGGTTCCGTAATGCACCTGTTGCCCGGTGACACAGTGCACTCTTGAACTCCCTGCTGCGATAATAAAACCACTCATTGATTAAAAAAAAAGCCTCAAGACAGCGTGCTGTACTGTCACATTACACCGGTGTTCAGTAAGAGGCTGGATCTGTAGTCCGGACGTGCGCATCCACAGAAAGTGTCGGGCTCTATTTACAGAGACAACAACATGGCACACCGCGGCGCACTGGTGAGACGGGAGTCCGTGGAAACAGAGATGTACAAGAGCGAGGAAAAGAGCAAAACTTTGGTGTACACAAAGAAAAGAGGCTACGATGTCACCCGAAACCCCCATTTGAACAAGGTACGTTTGTTTCTCGTCATTATGCAAGTTTTAAATAGTTCTTATTTGTGATGACTAGCTTACATGTTTAGGTCAAGCTAGCTGCGGCTGCCTTTGCAAAGACTGGGAAACTATAATATTTACATAAGGATAGACAGTAAAATAAGTAAGTGCTTGTTGTTTCACCAACCAATAGTAGCATAGCTTGATGCTAAACTTGCTTACTTTATTAACTGTAATAATGATAATTAATGTAATGATAATTAATGTAATAAAACACTGGAGTACAGTGTTTGTGCTATGTCCAACACTGAAATATGAACTTGGACGCGGCACTGGGGAAGGGTATCAGCTGTGGGCAGTTATATTTAGATTTAAAACCAGTAAACCTCACTTGTTTATGGTAACATTTTGCTGTACAGAAAATATAGTATCTAAATACGTGACAAGGAAGGTGATGTCTTTCACATGTGATTTGAGATGGGCATTTATAGGCTACTGTAAATTTAAAATTTGTCACAATTGTGTATGGTTTGCAAGCATAGCCTATGTAACTTCCTGGAAGGTCTTGAGATATGTGCATAGCGATGACTGCAAAGTAAACGTGCTTGGTTCTCAAACTGTGGGCCTTTTACCTCTGATGGAGAATTTTACTTGTCACGTTCTACTTAATGGTACTATAAACTTAAAGTAATTCATGGTTTATGGTTCAGGTCAGTCCTAGGATGACATTTGGTCACTAGCTGAGTATGGTAGAGGAATTCCAAGTGCTTAATGCAATGTTGTATTTCCCACAGTATACACACTTTAACAAAAGGTTCTGTGACAGTATTTGAGTGGTTCCAGTGTTTTCCCATGGTTTCAATGTGTGGTCAGACTCTGGGCCCCCTGAGGTCAAAAGGTCAGTCCACACAGATCTCTGTCCGTGGTCCTGATTGACTATCAGAATACCCTTTCCAGCTGATGTAAAACTGTGTCAAGCAGAGGGACACAGTCTGGAAGCTCTTTGTCAAAGTTTGTCTAAATTTAGACCTAGAATATTTGCTCTTACCCCTTGAGCTATTTTTTCTGTCCTGTAGTGACCAGGGAGAAACTGGAAGAATGCAGGGAGCTCTCCCTGGCCAGTCAATTTGCTAGATTTTTCCGACTTAACCTAATTAATAGCCTTTATGGCTTATTTGTGATAATATTTTTTACATATTTTAAATCACTTCTTGACCTTAGTGGTAGTATAATCAGTTTCATCATCAACCTTTTTTGTCATACATTGTCATACAAACTGTTATTATGTTATTTTATAAGGCAATTCATTTCTTTGTTTTTGTTGCCCCTGTGGTAGTTTTAGTTTAAAGCAAGTTCCAATGTGATAAAAAACCACAACCGGTGGTGTGTCTGGTGTCAGCACTGATAAGATGTTCAGAGCAGTTCAAACAGGCCTGTGTCCCAGGGTTCAGTGGGAGAGGGGCTCACACACAGAGGCACTTGTTAGGACACGTTAAGACCCCACCCCAGGGATCAGTTCACATGGGACATACCGTTTGTAGATTTTAATTGGATGCTGCAAAAGCCATGCTTGAGCAATAACAAATTTAGAAACCATTAAATTAATTATGATACACTTTATAATTGTATATTTTTGTGCTATGTGTCTGTTTAAGCTATCACACATGGCTTTATCAATTGTGTATTTCATGGTTGGAGATACTTTTATTTTGTGAAATGAAGCATTTTTATCCAAAAGCTTGTTCAGTTTACGGTGTCATTGTATCCTCTGCTGAGTATGCCACTTCTTCTGCCCATCAGGTTTGGCTGTTTAACATTTATTTTTACTTTACTTTTGTCTATGTTATTTCGTGGGGGGATAAATACTATTTTACAAAAGTAGTCACACTTCTTCAACATTGCATAGCCTTCCCCTTAGTGGAATTATTGTAACGTAATTAAATTTAGGTATGTGTGTTGCCCTAGTGTGAAGTTTTAAGTCACTCTTATCTTACCACTCCCGTTAAACTGAGTGGATGTCTGTTAGTGGTAAAGGTCAATCAGGAGGCCATTACTCTAAACCTGCTTTAGTAAACTGTTTGTTTACATCTCAATTTACACTTGGGGCTTTGAATAGGCTCAGTGTACAGGACAGTTCATAAGAAGGGCTACGTTGGTTGACCCAAATTCATGTAGAGACTGCTGGACAGCTAATGGCATTGAACATGTTTTAAGGTCAGTATGTGACTACTACAGCACATTGTATTTATTGTCCACAATATGGGTTCAAGAAGCTCAGCAGGAACCAGAAAATCTTTGTTGTTCATTTTACAAGCATGTCTTTTAGTCATATGCATGTCCGAAATCCTAATAAAACCACCATGCATTTGGTATTGTTTTGGAAAACTGGCTTAAGAAGATGTCAGAAATAACTGTTACAATGTAGGCTGTATACTTAGTTACCTTAACAATTGTCAACTATAGATACAGTTCTTTGGCCCATAAAATATTGTTAAATTTGCTGTGATAATTTTAAATAGGATCAAACAAAGAAGAAAGTATGAAGACATTAATGAAAGCCTACACTGAAGTAACCTTTTTAATGGTTGAGTTTAAGCAGAATAAACATTGGCTGTGTTGATCTCAATATGTGGCTGTGTCTAATCAGCTTGTCCTTCCTTTAAGCCAAAATGACTTCAAAATCAAACACATGGCCAGAGAGAAAAGGTTTCTTATGCAGCCAGCTGAACCATCCACTGTCGCAGTTATACGTGAACCGGACCAAGGAAATTGGAGTAGAAGATAGGAAATGACTGCTAAAGCATGTTAGCAGTTTGCACAAGCAGGCATCTGTGGTGGGACCTGTGGTGTATTGTTGGCCTGGCTGTGATTTGAGTGAGCCCTGGGGATGAGGTGTGTTTACCTCTCTTAGCAGGCCCACTTTCAACAGGGGCCAATCTCAGCACAACCTGCTAATTGAAGCAGAGGGACGCAAGCGCTAAAAGCTGCTGTCCTCACATTTACAGCTCTTGATATTCAGTTAATTTCTCCACAGCCAATCTCATACTCAGGTACACAATTGCACAAACACACAGTCTCTTGCTTTGCTCTCCTTTTTGAGGGTGGCAAGGTTGCACCGGATATTATAGGTGAGTTAGGGTGCAATAAAGAGCTGGAGAGGGGAGGGAGGTGCAGAAAGGCCCTTCTGTGGAGGAGAGAGAGTTGGCCCAACTCCACAAACCTGTCTCTGTCTGTGCTTGATCACACATTAATGAGGCATCTGTGCGATGGACTCTGTAACGCGAGTGCACTACTCAGTCTTTGAAAAACAACAACACTCTCTCAACAAACACTCTTAGCCTCCAATCAAGGATCGCCTCTACATTGACCTGCCACTGATCAAAGGAAAGAGGCGTGCCTCCAGGAATTTGTTTTAGTATTTTACAGTAACTTTGAAAATTGTATCACTGTAGCTAAGACAAATAATTTTCACTGACATTCACTAAATACCATTATGTACAGTTTCAGGTTATTATAATGAATTAGGCCTATTGCTCATATGCTGAGGTCATTTTGGCTTAAGCATCCACATGATTTTCTTTCATCAGTGAATTTTGGAGCAATAACTGGTTGATCACAGATAAACCAATTTCATTCTCTCATGTCTTAACATCCTTTTGTTATAACCCACATTTGGATACGCAGACAGCTGTAACAAGGCAATGAGGATGCACAGCTGTCAGCTATAACGTTTTTCAAGTGGAAGTCATTATCCTCCAATATGCGATTCACTCTGGTTTGAGTTTAATACTGTGTATCTGTCCACAATGGTTTCTTATTTATTTGAACTAAAACTGAGGTGATCAAACAAAATGTCATGAAACAAATCCTCCATAATTTGATTACAATTTGTTATATGACTTCACAAATCCAATTTATGTGATTGACGGTACTTGTTGCATAGACTACGGAATATCTGGACTTCGACTAAACAATCTTGTAACTCAGTTTTACCCAAAATGTGACTTACATCCTTATGAAAAGAGCCCTTAAATTATCCTGTAGCAAATTAAGATACAACAAAATCATGCATAAACAACAACATGCTTATAGGAATGAAATAAGTGCCTGGTCCAAGAGTTCCCTTTTAATGATGGAGTTGTGTTCACTTGCCACAGTTAAACCAAACCCCAAAGCAGCACAAATGTTTCTCTGTTCTAATGTGGAGCAGCTGCACTTGTCAATGTCCTTTTTAGGTGACCCACAAAGTTGGAGCGCATCAGGTGTGACCAGGTGTTTGTGTCAGACCTCACGCAGACACATTCCTGCCATAGACCAGTGCATCACTAGTCCCTCTCCAATATTCACCCACAAACTTGACCTGCACCTTGGACTTGTGTATGTATTTTTTCACCCAGCAATACTAAAATAAACTAACTTGTTATTGGGCCTAGAAGAGGACCTTTTCTTGCTTGTTTTCCATGGAAATATAGTTCCCTTTAGCTGTTATCTTCCTGTTACTGTTATACTGTTACTGTTACTGTTACTGTTAGACTGTTCCATATGGGTTTAACTTTGGCATCATGAAGGTGACCTGCTACTTCCAGAATTTACAAACTGTCCCTGTAAGTACACATATTGACTGTAAATGCATTGTTAGTGTTTGCCAACTCAATTAAAACATGTAACTTGAGCATTATTATTTGGACAGAAAATCCTAGTGAGGAGTCATCCCTAGCATCCCACTCCTCTCTTCTTTGCCTCAATGCCACTTTTGTATGGAGTGCTGGTGGTCTTGTCTTTAGAGCACTTTGGGCTCATATTTCAGTTCAGTTCAGTGCTCCACAACATAGTCCAGGAATGATGTATAAATGCTCCAGCTTTTAATATAGGGTGATGGTTATCTCTGCTGATCCTGAATGACTGACAGCTTTTATGACAGTTCAATGCAGCAGACACAGGGAAGAGTTAAGAGGGCTTATTGGCAGGATTTGCACATCCTTCAGTTAAAGACTCATTTTTCATGTTATAAATTAGCTGAAGCACTCTTGCAAGGCTTGAATCCAATTTCCAAAACAACTTTTCCATCATCTTCTTAACAGCTTTATAAAGCTTTTAAAGCAAATTCAGAGTTAAAGGATAATCTCCGATCCAGTATTTGTAGTGGTGACTTAGTTCATGCTTTTAACATTGCCATGGTTGGTTTTTTCTGTTGCATTAGGGCTTATCTCTTTTTCAAGTTTGCTGTAGCCAAGAAGAGGTGTTGTGCTTGTGTTGGAAACCTGAAGGCTGGGGGGAGCCTTTACAAGAACTGAACCTTGATCCTAAATTGTTGGCATGCATGTGTGTCTTTTTCCATTTCTGAGATCAAAGACGTAAAGTGTAATAAAAAGGGAAGAGACCCTATCCTTAAACCCTATAAGATGTCTGGTGGTTATAGTTTAAATAATTATTGATTAGCTGACTTTTTTCTGTTGTTTGAGATCCCCAAATGTGGCAAGCTACAAGTGAAGTTGAATATTACATAACATAGCTATAGAGCTGAACACTAAAACATGATTGTGTGATTATATTGAAAAGCTGCTATCAATCAAAATTACCTGGAAAAAGTTGAATTATTTAGACATGCTTAGACTAGATTCATTCATTATGCTGCTGCTCTACAGTTACAAAAGACTTCGATGCATTCTAAGGGTGACTATCTAACTGGACTGGGCCAGTTTTCCCAGCAGCTCTCTGGCTCCTGGGGGACCTGCTGGCCGCATGAAAAGCCTGCCTCAGGGGGATTTGGGTTTGAAGAGCTCCTGCCTATCCTCTGCCTCCACCCTCTGCCCTCCCTGAGTCAACAACAGCGCGGTTTTCAAGGCTCTTTGACCAACAAGTGCGTCCGTACATTCACAAGTTGACACCTCCTGATTTAAAGAGCGCGGCGTTTGCATATTTGCTTAGGATGAGGAATTTAAGAAGCACTCTTTGGCAGCTTCAAAGCTCACTTCAAAGTGGCTGTGTGAGACTGAGGGGCTGAGATTAAATCAGCAATAAGATGTTCCTGTTCAAGTGGATCATCAATTGCCTTATGATGTGAATTTGTCAACATAATAAAAAAAAATCTATACTACATTAATGGTACCACTACTAATACTAATACTAATACTAGAATCTAGGGCGGCAGTAGCTCAGTTGGTAGAGCGTTGACGGGTTGACCACGTGTGATCCCAGTTCCCACAGATGAGTGCTGCCGTTGTGTCCTTGGGCAAGACACTTAACCCCACTTCACCCCCAGTGTCTGCAGACACTGGTAGCAAAGGGAGAAATTAAATTTGTCAACTGGACAAAGTTTATTTAGTCGAATATGTTTTGCAGCTCATCCAAGCTACTTCTTCAGTTCTGAGAACTTGAGAACTTGAGAAGTTCATTTCTCAGAACTGAAGAAGTAGTTTGGATGAGCTGTGAAACATATTCGACCAAATAAACTTTGTCCAGTTGACAAATTGAATTTCTACCTGGACGACTGAGGGATTCTTCACATTTCCTGAATAGTTCTGGTCATATCAAAGATATTATAAAATGGTATCATAATATTATATTACCCAAATTTCAATGTATTTAATTCCATTTAAATAGTTCCATTTTGTCTTAAAATGTACATTCTGTTGGATGAAAAAATGACTGTTGATGATTCAAAATGGATCAAAATTTGTATTGAGAATTAAAGATTTTTAGTATCCAGAATCAGGTTTGACATTTTGGTATAGTGACTACACTACATCAAAATAAATCCTAAAACTGAGAAGGATGTCCTTTTCCGCTTCATTAGTGCTGGCCCCTTCACCAAAGTGACCATAATTCCAGCCACATAACATCACTTGTGTTGTTCCCATGCAAACCCAGAACCCCCATTCTTTTTACTGATGCTAATGGACCATCATGATGAGAAGCACTTAGCTCTTTGATTTTCAACATCCGCTGTAATTTATAAACTGGGATATGAGACTTTTTTTTAATATATAAATCACAAAAGTATGATGTTTACCTGAACGTTTACCTAGAGTAAAGATGCATTATGTACCATTTCTGATGGAAGTTTCATCAGTGCTTGTCTCCGCAGTGATGTCATTGGTTTGCATGAACTTTACCACAGTCAGGAATGTAACTTGTCTATGACAGGCGACACATGCAGCCACATAAGGGGTCAGATCTGTGGAGAGGCAAGCCTGTTTATAGTGAGTTTTACAAGGCATTTATACCTGTATGGAATTCTTGTATTATTTTAGCTGTTCACATTTGTCTCTCTTCTCTCATGAACTGAATCTTGATTGAAAACATAAATCACTGTTAAAATTAGAATTTCAATGCTTGACAAAATTTGCAATCAGATATATTTTTAAATTTCAATCAGTCCTAATGACTTTTTCTTCAGATTAGATTAAATAGGTGTAGTTTCAATGCTATTTGACCCTCAAAGCAAAATGTCTTGATTGTTATCCATTAAAGACCAATGTGCTGGCTGGGTTGCAGGCCTCACACATGGCCCATTTGTTGTGAGGTATTGAACGGGAAAAGCTGTGTCAGGCTGCAGGCTCCTGACAAGAGAAGGACAGGAGCTGATGTGTGCTCTTTCTCATCCTCCTGAGAGGAAGAGATGGATTTAGAGGGCTTTATCCACAGGGCAGTCCTCCTGAACCCTGTTATACGCTGCCATTTTAGCAGGAAACAGATGGAGAGAAGAGCTGCCGGATTTGGACACAATGCCAACCTGTTAAACCACACTAAACGCACACATAATCCACATGCCACCATCTTTGACCAATATTTGTTGAACTCATCGATCTCTTTTAAATGTTTTACTGTCTGTACATTGATCTGAAGGTTTATTCTGCTTTTCTAATTATTAACATGCACTTTGTATGACACCATGTGCAGGGAATGCCATGCAGAGTATCACCGTTGTTGTTGTTATTTTTTTTCCTTCAAGTTCAATACTATTAAAAACAAGAGAAATATTAGACAGAAAGAAGGTTGTATTAAGATCAGAGTACTTTTTTTGACCAATAATGATGTTAAGGTTCAGTTTGTTCATATTTGTATTTCCATTTGATCTGAAGTGATGTATATCTTGGTCTGAACCACATTGATTAGGGCCCCTGTTTGCCACTTTGATTATATGTTGGATTTTATTTCTTTTTAAAAATCCTCACAGGTCCATATCTTGTAGAGCTGAATGAAGCGCTTGTCTTTGCTCATTGCAGGTGGTCTTCTGCTGCGTCTTCCTCTGGCAGCTCTGTTGGCCCCAGAGTGCAGTCCTGTCACAGCCTCTTTAGCATGACAGCAGATAATGGGCTGTCTCTGCTCAAAACCACTGCAATGTTATCACTGTAGGGAGGGAAATGTAATGGATAAACAAACATGATAATGTACAGATGTGAAGGGGGGCACACGATCGAAAAAATTATACTCATGCTGAATTATTACAGTAGGTGACAATGTGTGTGGCTCATGTAATTAATACTATGTACTGTCAAAACTAGATGATCTTTTGAACAAATTTGACTAAAAATATCAGTTGCTACAGGAGTTTGTATTTAGTGTTGAAAATTATATTCTGTTGGATCAAGTATTGAGTACATTCCCCTTATCTGATGTATCTGAGCCAAACTTTTTAATTTATGTTTTTTTTCTTTTTCCCTTTCTTTATATAGTGCCCTTATGAAGTTAATTTGTCTGGCTTTGTATGCATCTTAATTGCCATAGATTTTTCCTCAGCTCAATGCTTGGTCTACCACCATTGCAAGACAATCTTCCAAATATATACTACAATATTAGCATAAATAATGTTTTTAACTTAAAAAACACATAGAAATGTCATTGTCTTGCCCTTGTATTGCTCTGTATAATTTATTTTCTGTAGATGTGAAAGTCTAGCTTGCGCTACATTATACAGAGCCATTATAAGTAGCATTTTTCATGTTCATGTGGTTGAAAAGCAATGCCATATCCAGTTCCCATATGTATCGTTTCTGTGTTCAGTCTCCCAGTTAGGCTGAAATGTTGAATGAATAAGTGAAACTAAAATGACATGTCTTTCCTTTTTCACCGTGGTCTGTGCAGCTTGGCAAAATGTTGTTCTTTGAGTGGTACCAGGAGATTCATTGAGGCTGTTTGTAATGGAATTTCCAACAGAGCAACCTGCTTTGTGGCCCTGGCCTGTTTCAGCAGTGCCCTTAAATACATTGAAAAGACACACTTACTTGCATGCTACAAATCTGTGGAGCATGGAGTCCATCTATACTTTGACCCTACACCTGTGGGCAGCAAGTCAAGTCCATAAATAATTGCCCCTTCACTCACTGTGCACAATTAAGAGCCTCCTGGGAGAAACCTATGCTAACTTTTTGTATGTTTTCTAAAACGGAGACTTTGCGGCTGGAGCTGCACTAGCTCTGTCAAAAAGGGGGGAAAGCACTGAGGTGTCAGAGAAGTGACTTTTGGGTTAACTCATGGCATGTGGCTCACAGACCATGTGTCAAAGGTTGGTTTGTCATCTCTTTGTTTTCATTGTTTTAGCTTCAATTCTGAATTATCGGGCCAGTGACATAATACTGATGTATTTGTTTTTGTATGTTTTATTTACTTATTTACTCTGACAGACTTGGATTATAAAACACGTCAAGCTAAATCATTTTAAGGGGTCGTCATTCAACAGAAGAATGTAACTTTCCATTATAAGGGAACCTGGTAAGTTGTTATCAAAGTCTAACCATGTAATTTATTCTTTATATGTAACATGATCAAAGGAGAAGTTCAATTTGTCAACTGGACAAAGTTTGTTTGGTTGAAAACGTTTCGCCGCTCATCCGAGAGGCTTCGTCAGCTCACCTGGATTCTACCTGGACGACTGAGGGACTTTTCACGCATTTATATGTAACACTAACAGTCTGGTTATAGCCACAGGAAATAAGGCAACCATCATGTAATTTGTAGATTTACAGATTAGATTAGATTAGAGTACACAGTATTTTTCCTGTCAGTGCTTCTTTTGATGAAATTATGATAAATTTTACTAGGAAGCTGTAATTAGCATGCTGTAATTAGCATTTCTGGTTGGAAATAGGTGTACACTTCCTGTCGAGAACACTGACTTGTGGTTATTTTTACACTTGGTGTATGCTAAGATAAGGTATCTATTTTCCCTTGACTGGTGCAGAAAGTGACTGATTTGGATTAGTTGCTTATCTGGCTAAACTAACCACTCCTCACTTTGTGGTTTGTTGTAGGTGGTTTCCATAATGACAAAAACGGTCAGAAACTATTTTTGAACAAGAAGGAGAATGCTTACATGGATACATCTCATATGTCCTATCTCACACATGTTATCCAGTAAAAATGTGCTTAAACTGTACCACTATCATCAATCTGCTTTTAGCTTTTGACAAAAAAAGAGAACAAAAATACTCTAATTCTCTGTCCATACTGAAGACGCCTATGAAGGTCAGTTATGTTTTCATAGCAGTGTGTGCCCTCCCCCACTCCTCAGATTAGTTCAGGGTCATCCAGTTCATTTGGAGCAAACCAGAGGCCTGTCACTCAAACAAAACTTGAGTGAATTACCCAAATTAGTAACACTTGTTTCATTGATTCTTTTCCCATTATGTATGTTATTTTCAAATTGGTGAGGACAGTGACTACCATTACTAATACTACATTACTACAACTATAATACAGTTGTATGAAAAAGTTTGGGCACCCTTGACAATTGCCATTATTTTAATTTATAAATCATTGGGTGTTCAGGTCCACAACGTCATTTTGATCAAATAACTAATGGACACAGTAATAGTTCAGCAGTGATTTTTTTTTTTTTCTTTTTTTTTTTTTTTACAGAAAATGTGCAATATGCATCAAAACAAAATTAGACCAGTGCATAAATTTGGGCACTTAACAGAAAAATCATATCAATATTTAGTAGAGCCTCCTTTTGCAAAAATAACAGCCTCTAGACGCTTCCTATAGCCTCAAATGAGTGTCTGGACCATTCCTTCTTACAAAACATCTCTAGTTCAGGGAGGTTTGATGGTTGCTGAGCATGGACAGCCTGTTTCAAATCATCCCACAGATTTTCAATGATATTCAAGTCTGGGGACTGGGACATTGTACTTGTTCTTCTGCATGAATGCCCTCAACTTGAAGAAGAGTCCCAGTACCGGCACTGGCCACACAGCCCCACAGCATGATGGAACCTCCACCAAATTTTACTGTGGGTAGCAAGTGTTTTTCTTGGAATGCTGTGTTCTTTTGCATATCGCCTCTTGTTATGACCAAATAACTCAATTTTGTTTCATTAGTCCACAGCACCTTTTTCCAAAATGAAGCTGGCTTGTCCAAATGTGCTTTTGCATACCTCAAGCGACTCAGTTTGTGGCATCTGCGAAGAAAAGGCTTCTTCCGCGTCACTCTCCCGTAAACCTTTCCTTGTGCAAATTGCGCTGTATTGTTGACCTATGCACAGTGACACCATCTGCAGAAGATGACCTTGCAGGTCTTTGGAGGTGGTCTGTGGGTTGTTTTTGACCATTCTGATCATCCTTTGTCTTTGTCTCTCTGATATGTTTCTTAGCCTGCCACTTCTGGCCTTAAAGGGATATGCCACCCCCAGGTCAAATTTGGGCATCTCCCCACAGTCCAGAGGTGGAAAGCGTTTTCCTGCTCACCCAGCCATTGTCCGAGCCTGTCGCCACTGACCGCCGCGGTATCTGGAGCTACTCCGCCTTAGACTGGAGTCTAACGTCGCCAGAGAAAGATTTCGGCCAAAAGGAATTAATTTGCTCGATGCGTTTCCCAATTACTTTCTGTGTAGTGCGCATTCATATCGAGTGCAAATAAATGTGCAAATCAACACGGAGAGCTTGCCTTGGTCATTTTGGGTGGGAACTATTTTCCAGTGCGGAAGAATACAGTCGAATCACGCACCACGTTGTGCAACAGGGGAACTCCCTTCCTGGTGCGTAACAGGGATTCCCGTGTCAACGTGGTGCGTGATACGGCTGTATTCTTCCGCACTGGAAAATAGTTCCCACCCAAAATGACCAAGGCAAGCTCTCCGTGTTGATTTGCACATTTATTTGCACTCGATATGAATGCGCACTACACATAAAGTAATTGGGAAACGCATCGAGCAAATTAATTCCTTTTGGCCGAAATCTTTCTCTGGCGACGTTAGATTCCAGTCTAAGGCGGAGGAGCTGCAGATACCGCGGCGGTCAGTGGCGACAGACTCGGACAATGGCTGGGTGAGCAGGAAAACGCTTTCCACCATTTATTTTAGTCTCTGGACTGTGGGGAGATGCCCAAATTTGCCCTGGGGGTGGCATATCCCTTTAACAAGAACTGTGCCTGTGGCCTTCCATTTCCTCACTATGTTCCTCCCAGTGGAGACTGACAGCTGAAATCTTTGAGAGAGCTTTTTGTAGCCTTCCCCTAAACCACAATGCTGAACAATGTTTGGTTTCAGGTCATTTGAGAGTTGTTTTGAGGCCCCCATGTTGCCACTCTTCAGAGGAGAGTCAAAGAGAAGAAGAATAACTTGCATTTGGCCACCTTAAATCCCTTTTGTCATGATTGGATGCTCCTGTCTATGATGTTCAAGGCTTAATGAGCTCATCAAACCAATTTTATGTTCCAATTACTCTGTGTTGATTATTCAAAGCAACAAAATAAATTTCATACAAATGAATATTATTACACTTAAAATCTGTGTCTGGAAAACCGCCCAGTCTTCAGCTTTTATGGGAAAATGAATGACATGCCACTGTGATCATTTTCTTTGAAGACAGAGTCAGTTATTATGCAACCTCAGAGGGGTGCCCAGACTTTTTCATACAACTGTATTGTACCTTTCTTCAGTCTTCTAAAAGCTGTGTATATGCTCTGTCTAAGGGGTCTCTCCATGATCTGCCGCCGCTGCTCTGATCAGTTTGTTTTTGCCTAGACTTTGCCCCGCCTCCTGCTGGGACGACCCCTTCTTTCCCGCGTTTCTCTTTGTTTTGCTCTAGCTGTGCTGTCCACTGTTTGGCTCATCTTTGGGTTCTGACCCCAGCTGTGATAACTGTGGGATGAATCTGTCATTCCACTGTGTTGTCCACTCACTTACCCTCAGCAGCCGTTTTTACAGCGTCTAGACACACATGCTGCCTATTGTGCTTTTCACAGTAAGAAGTGAAGTGTGCTTCTTGGATAGTCCAGCAAGATTAAACTGCACAACTGTTAAGCCCCATGTCTTAAATCAGGTTTAGGAGATATGTTTTACAATATTGTGTAATAGTTCAAATGCAAAGATCATAGGCGGGGACAGTGCTTCTAAGTCAGTGCTTTGTCTAGCATTCTTCCAAAACTTCTGATCGCTATTAGTTTGCAGTTTTTTACAAAAACTATCCAAGTCACTGTTATAGTCTAAAATACATATTTCTGGGGCATAAACCACTGTCCTGTGAACTCCTTTAATTCCCCACTCCCTCTGTATACAGTGTGAGTCCATGTGTCTGTGTTTATTAACAGTGACTCCAGGATCACAATGACGAGACTGGGATGAGTCAGCCTTTCCTCCAGCTGGAGCTCTGTATACCACAGTCCTGGTCAATGGAGTCACCAGTTTATTTCCTTTGATGGGCTGTGTAGTTTTGTGCATGACTTTGCTGTTTTTAAATGTGCTTAGAGTGAATATTTGGGGCTCAGATTCAATACTTTTGCCTTTTAAAGATGCACTGCGTAACATTTCTAGTGGAGGGTTTGCACCTGCTTGTCTCATTGCAAATGTTTTTGCTTTGTCTAGAACAGACCTGGGCAAACTGTTCCACAAAGGGCCGTTGTGGCTGCAGGCTTTTGTTCCAACCAACCAAGAGCACACCTTCAACTGTCTGAAGACTGAGATCAGTTGATTAAAGGGATAGTGCGTTTTTTAAAAATGTTAATCTGTATGGGTTTCCTTCTAAAAGTTACGTGTGTTGACACCGGCTTACCTCTGACAGTCTCAGCTGATCCCGGTTCGGCTCGCTTTCTGGAGCCCACGTAAGTAGGTCCGGTAACTTCCCTGGAACATGAAATAAAGCTTGTTTTTCTTCTCAAAACAAAACATTTGTCCAAAAGGTGATATATTTGCGTCCCAAACAGTTGTTCACGAAACATCCAGCAGCGTTCGCGTATTGTGTCTCTCGACTCGTATCACTGCGCGCATATTAGCTGTATTAGCCTGTTAACCTTTAGCGGAAGTGTGCGGCAGATGCAGTCCACCGTAAGGGGAAGTTTACAAGTGAACAGGCTAATACAGCTAATATGTGCGCAGTGATACGAGTCGAGAGACACAATATGCGAACGCAATCTACGCTGATGGATGTATTGTGGACAACTTTAAATAAGTCAAGTCTGATGTGCTGCTGCTTGGTTGGAAAGAAAACCTGCAGCCACACCGGCCCTTTGTGGAACAGTTTGCCCAGGTCTGGTCCAGAATGTTCCACAGTATAGTTTAACCCTATAGGGAGACAGTCAGGTTACAGCACTACGCTACATTACAATCCAGATCTGTGGAGACTCTCCCCTTTTAACAGAAGGAATGATTTTTCAGCAATCGAAACACCCATAATGAATATGTTCAATGTCATACTACCATGGAACATTCCAGGCAATGCAATAACATCTCCATGGAGACAAGTACAAATAGCACAGTGCACCATTAAGACAAGATAAACTGAACCCTCATCCGTTTTGGTTATTCTATTTGTTAATATAAATTACTTGTCTACCAGAGCAGGTTATGACACGCAGGCAGTGTCAGTGTTTGCCATGGTCTATGCCTTGTTTGGTCAGCTGCTCTGAGGTGCATTGACATCACCAGCACAAGTGAATCCAGATTCTTTTGAGCTACAGTATAATACTGTGGGATGAAAACAATCACTCTGGAGTACTTTCTCACAGTACTGCTCAAATATAGTCTTAAATCTCTGTCATCTTTATTGTAATAATCAGCCCATTAATGTTGTTACATCTTAAAAGCTTCAGGAAACCATCATAAGCATCCTTTAAACTGTCTTTTATTGTTTGGCAGAATTGAATGATTTCACTTCCTGGATCCTGGGTTGGTTGGTTGGGAGTCCCAAGATAGAAAGAACAGATAGATAAAGATAAAGATAGATAGACCTGGTATTAGCTTTGCATAGTTTTAATGCTAATTTTACATAGTTTGAATGTGAAATATTTTCTCAAAGGTACACTATATAACTTTTTGGTTTGCTCTCCATCACCTGTTTGTTATATGTCATTTTTCTGCCTGGAATGTTCCATGGTATGACATTAAACGGTCCTATCTTACATTGAGTTACAGGTTTTATAGCTCACCTATACTATATACTATACTATACTATACTAGCTATTCCTATAAAAACAGGCATTCTGACTGTGAGCAGGGAGGCCTCTCAACAGATATGACCTGTATCTTAGTCTGGTTTGGTCTCCATTTAACATCATACTATGAAACATTCCAGACAAACCAATAACATCTCCACAGAGAAATGCATTTGACAGACCCTCCTACAAGTTACGCAATGCACCTTTAAGTTTGTGTCAAATGTTTGATGAGCCCCTTTAAAGGGTTTGATCTGAATAGAGAAGTGGCCACACACGTCTCTCTGATCAGTGCCAAACATTTGAGCCCTTCCCTGTTCAGGACCTGCAGCTCTTTGTCTCTGAGCTGGCAGATTGTGGCTTAAAGCGACACAAAGGGTAACAGACTTGAAGGAGTGCTGAGCTTTCAATAGGGCTTATTTGCGTGTATATGGGCATGATGCATAGAGACTTGCTCCAAACAACTCCTAATAATCCAACTGTGACTGGGCTTTATATAGAAGTGGGATGAAGGCTAGAAAAATTGCTGCCCCCTCAAGATTTTGAGGAGATAAAATTGAAAAAAAAAAGTTCCTAAATATTTGTGGCATGCTGTATGTAAATGAAAGACAGTACAGTACATTGGGCGTGCTGCATTCTGAGATGTGCTAATATTAACATGAAGTGCCTATTACGGGGGATGAAATAAAACAAACAGTGTTGTAAAGAATTTAACTTGTTGGCTTCAGAGGAGACGACTGTAATGAAGGGAGTGGCTGTGGCTCATGAAAATTAAAAGCCTGACTGAGCACTGTTTAGTTTTCAGACTCTCTCCCCATAGACTTCTGGTACGTACAAAATGCAGTCTATCAGATTCAAAGAACTTTGATGCTGCTTGTTTAGCCATCTGGAGGACTAATGACCTGTTTCCTCTGCGCTGGGTGTTTTGGGGTGGGCATGGGTGCAGTCCGAGGTTAGGGGTGGCACTGCCCACTGTGCAGATTACAGATTGGGCTTGTGACCGCTGCTGCTGGGACATGCTGTGGGTGCCTCTTGTGTTGGCACAGGCTGCAGGGCGTCAGATGTGGTTCAGGACATGTGGAACCTCTCTGGGGCTTGCCCTGCCTCGTGCTGCTGGCCTCACGGCGGGACAGGAGTGAGTGTTAGTCTACATGTGAAAAGTTTGTAGAGAACAAACACTGGCTCCATGAGGCGTGTGGTACACTATAGTGAGAGCTAGGTGCCAATGTGTGGCTACAGTCTGGGTTTGCACTTTACTCTAAGCTCCCATCTGAGTTATTGAGCTTTAACTAACCTCTCTGCTTTTAATTAAGAAGTGAAAGCATGGTTTTAGAAAACATGTATGCATGTTTAACTGTAAGAATAAACTGTGTATGTTTATTAGGATGTATGTGTCCTTTGGTAGACAAAGAGTACTTGATAATTGATGTAATGACTGTGAGTATGTGAAGATTGGGGAAATTGTATGAATGATGTTACATGGGTTGCAAGTTTAAATGCACTGTAAATATGGCACTCTGTCCCCTTCCTCAGAGGACTACAGATGGAAATTAGCTGTAAAGCTAGAATCTGGTACAAGCATCTCTGCCTATGTGCTTAATGTAACTGTACATTGTCCTTATAAATAAAGAAACCAAACGATACATAAAACATCAAGTAAATAGCAAAATGTCCTTTTAATTACTACATATTAAGAAACATTTAAAGCAATTATAAAATATCTTTAAACTCGGCAAGCATTTAAGGTGCACTTTTGTGAAGGAGGGTCCGCCTGCTTGTCTTCATGGAGATATTACTGTTTTACCATGAATTTTCTACAATATGGAAATAAACTTGGCAATCACAATGGAGGCAGGTTAATGGTCAGATCTATGCAGATGCAAGCCTGCACATGGTAAAAAAAAATAATATTTTTTTAAAAGGTATTTTTGAGCTATAAAACACGTATAGCTCCAAATGCAAGGGGGACATGTTTAATGGTAAATTGTCACATTTTTGTGTGTGTGTATATATATATATATATATATATATATATATATAGCACCCAAAGCACTTTACAACAAGGAACCATTTACCCATTCACACACACATACATCAATGTATGCAGACACTGGGGGTGAGGTGGGTTAAGTGTCTTGCCCAAGGACACAACAGCAGCATTCATCTGTGGAAGCTGAAACCTGAAACCAACCTGTGGGTCAGTGGATCTGACACTCTACCAACTGAGCTACTGTCGGCCGTTTAATGTTTAATGCCCTACTGTGGAACATCCCAGACAAAGAAACAACATCTCAACATCTCCATGGAGACAAGCAGGTGGCGGTCCCTCCACCAGAAAGGTTATACAGTGCACCTAAGTCACTAACACTGTACTGCACAAAGCACATTCAATTGTAATAGTGGTCTAAACAAAATAAAAAATATAATTTACTTATAAAGGTTCATCCGGGTAGTTCTTAGGAAAAAAGGGTAAGTTAAACATTTGGGGATCAGTTGTACAATAAAATGCAAAACAAAACAAACAAAAGTTACCAGTGAGATTGGCAAACATTCCCATGATACCATTGCCAAAACCCTGCAGACCATGTCGACTGATCTCAAAGTGCACATTGGACCCAACCAGCCATATCCTCAGTCACCCCATGGAGCAAGGTTCTTCATCTGCAGGGCCAAAACACACACTCTTTTGTGTTGAATGCAAATTGGTGATTTGTTCTAAAGTTAATGTATGAAGGACTAATTTAGTAACACTGACACAATTCAAACATCTAGAAATGTGATTAATTACTTCTAATGAAACATTGCCTTCATTTACATCATGTCTAATTGCTCATTCTGTAGATGTACAGACAGCCACTCCCAGAAGTGAACATGATAAAGGGTTTTGTAATGACAGGGTAGAGCTGCTGTTTCCAAGCATGTGTGTGTTCGTCTGAGGTTATTTAGGGCAGAGGCCGTGTCAAAAAATGGTCAAAAAGGGAAAGTTTTGCATCTAGTAAACAGCAGTGTGCGTGTATCTCCACTAATGAAAGAGCAGGCTGACTCAGCGACATGTTTTATAGATGGCCTCATGTATTTTAAGAGTTCTCTTTTCTCTCATGTATGTCCCAGTGTACAGACAGTTGAGCCCTGGTACGCTTGGTGCACTGGGCTCAATGCCTTCTTAAACAGAGACTAACTCCTTGAAAAACAGAACACTTTTTTGTGGAAGATTGATCTGAACACACAATGCAAAATAAATAAAATCCATCTTACAATGAAGAAATGTCTTATCATTGTTTCTGACATTCTGCTGAGAGTTCTAATAACTGCTCATTCGATTCTCAATTGTAAATTATGGTTCAGGTCAGTATGAGATAACAGTAAGAGATATCAAGCCATACACCAAATAGGCCTACCTCATCTCTTCTGGAATCCTCCCTGCAGGCAGTTTTTAAGCAGTGTCCACCAGCACTCTAGCCAGAACTGAAGAAGCAGCTTAGATGAGCTGCGAAACGTATTTGATCAAATAAACTTTTGTCCAGTTGACAAACTGAATTTCTCCTTGTGCCATCTTCTGGAATCTTTTGTCATCATCTTCATATTCATTTAACCTTAAGACCCAGTGGAAAGTACATTGCAGTTTATCATTAGGAAATAGTGCACAAAAAGTGTCTTTACATTGTCAATGACAAAGGCTTTAGTAGTGATTCTTAAAGGTATTTAAAAAGGTCCATCCATTTTCTTCTGCTTATCCAGGGCCGGGTTGCAGTCCCCGGTCAATGTTTGTTATTTTTACGTCATATCTGATGATACAGACCGTGTTGATTAAATATTTAAGACAGATCATACTACACTTCCTTGTCAAATCCAAACAAATCATGGTTCACTTGTTCTTGCAATTCACTAAGGTCAGGACTGAAGTAAAGTGTGTATTTTCAATATTATTGTTTAGGGGTCAGGGGTCATGAGGGTAAAAGTCAATGTAGAGGTCAAAGGAAAGTGTCAGAGGCTGTCAGTGGGTCTGTTTTGGTCATGAACATTCAGGATTGAAATCACAGTGAGCAAACAGCAGCCCCTCTGAATGTCCTCATAAAACCGCTCTGAGAGCAAACACAGGCGACATATTTGACATGCTTCTTCTATCATCTGTGCGGAATGTTTGAACTGAAAGGATTAGTCAATATTTTCACAAGTTTGTTCCAAGTTTAAACAATGTTCTTGAACATGTTTGTAACATCATGAGTGTGAATGATCAAGACAAGACAAGAGTTTTTCAGAAATTGTTTTAAACTAATTGATATTGAATTGGTAATTTTCCGAGCCTGAATACCGAAGACTTTTGCACATCGACATTTCATGGTCACAAAATAAACGCAAGATATGTATGATATGTAAAGATCAGTTATTATTTATGATATTACATTAGTTAAAACCTGCTGTCTAAAATAGCACATACTGTATGTATTTCATATGACCACTGCAGACCCAGACATTGGGCTGAGAATCACAGGGTCCCTTAAGATTCACTATCTTTGGCTCATGACACAATATTATCACATACATGTGATTTGTAAAAGAAACAAATGTATTTAACATCAGTATTTATTTGTTAAACTGCTGCCTGCAAAAACCTGTGTCAAATGCACTGCATTAAAAAGTTTCTCAAAACAGTAACAAAACTGTAGCACTGTCACAAAATAATAAAATACCAATACAACAGCCCATGATAACGATACTGTATCACCAAATTTAGTATTAAGATATATCCATATTTTATTGTTTCACTGCAGTGTGGTGAATGCCAGTCAGCCACTGTCAGATATACAGTGGTTCTATTTATGTGTGAATAACTGTATTTCATTTTTTTAGGGCATGGCCTTCTCTCTAGAGGAGCGGCAGCAGCTTGGGATCCATGGCCTGCTGCCGCCCTGCTTCATCAGCCAGGACGTCCAGCTGCTTCGGGTGCTCAAGAACTATGACATGAAGAGAGACGACCTGGACAGGTGAATCTCTCTCACGCATGTTCCCCTCCTTCAGAGCTCTTAATCATCTGTGGAAATTTGATTATTTGGAGTAGGCATTACATCTGGAAGCTTTCAAAACACTACAGGACTTAGGGTTGAGATCACCTCAGCCTCACAGATCCACATTCATCTCATGACACCAAAGCAGGCCTCCTCTGCATCGCCTCCCTGCACTCCCATATCTCTAAGTGTTTTTACAATATCCACAGCGACGAAAGGAAAACTTCAGACAGTCTTGGCACATTTCATTAGATTTGTGGTTATGCCTGTTATTATCAAATGTCAAATGGTGAATTCTTAACGTGGCTTCTTTGATCTGGAAAATGACTGCAAGAAGCATGTATTTTAAATAAGATGTTGAATAACCCATCATTGCTCTAACCCTTTCTGAGAAAGATGGTTCCTGTGTCTAATAGTGCTGGGAGTCAACAGAGCCTGCTGTATTCACTTACAGTCTGATCTGTCCTGCATAGTTAATGCTGGACATTGTCCTTGACCACAACTTGTGCTTGTCATTCTGCTGTACCCTCTGTCTTGTTCTGTGCAGCTCTATCATAGTGACAAATTGACTCAACCAAAAAAGGTTGTGTTTCTGATCCATGATGATAGAGTAAGTTAATTACCCACTGTGACTGTGTTGTCAACAGAAGAAATGGGTGTTTAAGGCATTTGCCAAAGTAAATGCAATGTTCATTGTCAAGGTACTGGTTAAGTATATTCATACATTTATAGACCATTGAGATTATTCTACTTATAATAGAACAAAAAACATTAATGTTGCTTTGTTAAATGTTGTGTACTGTAAATAGAGACATTTCCTGGGAGTGGATCATGTTATAAAAGTAACTGTTTGCCAGCAAAAATAAAGCCTGACATGCCTTTGGCAATAACTCCTGAACAGAAAAAAACCAAGATAGAACCAAGAATGTAGATAAGCAAAATACTGAAGCAAGCTCATACAGTGTTCCCCCAGTTTAACTTGGAGATGAAAGCTACAGCACATTTGACAGAACATCTGACATAGTCGCTGAGCCCTGTTGTTTTAGGGGAAACACTGGCCCTTCATGTGATAAATGACTTGTGGCTGAAGCTAATTTCTTCCCCAATATGAAGACCTTCAGTTAAGAGTAACTGTCACCATGGAGTATTGTGCAGCTGCTGCGCCTCAGCCCTGGAGAGAAGGCTGTGCACTCTTTTATCCTGCTCTACAAGAGGCACCTTGTGCTCCTCTTATGGAAACTTCTCTGCTCAACAGTAGACATCACTCCACATGCTCAACTTCATTGAGGTCAAATACAAATAAACACAAAGGTGCAATGGACACTTTTTGTACTATGTTTTTACTGTTTCATTATCTGAAACGTGTAATCAATAAGACTGCAATTACTGCACTGCAGAATATCAGAGATTTTTTTGTTTGTATTGTTATACAATGTTTTCACCTCTTTTGTCTATTACATCTCACATCAGACTTGAATAATACATGCTGCTGTACCCTTTTAGATGTTGTAGATTGACAGGTCATGTTTTCTCAGATACGTGTTCCTGATGGGGCTCCAGGACCGCAGTGAGAAGCTCTTCTACCGTGTGCTCACCTCAGACATCCAGCGCTTCATGCCTGTTATCTACACCCCGACTGTGGGCCTGGCCTGCCAGCAGTATGGCCTCATCTTCAGACGGCCTAGGTGAGGCAGCCCAGAGTGATTCCTCTCCCCAAGTCATTTCTAACCAAATAAACACACTCATGTTTACTACTTCTAATTAGGTTTGAGATCTTTCCATTCTACCAACTCCAGCTGCAAACAGTTTATGGTGTTGTTTTATAAGCAGAGAGCCAATATTCCACACCTTTGGGCTTTTCAGTAATTAATTAGGTCTTGATGTGGATCCAGGTAGTACAAGTGGAAATACACCTTTAGTTACTTAAGTTATTTTTGGTCTTCTTGGTCTTAAATATCCCAGTTACAGTAAAATGTCCTCCTTCATTGCTGCTATAGGGCAAGCTGTCAGAATGTCTGGGGATCCTTTCTTTTTATACCTGGGTCTGGAGCTGTTGAAAATTAGAAAATGTAGTTGCCTGTATTTAACCAACAACCTTTTCCTATATTTATATAGCATTAGCTCTGAGCCGGATCTGTACTTTGCGGTAGCTCATCCAGCTACAGTATGGTTAGACAGCTGAGTGTGAGGCAGACTGCTGTGAGCTGTTGAAATCAGTTCACCTTGAGTGGATTTGGCTCTCGTTGGACTCTCCTCTTCTACTGTAAACATGCTTTGGTCCCACTCAGAACTCCAGTGTCTGCCCTCCCTCCAGCTCATTCATTAGAGCCAAGTCGCTTCTCTGTCTGAGGGTTCAGCCTAGTAAAGCATCGTGTTTTACTTGGCCCTGCCTCTCTATGTTTAGCCTCACTTAGGTGGCTACAAGTGTTAGCTTTCCCTTTAATAAGAGAGATAGAGAAGAGACCACCCTGATCACAGCTTCACTGCCTCTTAACCCCACTTATCTTATTATGTACTAAATACATATTTACACAGTTTACTTATAATAGGTATAAGAATAACATCAGTATACTATTTCATAAAAGCACCTTCTTGATTAATATACTTAATGAAAAATTAGAAGATGGAAAAGGTTATATAGGCTGTTCACATGGAAAATGGTAAATCAATCCAACACTGCTAAACATACTGTTGTTGCTCCTAGAATAAAACTAATGTTAACTAATGCACATTATCTGTAAATATGTACATAGCACCTAGCCTATATTTTTCATAGTGTATATTTGGTAAAGATTGTTTCTATTTGATTATATATATTTTTGACCTGCTGATGCTTCTCTTCATCTTATTTATCTATTTTAATTTTTTGCATGCTCTTGGCATCCAGTGTGGGCAGCAAAGTAAGAATTTCATTGTACAGGGAAACATGTTCCTTTACTGTGCATATGACAGTAAATGCTTTGAATATTGAATCTAGAACTTGAATAAATTAGGTTTCTGATCAAAGGTACAGAATAGCAGCCACTTCTCTATCAGTCTGCCTCAGGGCTGCTCATTGCTACAGTCGTCATCGAAGTCTTGTTTCCGTGTTTCACTATGGAGCAAACTAGTATGGTCAAAAAAATTTAATTTAGGCATTTGTTTAGTTTGGATGACGTCAGTTGCTGTCCTTGTCACAAATGTATTCACGCATTTGGCATTAGTTTTCTAAATTTATGGACTCATCAACAAGTGGATTTTCAACAGCCCTTGTAACCTGTATAGTTTTCTAATGGTGTCCAGTGAGTATTACTTTAATGGTCACATTGGGCACTTTAAAAACCTGGAAACTCTCCTTCCCCCTTGAATATACTTCCTAACAGCTCCCTCTCCCTCAGCCCTGAACAACTATGTGGAAAATATTCCTAGCATTCTCCCTGTCGCTCTCACTGCTCATACTGAAGAAATCACCTTATACTCCCACCAATCCAAAAGGCAATGAGCCAAGATTCACTGCCAGACACCCAGGACTGATGTTTCTGTATTGTAGGATAAGACCACCTGCTCCTTGTTAGTGCTACCTGCTGAAGATATCTATTTCATCAACTCCCATAGCCCCATTTCATCAACATTTTACAAATTGTATTCCCAAAGCCACTATGCGCCTTGCCGTTGGACCACCACTGCAGCTGATTACTGTATAATCCTAAAATCCCAGGTCTAATTCCTTTATATGTAGCAGAAGCAGCTTTTCTTTGTGACTTGAACTGGTAATCTGCTCCAACACGGTGCTCTGAAACTGAGGCCAAAAGTCAAGCATCATTAGGTGTCAAAACAGGGTTGATCAGTGATCTCTGAGCGGGTCAGAGGCGGGGAGGGGGCGTGGAGAAAGGCCTACATTCACCACATGAGGAGATTAGTGGACACCCTGACTTTTATTGCTGTTTAAGCTCATAAACGCACACATTGTTTTGGCACAGAAACTTACTGTGTCTCCGAACAGGTTTGTTTTTGTTTTCACCATAAATGCAGGTTGTGTGCTTTGTTTGACAGCTCTAAGCTCACTGATGATAAATGATAATGTTTTGTAGAGGGAAAATGATCCCAACTATTGCATTAACGTAATTAAGTTTACTTCAGTCATTTCCAGTGTCTGCCTTAATGCTGTGGTGTAGTGCTCCACATAGTCTAAATAAACTTATAAAAGGCGCTTTTTATGTTAGACACAAACTCCATCAAGAGGTTGTGGGGGGAGTGACAGAAAGCGATTTATCATGCTGATGGTGATAGATGGTCTTTGCTAGGCATTAGTGAATTCCTGGTTCAGGTTCAGTGTTCAGTGCGTGTGTGTGTGACTACTGCTACCTGTCAAAGTGAGAAAAGTAAGATATACACACCATTCTTCACGTCCCAGGAGGCGTGCTGGTGTTACGATTGGTTCAGCTTTCATGAAAAAAAATGAAAAAAACACTGACATACAATAGGCAGGGTTATGCAGTACAAAGGAGTATAAGACAATGCAGCATCTATAGGGCATACACATTGTAATAAAAACATAATTCCACACTATAACCTTAATTTTCTCAGATAGCAGAATGACTGTATTCTAGATATTTGTAAAATTAGATACTCACACCAGGTACAGCTATAGACTGTATATAAATGGACATAGCTAACCCGCTTCCATCATCTCCAGTTGACTCTTCATTGAAAAATGTTGCCTCCCTCTTTGTAACTGCTGCAGTGAGCCTCATCGTTTTGGTCTTAAAATGTTCGTATTAACCCTTTTCGTCCATAAATAAATGCCTGTTCCTAATATGGAACGCGGCTCCAAATTTGCTCATACAACTGCTAGCCTCGTGAGCTTCACTTGACTGGAGTTGAACCCTGTGGGTGACGTCACACTCCCTTAGTTCACTTCTTTCACAGGGAACAACACAGATAAGTGGTTAGACTGAGTTTTACTGGAATAGGAAGTGAAGATGAAAAATTACTTCTGACAGTTTTCCACTTCTACAATCAGCAGCGACAATGATGCAGCTGGTTTTGTTTGTTTGTTTGTTTTGTTTTTTACAACTAATGCCCTTCCTGTCATAGCCAGCCACATTACTGTGACTGGGGTGGACAGTGGGGGGACAATAGTGTTCAGAAAGTATTCAAACTGGCAACTATCTGGTTTCTAGACTAAATACTAGGAGTTGCATAATTCTTGACATCAGGGAACGGAGCCCTACTTAAATCATGATCCCAACTATTCCCAACAACGATCCCAAAAACTATTGCATCACTTGAAAAGCATGAATATTGAGATCACATTCTTTAAACTGCGTGGTTATTGAGCTGTGGTGACCTAATTGCAACCAGAACTCTAGGGACAACCACTTTTCCACTGAGAATCATTTGGTGATTATGACTAATTACATGAGCAGCGTTGATGTGTTTTTACTGCTGTTGTGACAGTTTGGTTTACTCCAATGCAAAGAAATACACAGATGTGGGTAGAATTTGAAGCTATATTGACCTCTGCATGAGAACATTTGGCTTTAATCCAACACATTTTTATGTAGAAGCCAGTGATATGGTATAGTATTTATGGTATAGTAGATTTTAGCTGATTGACAATAACACTGATGTGCTGAATAAACGTGGGAAGTACTCAAGTTAAATACATGTTTTGAACAAGCTTCAGTTGGTGATGTTGTCATTGTTAGAAATTGGATTTGTGTCACTGAAATATACATTTTGTTCATTAAAGTATATATTCCTATCCTTTTTCATGTTACAATATTATGAGGAATTATAAGGGATCTACTTTGTTCAGCTCTACCTCATTACAAACTTTTTTTATTATTATTATTATTTTTAATTTTCACTCTGCAGATATCCATATCAGCTACTTTTTTTAAAATTGTGTGTCAAACACATATCTTTGCTTAATATGTTCTAGATGGTCTTTAACAAAGACTTTAAAATTGAATATTATGCAAAGAAATACAGTTAGGACAATTCAGTGTCCAATGTAAAATGCAGCTAAATGATATTAACTGCTTTTTCCAGGGCATTTTAGTCGCCATCAGTAAAGACCTAAATTATAGAGCACGGATCTCTTTGGCTGCTCTCCTTACTGTCTCCACTGGTTTGTTTGGTTCACAACAGCAGTATTTCTTCAGCCTCCCTCCAGTGGAAAAAGGACTTAGTGATCAGCCCATTTCTAATGTCTGTGAACAGCCTGGTTTGTAAGTTATGAAAATCCCCATGTTATAAGTGTATGCAGTATCAGTAAGACTGACCTCAGAAGTCCATTTGAAAACCTGGAAAAGAGAAAGGAATTTTATGTAAATAGGTTACTGTAATATGAAAAAGAAGTTACCCTGTTGCTGCCAATAACATGCTATTATTATAACATTTAAAGTGTTAAATCCTGTGTATAATTCGTGTTATTTTCCTGGCTTTATATTTTGGCTTCTTCTTCTGTTCTGTGCCTTCCCGCTCTGTATGTTTTAACCGTGTTATTGTGGCCCAGATGGCTGCAGCAGTGGCCCTCATAACCCTCAAAGTGGCTGTGAATTTCAGTGCACCTATATCACAGCTTTATTGCCCCTGTCATGGCTTGGATGTATTTGTGTTGCCGTAGCGCCAGAAGAGCAGATGTTGGAGATGACTTTTTACAAACCAAAGAAATGCACTGGCCCTGACCCACTGGCCTCTCATGGGGATTGTAACAGGTTTAGTATTATGGTGTGACGCAATAAAGAAAACTCTTTCTGCTTTTTAATGACTTCTTGCATTATTAATTAATTTTTTGGTTAATTGTAGATAGCCAGTGCCAGCATTTAAATGCCCCCAGATTTAACAGAAACTATGGTTCAGGTCAAGTATACTAAGTGGCCATGTTTCTCTACAACTCTCGAACAATTGCTTTATGTTTAAAACGGAATACAGTGAACCCTCGTTTATCGCGGGGGTTAGGTTCCAGAAATAGCCCGCAATCAGTGAAATCCGCGAAGTAGGACAATTTTATATTTTACAATTATTCTACATGTTTTAAGGCTGAAAACGCTTCACCAGACACATTATACACCTTTCTGAGACTGGTATTAACATTTTTCTCTTGTTTAAACACTCAAACTTTTGTAGATTTTCATTAAAATATATTAATAGTGTGGGGGGGGGCACGTGACACGCGGACACGTGCGCGCGGACACGTGTGTTTGTTTTGGTACCACATATCCATGCCATGTGCGAAAGTCGAGTGGAAAGCGACCTGGATATCATTTTGGGCAAGACTCAAGCCAATGCTAACAGTGCCAAACCGCTAACAGACGCCTCTGAGCACCAGTCCTCACCACAAGACCAGGTAAGACCAACCTGCGCTCACAAGAGTTGGTTGCATTTCACCCCAGGTCCAAAATCAGACCGCTATCAATGCGTCGCCAATACTCCACAGCTCTCTAGGACGGGGTCGGGTTCGTCCTCTCGGCGTGACGGGGAAGAGCCACTGTCTCCTCTGTGCGCGCGAGTGTCCTCGCTGCGGGCTCCCTCGAATGCGGCTCTCCCCGCTGCGGCTCCCACGGCCCGTCCATGTTGATTCTTGGCTCTTCCATGGTCCGGCTCGCAGTCTCTTCCATGGCTCGTGCAAGTAAACAAAGGCCACACCTCCTGTCACCCAGGCGCTCTCGTGAAGGAAATCAGAGACTCTGTCCCTACCATCCCTGGTCTAGACCTGGTTTAGTCCTGGTTTAGACCTGGTTTAGTCCTGGTTTAGACCTGCTTTAGACCTGGTTTAGTCCTGGTCTAGTCTCTTAGCTAATCAGGGCACAGGACAGAATGTTACACTGTAAAAAAAAGTTACACTATAAAAAAAATTGAAAAAAAAAAAGAAAAAAAATTGGAAAAAAAAATCCGCGAAACAGCGAGGCCGCGAACAGTGAACCGCGATACAGCGAGGGTTCACTGTATAATGTTTAAAAAAGTGATATTATTACTCACTCTCCAACACCCTTCTCTATAAATATACAAAAGCACGATACAAAACTGTAGTAGTTTAGTGCAGTGGGATGCATGCTGATTGTGTTGTGGTAGGGTGACTTAAAGCAGAGGGGAGACTCAGACTGCAAAAAATGAAAGTGATGCTAATATGTTGTTTTCTGTAAATTTTTCATGTTCAAAACAATTAAAGGCAACATGGTGATCTAAATATGTTATGTGTTAGAAGTTAATACTCCATAAAAGTAAAATACAGCCTCTATAAACATAAGCAATGTAAAAATAAAGTGGAAATGGATGATGACACTTATAGTGGGTTTTGATTATGTTTTTCAGGTATAGCTCACATGTTAAAATGTTTATTTCTGTTTGGTCAGTATATTTTTGTGAAAAGTAAAAACTGCATGCACTGATAATCTTCTCTCTAGTCCTTTACATCAATTTGTCTTTTAACTCAACTCTGCTGATGTATGTTATATTTTTATGTTACGTTGTTATGGACTATTACTTATAGGTCAGCAACAGGTGGCCGTTCTTAATGCCTGAGCAGTTATTCATTAACACCAGTTGTCTATCCTATCTACAAGATAAGACTTTATTGTTGATAGTCATGACATGTTTGACCACTGGTTCTTTTTATTGAGATTACGGTAATTTGCATGGTTTATACAAGTCTTGGCTCAGAGCTATAGCAGACGTGTCTGACATTAGAATGATAATCTCTTAGCTCCCACACCATATGCGTTGTGCTGTGTGTAATCTCAAAACATGCCACAAATGTTTAAATTTACAAATCTCAAACAGAATTGCACTTCCAATTGAGTCGTTTGTTTGAATAGTTTATTACTTGAATACTTTCTGCCACCAATCTGTCATCCCACCCTTTATGGTCTAGCCTTTATGGTCCAGTTTATCGGATTCTCAAGTGCTTATATTACAAAGAACTGTTTATTCAGAATATTGGCCTAGTCCTAACAAAGCAAAGCATAAGTTAATCAATCTTCATACATGATGTGGTGTGTTTTCTTGTGTTGTGCTGAGCAGAACAATAAGAGTAAAGTTATGCACAATTGTTATTACTTTATTTTCACATAAAATGTTTCTTGTTTCAAGCATCCATATTTAGACTTTACTTGATCATTGTCCAATTTACAGAATATAGAGAAAATTCATACAACATAATATGTTGACCAACAAATATTATTAAAATATTATTGTTGGTCTGGCTTTTCAATTCCAATACGATATTGATACTATGACTTAAAGTATTTGTAACTGATATTAGTAACTGATATTAACTGATAGATCATTGATTTAGCAAAATTTTTCAGTATTGGCATTGATATTCGATACTGGTATCGATACTATGCATCCCTAGTTCTGGTTTCATTTTTAATGCTTCATAGTATAAATGGACTGAATCATTAAAACCTGCAGTTTTATGTGCAAAAATCAATTACTTTATAGCATGCAGAGAACTGCAGGACATCTCACACACCTCGATGGTAAGAATGAATGCACCAAAATGATGTGTAATTTTTTATTTTTTATTACATTAAGCTTTTGACTCCCCTCAATAGAAAACTGCATCTTTTAGAAAGCAGCTCACTGTATGGAAAATACCTCAGACTCTCAGCAGGTTGTGAAGATCTGCGTTATACGTTTGACTGGAGGTCAACCTCAGGTGACTACAGGTCAGATGCCTTTGATCCTGTTTCCTGTTTCGGTGATGACCTAAGCTCCGAGCGATCACTTTGATTTAGAAGTCTGTATCTCTTTACTTAAGCTATAGCTTTCTTGCTAGAAGGTACAAATTGTGTCACTTTCAATTATCGCCCTTCAAATTCTTTCAAGCTGCATATTTTTGTTAATATGCATGACTGATACAGAATGTGAGGTATTTTCAATGTCCCTCAGCTAATCCAGTATGTCCTCCTCAGTACATAAAAGTGTTTAGTAAGTTATGATTTTATTACTGAAAAGCAGACTTGTAAAATATGACAGTTGTATCCTCATGGAGTGTGAATTATATGTCCTGCTATAAGAAAAGGATACTGTTAAAACTCTTCTCCATCTGGATACACAGCAGACTGACGCTCTCTCTTCTCTAACCCAGACATCCCATAAAATTAGATCCAGATTTGTCTGTAAGCAGCATATACCACAAGGCTGTATATCACATACATTTAATCTTATTTTCAGTTATTTTCTGAGCCATGTAATTCATTTTAATTTGACTTGCCTATCTACATCTCTTTTTTAAGGATTTAAGTTACTGTAGTGAGATGCTCCAGATTTCTTTCAAACTGAATCTGAACTTGTACTTACCACTGTTGCTGAAAACCTCATATTTTCATAGTATTATACTGCCCACTGACCTTTACTTCTGCTATTAACATACTTTTTGGTTGTTTTTGGCACTTTTGGTTAAGCAGAAATTCCATTTTGTGGAGAACAAGAGTGTTGTGTTCCATTGCTACTAAAATATCATATAAAATAGGGTGAGTTGTGTAAAATTCAGAAGTACGATATATTGCTGAAGTAAATTTGGATGATTAAAAAATAATATTAAAACTAATTTATGCCACAGACATGAAAACCCTAAAGGACAGTTAAATCACAAAATTCTAAATTCAAGATTCGAAATGTGCAATATTAAAAAATACAAGATTCAATAAATAAATAGTAGAAAGACACTTTAGTACTTAATTTGTGTCTATAATGAGTCTTAAGACATGAATAATTCAACCTTTTACAGCTCAAATCCAAAATTCAAAATTTCCCAGTAGTGCAAAGAAAACACACATGATAAATATTGACCCCAATACTATATTGTTCCATCTAACGTATATCGAACGGTAAGTATATAGTAATTACCATGACAGTTCATGTGCACTAGCAAGTCAACAATGCTTTTCTCTGGGTGCTTGAAAACAGCTTTGTTGAGCTCCACAGCCCTATGCAGAATCATACACTCAGAATGAAAATGGTGGTGCCTGAAGCAACTTCTGGAGTGAGGTCAATAAACACGCAAAGAAATGTTCCAAGAGCCACAGTGTCAGCTCATATAGTTGCTTTTGACACTAAATGCATGTCAAGCTTCACACTATCAGCATTCTGAAAATGTCCGGAAATAGTTAGAAATGATGAAATGATTGGAAACTTTGGACCAGAGTCTGTAATAGCCATTGGGTTCATTGGGGTTTGTGGCTCTGATCTCTTTAGCAGGGTTTGGAGCAAGACTTTTCTTCCTCTTATTTACGTAAGTCTGGCTGAAGCTGATACTGTATCTGCTGCAGTCGTCTGGACGTTTGACCACTGCTCTTTCAACCCCTTTAGCTTCAGTAGCCATGGTGGAGACTCATATGGTTGGTTACGTATGAAGTGTGAAATTCCAGTCTCTCTATGTTATTATTAAGCTCTACGTCATTATTAAGCTCTCTGTGTGTTATATCTCTATTTAAATGTCTCCTTTAAGTCTGCCTGTCAGCATTTATCTAAATAAATGCTTTTATAAATATTAAATAAATAATTTAATGTTTTGTTTTTTGTTTTTTGTTTTTTTTTGCATTTCCCCTATAGGATCATCAAAACAAATTGACACTTACTTATTTGGATAATGTTTTGGTGTGTAAAACTCCACACCATGATGTTCCTTTAATCCTTTCCGTTTTTACATGCTTTGCACAGATTTTTTAGTAATTATATTGTTTAGTAATGAAAACCAAAGACTAATAATGTCTTTTTACCACGCTTTCCTGATCACATCAGAACATGGCTTTTTACTTCAAACCACAATCTGACATTTTTTTCCATAAGAACTACATCCAAGATAAATCTGAGAGCTACTGTGGCTGTGTACAGTGATCCCTTATCGCGGTGGTTAGGTTCCAGAAATAACCCGCAATAAGAGAAATCCGCGAAGTAGGACGACTTTATATTTTACAATTATTCTACATGTTTTAAGGCTGTAAATGCCTCACCACATACATTATACGCTTTTCACAGACTGGAATTAACCTTTTCTCACATTTCTGTCTGTCTTAAACACTCAAACTTTCATAGATTTTCAACAAAATGTATTAATAGTGAAGCGTGGGGGGAGACACGGCTCCGGAAGCCCCGCCGGACGCGCGAGGAGCGCGGAGACATGAGTCACTGGATCTGCAGGAAGCACCACGCTCATCCAACGGCACTGCCACGTCCCGGGACGCGACGTGCACCAACACCTTGGAGAAGTGCGCGATACATGCACCCCCTCATCGTAGTCAAATCCGTGACAGAGCAGCACAACCGACGTGAGGCTGCGCGTACACTGGGGCTGCGAGCACGAGATCGAACCGCGGTGCCCGGACCACGTACTCTCAGCCCGAGCCACAAACCAGCCGCACGAAACCAGCAAAGAGCGGCACATGGGGGTTTAATCCTGGTTTAGACCTGGTCTAGTCCCGGTGTAGTCCAGGTCTAGACCTGGTCCAGTACTGGTTTAGTCCAGGTCCAGTCCAGGTTTAGACCTGGTCTAGACCTGGTTTAGTCCATGTTTAGTCCTGGTCTAGTCCTAGTCTAATCCTGGTCTAGTCCCGGTCTGGTCCTGGTCTAGTTCCAGTCTAGTCCCGGTCCCTCGCGTCCCCCATCTATCAATCGGCAAAGGTCTACAGTCTCCTAGCCAATCAGGACGCAGAACACAGTGTTACACTATTTTTAAAAAAGTTACACTATAAATTTTTTTTTTTTAAATCCACGAAACAGTGAAGAGAGCGAGGGACCACTGTACTATATAACCAATATTTGCTTATACATGTATTTAGGCCTGTCACGATGACAATTATGAAGCACGACATATTGCTACAAACAAATATAGCGATAAACAATAAAACTGAAACTACTTTATGCCACTGACATAAAGCAGGATAATCCCAGTAAAAAAAAGAAATACCGTATCATTAAAAGGCATGAGCTGAAAAATAGCAGAATCAACCAATAATTTGTCCTGGAAGTTACTTTTTCACTGCTCAGATATGATCATCTTACATAAAAAATAGCAGAAACCTCCCCACTATTGTAACAAAAATATGCACACAATAAATATTGGCCCCCAAAATATATTGTCTCAGCTTTCATATACTGAACGATAAGTCGATATTGTAGTTACTGTGACAGGCATTCTGTCAAAATTAATGATAATAATATTTTAAAATCTATGGTAAGGCTCACAAATTGAAGTCAAATTTTTACAACTGCTGTCTAAACCAAAACACCCACATGTAATACATCACTGCTTTTCTGTCATGATAACCACCCTCTTTAAACCCCACTGCATACACAATGGCAAAAGGGGCTTATGTTTTTGCTCCATTTGGTGTGCAAACCAAAGAGTAGAAAACCTCATCACATTGGCTCCACTTTAGCTCCAAACACCCTCATCTCCTTGTTCAGTCAGAAAGAATGATTCTGCTGCTGTGAAAGCCCGGATAGGTTTCAGTCAGTTGCAGTGGAATGAAGCGGGTTGGTTTTCCAAGTCCAAAAAATGTGAGTGCAGAGGATGAGTCAAATGAAGTGTTGAATAGTTGTGTGCAGAAGCTCTGCCTTAGCATGAGCATGCCGTGGACAGTGAGGCGCAAGGAGAAGAAGAGTCCATTGTCCCTTCAGACTGAGACACGAAGCGGTAATAGGAAAGCACACATTGGACAGAGGATTCCTGCCCGTCACGATTCATTTCCAAGTGATGAGAGCTTGGTGTTGAACAAAATGACTTGGTACATTCACTTCTCGCCGCTAGAGAAAACACAAAAACTCAGCTCTTGACATGGCACAAAAGCTTCTTTTTCTGAAGGAACAACAGAAGAAATGCAGGGGCTTAGTTCTGCTTGCATAGTTCAGGTTAGCTTATTTACTCTAGAAATCTCAGTGGAAATGTAAAATTCAGGGTACAATGAGCTCAATATTGGATAAAGAAAACAAAATCAAACTAAACATAACTCTGAAGTACAAATTAGCAGAAGTACTAGCAGTTGGGTAATTAAGGCAAGTCAATAAACAATCACATATTGTAATAACCCTGATTCATAGAACTGATTTCTTTTATATGGGAGCAAGAACCAAACCTACCAGATACATGTGTTGTTTATTACAGGAATTTCAAGAATGAATCTACAAATCTCTGCAATTTCTGCATGAATCACTTGGACTCCAAATTAGCATCTGCTCTTTCTGTGCATTGGTTAATGTTGAAGTTCCAAATCCTGATAATAACAGCCTTGTGTCTGGATCTTTTGTGTTAACTTTGGACCACTGGCCATGTTGAAACTTGTATAAAAAGCTCAACACTGGGCCTCTCCCACAGAATAAATGTGTTACTTTAGTGACGCTAACTGGAGTGCGGTTGTATTTTGGAAGTCTAACCAAAAGGTTCTTACTGTGAGGTAATAGTTTTCATTGCAAGATACTTATCACTTATGTCCAAAAGATATATTTAAGGTAACATTAGTGAACTTTTATGAAAACAGATTATCAGAATTAGTTGATGTGTTGATACAAATAACCCCAACTTCAGCCTTTTAGGATCCAGGTATTAAACTAAACACTATATATTTTATGTTTCAGTTAGTCCCACAGGGTTCACTCATGGGTTTACAGACATTTCTTCCAGTGCAAGTCAGAGCTCATTGTGTGTGTAGGACTGCTGTGACCTTTTGGAGAGGATTACATCAGGCCCACAGTTAAATCTGTCTCACTATCTGAGTGCTGGTGTACAGTTACTGTCATGGCCCTTGGGTGAGAGGCACTGACAAAACTCTATTACATAACATAAAAACATTCAGTCCATCAGCTTAGACACTGAGAGAAAAATGCAGCTTTATTCACTAAGGCATTTGGTCTTTACCATAATCTCTACAATATTCAGTTGCCAAATAACAACCATGGGAAATGCACATTGTCACTTCGTTTATCTTGAAATTATAGTTTTGACCATAGGCTGTCCATATAAGTGGACATAGCCGCTAGCCGTCACATTCCAAATAGGAAGTGAGCATGGGGTGTTACCGGCTCCATGTACTCTGGTTCCATTTTACGTTGAAAAATGTCAACCACTTTCTGTAACTGCTGCAATGAGCCTCGTCTTAAAGATCCCATGACATGGTAGTTCTTGATGCTTTTATATGGCGCCTTAGTGGTCCCCTAATACTGTAAATGAATCCTTCTCCAAAATCAAGCCTCAGTGCATGAGAGAGCCTCTTGGAGACAGTCCTATTCAGAAACGTGTCTCTGAAACACTTTATTCTGGGCGTGTTGCTTGAATGTAAATGAGGTCCTCCTCAGAGACAGGCCAGTGCAGGCGGGTGGGGGTATGGCCAAATACACCGCTGTTTCCTGGATTAGCGGTGCGATGTGCGCCGTTCCTACTTCCGTGTTTTAAGCGAAGGAAGACAGGACAAGCGTCCCATGAAAAAACGCACTCTTATACAAATTTCCACAGAAAATAAAATTAAATCACTGCTGTTTCAGGGGCTCGGAGGCTCGGATAAAGGACATCCGAGCCTGGAGAGACTCTCACGTCTGTCCACATCCAGACAGAGTGTGACGTCATAAAATTCCCTCGTTCAAACTCGCCCGTTTGGGCTGTCTTTTTTCAAACGAGGAAAAGGATTGCAATTGCTCAGTTTACACATTTCGCAACTTTTAGCCATGGGGAGGGGGGGCTAAACAGGGTAGGGGAGCTCACATTAATGTTCAAAAACCTCAGAAAGTGGAAATTTCATGCCATGGGACCTTTAAAATGTTCATGTACTATTTATTTATTTGTAAAGGGACAGCAATTATTAAAATGTAAATATGTAAAGATTATAGCCAGAGTGGCTAATTTCCATCTTCAGTCTCTCGGCAGGTTGATGTGAAATTATCTACAGCAGTGGTGCCCAACCTTTTTTGCGCCACGACCAGTTAATCTCACCCAATATTTTCACGGACCGGTGGGGGGTGGGGGGGTGTACACGCAGATATTGGCGGATAAATGCCACAAAATAAAATTATGCGAACAACACAAGAACTGTGGCATGTTATAAATATAATAACGGTGAATCCACTGTGTACTTGTATATAACTTTAATAAAAACGTCCTCATGACATGCGCCAACAACATAAGAGTCACAACATCCTCTCTGCCCCGACGCTCTCTGGTCGCTATGGTAACGCTTAAACATGCCTTCAGAATAAGAGATACATCACAAAACAATATAAAGTACATGAAAAGAGAGAGAGAGCCCTGAGCTTGTTTTTCTGCTACGAGATCTATCTAGGCGTAATGGGAGACAATGACACCCGAAGTGTGTTGCTTATGTCCAGTCTACTCCGTAACTTTTATCCAGAATACCAGTTGGTGTCTCGAACATACTTTTAAGGCCACCTCATTGGAGAGCTGGTCGCCCAATGTTATGCAGAGCGGGCTTGGTGCGTGGGAATCACCCGTTGCGATAAATACGTATTTTAAGTAGGTCTCCTGGTATTGTCTGTTAAATCCAGCTTTCTTTTCTTTGTGGTCATAGGCTCTTGATTTCTGTCTCCTCACTGGGCCTTTCCCCCTTTGCAAAGAAATTTTCCAAAGACGTCTGTTTTTTCCTCATTTTGTTAGCATGTGGGTTTAATATTAGTGTACGTTCACACTGCAGCCTGAAGTGACCCAAATCCGATTTTTTCGCCTCTATGCGACCTGTATCTGATCTTTTAATGACAGTCTGAATGACACAGATCCGATTTTTTCAAATGCGATCCAGGCCACTTGTGGTCCTAAAACTGATACATATCCGATCTTTTGACATGCGACTTCAGTCTGTACGGCCAGGTCGCGTTCATCCGATCAGCGAGAGTGGTACAAGTAAATGTACACAAAACGTTCTTCTCGTGATGTGAAAATAGTATATAAACTCCATATCAGTGAAGCGGCGAAGCACAGAGCAATCCCCCCACTCTTGTCTGCGACTCCGCATCAACACGTTCATTTCTACGGACGTTGCTGCCACTGCCCCACAAAACGCCGTGGCCAAAAACCTTGTCCTTCTCCGTCTCCTCCTTAAAACAAATAAGCTGTACATGTTCTGGCTCCGAGCAACTTTAGGCTACTTCTGTAAACACTGAGCACGCTTGCTGCACTTGACGTCGCCGTGGTCTCTAAGGCGCATGTGGGACATTTTTGGGGTGTTTAAAGTTCACACTGGAGATCACATACAAGTCACATTTTAAAAAATGCAAAAAAATCGGATTTCACAAAAAAATTAAGCCCTGCAGTCTGAACGTAGCATCGTGTGCACATGGAAGTCGACGTGTTCTTTTCGGAACACGGACGGACCACTCAAAATGAAGGGTTGGGGGAATGAGCCACCGCGGCCCGGTACCAAATGGCCGGTGGTTGGGGGACCACTGATCTACAGGACAGGGAAAAGTACAGCAATAATCACACAAAAGTACATAACATCAGCACTCTCACTATACATTTCATTTCAGTTTATTTGAAGTTCGGAGTTAAGAGTTAAAGAGTTAAATGATCCTGGTGTTTATATTTTGCTATTTTGTCCAAACATTATGGGTGACATCACACTCCCTTAGTCCGCTTTTTTATACAGTCTTTGATTTAGACTAAACCAGTATTCTTCTAGTTTCAGAGTCAGTTAATTGTAAATATGATGACACTGTTTAGTTAAGTTCACATTTCCTGTCTGTCTGGGCTCAATCGCAATAAAAATATAATCCAAACTGCAGTGTCCCCAAAAGTGTGCAGTCTTTGGCAGTTTTGCATCTTAATTCAACGGCAAAGCCTCATAGTGTTTCCAGCCTGTGAACTTTGACCCCATTTTCACAGGCTTTACTCAGTGATTTGTGCCCATTGTGTCAGTCTAACCCTGTGTGGCTTGCTAACTGCAGTGTGAAGATTAAGGTTATTCCATTGGGAAGCGTTCAGAGTGGCGATTGGAGGTGTTTTGTGAAGACACGGGTCAGTGCTTGTGGGTACTATGCTTTGGGGTCATGCTGTTTCTCCCTAGTGTCCCCTCCCACCCAGTGCCCAGGGTTGGTCCCAGGGGAGTGTTTTTTGTTGAACCACAGGTCATTGGGCATGGCACTTTCTGGTTGCCAGGTTGTTTGCTTTATTCTTTCCTCTTCTGACCTCACCCATCCCACCCACTTTGTATCCCTTCACTCACCCAGAAAATTAGGCCACTGCTGTTCGGTCACCAGCTCGGAATGGAACATACTTGGACTCTATTGATACTGAGTTGAAAAGGAATATCTTGCATTGATGTTATTCCTAAACTTTCCAAGTAGTCAGTCCAAGTCGTAGCAATCTTCAAACACAGTTAACAACATATTATAGCTTAAATAAGACAATTTTAACCCTTGTCAAATCACATCACAGGCACTAAAATTAAGAAATAATATGAATAATTCCCTGAAGTTTTCAAAACAGTTACCTCATAGGGCTTAAATGTTATGCCAGGAAGACTCTTTGACAACTGCTTTATGTCTCTAGTCAGTAATCTCTGTAGCATTCTTTATATTAAACTCCTTGGTACAAAAGTTTCTGGTCATCTTCAAAAGCTGTAAAGCAGACACGGGCATTTCAAGGCCCGGGGGCTAAATGCGGTCCACGAGCCGACTCTGACCGGCCCGCGAAAGGTTGCTTGGAATTAAGAAAATAAAACCTACTTTCAAAATTCAATCAATCAATCAATCAAACATTTATAAGGCGCTTTTCATACAAAATTGTAGCACAAAGCGCCTTACAGTGGTCAAGGATTAGAAGATTGACCTTTATTGATCTCGCGCAGGAGAAGTTGTTTCTATATTTGACCCGGGGACCATCCCCATGATTTTGTTTTGTTATTTATGCTTTGGTCAGGCCCTAAGCTGGAGGATTTTACCTATGGCGCATGTTTAGGTTGGTGGGGGAAACCGGAGTACCCGGAGGAAACCCACCCAAACACGGGGAGAACATGCATCTCCACACAGAAAGGCCCGGGCAACCCGAACCTTCTTGCTGTGAAGCATGAGTGCTAGCCACTCAGCGACCGTGCCGCCAGGGGGGAAAAAAAACAAAAAACAAAAAAAAAAACAGGAACAGCAGCAGCAACAGCATCAACAACAGCAACAACAGCAGCAGCAGCAACAACAGCAGCAGCAGCAACAACGACAGAACAACAGCAACAACAACAACAGCAACAACAACAGCAACCACAACAACAGCAACAACAACAGCAGCAACAACAACAGCAGCAGCAACAGGAACAGCAGCAACAACAACGACAACAGGAACAGCAGCAACAACAACAGCAGCAGCAGCAACAACAGCAGCAACAATGACAGAAACAACAGCAACAACAACAGCAACAACAACAGCAGCAGCAGCAACAACAACAACAGCAGCAACAACAACAGCAACAACAACAGCAGCAACAGGAACAGCAGCAGCAACAGCAGCAGCAACAGGAGCAGCAGCAACAACGGCAATAGCAACAACAGCAACAGGAACAACAGCAGCAATAACAACAGTAACAACAGCAGCAACAACAACAGCAGCAACAACGACAGAAACAGCAGCAACAACAGCAGCAGCAACAACAGCAGCAACAACAGCAGCAACAGGAACAGCAGCAGCAACAGCAGCAGCAACAGGAGCAGCAGCAACAACGGCAATAGCAACAACAGCAACAGGAACAACAGCAGCAACAACAACAGTAACAACAGCAGCAACAACAACAGCAGCAACAACGACAGAAACAGCAGCAACAACAGCAGCAGCAGCAACAACAGCAGCAACAACAGCAACACCAACATCAACAGCAACAGCAACAACAATAGCAACAACAACAGCAACAACAACAGCAACAACAACAGCAACAACGGCAACAACGACAGCAACAGCAGGAAAAGCAACAAAAGCAACAACAACAGCAGCAACAACAACAGCAACAACAAAACAACAACAGGAACAACAGGAACAGCAACAACAGGAACAGCAACAACAGCAGCAGCAACAACAGGAACAGCAACAACAAACAAAAGAACAAATAAAAGACAAGCAAACAGACGACCGAAGTCAGTCAAAGGCCAAGCTAAACAGGTGAGTCTTGAGCCCACTCTTAAAAACATGAACGTTCTCTGCAGCCCTGAGGTCCTCCGGCAGGCAGTTCCATAGACGAGGGCCGTAGTACTGAAAAGACGCCTCTCCGTGAGTGTGTGTCTTGACTTTGGGAATGACCAGGAGCCTGCTGCCGGAGGAGCGCAGGGCCCGTGAAGGTTCATAAGGGGAAAGCAGTTCTGAAAGATAGGAAGGCCCAAGACCATTAAGACATTTAAAAACCAGTAAAAGAACTTTAAAATCTATCCTGTAACTCACAGGGAGCCAATGCAGAGATTTTAAGACCGGTGTAATGTTATCCCGCCCTCTGGACCTAGTCAGGACACGTGCTGCTGAATTTTGCAATAATTGCAAACCTGAAATACTCTTTTTGGGAAGACCAGAGAGCAGGGCATTACAGTAGTCTATACGGCTGGTGACAAAAGCATGCATCAGTGTCTCTGTATTGGCCTGAGAGAGAATAGGGTGAACTCTGGCTATGTTTTTTAGGTGATAGAAGCCCATTTTTGTGATGTTCTTGATGTGTGGAATAAAAGTCAGCTCAGAGTCAAAAATGACGCCCAGGTTTTTCACTTGAGGAGATGGGTTAAAAGACTGTGCTTGTAGTTTTGATAAAAGTTTCTCTCTCTGGGCCTCAGGACCGATGACTAAAACCTCCGTTTTGTCCTGGTTAAGCTGGAGAAAGTTTCTTGCCATCCAGGATTTGATATCTAGAATACAGTTAAAAAGAGCATCCATTGGTCTGGTGTCATCAGGAGACACGGAAATGTAAAGCTGTGTATCATCTGCATAGCTGTGGAAATTGATTCCATGTCTCCTGATGACGCCGCCAAGGGGAAGCATGTACAGGTTGAAAAGCACAGGGCCTAAAATGGAGCCCTGGGGGACACCGCATGTGATTTTATGGATCTTGGAGGAGCATGTGTCCATAGTTACCATAAATGTTCTGTCTGTGAGATAGGACGTGAACCATTTGTGAACAGCACCAGAGAGGCCGAGGTGTTTTAGGCGAGTTAAAAGAATCATGTGGTCTACTGTGTCAAAGGCAGCGCTCAGATCCAGCAGAATCAACACAGTCACCTTTTGAGAGTCACAGTTTATTCTAAAGTCATTTAAAATCTTTGCCAAGGCAGTCTCGGTGCTGTGGTTCACCCTAAAACCAGACTGAAATTTTTCCAAAATGTTGTGATCATCTAGAAACTCATTTAATTGGATAGAGACAAGTTTCTCTAGAATCTTGCTTAAAAATGGCAAGTTAGACACTGGTCGGTAGTTGTTAAAATTATTAAAATCTAAATTGCTCTTCTTCAGCAGGGGCCTCACCACCGCCGCTTTGAAGGCAGCGGGAAAGACCC
Source organism: Paratrypauchen microcephalus (assembly GCA_036785185.1). Lineage (NCBI taxonomy): Eukaryota > Metazoa > Chordata > Actinopteri > Gobiiformes > Gobiidae > Paratrypauchen > Paratrypauchen microcephalus. The sequence goes on from JAVJIX010000002.1 coordinate 18,934,200, forward strand.
CTGTCTGAAGAGAGCAATTCATCATGACCAAAAGTTCATCCCTAAAAGATCCATAAAAAGACTTAAAAAATTGAGTGGGGATTGGGTCTACGAGACATGTGGTGGGCCTCACTGAGGAGAAGACCTTGTCCAGCATCCCAGCATTAACCAGGGCAAAACTGTCCAGAGTCCAGAGTCATTGTACATAATACATTTGTACTGATGCATTTGTACTGATGATCATCTGTGGGACGTGCTTCACATCTTCAACTCAAACATGAACCTGACTTTGATGCACTTGTGAAAGCTCAACAGGTCGGCTAGATTTCTCTCACTGATCAAGAAAAAAAACACTAAAACATGCTAACTTTGACTTTTTTCTACACAGTTTGGCAGTTGGACAAAAAAATTGTGACATATCTTGTATTGTATTATTTGTCAAACAAAGACATTGTGGTGTCTTAATACAAAGTGAAGAAAGTTAAACTCAGAAAGCATTGTGGGGTTAATGCAGTGCTTCTCAATTATTTTCTGTGACGCCCCCCCTAGGAAGAAGAAAAAATTTCACGCCCCCCTTCCTGCGCGCGACTATAAATAGTATTATTTGTCTAGAAAATTGTTATGAGAACACCATTGTATCCTTTTATTAACATTATAAACAAAAAAAGAAAGAAACTTACAACAAAGACTGCACTGAGGACTCAAATATGAATGTGTTTTTAATGCTTTGCGCACATTTGTTTACGTTTTACAGAAATGAAACTTAAAACCACCTCATTTGCATAAGCTAAAAGCACTGAAAAAAAAAACGCTCTCTCCTTGTGCCACTGATGCGTCAGCTTCTGTCGGACTAAAGGACACGACTCAGTGGAATATACGTGTTTTTTCTGTGACAGAGGATGTTCTGTTAATGGTGAGACTGTGCGTAAATCGCATGTGAGAACGCCACTGCCAACTACTGTTGTTGATGTGCAATTACACTTAGTTCTAGTACAGTACAGCAAAAAAACATGTTTCCCAGGGTCATACGCGCCCCCCCTGGCATCACGCCACGCCCCCCCAGGGGGGCCCGCCCCACTATTTGAGAAGCACTGGGTTAATGTGACTGAAAAAGAGTAACAAATGTTTCACTTTTACCATTGTTTTGAATTATTTTACTGAATAAATTCATTTTTTTGGAAAACCTCACTCTCTCATTACTTAATAATAACACAGAACTTACCAGCTTCTGTAAACAATGCCATTTACTGATTTCAACGTAGAAATAAAATTAATAACCAGAGTAGACTTCAAACTTTTGGCCCTCCACAATATTTTCTGCTTCTCATTTGGCCCCTGGGGAAAAATAATTGCCCACCCCTGCTGTAAAGAATGATGTCAAACACTATTAACAAAATCATTGTCCTTTCTTGTCATTTTAACAATCTTCAGTCATGTCTAGATCAAAACATAACATACTAACAACATGAACTGAAATCACAGAAATGTCTCATTTACTTTCTGTTTGTCTGTATTCATTTATTTTATACCAACATGTGTTGTGCCTCCTGATTCCTCCAAGTGCTTTTCTGGCAAAGGTTTATCATTCAGTGATAGCGTAGGCTTGAGGTGACTGATTTCAAAATGCAAAGTATTGCCAATGACCTTTATTTGACCATTTTGTATTATTTTTGGTTCATCTGTTTGTCATGATTTATATTCATATAAACCATAAACAGATACAACCTTTACAATGTTTGAGCAAACTCCACTCACTAAGGTTGTGTATCATTTGGCCTCAAGTTTAATATGCAGTTTTACAATTATATAACAGCTCTCTAATAATTGTTGTTTATCATGTGTGAAGGTCTATTTCATGTTGATTTTTGCTCTATTGCTGATGTAACGAGGCAGCCAGGTATCTCGAGTATTATAGCCATTCATTAATCTTACAGCTTTGGGATTTGTAAAGCTCCACTGTAAGTATGATGACAAAACATGGCTTATACATTCAACATAAGTTCCATTAATATTAATCTACCGCTAGCTGAGCCCCTAACAGGAAAAATTGTCCGATATGGCTTACCATTTTTGCCAGGCACACGAAATTCGGTATGGGTGTGCGTCTCAGTAAGACGAACAAACGCAGGTGCGAGGTCCCGACCAACGCCGCTTGCGGCTTTAATATTAAAAAGCAGTTTCACAAATGGACATTTTATTTATGTTATATTGTCACAGGTTTTTGACAAGGCCGTGCTATCAACATACACTGTTTATGAGCAGACCTATACATTTTTACTGTCCTGCTGTGTCGATGATCAAATGAAGCTCAGTCCAGATGGCTGTGCTGACAAAAGAGACCCCACACAGTGACATAACTCCTTCACATAGGGATTGTCCTGAAGCATGAGACACAAGGGAGTGAGTAAGAAAACTGGTGAGGAGGGGTAGGAGTAGGACATATATTAAAGCTGTCCAAAAGGGCTTAAACAAACTCCATGCAAAAGTGTTAGCTTAGGGCTCAACTTTGAAATTCTATGTGCCATCTGTGTTGAATAAAGCCTGTAGTTCAGAGGGTGAGAAGAAGTGGTCCAAACTTTACACAGCCTCTAGGTTTCAGTTTAAATATGTTTTTCCTTTAAGTCATACTTAAGAATATTCAGTTTTATGTGAGATGTTCTGTGTTGTTTTAGGCACAAATGGGGAGAGAATTCACACTTATTTCTTTCCAAAGGGGCCTGTTCATCACTGTCCATGATCGAGGACACATAGCTTCAATTCTCCAGAACTGGCCAGAGAAGGACATTAAGGTAATTGTTTTAAAATGCTAACCCTTGCGTGCTAACTTGCCTCGATTTGGTGCAAACACTTCATTCCATAGCAGCTGCAGCTAGACTCATGTGGTTATGAAAAAAAAATGTGCCGTGTCCCATGACCTGCTGATTTTGGCCAATTTCCCAAAAATCCTGGAATATTCCTTGTCTCTTGTATAGTCCAAATATTTGCACATCATAATCTGGGCCTTTGCACAATGACGACACAAGCAGGCATCTCTGGCATGTCTAATGTACCTGCGCCGCCTAACACCTGTTCATCGCTGTCAACAACAAGGCATTTGGCACAGTGCTGACACACTGCTCAGTGTCACAAGCGGCTTCCACATCATCCAGGGCTCACCTAATGGGCCCTACTTTTAACATTTGGGTAGAAAGTGGGAAAGTGGAGCCAGAGCAAGCAGTTCACTGTAGTATTTCAGGTAAACTATGGTATACGAACATTTGGGAATGCTAATTTTGCAGTTTATACTTTGTGGGAAGCTAACATGGATGCCAAGAGTATTTGGATAATCATAATTTTAATAAAAGTCATTTTGACATGAATAAAGTTTATGTCACAATGTTATCATTAAAGAATGATTTCACATACCAGAGGAATGGTAAGCATAAAGGATTTGGGCATAGTGCATGTCAGTAAGGTTAAATTGCTATGTTTCTTCTCACAATCATAACACTAAAAATGTATACTGACATTGTTAGCTAACAGTGCAGAAACATTTCAAATGCGTCGTTTGACAGATATTCAGCTTAAAGATGGTTGGGGTAGCCACATTACTATTTGTTTGAACATTACACATTGAAAGTATTACAGTGTGCTGTGTTGTTTGGCAGGCTGTGTGTGTGACAGATGGAGAGAGGATCCTGGGACTTGGAGACCTGGGCTGTAATGGGATGGGGATCCCAGTGGGTAAACTGGCGCTGTACACTGCCTGTGGAGGGATGCCACCTCAGCAGTGTCTGCCCGTCATGCTGGATGTGGGCACAGACAACGAGGTGACCTGCACTATATAAACTTCACTTAAATTCCTATAGCTAATTTTATAAGTCAAAGGTAATTTAAGTCATGGTTTGTATATTCAGAGAGTATGGGTATTAAAGTTAGTGTATCTTTGGTTTACATTCATACCCTCAAACACTGTGTTAGGTGATGCCTCAAACCAAGGTAGACAGGAGTGCACTTGTAACTTTTAAAGCTACATTTTCTGAACAGAAGCGAGTCGTATAGTAAGGGGCAAAGTTTCCCTTCTCATGTATCCTGTTTACTGTGAACTTCTCAGATCATTAAACACTGCTGCCAGTCCTCATATTCTACAAATGTCATTGTGCATCATATGACATTGGATAAAACAGATCCCACACTTTACATGCAGGAAACACCCTCTGTACCAATGAGCTCAGCTGCTCCATTCACAGGTGCCAGCTGGGAAAGCACCGCTCCCTCTGCCAGTGCCACTCTGCTTCCCACCTAGGAATACTCTTCTCCAGTTTGGCAGCTCCACTCAAGCACTGGACATGTGCTACTAATACTTAAGACTGTGAGAAAAATATGTGTGCCTCTGTATCAACACTAGTTATTGTAGCCTAAAGATGCATAAGCTGGATGCCAAGATAATAAACCTAAACCAAAGCAGCAGAGAGTAAAATCGCATTTTTTTTTTTGACATGTGGTGCTGTGCCCAGGTGAAATAAGGTAGCCTGAACCTGAGTCAGGAAAACTAATTTAGCATTAAACGTCCTCAGAAAAATATGCATGTATGATAAGCGTGTTATTGGAAAGATGTTGAAAATTGTCCTTTGCTACTGAGCCTCTTTATCTTTATTACTTTGTACTCTCTGGCCTATCTTTATGAAGTTTCCACTCCTAATCTCCTACTGTTTCTGTTTTTGTCCACGTTTCTGTTTACATACTGACAGTCATAAAAAAGTACTTTTCCGAGTTTACAGGTACTTTTAAGTGTCATTAGATAATGCTCACTGTCAGTGCCAATGTTAATGTTGACCCACTGTAGTTAAAGTGATTATTTATAAATAATATTTGAAGCTCCTTCTAAAGTCTGCATGGTCTCTCTTTGACAGCGATTTACATTTCACATTTGTTTACCATGTTTTGGGTTGTGACGACCTTTTCATTCCTGCAAGAAAATAACATTGTGGCCATTGCAAACCCAAAGAGTATTTTCACTTGAGCTATGAAGTAGCTCAAGTAGCAGTATCAGTCATATACTCTTTATACCCTTTATTGGATTAAAATAAATTCCTTAGTAAGGATTTGAGTGCTGCCTGACTGTCTATACCATACTTTTCCATTTCATTTCCTCATGATTCTGGAGAGATGACAGGCTAAATGACCTGTAATGAGCTGGATAGGCTGCCTATGTTTGGGTATGTGTCTTAATCCATAAGAGAGTCAGTCTAGACCACTGGCCGGTGTGCTTTGTATATGGATTCATGTTGGTAACAGATGAGGAAGTTTATGAGCTGGTGGTAGCACAGGCTAATTACTGAAATAGCTGTCATTATGGGATTATATTTGTCCTTCAGGAGTCATGAACGGGCACACATCCAAACAGCCAGATAGATTCTAGTATAACTTAAAGGAATATTAACGTTTTTTACAATCTGAACCTTATTTCTGTCATAAAACAAGTTGTTTTACTCACCCATAGTACTTTGGTGTCATTTGGAGCAGTTGCGCAGATGTTGTAGTTTAGCAATATCGTTAACGTGAGTGCTTGAGGCAGGCGATTGCAGTCACCAAATAACACAAACTTTATCACTTTTCAAATTACAGAAGCTCAGTGTCTTAGTATACACTTTCGTTTGAGTCCAAAGTGGCCTCTAATCCGATATTTAGCCATAGTTTTGAGTAGATGAGGAGGACAGTGTGCATGCAATCGCCTGTCCCAAGCACTCACGTTAACGATATCGCTACACCACAACATCTACAAAACTGCTCCAAATGACACCAAAGTATTATGGGTGAGTAAAACAACTTGTTTTATTACAGAAATAAGTTTCAGATTGTAAAAAACGTTAATATTACTTTAAACCACTTCTTTGAAAGGTTATCAAATGTATCAAAAATACTGATCAATACAAAAACTAAAAGTATTGACTTATATACTCATTTGAGCAAGTAACAATACTAAGTAAACTGCTGAATAGTTTTAGAATGGTTTTATTTCATCTTGTTAGTTATCTGAACTAGTGTAAGGCCAAATGGAAACTTAAAGAAAGTTATTTGGTGTTGAAAATATCTTTATTGCCTGAAAAAGACTTGGGTCTGCTTCAAACCACATGCTTATATTGACAGAGATTTGGCCGTAGACCTTTTGATTATAGATACCCAAGCATATTAGAATCAGACTGTCAAAATTGAGATTATGGTTAAATCCTTCTGGTCTGTATTTCTTTCAGTTGTGGATAGAAGAGCCACTTTGGATGCGTTTCAGACTTTTGCATCACTCTTCTCATTGCCCAAGTCTTTTGTCTGTGCTCCGGCTGTCATCTCATGTAACCCAACACTATAGACACACTTACCCACTCACTTCATCCAGGACAATATGCTGCTTGTGTCTGGGGCAGGTGGGTGGCCATTCACAAGTGCAAACCCAGTGTCCTTTTCTACAGACACTTGTCCTACGAGTCAGCCTGCATTTTAACACTCAAGTGTCCATGGTAAAAAGTCCAACACTATAAAACTGCAAATATTTAGTTTTCCCCTTTTCCTCTGGTTTCTGTGTTTAGGAACAGTTGCGCAACAAAAATTGAGTTATAAGCAAGAGACAAGGGCCAATCAACTATAGATTCCTTTAAAATATATTTGATTCTGCTTGTTTGTGGCTACAAGGTTACAGAATTTGAATAATAGTGACATATGACCACATCTCATCTGTTTACACATGTCTATACAAGTTTATGCAGGGTAATTTGGGTTTCTTATATTGTAGCCTACAGCTGATTTGAGACTTTGTCAACTTTAAATAAACCAAGCTTCAAATAAACTGTTCTTGGACATGACATCTCTCTGGCCTGCCATGGAAAAGGTTGCTGCTGTCTTCTTTAGACTCATCATTGTGCCGACTTGTAATTATCCATCTCTGAAATCCCATAGAAATGGAAGGTCAGCTGTCTCAGTGAGGCTTCATGTCGCTCCGGATCACTTTTATATAAACTCAAAACAAAAACCCTTGGAAAAATTACAAACAGTGTCAAGAAAGTCAGAATATCTGCCCCTGTTACAAAAATATAAAATGATGATTGATCTGCATGTAGCATTTGGACATTTCAAATTGCAAATTTCACTCAATAACAAAAGCTTCCAATTTATGTAATTTTGTTTTTCATTTGAAGAACAGATTATATATTTTGGTAATGAAAATAGACAAAAATTACATAGCTGACATAGCTAACCCACTAGCCACCTCGTTCCAAATAGGAAGGGAGCATGGGGGTGCATCCATCTCCATTGACTCATAAAATGGTCTTAAAATGTTCGTATTAACCTGGTCTACTTGCGTGGAAAAATCCAGACTCATTGCTGTACCAGTGGCTGGATATGGATCTGTATAACAAATAAAGAAAGATATCCTTCTGGATTTCCAGACAAATATCTCATATGGAACTCGGCTCCAAATTCTCTCCTATAACTGCTAGCATTGTGAGCTTCATTTGACTGGAGCCGAATGCTATGGGTGACGTCACGTGCCCTTAGTCCACTTCTTTATACAGTCTATGGCAATGAAACACAAGTTGTGTTATTTCTCCATGTATACCAGCATCTGCAGATTGACTGTTGATGTTAACTCTCCTTCACAATCATTCTTTAGTCAACACATTTTGTTAAAATTCCTGCTTCAACATTTACATATTTTCACAAGGTCGATACAAACCACTTTAATTATTTTATACAAAAAGGGCCACATATGTTTTTTTTTTACATCTGTGAGTTATATGTTTTGTGTAAGCTTTAGACACACGCGCATGTCAGGCCCATGGTCCATTGAAGTTTACGTTCTGAGATACTGCATGTGTTAACTTAAAACTGTCATACTAGACTTAGATAATATACAAACTACATGCAGAAACATTCAGAAACATTATTCTGCATGTTTCTGATTACATTTTATTGTCATGTAAATTATATTTACATATTTAAGTGGTGAAGTAGATGACAGAGCTGTTGGTTCTTCTAGCCTCTTTTCCCTGGACTACTATAGGGTCTTTGTAGCTTTCTTTGTGTTAATTCAGGTCCTGCTCTGGGCATAGGCCACCCACGCACATGCTGATGGGAGTGCCAAATTGTATTCCTAAAATTTAGATTTGGGGTTTTGGTTTATTTTTCCTTGTACACTTAGCAGGACTTATTTGTAATTGTATATGGTAAATACAGTGGTACCTCACCTTACGAAAGACCCTACATACGAAAAATTCAAGTTACGAAACGCCTTCACGTTAAATTTTGGTCTCTAGATACGAAAGAAAATTCAAGTTACGAAACGCGAAATCTCAAAAATTCGAATAATGCGCGCTCAGATGCACGCCCCGCTGTTATCCCCGCTCAAAGAGCACCTTTCTCGGCCTCTTAGCTCACAGTGTCAGCCCCCCGGCTCTGGAAGTCGGATAGAACCAGAGCCAGCCCCGGGGAAAACCCCGCGGTTGTGCCCGCTCAAAGAGCACCTTTCTCGGCCTCTTAGCTCTAGCGCCGAACACGCAAGGAGCGCGGAGACAGGAGCACCGCGAGCACGAGATAGAACTGCGGCGAACACGCAGCCCGAGCCACAAACCGAACACGCACAAACGAACGCAAAAGCCGCACGAAACCAGCAAAGAGCCACACGGGGTGATTTAATCCTGGTCTAGTCCCGGTTTAGTCCAGGTCTAGACCTGGTCCAGTCCTGGTTTAGTCCAGGTCCAGTCCAGGTTTAGACCTGGTTTAGACCTGGTCTAGACCTGGTTTAGTTCTGGTCTAGACCTGGTTTATTCCACTTTTAGTCCTGGTCTAGTCTCTTAGCCAATCAGGATGCAGAACACAAAGTTACACTATAAAAAAAGTTACACTATAAAAAAAAACCTTGGAACGGATCAGGCCTTTTCCATTGAAATAGCTACTCAACTTACGAAAAATTCACGTTACGAAACCACTTCTGGAACGAATTAATTTCGTAAGGTGAGGTACCACTGTATAATGTAAAGTGCTAAAGAAAAAGATGAATACTGTAATACAAAAACATATTTAGCATTGCAGGTGAGAAGTGGAAGGAGGCAGGTGAAGTTGCATATCCAGCTCTGTGTGAACTTAAAGGAATAGTGCGTTTTTTGGGTTTTTTTTTTTGGTTAATCTGTATAGGTTTCCTTCTAAAAGTTACGTGTGTTGACACTGGCTTACCTCTGACAGTCTCAGCTGATCCCGGTTCGGCTCGCTTTCTGGAGCCTACGTAAGTAGGTCCAGTAACTTCCCTGGAACATGAAATAAAGCTTGTTTTTCTTCTCAAAACAAAACATTTGTCCGAAAGGTGATATATTTGCATCCCAAACAGTTGTCCACGAAACATCCAGCAGCGCAGACTGCGGTTGCGTATTGTCTGTCAATTCGTATCACTGCGCGCATATTAGCTGTATTAGCCTGTTAACCTTTAGCGGAAGTGTACGGCAGATGCGGTCCACCATAAGGGGAAGTTTACAAGTGAACAGACACAATACGCAAACGCAATCTACGCTGCTGGATGTTTCGTGGACAACTGTTTGGGATGCAAATATTTCACCTTTCGGACAAATGTTTTGTTTTGAGAAGAAAAACAAGCTTTATTTCATGTTCCAGGGAAGTTACCGGACCTACTTACGTGGGCTCCAGAAAGCCAGCTGAACTGGGATCAGCTCAGACTGTCAGAGGTAAGCCGGCGTCAACACACGTAACTTTTAGACAGAAACCCATACAGATTAACATTTTAAAAAAAACAAAAACGCACTATCCCTTTAAAGGCCCATATTACACTATTTTGTGATCTATGTTACTGTATAATGTTGTTTCCTCATTAAAAATATACCTTGTGTTTTGTTTCATTCACTCAAATTTAACTGAGATCTTCTCTCAAACTGAAAATACTCTCTTCCACCTTGTGATGTCATGATGTAATACAGGAAGCGCTCCACATTGTTTTTAAACTCCATACACCTTCATTAGAATCATTTGGATAATTTCATCTCAGAAATTTACAGTCTATGCTGAACAAAAGTGAAAATGTAGCTTTTAACTTGAAACTACCACTTCATGACATCACAAGGTGGAACAGAGCACTTTGAGCTCTGGAGATGTAGATAGACTAACAATAACAGATTACTCAAAAATGTATGAATGAAGCAAAACACAACTCCGGGTATGTTTTTGAGGAGGCAACATTCTAACATGGCTTAAAGCTCACAAGAGTCAATTTTGCATAATATATGACCTTTAATTGATCAAATTATAGATGGGTACTTGGATTTATTTTAATTGTTTGTTAACCTGCCTGGGAACTGCATATTGAAACTAGCTTCAGCTAAATGTGATGTAAAGTATCTCTTTTGTTTTTGCACATGGTCCCTGATAAAATAAACCAATAAATTAAACTAAACTAAATGCATGATATTCCCTGTGACTGAAATTGCCGTAGAATATAGCTGATTGCTCATTTGTCCTGTTATCTTCTAGACGCTGCTAAAGGACCCTCTGTACATTGGCCTGAGACATCGCAGAGTGAGGGGCCAGGCCTACGATGACCTGCTGGACGAGTTCATGAATGCTGTGTCCGAGAGGTACAGCCATTTTCCCCCTAATTCATCCTCCGCCCACTTCCCCTGTGCAGGAGTCTGCTGCTGTCATTTCAAAACAGATGGTACATTAAGGACTGGAGAGAAAAATGTTAAGGAGTTTAACATGGACGCTATCAAAAAGAGCCAAGGGGATTGTGGGGGTGCACACAAGGGGCCAGGACTTCTGTCAACGCAGATTTGGGTGTAATGAAAGGGGTCCCATCATGCCTGACTAATATAACCATTGCATTACGGTAATATGTTTTTTAACCCTGCATATTTTTGTGTCTAGTGGAAATTAATAGTGTCATTTTTAGGAAAGTATGTGTATTTTCAGGCTTTTCTCTATTCAACATTATGCCTTCTCTCCCAAGTCAAATAAACCCCATATTGACATGACAATAAATGATAGTTTGACCTTTTAGACTCCATTCAGCAGTAAATAGTTCTTGCATTTCGTAGTAGTAGGGACTATTTGGTTATTGTAAAGATTTATATTTTATTTTAGCTTCGTCTCTGGCCAGAGATAATATCTTCCCCTATCTTGAACACAGAAAAACTGTCAAACTGACATTATTATTTGTCACATAGAGAGGTGAGTGTTTAGTCTGGACACAATCAGGAAGTTTTAAGTGCTCCATATTGTCCCGTTTGAATTGCTTGATTTTATCTGAAGTCATGATCTGTGCCTGCTCTTAGGGCTTGAATGTCCCATGACGTTGTATACCTTTGTATGCATCTACACATGTGTCTTCATAGAACCACACACATGGGGATGGTTAGGCCTGATCCCAAACTACAAACCCGAAATCGGCTACAGTCTGGAGGCACAGTCCTGGGTCTGGGCCCCCTCCAGCTGGCTGCAGAACGCCACTGCTCTAATAACTGGGTAGCCTCTCCACTACCAAGAACCATCATGCTTTTCTCCAAAAACAGCCAGATTGGCGGAAAATGGATAATTATGGACTCACAATTGAATGAATGATTACAGCTTAACAGTATTTTAAGGAATATTTATGTTTAGTTTTCTAAGAACCATGTGCTAAATTCACCAGTCTGACTCATCAGCAGCAGTCTGGAGACATCTTTTTAATCTTCTATTTAAAATACTTTAAAAATCCTGTGGTTAATGATGCAATAAATCATGAGCCATAGCCCTGCCATGTGCTACTGTTTGCACTGTTTTATGCTTTTATCTTCTGTTCCCTTAAGGCTAGCTGTTATACACTCCACTGTAGCTTTAACAACTTCCTAATATGCATGTTAACACTGTGGTATTGTGTGAAAGTATGACGATTTAAAAGAGGGAGGTGATGCGTTTTTGACCTCCATATAAACACATGCAATGATTATCTAAAAGAATCATACTGATTCTTTAAATCTTTAAGAATTGTCTTGCATGCATGTCACAGGATGCAGGAGTGATGTTAGATGTTGCTGGGAAATCTCTTGCAAGTGTCACAAATCCCTTTAACTTCTCCCTTGAAGCTTTGCCATAATACTTAAATGATCACAGAGGATCTCTTCACAGCTTTTGTTGAAGATGAAACTTAGACTGTCTGGGTTTTACATTATCGGCTTTACATGAAAGAGCTGAGTCAGTCAAGTTAGTTAATGCACATCCTCTGAAATGTAAGTAGGTACAATGAAAGAAATATAAGACTGGTGTAAAGGGTAAAGGCCCATATTACACAGTTTTCTGATCTATATTACAATGTTTCCTCATCAAAAACACCAGGAGTTGTGTTTTGTTTCATTCACACATGTTTTAACACACAAACCCTGCATATTTAGGCCGAGTTCTTCTCTCAAACTGAAAACACTCTGTTCCACCTTGTGATGTCATGTGGTCATAAAGGAAGCGTGCCACTGTGTTTTTAAACTCCACTCACCTTCACTAGAATCAACTGGGTAATTGCCAGTCGCTATTGCCAGTAGTAATTGCCAGTACTACTACTGGCAAGGTGGTAACATGAAAACTACCAATTCATGGCATCACAAGGTGGAATAGAGTATTTTGAGCTTTAGAGATGTAGAAAGACTAACAATAAAGGGTTACGCAAACGTGTGAATGAAACAAAACGCAACGCCAGGTATGTTTTTGAGGAGGTAACAACGTTCTAACCTGGTTTAACGCTCACAAGAGTCCATTTTGCGTAAAATATGATCTTTAAGACCAGAGGATGGAGGAGTTGCAGAGTGGAAAATGCAGCATATTTTTTTTGTTTTTAATGAGGGGATTTGAAAAATAATGTGCGCTGAGAGACGCTGGCCCTCTAGAGACAAGGGATTTATTAAAGCCTGAGAGTTCGGTGGGACGTCCTGAACAGGCCGCTTGTGCACCACACAAACTCGACTATGTGCAGGTTGGACAGCTGTGTTTGGACAGAGCACCCTTGTCTATGACCTTCTGCTGAGGTCCTGCCTGCTCCTGCCCTCCACGAGCTGCAGACTCAAGAATCTCTCGTACCATTTCAGACCGTATACTTTCCCACTCATTGTGAAACTGTAAAACTGTCGTCCTCCTACTCCGTACAGTTTTGCATTTCATTACGCCCCACTAGAGACTTCCTGTATCAGAATTGCTTTTCCTCAGATAGCAAATCTCACATTTCAAATTTTCAAAAGTGATTCTCAAGGACACAACAGTTTCATTCATCAAACCCTATTATTGTATGGGGGTTGTAAATCAAGTGAAAATAAAAGTTCCATAAACAAAGACGTTCTGTGGTCCGCTGCCTCAATATCCTAAAAAACATTCCTTAAAGGAGGAGAGTTTTAACCTTGTGCCCCATCTCTACACCCTGAAGAAATCCAGATACAGATGGTGCTATTGTGCTAATGACCTCAGGAAGTTAAAATTACTCTTCACACCATCACTCACGTTGTCATTGAAAAAGTTTAGAATTTTCCATCATTTGAATTGAGAAATTTTTAGAAACAAAATCCACTGAATCTTTTCTTGCGGTTCATTCTTCCCTGCTTCCCGACACCGACCTCACCGTGCCAATGGCAAAACTATGAACAAAAATATCTCACTGACTCAGACATTGAAAATATGTGATATTTTCATCCAAAATGAAAAGCATGTTCAGTCATTATTAAAACTAGAATTTCCATTTGTCGAATAATCAGAGAAACAAGTATTCATACCAGTAACAGATGGGGAATGGTGCATATTGGCCCAGCTTCTTTTCCTCATTTTTGAGTTAAGGCTATTGTTGCCTTTACCTGGGTGTGCCTCTCATTTATTCAGACTTGAGCTTCGAGACAAAAGTAAATCCTCTTTTTTGTCTGGGCCGTCCTGATCCAACTGGCAAAAAGCAGCAAGTAGCATTAGGGATTTGCGTGATTCATTCAGAAAGTTGTCAAGGAGAAGACTTTGTGGGGGAAAGGCTTGGCTAAAACGAATGGAGACCAGGAGCACCTTTGTTATGTTAACAAAAGCTCCACTATTTTATTACTTTCCTCTTTTTCCATGGAAATGTGTAAGAATTCATTTAGACAGTATTAGTCATAATAACTGTAAATCTTTCCAAAGGTATTGTTTGTATCCAGCATTTTGGAGCAGTCCACTTGTACATTTCTCTTGGGACTGATAAAGTATCTCTTTCTCGTCCTCTCTCCATATATATTGTTTATAAAAGGTCCCTGAGTAGACTCTTAAACAGTACTTAAATGTATATAATAATATTTCTTTTTGACAAATCATCAGGGTTTTTATCCGTGATGTCCCCTGCTTCTCTTCCTTTTGTCTATTACTGTCTTTTGTTTATTGTGTTTGTGTGTAGTATGTTATTATTTTCTTTTTACTGTTTCGTTTTGTTTTTTTGGGCCAAATTGACGGGTCATCATTCAGTACATGCAAACCAATACAATACAGCATAGCAGGCATGCAGCTGTAGTAGTCCTCGCCGCTCACTGGTCACAACATAATGAAAAGTTTACAGCTCTTTTTTGGCCTTGTTTTTCTTTTCTTTGTGGGACTTTCTATTTTATAGAAAACACATTTTACACTTCTGCCGAGCCATCAGTCTGAGTATCAGGCATCACAGGCTGATGTGTGGTGGCGGAAGGAGCCTGGACCCTGCAAATGTACTCTTTAATCTTGTGGATATTACATTTTATTGCATCAGAAGTAGCCTCATTTTCTTATAGGCCCTGTTTCCTCTTAGCTTTGTGATCCTGATGCCAAACCTTTAAACATATTTGCAGTGAAAGCAATGGAATAATTTTGGACTCTTGGGGAAAATAGAGCTTACTTATTATACTTACTTATTATAATGAATAAGCTAAATGTTAAATTACTCTATAGCATTAAATAGAACAAAAACTTAAATTTCCCAAAGATGTTATGCTACGAGCCATAAATTATTCCACAGGATCCATCTGGTAAAATCCATGGGAACACAGAGAAGAGCCTCTTAAATCTATATAGCGGACTCTCTGTATTTTATAACGTTGAGCACATCTGCGATATGTAAGCTAAGCTGTTCCTAATGATAACTGTATGTGCTAAAGGTGGTCTCTGTTACATCTTGTTAAATTGTCCACTGCTGCTTTACTGGGAGGTTGGGTGGGCCCTGTGTTTGGTCATATGCTTCTTCCGTGATCCCTGTCTTTTGTTTGACTTTGACCTTCTGATTATTGGCTGTAGTCGTAAAATCGAGGAAACAGGTGTCAGCTCATCAAATCCTACTGTTCTCAAATGCTTGGTTTTACATGAGTGCCAACACACACCTGCTGTATGGCACAGGCGCATACTGATACATCAGTGGAACAGCCTGTGTTTTTGTTATTGTATTTAAAGAGAGGATGGAGAATACACCAAATGCTTGTTTCCATGGAGATGCTATTGTTTGTGTGTGATATTCTAGAGCAGGGGAGTCAAACATGCGGCCCATGGGCCAGATCCGGCCCTCCAAGACCTTTAATCTGGCCGGCGGCTGATTTTCTATTAAAATATATTAATTATATTTTAATTTTCTATTATAATATTGGTAATTTTCTGTTTAGCATAGCAGCGTCTCCAGCACCTCTGTGCGTGGCCCCTCCCACCAGAGCAGCACAAATGAAGACTTGCCTCTTCCATCGTTTAGATTGTTGACCATGACCCCCTCATCAGCAAAATGTCAAAAATGAGAAAAGTGGACCCCGAGTGCAGGATTTTCCAAGAAAAACTGACTAATTCCTATTTGTTTACGGAGGTGAATGGGAAACCTGTACGCTCGGTGTGTTTGCAACAAATGGCAGTGCTCAAGGAATATAATCTTAAACACCACTACAAGACACTGATATTGATGCAATTGTGCAGCTAAAAGACGCCAAGTTTCAGGAGCAAAAAGAAAGCACGACTAAATTCTGTGAAATGCATTCAAGTTAATGTTAAAATATTGTGTTGAAATTGCATTTTCCTTAAATTTTCAGGTTGTTCATAATATTATAATGTTTTGTAAAAGAAAGAGTTCATCAAATAAAAAAGACTTCTGTAATAGATTTGTGTTTCTCTGCACAAATATTTGGACTTATTGCTATTTTGGGGGTATATTTGCCATGAGTTTTCTGTTCCGGCCCCTTTGGGATCAGAGTAGGTGGATACGGCCCCCAGACCAAAATGAGTTTGACACCCCTGTTCTAGAGTATATTTCCAGGCTAAGTTACTGCTGAAATGTCATATTGGGGAATTACAGGCAAACAATATCCATGGCGACGAGCAGGTTGCGTACCCTGCACCAGAAAAGTGAGATAGTGCACTTTTGTGTTTGTATAATGTTTAACTCTTTTTTCTGCTCATAGGTATGGGATGGATTGTTTGATACAGTTTGAGGACTTTGCGAATATAAATGCTTTTCGTCTGCTAAGCAAATACCGAAACAAGTACTGCACATTTAATGATGACATTCAAGGTAATTATTTGAAAACTTATTCTCAAACACGGCATAATTATTTTCTTAATGTGTGTTTCTCTCTCGTCTTAGGTACTGCTGCTGTGGCCGTAGCTGGACTTTTAGCTGCTCTGAGAATCACTAAAAGCAAAATGTGTGACCATACAATTGTGTTTCAAGGAGCAGGAGAGGTAAATTTCTGTTCAATTACTATATTGACTCATCGTTCAATATATGAAAGCCAGAACAATATATTTTGGAGCTAAATATTTATCGTGGGTACATTTCCTTTGCAAAAGTGGGAGGCTTTTTGTTGTTTTTGTTCTAATATGAAAAGATTTTAGCTGTAAAAGGTTTTGTTTCGTTCTACAATTCATGTAGCCTTTTAATGATACTGTCATTGAAAAATGGTTTACTGGGATTATCCTGCTTTGTGTCAGTGGCATAAAGTAGTTTCAATATTGACGTTTATCATATTATTTATCTGTAGCAATATATCATGCTTCAAACGGTGTTAATGTTGTATGTAAATTATGCTTTTCTGTAACAAATCGGATGCTGCTTTTCTTTCTGTTGCCCCCAGGCCGCCATGGGCATTGCAGAGCTTATCTCTATGGCCATGGTTAAGGAAGGACTTCCAAAGGAGGAGAACATGAAAAAGATCTGGATGGTTGACTCTAAGGGCCTTATTGTCAAGGTAACTCAAATTACAGTGGTCCCTCGCTCTATCGCGGTTCACTTTTTGCAGCCTCGCTGTTTCGCTGATTTTTTATTTTTTTTAATAGTGTATCAACATTGTGTTGTGCGTCCTGATTGGCTTCTCCTCCGTGTCAGAATGTGTTCAGTTTGACACATTTATATAGATGTTATAGAGAGGGGACCGGGGGGGACATGAGTCACTGGATCCGTAGGAAGTCCAGACCAGGACTAAGACACGAGAACCAGACCGGAACTAGACCAGGACTAAACGTGGACTAAACCAGGACTAAACCAGGTCTAAACCAGGTCTAAACCAGGTCTAAACCAGGACTAAACCAGGACTAGATCAGATCTAAACCAGGATTAAACCACCGCATCCGGCTCTTTGCCTTGTTTCGTGTCCACATGTGTCCGTTTCACTATTAATACATTTTGTTGAAAATCTACGAAAGTTTGAGTGTTTAAACAAGAGAGAAATGTGAGAAAATGTTAATACCAGTCTGAGAAAAGTGTATAATGTGTGTGGTGAGGCGTTAACAGCCTTAAAACATGTATAATAATTGTAAAATATAAAGTTGTCCTACTTCGCGGATTTCACTTATTACGGGTTATTTCTGGAACCTAACCCCTGCGATAAACGAGGGATTACTGTATTTGGGTTTGAAAATGTAGGTGGATAATAATATAGCACTATAACCACTAGGGATGGGACAAGATCTTGTACCCCAAGATCTCAAAATTGTCACAAGATTGTACACACGAGAAAGGTGATTTTGTGAGATTTTCTTCCTCATATTTTACATTTCCCTTTGATAAAAAAAGGGGTTCACTTTCCTGAGTAACTCCTCTTGAGAAGCTGTAATACCAAAAATACAATGACAGCAGAACTATTCAATTAAGTATATAAAAAACTATGAAGCCAAAATTGTGAACTGAACTACACCATTGATTTATTAAATCATATCAAAATCTTTTCTAGTCTCTTTCTTGCGGGCCGAATCTCATGACATTTCTCATCTCGTGGAAAATGTGTCTTGTCTTATCCCTAATAGTCATCTACAGGAATAATATATAAATATATAACAGCGATTTCTTCTGCATTGTACTGAGAAGCCCATCTGTTTTCCACATGGTTTGTCCATAGTATCTCTGATCTGCACGCTTGCCATCAAACCTCCTCTTCATTTGCCCCAGTCTGTCTTACTCATCACCTCTGGCCTTTATTTGGCCCGTCTTTATCTCCATCTGTCTTGTTCCAGTGCTTTAATGTTAAATAAACGTATGTGGTGGTGATAACGGGTTGTACATGATGTGCTCTTCTGTGTGCATCCCCAGGGCCGAGACCACCTGACACATGAAAAGGAGAGGTTCGCCCACGAGCACCCTCAGATGAACAGACTGGAGGATGTGGTTCGGGAGATTAAACCCACGGCCATCATTGGTAAAACAGATGCCTATGTTTTTATCATTATTTTTGGATAGGCCTTTGGATTACACAACTGTTTATAATCACTAAACTTAACTTAGACTTCATACAAAATCCATGCAAAACCATACATAACATTCTATAGGTGTTACTACTATTTTTAGCTGTTTATTTGACTGAATTGAAAATGTTTTGAAATTTGTTGTTTTGTTTCAGGTGTGGCAGCTGTACCAGGAGCTTTCTCAGAGCAGATTATCAAAGATATGGCTTCCTTTAATAAGAGTCCAATCATATTTGCCCTCAGCAATCCCACAAGTAAAGCTGAGTGCACCGCTGAACAGTGCTACATGCTCACTGAGGTACAGACTGGGACTGTGAATATTATTTTCAAAGCACATTATACTTACCTGTTGTGATGTTACACCATTCAGGGCCGCGGCATCTTTGCCAGTGGCAGTCCCTTTGACCCAGTCAAGTTGCCAGATGGACGGACTCTGTTTCCTGGTCAGGGGAATAATGCCTATATCTTTCCTGGAGTTGGACTTGGGGTCACAGCGTGTGGCATTCGGCATGTTACTGAGGAAGTCTTCCTCACAGCTGCAGAGGTAAACACTGAAGAGTGAAAGAACAAGGTGCTGCTTATATTGAGTTTTACTATATTCTCACACAGTAACAACATAGGCCGTAGAACTTTTACAATCCGAAATTACTGGTCAACAAATTTGGAGTACAGTATACACAAAGTCATATGTTTTATGAGCCATAATTACATCTCTTTTCTCTTCTCCCTTTTTTTTAAACCAGTCTATTGACTATTTGTTAGTTGCAGTTCTGCCGAAGAGTAATTCCCATTGAACATATCAGTCCAGATCTCACAATATTTACAGCAGATGTTGTTCTTCCTCTAGGCTCTTGCTGAACAGGTGACAGAGAAAGACTTGGCAGAGGGCAGACTGTATCCTCCTCTCAGCTCCATTCAGGATGTGTCTCTCAAACTGTCGGCTAAGGTAAAGCCAGATATACTTCTGCTTTATCTGCACCACCATACAAACCTACAACAAATTATTGCTTATTTCAGATCATGGAGTTTGCTTATAAGAACAACATGGCCACCCTTCGCCCAGAGCCGTCAGACAAACTGGAGTATCTGAAGTCACTGGTTTACTCCACAGACTATGAGGACTTTGTGGTAGACTCTTATCGCTGGCCCGAGGACAGCATGAGTGTACAGTCCTGCAAGCTTTAACAAATGCACAAGAGAGGCCCATAAGGGGTAGACCAATACCAAAAAGTGCAATATCAATGTTCTAGATGGTAATTTAACGGTTTAAATAACTGTGGTGACTTATGCAGGGATTTTTAAACACCAAAATATTTTTGATAAAGAATTATTCTGGCAAAACACATTTTTGCTGTATTATGAAAAAAATCATTTGTATTCCACCACTGCACAATAAAACAGCCGTAATGCTTTTCTATGTCCTGAAAGACCTTGATAATGTTTTTTTTCTTCAAAGTACGTGGTTTTCAAGCGTTCATAATCTGCAGAATTACATTGCAGTGCTCTCTAGTGGTAAAAATATATTATTGCAATTCGTAGCGCATCATGAGGGACTTGTGTGAAGGAGAATTGAGACACATTGACCTAATTAGAGTAATTAAAGAATTGCACATACTTTTTAAATTAATTATGTCAATTGCAATGGCATAAGTCTGTTTATGGCTCAACGGTGCATCCATATTCAGTGTCGTTAAAGGTCCTACTGAAAGTTATGATACTTTCTAGTCTATGTTATAATGTTTCTTCATGAAAACATACCGGGAGTTGTGTTTTCTTTCATTCACATTATGTTTAAACCCTGCATATTTAGGCACTCTGTGATATTTGGTAATGCGGGAAATGCACTGTTGTGTTTTAAACTTCATAATTTAGATGATTTCAGATTTTGAATTGCCAATCTCTCCAAAATTAAAGGTAAAAGTTAGCTTTTAACTTATTTTAGGAGATGTAGACAGACTGATAAATCAGGATTACAGGTACTTAAACATGTGTTGATGAAACAAAACTCAACTTGTATGTTTTTGTTGAGGAAACAACATGATAACATGGCTTAAAGCTCACAAGAATCAATTTTGTGTAATATAGGACCTTTAAATCAATAGATAGGAATTAACTGTGCAGTATCCAGACAGTCATTGTCCCTCCGGAGGCCCTGGCTAAATGACGTCTGTCCAACTTTTTTTGCTCAGTGATCATTCCTGTGTAAAAATCAATAAAGAAGCTACAGCCAGACCAGTCATACCCAGGGCTGGGCGTCTCCCCTCAGGACAAATGTGAGAGACCAACATTTTGTTTAACTCACTTTCATTCCCTCATCCCCCCTTTAAAAACACTGCTCTGCCCGAGGCCTCCCCTGAAAATCAGTAAGTCTCCATGTCAGCACCCCCCATATATAAATATATATTTACTAAACAGCACATTTTTAAGTAAATTTTGATCATATGTTTTTGATAGACTTGCAGGAATATAATTAATTCAAATAACACATTTTAAGGCTTGAAGGGATTGTTTAAAAGGCCTATAAAAATAGTATAAAAAATTGTTTTCCTTTGCAGTTATTATTGTATATTATTTAGAATATATTTATTTCCATAGATATTTTTCAATCATACTGCACATTGTGTACTAGGGCTGGGTGATATGGCCAAAAAATAAATCAAAAATTTTCTGGAACACACTGGACAGTTATGATTTTAATCAAAGTCAGAGTAGGGACTGCTCGTCTTTCAAACTGCAAAATTTAAAAGACATTCTTATCATATTTTTAAAGAAATTGTAAGCCTATAAGCCTATAATTACATTTGTACAGCAATATAACTGTAATTACACAATATCCCTGCTTTGCAAGTAAGAAAGTCAGGCGTAAACATTTCATAATAATCCTTGATTTTCAGAATTTTGCACATTTTGTCAATCACAATTATTAACAACCCGAATTAATCAAATGAATTTGATCAATTGCTCATTGTGTGCCAAACTGTTCTTTGATGTATGATATGAAATATAAGATAAGATAAGATATGCCTTTATTAGTCCCACAGTGGGGAAATTCCAGTGTTGCAACGCACAGATCAAGAACAGCAAGAAAAAGTAGCATGCAACAGAACAATATAATAAACAAATAATGGCCTAGGATAATTTAAAATAGACCTAAAAATAGACTCTGGAGTATAGCTGAATATTGTAGTGCAGATAAAGTTGAATGACATGTTAACAGTGTTCATTGTACAGTCTGACAGCAGCAGGAAGGAAAGACCTGCGAAACCTCTCCTTCACACAGCGAGGGTATATACTGCAACAAACAGTGCAATGTTGTAGCTCCTCTCTCTGTCTATGTCTAGTGCTGTTCCAAAACTTTTTTTTTTTTTACTAACCTTATTAACCCTATAACAAGTGAGTTACAACAAGTTTTATTATTTACTATGAAAACCTCCTCTTACAACTGTATTCAATATCCTACAGTTTGCAGTACTATTTGTCACTTCTCCTTCCTTTCAGCACCCTAAGGCCCTCACTGACATCTTACTGGTCACAGTTGTCCTGTGTCAGTGGCATAAAGCAAACCCGTTGTCCTGACACGGTTTTGACCTTGTTTACAGTCTCACATAAAATGGCACCTTGCTCAGACCTTGTGAAGAGCCAATCAGTAAAAGCCTGCGGGAGTGTCGCCTGTCCATGTTACCCCCAAACCACCACCACCACCACCACCCCCGTCCTGCCCTATCTGACACACACACACATAGACCCCCCTGTGCAATCTGTGACCACCACACTCATGTCATGTATTACAGCTGACCACTTGAACCACTCCTAAGAAGTCATTTTGTATCTCACTATTCAGGCTATTATTTTTAGCAAAAATAATGGAATTGCTAAATGAGATCACAAATACTATAATGACTAATGACTAAATTCATTATAAAACCTTCTTTTTAACAGCTTATTTTAACTTTTCCAAAAACAGAACCAGCAGAGGGCGCTCTAACACACTCATTTCACTCCTATTCATTTTGTATGCTCTGTTCTCATATTATTTCTTAACACATTTCCTTCCCCTGACTCTTCCATTAAAACTAGCAAAAATAATGACACAAGTTCTAACCATGCATGCAATAATAATCCACACTCAGTCCAAGGTAATTTACCAGCTATATCTCCAGTACATATATTTGTAATGACACCTGTATTGTGCAAACCCTTTGTGTCTGATATTAATTTTCTATGCTTTGATGGTGGGAAAATGAAACTAAATGTTAATAATAACGTAATTAGGTGTAATTGCATAAGTGGCAATGGCATTAAGGTGCATTACCTATAGCTGGTATATATTATCCCATTCTCTGCCTGACAATAGTGGTGGTGCCTGGTTTCGAGCTAATTAAAGAAAGAATAGCATCTAGGTCATATTTAACCACTGTGTCTTTAGCTCACTACTACTTACAAATCATATCTTGATAATAGGAGTGAAAAAGCAATACAAGGGCAATGTACAATGGGAAGTCTGTAATGGGTCGTCATAACATAATGTGACAAATCCAAGTTTACAGTGCAAGCTTTGTTTAAGTTAGAAAATCCAATGTTGTTTTTGAGAGGAGACTACAATGTGTTTGTTCTTCAAGGATTTTGCCACAATAAGCAATCCTTATTTTCTCCAGCAAAGCACTCGTTTCTTTTTATTCATATGGCAGGAAACAAGAGAATACAAAGACTTTTCGGTAGAACTAGATGTTACTTATAAATAATGTGTTTGTTTGCTTGTGTGTGTGTGTGTGTGTGTGTGTGTGTGTGTGTGTGTGTGTGTGTGTGTGTGCTTCAGCTTCAGACTGTGAAATGTAACAGCTCACATGGAACAGCAACATATAACATTATAAAAATAAAAAAAAATACACCTTCCTTTAGTTTTGGTGCTTGGAATCCCATATATTTACATAATTTTACATTTTGTTAATAATAAATTGCAAGATTGATATATTTTTACGTTTGTCCTCCGCTGCAAGTTCTGTCACTTCATCGTGGTGTTTTACTGTAGTAATTTTGTGTGCTTTTATTTTACTTTTATTTTTTTTAAATAGTGGCTACATCCATTTTTAAACCCTACATGTACCAATCTTATAGGTCTTATTTTTCAACTACAAGTATGTGAACTGAGATAGACACAGTAGCTCACTCATCACAATATAATATAAAAACAAAGAGGAAAAACATACATGGTAATAATTCAAAATAAGTAGCAGAAATAGCAAGAAGCTGGTGTCAAATAAGGCATAATTATACAAATGGGTTGACAACAAACATGCTTGAATCACTCAAAATCAAACTTTGAGTAAACTTGTGATGAGAGAACATGGTTGTAACAGAGCAAGTTGTTGTTGATTTTTATTTATCTATTAATTTAATTTGTCCCTTTAACCTTCAAAGCCTACATAACAGTGAATTGTGGTGTACAGCTCTGGAAAAAAATAAGAAACCACTGGATTGTTTTTCTTTTTTCTGGAATCAGCATCTCTACATGTATTACAGCCATTCCATTCCAGCGTCTGTTGAATTCCAACACAAACACAAAGCTGAGCTACTTCAGTTCTTGCACCAGGAGTGGAATAAAGTCACCCAAGAACAATGTGAAAGACTTGGGGAGAGCATGCCACGACACATGAAAGAAAGAATGAATGAATGAATGAATGAATGTTGTCAGTTGTTTATAGACTCAGACAAAAATGTTCCTTCTGCCCAAACACATACTTATAAGTAGTAAAATCAGGAAAAAACTTATGATTTTGCAGTGGTCTCTTATTTTTTTCCAGAGCTGGATGTGGCTTTTCCTGCTTCTGGTGAGTGTTGAAGAAGCAGTGACTTTTAGCAGGAGTGACTTGTGTGTAGCAGCTTGGTGCCTTGTGTTGCACTCGTGAGGTTCGTTGTTTTAATTGAAGAGGACGTTTCTGAGTTGATGAGGCCTCAGATCGCACAGGTTTTAGCCCGGGAGCAGTGTGGGACAGGTCTCACACAGCCTGTTGTTTCTCGGGCCGGTACCACTCACAGATACCAAGCAGGAGCACCAAACGCCCTGACAACTTTTCCATAATTATCCGGGCTGACATGTGTGAGCACGAGGCACAGTCCTGCTTCATTCATTTATGTCTAACACAAAGAGAAGAGGCAGCGCTCCCTGTAGCTTTGAGCATTGTGACTAAATGGGACACTTTGGAGGAGTTGTGACTAATGCATGGTAAAAGCTTGCAACTTAAGAGTCTAATTTATTATTGTGTTGAAGATGAATATCTATATATGATAATAGGCTTCTTTATTTTTGGACATTTGGGGGAAATTTCTGTTTTAACCTACTCTCATCACTGCCAACAGCTACTTAAACACACTCTGGGTCAAAGACTATATAAACACAAATGTCACATGTTAAATCTTGTTAAATCAGCTGCTTGCTACAGTGAAGTGAAGCAAAGGACCTGTTTGAATCAAAAGTGGCCTGTAATCCGAGATTTATCCATAGTTTACAGCTATGCGTTCCATGTTTGGGTCCCGGGAGCTGAGAGCACACTCCGCGCATGCGCACTCGCGTCCTCATCTACTCGAAACTATGGCTAAATCTCGGATTACAGGCCACTTTTGACCAAACGAAATCGTAGACTAAAGACATCGAGCTTCTATGATTTGAAAAGTGCTAAAGTTTGTGTTATTTGGAGCCCGCACGGGGCATATTACATGCTCGGGGAATGCCCCGAGCTATGGCTATAAGTCGCGCTAGGCTAACGGTGTTAGCCTAACGCTAATCTAAAACATCTCCGGAAATGCTCCATATCACACCAAAGTGATATGGGTGAGTAAAACAACTTGTTTTATTACCGAAATAAGGCTCAAATTGTAAAAAACGTTACTTTTCCTTTAAGCTGTGAACAAAATGTAAAATCATCATCATGGTTCCTGAGGGGAAAAAAGCGTAATCTCAACTTTAATTACTTTTTTAAATTACAGGTAATGGGTATTTTAGTTTTTGATATGCAAAGCTAACCTTTTTTTTAAATTATTTTACTGTTTACAGTCTTGGCTTATATAACAAAAACCAAAGATTTGTACTGTATTTCATCAGAAATGTCTAATTTAGATGCACCTGTATGTTTTAATCACCCCACATAGCTCAGTTGCTGCACTTTACTTATACAAAATGTAAATAGCTTTTGCCTGTGAGCTGTGCCTGTCGCCTCTGAGCGCAGGCACATGCAGCCAGGCTTGTCCTTATTCTAATTCTGCTCTGGCTCCAGATGGATCAACACATGCTGAAAATATGACAAGCTTGACATTTGCATGTGACCTAAATCTGTGCCACGCAAACACAGCACACAAAGAAAGAACTTAGATTAAAATAATTTGTACATAAACACTGTCAAAATCATGTTTATATTGTGCTCTCCTAAGAATGTCACCTTCATAAGGCCCATATTACTCTATTTTCTGATCTATGTTATGGTTTATTCATCAAAAACATCCCTGGAGTTGTGTTTTGTTTTATTCACACACATTTAACACACAAATCCTGAATATTTAGTTAGTGAGTTATTGTTCTCTCAAACAGAAAACAGTGTTCCACTTTGTGATGCCATGTGGTAAATTAAGAAGCGCTCCACTGTGTTTTTAAACTCCATACACCTTCACGAAAATCATTTGGATAATTTCAGTCCAGAAATTGACAGTCTCTACTAAACTAAAGGCAGCTGTAACTTGAAAACTACCTCTTCATGACATCGCAAGGTGGAACAGAGCATTTTGAGGTTTGATGATGTAGATAAACAGATAAACAATTATTCAAACATGTGTGAGTGAAACAATACACAACTCCAGGTATGTTTTTGATGGGACATTTTGTGTAATATAGGACCTTTAATATACTGCATTAGCGATCTAAGATTATCACCTTACATTACAATTTTACCTATCAGCATCTCTCCAAATCGGTCCATATAAGCACATAGTAAGCCTTACCTTGCATTTGTGTATCATATTTTCATATGTGTCCCTGAACAATGACTGCCTGCTATTGTATTCTGCATCTTCATTAATTCTATAATTGCTTGCTGCCAGTGATTTACTGCCAACTTCAGTGCACATCAAAGCATTTGGCCTTTCTCTTCTCTGAGACCAGGCACAGCCCATTAAATTAACATGGATATTACATCTTCTTGAGCTCAATAAGTTGGCTAATTAATAGTAAGAGGCAGCGGCGCCTTCTGGTTGTTATGGCTTTAGAGGAGTTTGTGTAGCATGTGGCCCTGTTTGCTTCATAAATGTGCATTGATATTTGCATCTGATTGAAATGAAAAGGCTGAGGTGCATGTGGAGCTAAGATTAAAAACCTGCTCGCTTTGATCCGGACCAGACCAGCAAGGTCCCCTTCTTTGCATCAGTTGTGGTATGTAAATTTCCCTCCTGTGTTATCCCCTTAACTGCTCAAGAGCCCACCTGAGCTCGCCCCCCTCGCCGACGATTGGAGGAAGCAACAACACCGTTTTGTTCATCGGTTCTTCTGTAGGATGCTAATGCTATGTGAGAATACATGACAGTCTGAAACAGGCACATACAAAGGTGGTTTAAATTTTTTGCATAGAAAAACATGCAGGTTGATATTAGTTACAAAAATGGCATTGTATTAAGGGGCTACAGCAGTTTTATTGTCTGTTTTTGTCACATTATTAAAGGTCCTATATAATATAAAATTCATTCTTGTATGGTGTAAGACATGTTAAAATGTTGTTACTTCGTCACAAACATACCTGGAGTTGTGTTTTGTTTCATTCACACATGTTTGGGAAATTCTAGATCAGGGGTGTCAAACATGCGGCCCGGGGGCCAGATCCGGCCCTCCAAGACCTTTAATCTGGCCCTCAGCTGATTTTCTATTAAAATATTTTAATTATATTTAAATTTTCTATTAAAATATTGGTAATTTTTTCTGCGCACTTTAGCATAGCAGTGTCTCCAGCGCCTTTGTGCGTGGCCCCTCCCACCAGAGCAGCACAAATGAAGACTAAAATATGACTAAATTCTGTGAAATGCAATTTCAACACAAGTTAAGGTTAAAACATTGTGTTGAAACTGCATTTTTCTTAAAGTTTCAGTTTATTCATAATATTATAATATTTTGTAAAAGAAAGAGTTCATCAAATAAAAAAGACTTCTGTAATAGATTTGTGTTTTTCTGCACAAATATTTTGACTTATTGTTATTTGTTATTTTGGGGTATATATACCATGAGTTTTCTGATCCGGCCCCTTTAGGATCAAAGTAGGTTGGATACAGCCCCCGGACCAAAATGAGTCTGACATCCCTGTTCTAGATTATTACTCTGTCTACATCTCTAAAACTCAAAATGCTCTGTTCCACCTTGTGATGTAATCTAGTGTTAGATGGTGCTACCTTTTACCTTTAGACTTGTAAATCCAACTCATTCTCATTATCAACCCATTATTAACTAAACATAAAATGCTCAACTTTGATAATACAATTAAACTGGCCAATCTATGGTTATTATTTTAGATTATCAATAATGTGGCACCACCACCACTGAAAAAGTTTATCCATTTAACATCTGATCAGATGGTCAGAACAACCAGGTCAACGGTCAATGGCCAATGTGCAATACCAAAACGGAAAACATCATTAGGACAATCTGCATTTTCATTTAAAACAATCTCAGAATGGAACAAACTTCCAACTGAGCTAAAATTATGCAAATGCTTAAAAAAATTTTGCCTGGAAATTAAACAACAATATCTAAGAGTGCAGTGTCAGCATTAAAGTTAGACTAGACAAGAGACGGGGTACAGGTATCGGGAAAAAAGTTTTAATTATTTTTTACTAATTGATGAAATGTATCACCGTCACTGTAAATATTATGAATTGCATTGTTTTTTATGCTTTATGTTCATTGTTTGTGATGTTGTTTGTCTCGGGGACTGCAGATGGAAAAAAAAATCTGGTACAAAGCATCTTTTCATTTTTTGTGATTAATGCTCCTGTACATTGTCCCTGTCAAATGAATCAAATAAATAAAAATAAATTCTAGTGAAGGCGTATGGACTTTAAAAACACAGTGGAGCACTTTCTGTATTACCACATAAAATCACAAGATGGATGGAGTTTTTTTTCCATTTGAGAGAAGAACTCAGCACAACTCCAGGTATGTTTTTGGTGAGGAAATTATAACGTAGACTGGAAAATACCATAATATTGGCCCTTTAACTTGTCTAATTGTTCAAGCCCAACACAATTACAACAGCTCTCCCTGAACCCTCCTTCACCAAGCAAAATCAGGCAAATTCTTGAGTCTTTAGTTATTTGGTCAAGCATACACCAGAGATAATTTTTCTCCTGCTCACTGAACATTTCTGTAAAGGGTATAAAATTGGGTTCTTGACCTTGAATTGAAGGCTCCCAAGCGAACCACCACTCAGTCCTAAATTTGCAACAACATCCAGGTCTAGTTACGCACATCATTTCATTAAAAGTATAAAAGGATCAATCCACTGAACACTGGCTGTGGACTGGCTGAGTGTTTGTCAAACGCATGGTGCATGTCTTACTTGAACCGACTGCTTATGGGTGGATGGTTTATTATGTATTGTCACTGGACACAATGGCGTGGAGGCTATGCTGCTCTGGCCTCATAGCTAATAGAAAACATGCAGTACTGTCATTGAGGTATGCTCACTGATAATAAAATGTGAATAGATAAGTGAAAGCATCTAAATGAAATGTTTAAAGGTGCACTGTGCAGCTTTTCTGGTGGGGGGTTCGCCACCTGCTTGTTTCCATGGAGATGTTTTGCCTGGAATGTTCCATGGTATGACTTTAAGCAAAACATACACATCTGGCATTTATTCATTACGTTTACGACTCTCCACAGATCTGAATTGTAATGTAGCTATGCTGTAACCTGCTTGTCTCCCTCATGAAAAATAAGTTTAATTTATACTGTAGACAAAGCAATAACATTTCCACGGAGATGTGTTGAGATATAATGGATGTTTTAGAAAAGTACTGACTATTGATAAGAAAAGATATTTCCAAGGAATAAGCATCATTGATGATTAACTGAATGTGTACTTCTAAGTTTAAAGGACCTCTATATTATTCAAAACTGATTCTTGTTATCCATGATATAATGTTGTTCTCTCATCAAAAATGTACCTGAAGTTGTGTTTCATTCACACTTGTTTGAGTAATCCTGTATTATTAGTCTGTCTACATCTCCAAAGCTCAAAATGCTCTGTTCCACCTTGTGATGTCATAAAGTGGTAGTTTTCAAGTGAACAACTGCCTTTTACCTTTTGTACAGTTGAGATAGGCAATTCTTGGGCTGAAACATTATTTCATTGCATTAATGACCTTGTGTTGATCCTGCATATGACAAAAAAAAATCTTGAATCTTGGTAGTCTATTAAATTTTGTAGTAAACTTTGACTTAACATATTATCCTGTGTATTATTAAATTATTGAATGATTCTGACCTGCCTGGACATTAACACCACACCACAGATAGTCAGTGATGGGGGAGGGCTTAGATTTATGTCATGCAAATGAGGCAAGTTGTGAGAAATCTGAGAAAACTTTCGGGGCTGATTTGACCCCTTAGCAAAATCTGCTGCCCATGCTTTCAAATAGCGACAGCTTCTTCAAATATTGTCAGATTTTCATGTGTAAGACATTATTGGAAAGCTTAGAATCTACACTTTCAGAATAACTCAAAACACGTCCAGGATGATTTGTGTCCTGAATTGCCGCGGTTGGACACAAATTATCCAAACGACTCTAGTGAAGGTGCATGGAGTTTAAGAATACAGTGAAGCACCTGTGTTACCACATGACATCACAGAGTGGAACAGAGTGTTTTCAGTTTGAGGGAGCTGCATATAAATGAAACAAAACACAACTTCAGGTATGTTTTGATGAGGAAAAATATTATAAATCAGAAAATAGTGTAAGATAGGACCTTTAAGTATAGGACTTTGTGGCATATTCTGAATTCGGCTATACAGTGGTACCTCACCTTACGAAATTAATTCGTTCCAGAAGTGGTTTCATAACGTGAACAATTCGTAAGTTGAGTAGCTATTTCAATGGAAAAAGCCTGATTTGTTCCAAGGCCCCGATCCAAGTTTTTTTTTTTAATAGTGTAACTTTTTTTTATAGTGTAACAATGTGTTCTGCGTCCTGATTGGTTTCTCAGACTGGATTTTAAACTTTTCTCATGTTTGTCTCTCGTTTAAACACTCAAACTTTCATAGATTTTCAACCAAACGTATCAATATTGAAGTGTGGGGGGAAGCGGGAGGGGGGAGAAAACTGCGCGGA
Organism: Paratrypauchen microcephalus; assembly: GCA_036785185.1. Taxonomy (NCBI): domain Eukaryota; kingdom Metazoa; phylum Chordata; class Actinopteri; order Gobiiformes; family Gobiidae; genus Paratrypauchen; species Paratrypauchen microcephalus. The sequence continues at coordinate 18,965,214 of JAVJIX010000002.1, forward strand.
CACGTGTGCGCAGCATGACCCCGCGCAGAGCTGACAGCAGGACTAGACCAAGGTCTAAACCTGGACTGGACCAGGACTAAACCAGGACTAAACCTGGACTAGACCAAGTGGATTAAAGCGCCGCGTGCGGGTCTATTTCCTGGTTTCTCACAAGTCACAGCTGAGGCGAGCAGCGAGGAGGAGGAGAATTGCGCGGACACGTGTGCGCAGCATGACCCGGCGCAGAGCTGAGAGTCCTGACAGTCCTGGTTTAGTCCAGGTTTAGTCCTGGTTTAGTCCAGACCACCACGGCTCCTCTAGACCTCTAGACCTGGTCAGGTCTAGAGGAGGACCTGGTCAGGTCTAGAGGAGGTCTAGACCACCGCGGCTCTTGCATGGCTCTCGCTCACATGCACTCAGACTGCCTGCGGTCTCCTCTTCGCTGCTCGCCTCAGCTGTGACTCGTGAGAAACCAGGAAATAGACCCGCACGCGGCGCTTTAATCCACCTGGTCTAGTCCTGGTTTAGTCCTGGTTTAGTCCTGGTTTAGTCCAGGTTTAGTCCTGGTCCAGTCCAGGTTTAGATCTTGGTCTAGACCTGCTGTCAGCTCTGCGCCGGGTCATGCTGCGCACACGTGTCCGCGCAGTCTTCTCCCCCCTCCCGCTTCCCCCCACACTTCAATATTGATACGTTTTGTTGAAAATCTATGAAAGTTTGAGTGTTTAAACAGAGACAAATGTGAGAAAAGTTTAAATCCAGTCTGAGAAAAGTGTATAATGTGTGTGGCTGAGCGCACATTATTTGAATTTTTGTGATTTCGCGTTTCGTAACTTGAAATTTCATTCGTATCTAGAGACAAAAATTTACCGTGAAGGCGTTTCGTAACTTTAAATTTTCGTTTGTTGGGCCATTCGTAAGGTGAGGTACCACTGTATATTTAAGACATACAGTATACTATAAATAATAGAGTCTTGTACAAGGTCACATTCTCCAACTACTTTGTATTGTATCTGTTTATTTGCAATTGCACACATGTTCTTCTGTACAACTATACTCTTGTGTTTGTCTGTAACCTTGTTCTAAAGGTGATGTAAGGCATAAAAGGTACGGCATTGTGGCGTATGCTGTATGAGATCAGACATTAGATAGATTCAGCTTGTCGCTTTTTAAAACTGTGTGCATCATTTCTCTGTAATGTGTTTAACCCTAATTTTGACTGAAACAAATGTGCTCTTCAATAGCGCCTAAAGGCATGGAAATACAAGATAAACTCTCCCAGTGTGATCCAAAATAGGCCCATACATGGACATCCTGTTGATGAAATTATTATGGCAATGACCTTTCTAAGCTGAGGGTCACCAAGTCTATCCATCATCTCCGACCACCAAGATCTATGTAAAAACCTAGAGACAGTACTAAAAAAAAAAATAATACTTATGTGCTTGACTGTGTGTGCTAATTCAATCAGATAAAGCACTAGTCGACATACAAGTTTAACAAGATACATTTGCCTGTCCACATTTGCAGTTGCTGTCGACGTCTGATGTTATAGACCTAATTTTTCAGACGCTGTTTTTTTCAGTGGTGTTGGCGATTATAAGCTGTCATAGCTACTTTTCATCTGTATGATTGTGTACAGTCGGAGAACATGGTGGAGGGCCTTCATTCAGGCATGTTTAAGTCACTGGCCAATCCAAGTACCACAGCTGCTTGTAGATTTTGTTGAGTTGTATACATATGGATGTCAGTTTTGTTTCTTTCTTGATTCTTTCTTATATAAGAGCACAAAAACTAATATAACATCTATTAAATTCTTGTACTTCTACTACTACAGTACCACTTAGGTACTTCACTGGAATCACAGGAAATGGTGTAACCTTTGCTGTATACTGCAAAATTTTAAATAACTGCCTTTCACTTGTACAACTTAAAATGCCATGAAATTTGACTAACTGAGTAAATGTAATCATCTAGTTACACTGATGATTAAATGAACTTAATTTAATCAATATATCGGTTGGCTGATATTTGCATTGTATCAGCTATGGGCCTTAAATCTCCAGCAGAGGCCAATGTTCTGTTTGGTCCAACCAGCTGCCTAAACATGCATGTAAAATATAATAATAATAATAATACATTTTATTTAAAAGCGCCTTTCAAGACACCCAAGGACACTGTACAAAACAAAGTTAAAACATAAAAATACTTAAAATACAAAGATAATAAAATACAAATACAAAAACTGGAAGATGGTGAAAGTGACTGTTATGTGGTGTAGGATTGTCTGAACAGGTGTGTTTTGAGTCTGGATTTGAAAATGGGAAGAGAGTCAATATTGCGGAGGTCAGGAGGGAGAGAGTTCCAGAGCAGGGGAGCAGAGCGGCTGAAGGCTCTGCCCCCCATGGTGATGAGACGAGCAGAGGGGACAGAGAGCTGGAGAGAGGAGGAGGAGCGGAGGGAGCGAGAAGGAATGGAGATGTGGAGGAGGTCAGTGATGTAAGGTGGGGCCAGGTTATGGATTGCTTTGAATGTGGTTAGGAGAATTTTAAAGTGAATTCTTTGTTTTATGGGAAGCCAGTGTAGTTGTTGGAGGATGGGGGTGATGTGGTGGGAGGAGGGGGTCCTGGTGATGATGCGGGCAGCGGAATTTTGGAGAAGCTGCAGTTTCTGGAGGGATTTATTGGGGAGACCAAAGAGGAGGGAGTTGCAATAGTCAATCCGGGAAGTAACAAGGCTGTGAACGAGTATGGCAGTGGTGTGAGGAGTGAGAGAGGGGCGGAGACGAGAGATATTGCGGAGGTGAAAGTAGGCGGAGCGGGTGATGTTATTAATGTGGGATTGAAAAGAAAGTGTGCTGTCAGGATGACACCCAGACTCTTGATCGGGGGGGAAGGAAGGACAGTGGAATCATGGATAGATATAGAGAAACTGCTGGATTTGGAGATAGTGGAGGGGGTGCCTACTAGGAGGACTTCAGTTTTACAGCTGTTAAGTTTGAGAAAGTTGGAGGAGAACCAGGAATGGATTTCTTGTAGACAGAGGGTAAGAGAGGTTGGAGGGAGAGATGAGGAAGGTTTGGTAGAAATGTAGAGCTGTGTGTCATCCGCGTAACAGTGAAAAATAATGTTGTGTTTACGGAACAGAAAGCCAAGTGGAAGGATGTAAATGATAAAAAGAAGGGGACCTAAGACAGAGCCTTGGGGAACACCAGCAGTGACAGGGAAAGTGTTGGATTTGCAAGATTTGAATTGGATGAATTGACTGCGATCAGAGAGATATGAAATGAACCAGGAGAGAGGAATGTGGGAAATACCAATGGACTGGAAGTCTGTGAATGAGGATGTTGTGGGAGATTGTGTCAAAAGCTGCTGTCAGATCGAGGAGGATGAGGATAGAAAGTAAACCGGAATCAGAAGCTAACAGGAGGTCGTTGGTGATTTTGAGAAGTGCAGTTTCTGTGCTATGGAGTGGGCGGAAACCGGATTGAAATTGTTCGTAGATATTGTTAGTGGTGAGATGAGTGTGGAGTTGAGAGGCAACAGTTTTTTCGAGAATTTTGGCAATGAAGGGCAGGTTGGAAATAGGACGGAGGTTATTGAAGTTGTTGGGATCTAGACCGGGTTTTTCAGAATGGGAGTAACAGAGGCAGTTTTGAGAGATGAAGGAACCGTACCAGAGACCAGGGAAGAGTGAATGATGTTAGTGATGATGGGGGCAAGAGAGGAGAGACAGGACTTAACAAGGGTTGTAGGGATAGGGTCAAGTTGGGAGGTAGAGGGTTTGGAGTTAAGAATGAGCTCAGAGACGACTTGGACAGAAGGAAGGGAAAAACTTGAAAATGGTGACAGAGGTGAGTGCGGGAAGAAGGTGTCCACTCCAGAGACTGCAGCTCCATTTGTCAGGTGTTGGTGGATGGTTGTGATCTTGGAGACAAAGAAAGACATGAGAGAATTGCAAAAATCAGTGGAATACAGTTGGTTGGGCAGAGAGTCAGGGGGTTTTGTTATGTTAGAGAGCAGTGAGAAAAGGGTCTTGGAGTTGTGTTTGTTGGAGTGAATCAGGCCGGAGTAGTAGGTGGATTTAGCAGTGGATATTGAGTCTTTGTAGTGAATAATGTGGTTATTGTACATGTCCTTGTGAATTGTGAGCATAACATTTTATTTAAACACTGAAATCCAAAGAGTGTGTACTGCAAATGTGACTACATTGCTCTCCTATCCAGTTTGTAGTAAGACAAGGTTTTGCATGAGTTTGCCCTCATTATCTAATTTGAGGAATAATATAAAAATCGGCCCTACATATAAGTCCAAAAGTCGGCAGCTTATCGTTCTAAACAATTTACATCGGCCACGAATCATTTCCAGTGTTCATACTTCATAAAAAGTTACCTCTACCATTTTCATCTCTTTCTCAGAATTCATTACAGTGTCTTCAGTCTCTCTGCCTGGTCCTCTAGCCCGGCTCTGGCTGCAGACTCCTCACAGTGATGTTCTCCAGATGTTCCCTGGTGCAGCCCTGGGTCCACAGCAGTTGTAGCGAGGTCATGTGACTACAGTTCGTGCTGGTCTTTCTGGGTCGGGCTGCTCCTCTGCTCCTTTCTGTTATATCTGCCCCCTCAGGCCATAGGGGCTGATCAGTACTAGACCACATGACCTTGGGGCAGGGGTAAACTCGGGCAGGTCCTGGTCCAGCAGTGCCACCTCACATTTGCACTGGGTCGCTGTGAGAGGCACTTGAGATGGGTTGGACATGATGGGATCAGAGTAGCACTAATGCATGGGCTGGTTGGGCATGCTGGACTCTGGTGTCCTATTAAGTTTGGCCTGGAGGATCATAAGGTTACAATTTGAGGAGTCTAGACTGGTCATAGGTAATGGGAAGTGAAAGTTCTTAGTGCAGAGAAAAAAGAGACCAGGTCAGAAAGACAAAGAGGGTGAGAGGGTGATTTCATTCTTGATTTCTACAGTTAGGGGACAGGGTTAAAATAATCTTTTAGTGTCCATGCACAGTGTTACAATTTATTATTGTTCAAATTTCTCTACCAATATCAAGTCATGCCTCATACGTGTTATAAATTGACGATGCAACTGTAGTTATTTACGAAAAAAGAGTAATAAATCTATTATTACTTATTTATGACAAAATACAAATAATAAGAAACAATCTATTCATTTTAACCAGTGCTTGCTTACTACTTTGTATTTACACTTCTGTTCTGTACACCCAAATAATTTGCCTATTATTTAATTAGAATTCTAGGCATTTACTATTTATATCAACTGTCTGATATTCTCTGAGGAACAAAAAATATCAAATATACTTAGATAAAAAATGAATATCACATCTCTGTCCTGCAATTACAGGTTACTATACATCCATGCTGCTGTTTTGCTCACAGTCTGTACCTAGACAAAGTTGCCCCCAGAGGCAGCGTTTTTCAAATTAAATCTGATCTAATCTTATCCAATCACGTCTGCTGCAACTGTCCCATTTAGATCGCTCTCTTCTCGTTCACGTTTGAGGCTTCAGCGCATAATATTAATTGGGCCCTATGTCTTCCTGTTTTATTGAACATGACACTTGAAACTGGCTGTGTCTTTATATCCAAGAGTGTGCCTCATATAAAGAATAAGATTAGGGAAAACCTGAATAATTAAATGTATTCGCTAACCAGTTATTGTGATCATTAGACCCAGTTAGGCAGCATGTAGGATTATGTGAACAGGACAAATATGTGAAACTTAAATGAGCATCACAACACTCTGACCTATACAGAGAATACTTAGAAAATGTATTTTGTTACAGAATACTGAATACCTTAATTAAAATGAATTCCATACATGGGTCAATCAGAGTACTGTATTCTGAATACATGGAATATTTTCACACAGAATTTAATTAAAATTATGCAACATAGGTTAAAAACAGCTTTGTATTTGTTTTACCTTTTGTTCTGCAATTCCTATCATTGACTACGGAAGGGAAAATTATACAAGTAAACAAATGTTTTCTATTTTTCTCATTGATTCTGTGCAGTTTCAAGCCTAAATTGTGTGATCAAGTACCACAGTGCATTCCTTTGATTTTAATACTACCAAATGAGAACGTAACTGTACTGGAAGACATTTACTCAAAATTAATATTCTGAATATGTATTCTTGGTACATGTACTCAGTCACTTTCTAACACAGGGCCTATATCCTCCTGAGACCTGCCCATTCATTTGTGTCCTTTATAGTGGACATCTTTTAAGTTTTGAGATAGACTCTAGTTTGTGGCTGCACTCATTCATTCATTCATTCATTCATCTTCTTCGGCTCTTTACACTTTCTGGGTCACGGGGGCAGCAGTCCAAGCAGTGTTCTGCTGCCCAGAACACAATGCACCAGCCCCCATGAATCCTCCCGCGGGTGGTGGGTCCACAGGAGGACGGCCCACGTCACAACGGGCTTTGATTTATCCTCTGCCATGGGGGCCACCAGTGTCTGCAGACACTATTTATTTTATTATTATTATAAAATAATAATAAAATAAATGTATTATTTATTATTTATGTATTTTATGTATATATTTTTGATTTTTTTATGCATTATTATTAGTAGTAGTAGTAGAAGTAGTTGTAGCAGTATTATTATTATTATTATTAATAATAATAATGATAATAATAATAATAATAATGCATTAAAAATCAAAAATATATAAATAAGTAAATAAATAAATAATACATAAATGCATAATACATAAAATAAAATAAAAACATTAAAAAAATAATAAATAAAAATACATAAACAAATACATAAATAATAAATTAAAAAGGAGTCTAAAACCTTTTTGAGGCGACTGTAAAACCGACCAAAAAAAATGTTTTTGTTAGGTTTAGGTTAGGTTAACTTGACATGGATTTAACACTTTTTTTTTTTTTTTTATCTTTTACCACTATTACAGTCCATCACAGAGGACATGTTACAAAAATATGAATAAAAATAAAATTAACAAAATGTAAATGCTAAGGTGTTCATTTACCTCCAAAAAGAAAATTAAAATAATAATAATAATAATTTAGATACACTTTTTCGGTTTGCAGCCGAGTGTGAAGCGGCTGGGATGAGGATCAGCTCTTCCAAATCAGAGGCCATGGTTCTCGACCGGAAAAAGGTGGCTTGCCCTCTCCGGGTGGGTGGGGGTCCTTGCCTCAAGTGGAGGAGTTCAAGTTTGTCCCACCGGGAGGAGGCCCCGGGGAAGACCCAGGACATGCTGGAGGGACTATGTGTCCTGGCTGGCCTGGGAACACCTTGGGCTCCCCCCGGAGGAGCTGGAGGAAGTGTCCAGGGTGAAGGAAGTCTGGGAGTCCCTGCTTAGACTGTTGCCCCCGCGACCCGGCCCCGGATAAGCGGAAGCGGATAATGGATGGATGGACTTTTTTTCGTCGGGTCCCAGGAGGATATAATGTAGTTAAGGTTAAAAATTGAATATTATAGTGTTTATGTGCAGATGTCTGTAATTACCAGGACCAAAATGGGAAACCACTGGAAATAACAAAGTGCCCTAGTGTGGCAGCAGTGGATCTATTGTTGTGTCCCTAGGCAAGACACTTAACCCACCTTTTCTATTATGTATCAATTTGGTGTGTGCATGAGTGATTGGTGGTGGTCATCTTATCCCAGGGCAGCTGTAGTTACAAGAGTTTACAATAACGCAATGTCAAGCACCTGTGCGTGTCCAAAAAAGTGCAAGGGATGTCATTATAGTATTTCAAAAGTGTGTACGAGAACACTGTTAATGTGAATGGAAGCCACATAAATGACACTGCCATAACATAGTGACTCTTGTTATGCTCTGATCCAGATATAACCATTGGTATAGCTGAGAGGTATTTCTGCATGCATCACTTCATCACAATAATAAGCAACATCTAATCTTACAGGAAAAGTAATGATGTGCATGCACTCCCACAGCATTCTACCAGATTCTGCTGGTGACGTTTGTTGGTTTTTCAACAATTTGTCTCTCACTCACAGTCACAATCAAATGAAACAACTAGACCAAAGGAACACCAAAACCAAATGAAAGACAGAATTGTATTTGTGAGTACATGACTGTGATAGCTGTACTAAATGCTAAACATCTTGTAATTGTAATAGAAGCCTGTAAACATTTTGGATTCAGAAATATTAGATATACCATTAATGCTTCTGACTATTAATCCCTAAACACTGTAGTATACATTTATTGACTATAGTTTAGTCAGAAAGTGTCTTCTTTCTTCTCCTTTAGTAATAAGTTGGCTTGACATGAATTTTGTGAAATATGTGACTTTAGACCAGGGAGCTACAAATTGTCTCTGGATAAATGGTCCAAAAAAAACAAAAAAACAACAACACACATTTATTTAGATTCAAGACCAAACCCTCTGTATGTCCTGGTTTATGCGAGCGGTCCAGCCCACACTGGCACCTCTCGACCTGTTGACATCTGTCAGAGGTGCAGCGAGGTTAAAAGCCTTATTGCATGGCTTTAAAGGAGTGCGTAACTGTGCCCTTGTTGTAGTTTTCTGAAAATTTTGTTGTGGCACCAACCTTGAAGCAGTGGCCTGCTTTATTCTGCAGCAGATAAAGAGAGACTTGTATCCCAAGACCACATCCTGACCTCCTTCATGGCTTTATGAATTGGTGTTATTCCATTGCAGAAGATTAACAAGGACAGAATCTTACAATTGATGGAAAGGTTATTTGATTGAAAATAAATAATTGCCATTTTGACTGGCAATTTAAATGCTATTGAAATGGTACAATACATCACACTTGCGGTTTTCAAAGGGGATTAATGTGTTTATATGAACCTGGTTGCTTCTTAAGGTCACTCGCATTATTACAAGTCAGTCTTTTGCATCTCACTTTAGAGTTCTTTTTGACATGTGTTAACCCTGGTTGGAGAGGGGCATCCCAAAGGTGCAAGTCCTCATTACAGTGAGCAGCTCTGAGCAACACTGAACTCTGACCTCTGTGGTTTTCACTGCTGACTTCCTGATGTGTAACAATTACGGCCCTGAAACAACACATCATGGGCATAATATGGAATTGTTATATTTGAATCTCACATTCAATCTGAATTAAAATGTTTACTTCTGAACATTAACCAAGCACAGTGTTGTATTTCTGTACATTGCATGGCTATTTTGCCGCACAGAGAGCATGTAATGTGAAAAACATAATGCTAAAATTCTTAATGTGATTTGTTTTTAATTCTTTTTTATTGTCAAAATCAGTTCCATCTTACCGACGGAATAAATGGTTATTTCTTATACATGACCCAAGTCCCAAGGTTTAATTAGAGACGCGGTACACAGGTTGCAAACTGGTCATACACAGTAGCTTGGATTGTGGCCAAGCACTGACTCCTGCAAGTGACAACTCAGGAATCAATTATGTTAACAAGACAACTCCTCTGGACAGCAATGGAAATAATGACATCCGCTGCTCCATTCTGCTTGATTTGATAAGTTTGCTCAGGCCTCCCCAGACATCACCTGAAGCGCCAGTTCTTTTAAAATAAGACGGAGGAGACACAGGATTTCCCTTTTTGCACTCGCACTCAGTCGGATGCGCTTTTGCCCGTTCCCTCCAGGTCTGAGCACTGCCTGGGTCTCCTATTACCCTTGGGCGATGCATTCATATGGAGCGCACATTACACACATATGGTGCCGCAACAGATTTGAGAAATAAGCTGTCATCAAATAATCCAATCATTTATGTTTCACAGAGCAATAATGAAGGTACACGAGCAGATCTGGCCGGGACCTTCCCCTAGTGGGAGTCTTTGTGTGGTGTGCCTGTGGACAAAAGCTTGTTACTGTCTCCCCTTTTCACATTCACATGGAAGCAAGTACAAAATCAGCCAAATGACACAGTGCAGGGCCAATTAGTTGAAGCTTGAAATTAGATCAGTTTAATAAGCTAATTTTGGAAAAGTGGAGGGATATTAAATGAAAGCTATCCAAAGACACATGGCTAAAAGTACCACCAAAATGAAATAGTACTTTCATTGTGCTGAAATATTATTATTATTATTATTATTATTATTATTATTATTATTATTATTATTATTATTATTATTATTATTATTAATAATAATAATAATAATAATAATAATAATAATAATAATAATAATAAAACAAACTGATATGTGTAAAAAGTACCATTTAAATTGCTAAGAAATTAAATGAATTACAATGAGAAGGGACATTTTATACAATACTGTGCCAGCAATACATTGTATTATTAACACAGATTGATATGTGTAGCATGTATGTGTAAAATTGTATCTATTTAAATTGTCAAGAAATTGAGACATTTTAATTGTTTAATTATTATTTTTTTTTGTCTTTTGCCACATATTTATTGTCACTGTAGTGGCCATTTTTACTGTCTGTCGCTGTGAGAAAACCAGGTTAATAAGGGACCATTTTTACAATCTGTTGCTATAGAAAACAGCGTTGATATTGCTATAACAAACACAAAACAAGCACTTTCCATCTGAAAAGTTGCTAATCAATTCCCACTGTTCCAGAGCAATAATTATTGTGAGCTTTATTGGTGCAGTGGCTGGATAAGATGCACACTATGCAAACACTAGACAAGACAAGCCAAGCTCCCTGTGCCCTGTCTGCACTCATCCCATCATTGTCAACACAGAGAAACACACAAGAAAGAGAGGAAAAAACATGAACCACTCAGCGCCCACCAAACCCCAGGCTAGGCTGTTTTTAACCTCCTTCTCCCCTGCCGTTTCCACCCAAGGCCATCGTGCTCATCGCGGCTGTGCATGACGTGCCCTGCCACAAATGCTTTCCCAAAGCATCCACTTCTGTAACCCTACGAGTGTTCAGACCTCTCCCTGACATCATGTACCACTTTTTCATGTTTTTATGCATCAACTGGATGGCCTGATGAACCACTCCAGAAAAGGCTGTTGCGATGTGATCTGTTCATTTACTTTTCTTTTTTAGGTGCAGTGTTGTGAATTTAATATTTTTCCCATTTATAGGGCCTTGTTGGCAAAAAATAAATAGACGTTTTGGCTGCCTCAACAGACAACGTTGTATGAGGCAAGTCTTAAAGGTGCATTGTGTAACTTTTCTGATGGAGGGTCTGCCACCTGCTTGTTTCAACACTAAAAAAATGGTCTGAGAGGGGTTGCTCAAATTGTAAACACAAATTTGACAACAATGACATGTCTTTTTTACAATTCTATGTCCAACATGTTAAAATCTTACAAAGGTTGCTTGATTGTTAGACCTGCATGTTTTAATCCAGCTGAGGAAACATGACTTTATCATTTCGGGTGAAGCTCCTCAAATGTAGCAGGACATAGGACAGGTACAGGAGCAGAGGACACGCAGTGTGTATCCAGGAGGACACGCAGTGTGTATCCAGGAGGACACGCAGTGTGTATCCAAAAGGACACGCAGTGTGTATCCAAAAGGACACGCAGTGTGTATCCAAAAGGACACACAGTGTGTATCCAAAAGGACACGCAGTGTGTATCCAGGAGGACACGCAGTGTGTATCCAGGAGGACACGCAGTGTGTATCCAGGAGGACACGCAGTGTGTATCCAGGAGGACGCAGGACAGTTACAGAAGCAGAGGACATGCAGTGTGCATCCAGGAAGACTGAGAGCTGACCTGTAGTTAAGACATTTCATATGCTCGTGCTAAAATGACCAACTAAAAAAACAACTAAAATGATTTTAACAGAATTATATTTTTTCAACATATACTTCCTAGTGAACATTCATCATGTGTTTCTACAGGGTGATGTGGAAGTAGGAGGACCACCTGGAGTAGATCATTATCATCATGTATCATAATATATACTTGTATACTTGTTGTAAGGCGACCTTGAGTGTCCAGAAAGGCGCCTAATAAATAAAATGTATTATTATTATGATTATGTATCATGTTATTCTTGTGTCCACAGGCAGACCAGAGTGTCTTCACTATAAATCTGCACACTGTCCAACTCCAAACAGGCTGTGTGTCTCTGTACCTGTGCTCTGTGTGTGTTTGATTCTGTTTAAGAAAATACAGAACTGTGGAAAACTAAAGACTGTTTTTGTATTATTTTTCTTTAAAACCCTTTAAGAGCATTTGATGTTGCATGTTAAAATAATTGTGTAGACAGAATTTAAATATACATAAAAAATAAAACCATAAAAAAGGCAAATTTTCATGATAAGGTAACATAAGATAAATATGCATATTCACAACATAATTTTATTGCATGCAACCGCTTTCCATATTTTTTTATGCAAGTCGAGCAACATATATTTTTCAGTGTATGATATATCATTGCTCTGGAATGTTCCACAGTATGACATTAAACAGCTCTACCTTAAATTATTCACTGATACAGTTGGTGGTTTTCTAGCTCGAAAATACCTACAAAAAACAGTCATTCTGACTCTGAGTGGGCTTGCCTTTCCACTGATCTGACCTGTGACCAATGTTCCCCCTAATTTTTAATGTGTCTGAGCAAACACACTAACTCCCTGAGCGTTCCTTGGACCCCTGTGAGCGACAACCGACATGCACACTGTGGCCACACCAGTATCACACCTGAGATCATCACAAGTTACAGCTTATTCATCAAATTACTGCAGTTATTTGCGTTAGATTACTTTTAATTTAACAGATTTTTTTGGTCCACTTAGAATGACAAAGAGAAAAATCTGTTCATGAGCTTTGTATATGTTGCATGTCAGTGAAACATTAAACAGTACAATATTTTGAAAAATAACCTCAAATAATTAAAATAACTTCAAATAAAAAAACTGTGTGCTACGGCCCATAAATGAGCAGTGTATAAATCTGTAAAATTACATTAAGAGATTTTTTTATCTTGATAAATATAGCCTGCATAGAGCTGCAGATTTTTTTTATGGATTGTAGGACCTATAGGCCATAAGATGGGTAATCTTTCCCAAAATAATGATCACCAAAATAAGTATAAATTATTATCACTTTATATCTTGTTTTTTTAATTATTAGCCTATTTCAGTCATTTTGCATGAGTGACAGAGCTCTGTGGTATAATGCTCTGGGGAGAGGATTCACACTTTGAGAAAGTCCCATCTTTTTGGCTCACAAAAAAACTATGAAAAGAAAGTAAACAGGGGAAGATTACATTATGGCTCTACCTGTCTCCTCTTCCTGTGTTCTTCCCTCCATGATCTGCCGCTCGGACAGCGGAGATGTGCAACTACAACTACTGAAGGAAGCTAGAGAAACGCGGTGGAAATGTGTCTGTAGTTGGCTTCTCCCTGACGCGTGTCACATTCACATGTGCATCTATCAGATTGGTCGTTCCGTGCGTCTAACCAGCGCTTTGTTTGTCAGTTGAGGTTAGATTTTATTTTATGCGCTGCACGCACCTAGAGGGAGCTCTGGTTAGCATTAGCGTATCTTAACTCCGCTGCACTGTTATTGTTGTTATAGCGTGTATGGGCAGGGCACGTACACAAGTACTGTCAATGCCATGATTGGCTGCGTAGCGTAAGTGAATCGTACCGTATGATTGGCTGCGCACCTGTCACTCACTGAGTTACACAGCAAAATGATATAGAAAAAAAATATAGATCTAATTCATTTACAGTGCGCTGCATAAGGTTTTCTTGTGCGCTGAGAATGTGCGAGCAGTGCGCAATTGCGCAGGCGCGCAGCTTAGAGGGAACACTGCCTGTGACTTGGTCTGGTTTGGTCTCCATGAAGATAGAATAGTTTAATGCCATACTGTGAAACATTCCAGACAAAGCAATAACATTTCCACGAGAAAAGCACTGGACAGACCCTCCACCAGAAAACTTACACAATGCACCAAACTGACTTATGATAAATTTAGGCTGGCTATAATACATACTGTAGATCAGACATTGTGTAGGTTATTGGTTTGGGGTTTTTTTTTTTTTGTTTTTTTTGCAAATGTCCACACACTCTTGAACATTTTTTGATCTATGGGGATTTTTGTAAATGTATAAGTGCAACGTAAGCAGCCTGGTGAGAGATGATCTTTTACACCCTGGTTCGATGCTCATTTGTTTTTTGTTTTGTTTCATTATATATTATAATCCTTTGTCTGGACATGCTGGAATCAGTAACATTGTAAATTATATTGTACTCAATTAAAGTATATCCTTTGACATTTTAATAAAAATACAAATAAAAATGAAATTGTATTTTAAGTATTCAAAATGTGCTTGTCTGTGAAAGATTAGCATGGAGCTGGCCTGTGGTGGCTGTGAGGCTTTGTGAGAGAAGAGGGGAAAATGAAATAGCAAAGGTCTCTCCCAGCACAATGAACCTCATGCAGCGTGGACAGACCTCTCCAAAGATGAACCCTGTAAACAATTGTGCATTTCTGTGTTTTTACTTGTGTAAGCGTGGTGGACTGTGGCTACATTATCAGACACAGATGTTTCCTCTCATATCCACAAGGCTGAGAGCAGGGGTCTTTGCCGTATAACTCTGTGCACTTCCACACTTTGACTGTGATGTTTTGTGATAGCTATGAGACATACATGCTTATAACAACATCAGTGCGCATCACCAGGTTTTCAAGCCAGGGCCTGGCTGCTTGCTATAATTACTACCTTTATGCTCTGTTTTTTTAGCTTCACATAGGCAAGTTATAGCTGTTTTTTTACAGAAAGGTTCTTGCATGTCCAACCTCCTTAATTGCTTGTGTCCTTTTTTTCCAAGGCTGGGAGACCTTGGGACAGGCAAAGGTCATAGGGGGTGATGGTGGAGTGGAGGTTAGGGGCCAGTTGTGATCAGCAAATCATTTATTTACGTTTTGCATCTGCATAATGAGGCAGCCAGCCAATATCAAGCCCAGTCAGGCTGCAGACAGGGTGGCATGCTTTCACATTTAATGGGCATGGGGGGGAAAAATTTGAAATTCTTTTTGACATTTCTTATAGCGAGATAAACATGCTGTGGGTCAGAGTGTCTATTAGGCAGATAAAACAGGAACAAGTCAATTATAGTTCAATGACTGCACTGCCAGGGGACCTCATTAACATGATCAGGGAGGTCTGCAGCCAGTCCGATGTGTAGGCCCTGGTTAAGTTGTGGAAGAACGACATGGACATTTTGTACAAGACTCAAGAGAAACACAAATTTGAGGTTTGCTCAGAGACACTTTAAAACTGCAGTGTCTCTAACCCAGGCCAGGCTTATACCAAAACAACATGACAGAGACTTCCTGAGCTGATGCAAATAGCCTGTAACACACTTTTAATTAATGTGCCTGGACTTTTATTTTTAATAGCCAGATTTTTAATAACCTTTTGCCCAATTAATGTGTTCTGCTCAACACAAGTGGACAGCATTTCTCAACAGTTTCCTGTTTTAGTTTAATTAACTATTAAATAAGTGTACAACCATGCATACGTTTCTGTCAAGGGTCACTTCTGGAGCTCTACTTTTCATATTAAAATTAAATTAAAACTACTACTAAAAGTATGTTCAGAAAACTTTCACTAAAGAAACCAAACTGAAGGTAAATACACACTGTCAAACCACTAAAGTTACTCAAAGTTACTACTTGCAACCTCTGCTATCATCATGTTTGAATCCAATAAGTTACTTTCTTTTGCATTATCTTGTCATTATCTCCAGAGAATACCATCCTTCAAACAGCATTCCTGAAAAAAAATGTGCAACTCTAACAGTTGTGACATCTCTTATCCCAAAAAGATATTTCTTCATCTTTTCTCTGTATTTCTCTGTGTGCATTAATGAGATGACTGCTGCTTTCCTGTGTGTGACTAGGTTTTTCATGACATGATCGGCTACCACACTGGCACTGCCTTGGCTTGCAGACATCATTATAGTAATCACCACAAGCTCTAGTAGTTGCAGGCAAATCATATTTTCTCTCCCCCCTTTTGTTGCTGCTCCATAGACAAAGGCAAACCGCATTTTTCACCAAGCCCCACTGTTGTCTCTATTGTGACAGCGGTCATACCCCATCTCATAGTCCCTCTCTCAGCTACGAGTATCTCACAATCGGAGTAATGGTGAAAAAGACAGAGCCAGGCAAGGAAAACAGGCTATTTACCAGACCACTACCTCCACTGCCTGAACAGAAGAATAGATTTTGTTCACCTTTCATTTGCATTCAGCTCATGCATGATCACTTTTAATTAAATATATCTGGACTCTAGATAATAGTCTCTTTCCCCACCAAAATGAACCATTGAAGCTTTTATCCACCGGCTTACATTTGATGAAGCAAGAGAAATGACCAGTAGCCATTTGTTCTTTGACCTGCATGGCTCTTTTGTAAAGTCTGTGGATAAGACTGGACTGACAAATGCTTCACTGTTGAGTTTTTAAATTACTACAAGAAGAGGAAACTCAAAAAACTTTGGATGTTTGTTGTATTCACAGAGAGCAGCTGCCAAGGGCCGACCTTCACCACCACAAAGCCTTTTGAGTTATTGCAGGTTGAGAAAGTTTTGAAAAATATTTCAAGATGATAAACCAACCTCCAAAGTCACTTTTTACCACTTTAATGATTTGAGATGCTTTTGAAAATAAAATTCAGTGCCAGGTATTGTAAAGCAGATTTGAATGTTTCCTTTACTTTTTCCGCTCAGAATAAGCCCCAGCCAAACCAATTATGCCCCACATAATAACAAACATCATTAGCATTTCTTTTATTTCTAAAATGATTTTTTGATTAAACACTGGAAAAACACACGTTGTTGGTGCATTGAAGAGTGCTTCAACATTAGCTTGTGTGCTACATGTTTGAAGTGCCTTTGTTGGTCCCTCACTTAGCGTGCAGCATGCTAACTCTATTTAGCACATGAACAATTAAGAGAGTTGCAATTAATGCAAAATAGATAAAGAAGAACTGGTGAAAAGAAAGGCATAAAGAAAACAACACAATGGTGGAAAAATATCCATTATACAAGGCTTATATCCTCCTCACTCACAGTGGACACAGAGCAGAGGTGGGACTCGAGTGTCTCTATATCACATATAAATTATCGTTCGGATTTGGGCCTGTGTTTGTCAGGCCGGTCTGTTTGTGAGGGACAATCAGGTATTCAAGCCAAGGCCACACTGGTCACTATCAACAGACACTCAGCTAATTACAACAAATTGAGTCATTTCTGCCTCTTTTAATCCCCAAATAAGCCCTCATCAAAATGTAATCTAGATTGTATATAAGAGTGTATGACATCCTGCCTCTTGTCACAAGCTCCAAAATAACAGCCATCCTCTCAAAATGTTATATATACTCTTAGATACTAATATATTAATTATACAACTTCACACCATTATAAAAGGACTGATTGTTGTTGTATATCACCAGATTTGCATGGTGCTTTGCTTTGGGGTAAGTCTAAGACTTTGGCCCAAACTGGCAAAAATGGTCTGGCTTGTTCACCCAAAATAAAAATGTATATTTATTTATTTATTTTTAAATAAAATTGTATATTTATTTATTTATATTTATTTATATTTATATTAAAAACGTACTGATAAAAATACAAGATGTATCATATTTACAATTCTCTAATATTAGGCTATATGATTTCATTTGAAAGTTTTATTAGACCTTCAAATGATTCAATATTATTGTTTACTATAACATTATATTGACATACTATTGTTTACTATGTTAATGTTTACTGTTTTTAAATGAGATACTGTTTACATATTATATATGCATATGCATATTACCATATTTGTATTCCCATTCAATATTAAAAATGTTTTCTTATGCAGAATTTTTTTACCTGCCCACTTCATATGGAAAAATAGGAGGTTCAAAAAAATGTCCATAAGGAATTCAATGTGTCCTAAAGGACCAGTATAGCTTTAATTTTACCATTCTTCATTCATCCTAAAACCGGGTGGTGCCCGGTGACTCATCTCCTGACTCCTGATATAGAATATCTAATAGAAGGATTGTTCATAAAGGTTGCCCTAATCATGAGGATAAATTTAGTTAGGTTGTTATGTCAAAATGATCCTTAACCTGCCAAAGAACCAGTTAATAATACAAAGGGGCACTATTCTTACACAACAAATATTAGCATAACCACAGCTGCAACACAGTGCCTTATATGGATGAAGGAAACTATGAAGAGAGACCTGTGGCCTTTGGATGCAGAAAATCACTAGTGTTAGTAATCACTTGTTGAAAGTTTGCATTATTCTTTCTCTTGTGTTGCGTGCATGTGTTGTGTAGTTGTTTGTGGATTTGTGTATGAATGGCATAGTGTGGGGCGGGTGCACGTGTCCTTGAGGGCCTGTATGAGAGGCAGCGCGTGGTGAACATGTGCTGGCGTTCTCAGGGCTACACAACAGCGGGGCTCCTAGTGGGACTAGCTCTGCACGGCAGCTGGTAAACTCTGTCTGCAAAATAGGTGTCCTTTATGCTAGCACAAAGCAATGCAAATTAGCCCCAGTGCCGAGTGGACACTGAGAATGGATACACATGGCACACTCTTTGCGTTGAGTTTCATTGAGACCTGCTCTGCAATGCAACTTCCCACCAATCAAAAAGAAGGCAAAACAACATGGGATCATGATGAGGGCCCACCCGCACAGCTGTTTGGGCTGGGGTCAACAAAAATCTAGAGTAGCAACCCAAACACACAACACACAAGTACCTGGGAAGCGATTCATTCCTTTCTCTTGTAATGCTCCTGCAGACTCTACTGCTACATAGTGTGGTTTTGAATAGTTCTCATCTTTAACACCAATACTTTACCCAATAAAGGTATCGTGACTTTGAAATGGGGCAAATGTATTTGCTCCAGCTATTTACTACTAACTGCTACTTGTATTACCAGAGACAGAATTCCAAAACTGCAGCTAGTGTAAACTGGCATGAAACTAGAATTTCTCAAACATGCACAAAACACATTTATGGTATGTTATTTATGTTGGGGTTGGTAACATTTTTGATGCAGAAAAATGTGTCAAAAGGCTCCAAAGAATGGATTTTGCATAATAGCCGACCTTGAATCTGTCATGTGACCAATTAATTAAAACATTAGTGAATCACGTCACACCATTAATAATTTAGTCCTTGAGTTGAAGATGTAATAATTCAAATGAAATGAGCTCTAATAGCTCTAGTAATTTCTAAGAGCACTTAGGCACTCATTATCAAGTATTTATTTGGTATTTTTGGTATTTTAGAAGTCAGGTATCCACAAATATGATAATACAGAATAAATTGCCAGGTCATTTGTCATATTTAGAAAGTTGTATGTATTTAAATATAATAATAATAATAATAATAATAATAATAATAATAATAATAATAATAATAATAATAATAATAATAATAATAATAATAATAATAATTTTATTTGCAAATATGTCTTAATATAATAGGTTAATATACTTGCTTAATATTTTTAAATGCCTTATCATTTGAAAAAATGGTCACTCATAGTCTCCTCATCATTCATGTACATTTCATTGTAGTTCAAAATGTACGCATGTGACTGCTTTTGACATTACACTGTACATAAGGTACAGACGATGTATCAAAGTGTTGAATAAGAGTGACCTAAGCTAGCACCATATTGGATTTCCTGGTCAAATAAAGATCAAACTCTAATTGAAAAAGCATAGGTTGAGTTGAGCAATGCTCAATTTAGTTGATATTATTAGCCCAATAGACTAAATTCTGAAAGCTTCTTGATTACTCTGATGCAGCTGAAGTGTCAAGATCACGGTACGCTTTTAGGATGGTGCTGTATTGAATCATTTCATTGGTCGAGGTAATCGTGTATGAATAGGTGGCCTGTCAGTTACAGTTGCAGCCGTGTAAGGGTTGAACTTCAAAGGGGCCAGCTGTTTGGTCAAACTGACAAACGGGCAAGCGAGAGAGCCGCAGGGCCTAGAGAGGGAGGCTGATGACACGTCCGAGTGTCACTTGCAGTAATAGGCCTATGGCGGGTATTCATCTTCTGAGATATTTGGGAGAACACTCTACATAGACTTCAATAGGACTTTGGTAATTACTCAGTGTTGCACATATGGATGAGATGGCCCACGAGAGGACTTGAGATGCACACCGCTCTTCCTCCATCTGAAAACCACCTCCGGGTGACTTCAAGAACATCCCTATAATTCTCCAAGACAAAAGTCTCATTACAGGTAATTATGGACTGCCTATATCCCCCTCTCTACTTTCATCCCCTCATTCAACAGCAGCGATATGGGGGAGGGGAGCGGACTATTACCTGGGAGCATGCAATGATCATGGCCACTGACGCTTTACTGCACTTCCATTCATGTGGAGTGGCTCACTTGTGGGCAGCAATTACCACCAAAAGATCCAAACCAGGCCTTGTGCTAAAGTAGCTGCTCGGCTGAGGGACTGGCCTCTATCTCTAAGTATTGTCATGTATTATTCTAAAAGATGTGCAGACAAACTGGGCATGTGAGAGGTACAATGGATGCCGATAGTATTTTAACATGTAATATAATTAGACAAAATTACAATGATGAATTTAAAAAAAGGTGGTCATAAAAATAGAGGTAAGATGTCAAACACAGCAAAAGGTACATTGTGAATACATCAAGTATTAATACATCATATACATCAAGTACATTGTTATTATTATTATTATTATTATTATTATTATTATTATTATTATTATTGTTATTATTAATGACAGTAATGTTGTATTTGATTTATTTTTGGTATCAGTCACTTTTAACTTAATATAAAAATACAGTGATGATTCAAATTAAGTTACTGCAAAAATAATACACGGCAATGTGACAAAGCAGTGCTGAATAATACAATACATAATAGCACATTTCTATTGAGTCTCATGTCAGGACCATCCTGGGCTGGGCACAAGGCCGTGCACACGTCCCGTCTCCATCGCCCCAGGAGCTCCCCGTGTGGAGCTGGTGCAACAGGCAGCGCTGTCACCAACAGATCAGAGGCAACAATGGTCCATCCTCTGCCTCCCTTTGAATATGTCACTGTGGGAACAGCATAATCAGCCCCATGTCACCACCAGCTGCTGCGGCCCCATCACATTTAGATAAACAACAGCCCGCCAAGACGACATAAAAAACACTGGGGACAAGTGGACAGCACTACACTCGCACAGCGCTCATGGAAACATGATATTGTTCTGGGTCATTTGGCCCGGTGTCAATGCTGCACCCCATCTGTGTCACTGGTGAATGAGCTCGGCTGGAGCAGGACTTGAGACAGTTCCTGAAGTGTGGAGAGTGTGTTGTTCAGGGTTTACAATGTACACTTAAACAGCAGTGAGCACTCGGCCTTGTTACAAAACACTTATCAATTTTGCATTTATTTGTCCCATAGTTTATGGTGGCCCAGTTTTTACACTATTTTAAATGGGCTTGTGTTTAGTCCTCTTAATAGATTAACCTCCATGGGTTTAGTGTAATGCAGAATTGAAAGGGGAAAGCGAGCAGCAGCTGTAGTCCAGTAGTGTGGCCACCCTTTAGCTGCCCTTTACAATTCCCCCTTTTCAGACAGGTATATGTTTTTCAACAATATCGTGTCCTTGGGAGGCCCAGTAGAATGTGCACAGAGGTTTTGTTATGAGCGCTGACAAAGGTCTATACACTACCTGTGCAGCACAGACCCAGGCCGCTCTGTCCAAAGGCAAACACAGGTCACTGTGACTGCCCAAGACACAACATTAAGAGAAACCCACTAAAGCTTCCAAGGAAGTAATTTTCACAGAATATAATCTTCCACCACTCCTCAGGAGCAGTTAATTACACATAAATATAGGTTGTGTAATGCATAGATGCCTCCCTGTTCACCTGGTCTGAAGTGCCCTCTCACTAGCTAAAATCTCTTCTTATCTCCAGTACCTGTGAATTATACAAAATGATGTGTTCGCATTGATTTCATCAGTGCACCATAGTCGCTAGTAATCCCATTATAACATTTCTGTTAGTACAATAGCAAGATATGGGCTGAATAAAGGCAGCCTTTCTTTGGTTTGTCAATGGTAGGCTGTCTTCCAAATTACTTCTTCAGAAGTTAAAAGGCTCACTGCCTAATCAGTCCATTATACCACACTAATAGATGACCAGTAATTGCAACTAATAACTTATTACTCATCTACACAAATATTCTAATGGCTTGTATTTAGAAGCTATTTTTTCAATGGACTTATCAAGAAAGGGGGTTCCTATTCAGCAGGCAGACTGACAGCAACACAAAGAAATACTCTCACAATGGAAGCTCAGAAAGCAACCTGTAGCATCTTTTCTCCTTGGATCTGGATTAATATCTAACCTTATTCACCGAGATGTGAAACTCAGCTTCATCTTCATGTGTGGAGCTGTGAGCAGCAGGCCTTTGTTTGGTGCCTGGGCCCCTCTTTGAGCGAGATGGTGCAGAGAATTACACATAATGTGCTCCATCCTCAGAGTCTGTCTCAGCCTCACGGCAGCACACTGGGCATGGAGAGGTGGACACCGGGAACATGATTGGAGCTGCAGCAGTCATTGGGACTCCTACAGGGCTCACAGGTGGAAATGTATTCAGCCTCAGCAGCAGGCAGGGATTACCTCCAGACAGCATCATAAACTACAGTACACGGTGATCATATCTGTCTTGTGGGAATATTTTAGTAATGGACCATGTTCATAAAATCAAATTACACTGGAATGTCATGCACTCCTTAGACCAGGACAACCTTAAGTGAGCTGTATTGTAAAGTTTTTTGTTTTATTGTTCTGAATAACACATTACGGAATTATTATGTATCTGATCACCATAACTGTTGAGGATTTTGTTTTTCATTCTCTCCATTTCACACCGATTTATTGACTGTCTCCTTACGTAGTCAACCAAATAAACTTTTGTCCAGTTGACAAATTGATTTTCTCCTTTTGCCATGTCTCCTTACAGTTTACAGTGTCTCTCTTATTGTGACTGTACTAACATGTTGGTAGATCTTTAACAAAGCTGATCCATAAACACTCTTTGGCCTGGGGTTGCTCTTGCAAGAAGCATCATTAACAAATGTGTTTATTGCCCATGGCGCATTGAGTAGGGCACAATGCCGATAGTTAAAGGGGCAGGAGAAGTATATGGCCCCTGCTGATCAATGACCTTATCCAAAGTCTGTTTTCCCTTTAAAGTCGGCAACACCAAAGAGCAGCAGTGCCCTTTCAGCTTGGTCTGATAACAAACCAACACCAGACAGTCAATAAAGAGACTTCCACTTCATTTAAAAGCAATTAATATTCTTGGCTGGCTGGCGTGGTCCCTTTGGTCTGGCAGGTCTGCACACGCCCCCCTGCGCTGTAATGGGGTTGACTGGTTAACTCTGGGTTGCTGCTGCTGCCCGGGTGAGAGCGCAGAAGGCTTTTTAGATGTGATTCAATAGGCCTGTCTCACAGCTCACTGCTCCCCAATGGGCCAAACCCCTCAATCTATTCCTATGTGTTTCTATGTAGTCCGGCCTTCTTCAACTAGTCCTTCCCGTACTCCTCGGTCTTCTCTCGGAGTCCATCTCCGTCTTTGTTTTCTTGTCTGTCTATCCTTCTTTCTTTGCAAACTTCTATTCTTTTGAGTTACTATGGGCCGGCAATACAAAAGGAGCAAGGGTTTAAATAGTTCACTTTTGTAGCGTTTGGTAATGATTGTCTCCCCTGAATGAAAGACGGTAAAAAAAAAAAACTCTCTTTCTTTGAGGTGGTGCATTCATTTGTTCACAATGAGGAAATATTGAGAGTTAATCTATGTTATAATGTTGTTTTCTCATCACAAACCTACCTGGAGTTGTGCTTTGTTTGATTAACAGACAAACCCTGCATATTTAGTCTGAGTGCTTCTCTCAAACAGAAAAATCTGTTCCACCTTGTGATGTCATGTTGTAATGCAGGAAGTGCTTCACTGTGTTTTTAAACTCCATACACCTTCACTAGGATAATTTAGATGGTTTCAGCCCAGGAATTTCTGATCTCTACTGAACTAAAGGTAAAATGTAGCTGTTAATTTGAAAACTACTGCTTCATGACATCATATGGTGAAACAGAGCATTCTGGGCTTTTAGACTGTAAACAGGCTAGTAATAAAGGATTACTCAAACATGTGTGAAAGAAACAAATCACAACTCCACATATGTTTTTGGGGAAATAATGACATTGCAACATGGCTTAAAGCTCACAATAATCAATTTTGCATAATACTGGACCTTTGAGCCAAATGAATCTTATATCTTGGAATCAAATATCATATCACATCAAAAATAAAATTAAAAAAGGGTTTTGACTTTATTTGCCTAGAATTAAAGGCATGGACAATATGCTAAATATATGTGAACTTTTTTACTTTCTACATTTTAACAGACCCACACATAAAATTAGCACAGTGGGCATACAGCATTTAATAGCAGCTTTTTATTCATTATGGACAGGTTTTTGCAGATTTTTCACAAAGTAGAGATTCTATTAAGAACATTTGAATCACCATTTTGCCATTACCCATTAAAATCACAAAAAGTACAAAGGAGTCTAAGTTGGACAGATGTGTCATATAAAAGAGACAGCTGATGCACAATGACTCAACATTTTACCGCCACAATTTAATTTAAAAATCACCATGGTGTTAAAGTCTTAAAGCACATGAGGTTGTTTGAATGTCCTTGTCCATTGTAGCCTGCCTTCACAGACCTTGTCCACTTACTGAATGGTAACGACTAGTGCATTAACAGTTGCCTGGTTGTTTAGTAGAGTGAGGTTAATGGGCAAATCAATGGGACAAATTCAACTTAAGCTGATCAAAATAAAATAAAAACTGGTGCAGATGTTTACTACAAAGATGTTTTTGTAGTACCAGTACAAAATGTCTGATTTGATTTTCAAGGCCATACAGCTCCTCAACAATCCCTGTAAAAGTTGTGATAATTTGACCAGTTTGTAAGTGTGGCACAAGCAGTCAGTCAATAGCTTCTTATAGCAGCCCCTGGATTTTATGTAAAGTGGAACTAAACACTAAATCCAAGTTATATTGCTAATAAACTGTGTATATAATGTTGCCAGTCATTTTTGGCAACTTTTGTGGAAACTAGGCTAGTCAAAAACATTTAAGTTTAAGTTAGGTTTTGTTAATTCTGTCTCCTCACGAAGAAATTTGGATCTGAGCCACTCTACGCACTTGGCTGACCCGCCACTCCATCAAGATGGAGCTGACGCTACTTGGAGCTACTTGTCAATACAAAAAGTCAGCACACATTGGAAATGCTGTTGTGCTAACAGGCTTCAAGCCCTGCAGAGCTCGAGCCTAAAAAAGAAAAATATGTAGAACTGAGCAATATACTGATTTGTGCTGCCTTCAGTGGCCTCTACAATATCCTTTAGTTGGTGACATCACACGCCTCAGTCCTGTTTACAGCCAGGGGTTTGTATTCAGAAACACCTGCTGCATGGGCGGATCTTAAACCTTTGAGACCAATCACACTGTTCCTCAAAACCCCAAACCCCACCCCTCCTTCCCTCTCACTCTTTTCTCTCGTCCTCCAGGTACTGCCCAGGTTGAAATGTGGTTGAGGACAGAATTTAGGTGTTTAGTTCCAGTTTAATGCCAAATTTTAACCGCTGCCAGTAACTGATAACAGTTTAGTCCCATTGAATGAAAACTGTGTTGTGTTAACAGAATTTGTTTATAACTTACAAGCTAACATGACGCGTGAAGAATCCCTCAGTCGTCCAGGTAGAATCCAGGTAGAATTCTCTCTTTTGAGAAAGAGAGAATCGCAAAACAAATTAGTTGAGATAGTTTCAGAAGAATTCAGGGTAGTGAGCTCCTCCCTGGAGCTAGATATAAGCAGTGTCTAACCAGCACTCGAACCAGAACTGACGAAGCCTCTCGGATGAACGGCGAAACGTTTTCTACCAAATAAAATTTGTCCAGTTGACAAATTGAATTTCTTCTTTTATCAAAGCTAACATGACCTGACTTCTTTCCCATCATGCATTTTGCATTTAATTATGATTCATCAATATCAAATGAGTTCCTATAAGGATGATAAATGAAAACCAAACCAAAGCACTAAAGTTCAAATCATGGCCTCCTCCAAATGATAGGTTGGATCAATTTAAAAACTAAATATTTTCTTTCTTGCGGTATTAAAAGGCATTGTAATACATTGTAACATATAGCATAACCTTTTTATAGTACAGTGTTATTACCAAATTAAATAATTTTACCAATACAGATTGGTCTGCTTTAGTTGAAGAGAAGACAATGAGCATTACAGCTTTGACAAACCTGCACAAATGAAAATTCATCCTCATTATTGTGGACATCAAACAGGCCTGAGGCCCACTGCAGACTCATTTGCAGCTGAATATCCGAGGCAGCAGTGACAGTGGCTGTTTTGCATGTGTTTGTGATACAGAGGTGTGGAGTGGAGCCAGAGGGACACAACTGGTGTGTCATGCTCACATCCTGGTACCTGCTGCTGTCTGCCTGGTCAGATGGAGCAAGAAGTCATACTTTTACCACATAAGCAACTTGTCAACTAGACATCTGCAATAACAATCAGAATTTTGGTCAGGAAGAATGACCTGCAAACCAAGCATGATAACTAGCACTCATGCTTCACAGCAAGAAGGTTCGGGTTGCCCGGGCCTTTCTGTGTGGAGACTGCGTGTTCTCCCCGTGTCTGGGTGGGTTTCCTCCGGGTACTCCGGTTTCCCCCACCAACCTAAACATGCGCCATAGGTAAAATCCTCCAGCTTAGGGCCTGACCAAAGCCTAAATAACAAAACAAAATCATGGGGATGGTCCCCGGGTCAAATATAGAAACAACTTCTCCTGTGCGAGATCAATAAAGGTCAATCTTCTAATCCTTGACCACTGTAAGGCGCTTTGTGTTACAATTTTGTATGAAAAGCGCCTTATAAATATTAGATTGATTGATTGATTGATTTTGACAAAGGGAGAACATGCAGTGAAATTACTCTCACAGGTTACACCACATCAAGGCCAGGTCATTTGTCAAGGACAAAATAGTGCTTGACCGCACTACACTTCTGCTGGCAGTCATGCCAGCTGCAGTCCATGGACATATAAGGTTAAAGATATAGTTTGGAATGTTCTACATGAAGATAGATAACTTTCACCCCAGGTCTTGGTATTTTGGGTACAAAGGTACTCTAGTTTCCCCATCAATTCAAAACATGTACAGTTGGTAAAATCCTCCAACCAACATAGTTCTGACCAATACCTCAAGAGGTGGGGAAGGGCAGCTGGGATACAATGGGGTGCCCATTGCACTTGACAAGTTGTCCCTGCAGCATTGAAAAATGGGTCAAATGCAGAGGACTCATTTACCTGTAGTATAAAGTGTTACCTGTGTATAAAGTATTTATGACATACGTGATTGATTTACATACACACTTTTTGTTTATTTCATATGGTGATTAAAACACCTGCATTTATTTTATTCTAATGTTTTGATTTAATGTAATCTTGGAGAATATACAGTACATAAGTCATATTTCTTAAATTAAATAAAATATATTATTATTAAATAAATAATATAAATTCAAATAAAGTAAAGTAATAGACAGATCTGGCAATACAGTGATGAGTGTTCAGTTTCTTGTGCATCTGTTTATGGTTGGGCAATTGGGTGAATTTTAAGATTAGGATTAAGTCATTTCTAGATTATATTTTTCTGTGAGACCATCAAATGGATAAATATTGGTGTGCAAATATGGAAGTGTGCCAGTTACTGAAAAGATAAAATATTTATTTATGCATTGTCTTTGATGAGATTTGTTTGAACAGTGCCGGTTCAAGGTACAGTATATCTTTTGGGTCTAGACAAATGTTAGATGAAACACTGAGCCAAAAAAAAGTATATGTTGTGTAGCCTCGTAGGTCAAAATAATGCTATTCTGCAGTTGCTGCTCTGAAAAACACAATTATTTCCATTTCAAATCACACAAATTGTCACCATTGTACCTGTGCATGTGCGTGTTTGATGCAACGTGGACATCTGAGGGACGTATAACTACCAAACTTTTATCATGCTACAAAGGACAAAGAATGCATGAATGGAGCGTAAGGAATTCAATGTCATGAGAGATGCAGGACTGTCAGACACATTTTTTATTAAGGGATTCAATTAAGTCCACACAGTATATGACCAAGTGGTCTGGTGTGGTGTGGGGGGGTAGAGAGGTGTTTTAAGCAATGAAGATCTACTGTGAACCTTTGTGTAGTGCCTTGATCTAAACATGTATATTAAACTCACAGTCTGTCTTGATCAGATTTAGTTCACACCAGTCGTAATCACTGGACATTAGCACATACAATAAGCATAATATTTATTAATTCATCCTGATCACAAAACTTAACCATATTATGTTCCAACCTTAACTTAGCCTTAATCATAGCTTAAAGTTACACTGCATAACATTTCTAGTGGAGAGTCCTTGTCTCCATGGAAATGTTAATGCTTTATCTAGAATGTTCCACAGTATAGATTAAACCTTTGTTATCAAAACGGAGACAAGCAGGTTACAGCATAGCTACATTACAATTCAGATCTGTCGAGAGTCGCCCCCTTTCACAAAAGAAATTATTGTATTTTTCATTCCAGGCAAAGCAATAACATCTCCATGGAGACAAGTAGGTGGCAGACCATCCACCAGAAAAGATGCATAGTGCACCTTTAGCTCTGACACACGTCTTAACTTTAAGCAAGTCGTAGATCTAACATTGATAGCTCCATTTTGGTCTCCAGTATGTCACCAAAAATATGTTGCGTCCTCACAAAATCAGTAATACAGGCCCACACACATATATGCACAAAGGTCTGTCTTTTGAAACCTTGACTTGAACTTCCACTTGTTATCTTGTCTGTTTGGCAAGGCAAGGCAAGCTGCTCAAAACTGGTATTGTATGATCAAGGATATCCGCACCAGGTTTTGGAGAAGGCTGGATCTTCGCCAAGCAAACAAACAAACAGTGAAGTGCATCAGCTGCATGCGAAGTCTGCATTTGGATCGGGTTCTATGCTGCCCGGGAGTCAAACTCTCTCAATCAAAGCCTTTTTCCAGTGTCTTTACTAATGAACAGCACTAATTGATTGTAAATGCTGGTGGGAGGGGAGAGAAGGGGGAGTGAATTTAAAAACAATAGCAGCTGGATTTGGTCCAGAACGATGAGAAGCACACATTCACCAAGAGTGTTGTGCTAAAACAGGAAATTCATCAAAGAATTATTGGTCAGAAAATAAATTCACATCTACAGGAACTTTAGTTAAAGATTTCTTCAAACTGAGACTTTTTAAGTTTTGAATTTATGTATGTCTTGTAGTGACAGTTTTTGTTGTATGTTAATATGTATGGTGCAATCTTATGTAAGTGAAACAAAACAAATAAATACAGATCTGAGATTTGTTACTGAAAGAGCAAAATAAAATGGACTATGAGCGTAATTTGCCAATGCTGTCAACTTTGTATTTTGCTTAATTTCTTGCTGACATTACCACAGGGCCAGGAATAACTCAAATATAACTCCTGTTGCAATGTGATGCTTTAGTGTGATGCTTTTTGCTCTCTGTGACAGTGACTGAAGCCTGGAGACTTAGGTGTTCACTCTTTTCTCTATATGAACATCCACATCCATCTGTACATCCACAACCAAATCGCAAGTGACAGGTTTGTGATCTGCTGCAACCATCATTGCATATTTCAAATCAACAGTTATTGATAAACTGAGCAATAGGTCTATAATAATGTACATTTTATTACACTTTTAGCATATATTTGTGTATTTATTTTGTTTGTATTTGTACTTTTTTCCTCTTTTTCCCCTTTTTTTAACAGGGTACTAATGACCAAATTAATTAATGCTCAACTCCTCTTCCATACCATACTCTATGATTTGCTTATTCTTGTTTTATCATTTAAATTAGGTAGCATGCATAGCCTTATGGACAACTCACATGTCATGTATTGATTTATATTAACACACAATTTCAAACAGGTCCTTTATTTTATGTAATAATTTATTTGAAAAAAAAAACATGACGCAATAATAGACATGAATAAAATATTGCCTCCGTAGCAATGTGACATAAACAAAGAAACACGTCTGCAATGAAATAAGAGAAACATTTTACATAATTTCTTTAGAAATAATTCCCTCTTAAAAAATACGGTAATAGAGTTTATGGCTGTTGCTTTCAGAACAGCTCGCGCCTCGAAAGTGCAAATTTTAAAGTTCAGAGTAAATCAGAGGCATTGGAAAACAAATATCAAACAAAAAGTATCACATGGAGGGTGGAAAATAAAATGCCCTTGCCGTTTCTTTAAAGTGCAAATGGCAGTTTTAGATGAGACTGGCCCCTTCTCTTTTCAGATTTAAAATAGCGATTAAAGCGTATAGTGCGCAATGTGTGAGAATGTAGTGCGCTTTCGTGTTGCGCATTCACTTATCGACCAGAAAGTTCTTTTAACGCGGCAAAAGAAGTCAAAATTAGACTTTTGATTGTACTGTGGAAAGGCTTCAAATGAAAATCTCTCAAATCTAAAGTCAGTGCAGTGCTCAAAATTTTGCAGCTGGGCAGATAGAAAATAGAATTTCTACTGTCTAGAAGTCCCTTTTCCTGTGAAAGTCAGCTGAGGCCTGTGCGTAAAACCTCTCACACACTTAACAACAGTATAATACATATTTATTGGGTGTATATGTGACACTGACACACTGACACTTATCAGTCTTTTATATTTTCAGTCTTTGCTCATCTCTTGGTCGCTCTGGTCGTCGGTGAAACACACGTCCACGTCGCTCTCGTTGTCGCTCTTTTGCTCTGCGTCTTCAAACAGGCCTCCTGGTTTGTCATCCAACTTCTTCACGCTCTGACCCGGGTGTCTGGACTTCACGTGCCTCTCCAAATCGCGTCTCCTCACGAGCACTTTGCCACAGAAGTCGCACCTGTATGGCGTGTTACCCTCTGCGTGCAGGCGGATATGTTTGTTCAGGTTACTGGGGTCTCCAAATGGCCTGAAGCACACTTTGCACTTGAGCGGCTTATAGCCCGTGTGAGTTCTCATATGGATTTTCAGGCCATATTTTCTAGAGTAAAGTTTGCCGCAGTACAAACATAAATGGCCCTTTTTGGGTTTACCGGGTACTGCGTTGCTCGTGTTGGCTGTTGGTATGGCGTCTAGCCTCGATCTGTTCTTCTCCGCTGCGATTTCAGACAGCTGCTGCGTGTGCATCGCGATCTCCCGGTCTATGTTGGTGATGGAGCCTAAGTCTTGGCTCAGAGCGGGCGCGCTGAAGTACGGCATGTTCTCCGGATACTTGAGCAGGTTGCTGAAGTGGAACTTGAGCGGATAATAGGGCGAGCTGTACAGAAGCTCCCCGTTGTATACTGTAAATGGCATGAGAGGGATGTTGCAGTCTGCGCCCGGGTAGGATTTAACACCATCAAACTGCGAGAAAGAAAACCTTTCAAAGTGCAGTCCGGGGGGCATTTGTGGGTATCTTGAGGGGGACAGGCCTGAGTGTATACGGCTCTCAACGTGCTTAAAAGCTGATGTCTCCTCCACATGTGGCAGCAAGGGGAAACCTCTAAGTGTATTTGGGACCATTGTAGCGTTGGGGTCCATAAGTGATGGTGGGCATTTAGGAGGATGACTTCCACTGTCTCCATTAAGACTCTCTCCTGCGTTACGGATTGCCTTTGTGTTTCCCATGAGTTTACCGAATCCAAGGCTGCTCATTTTGCCACTTACGTCCTCTCGCGTTGCGTCAGTGAGTTTGGAGAGGCCGGTTGGTTTAAACGCTGAGCGCACACCCGGATGGAACCCCATGTTGCTCAACACTGATGCCCCCAAACCGAGCAGATGCCCTGGTTGACTTCGAGACGATGCCACACTCATGTCCAGAGCTCTGTCCTGGTCTTCAGCGTTGGTTTTCTTTGCTTTTGTAACAAGCAAAGGTGAAGGAGCAAGTGCGCGTCTGCTGGGGTCTGACACCGAGGTGGAGCCGTTACTGCGCGGAGATGTGGCTGTGTTGGGGATGTCTCCTGATTTAGGGGACCTGCTGAATGTCTCTGAGCCTCTGGCCTGTTGCTGTGGCTCGCTGTGGAAGCCCCTCCCGTTGCTGAGCGCGCAGTGAAAGTGCACGTGGGCCTTGAGGGTGTTGGGGTATTTGAAGATCTTCCAGCAGTACCAACAGATGTAACGCTCCTCACCTGTACAAAAAAAAGAGGGCTATAATAAAACTACTTAAAAATCTGTCCCATCCCGCTCCCTCCGTCCCTCCCCTACAGGACCAAGCTCCGAACCTGGGGTGACAGAGCTTTCTCCATTGCTGCCCCCACCCTCTGGAACTCACTCCCACGACCTATCCGTGACTGCTCTGACCTCTCCACCTTCAAAAAACTGCTCAAGACTCACCTTTTTAAAACTGCTTTTAATGTTTCTTAATGTTTAATGTTTGTTTGATTGTCTATTGTTTAATTACTTATTTTACTTTCTGTACAGCGTCTTTGATTGTCTTGAAAAGCGCTTTATAAATAAAATGTATTATTATTATTATAATAATTATTATTATTAGCCTATTATTGTATACTGAACACGATAATTGTGCGTAAAAGTTCCTCTATTCACGTTTCATATTAATACCTATTGCAATTTCATAAGGAAAAAACTAAACTAAAATATTAATTGTGTGGGTTTTTTTTTTTTTTTTTGAGAAACAAGAAAACAAATAAAATGTGGGCTATAATTTAAAAGTTTAACTGAATCCAGTCAAAGGAGAGAGTCAACAGACAGTCCAATTATGAAGTTTTAAGTTTTATAAAGAGACCTATATTTAGACACGTGGATTTCAGGATCTTCTGCCAACTTGTGTGAGGCAGCAGGGGTCTGCGTAATGACCCCCCAGTGGATCATTCAGGACTTAATATAGCTGTAATGATTTGGTAATCCTTACATGGGGCATTGTTATGATTGTGCACCAAAAGAACAAACGCCCAGTCCAATCTGGCGCTTTGCGATATTCAGCGCAGTTCTGTTTCCCCCTGCCCTGTCTGTGGAGATGCTCTTCCCCGTGGAAGTGACAGCAGCTGTGGCTTGAAATCGCAAGTCTTCAGAAACAATGGCGGCGGCCCATCTGTTGACGCTTCATAATGGAAGCGCGCGTATGTCCAAGAGCGCTCATGATGTGTCGGGGTCGGAGAATCAGGGCAATATACACCCCACATAAAAGTTAGCATTCATTAGGCCACAATACCTTAACGCACCCACCTAATTTACCGTGAAGCCCTTGTTTTTGAATTTATTTGCCTTTGAATACCTGAATGAATATTAAGAGCGCATGTGGCATTTGGACACCTCTCTGCAAAAATGAATCCTCTACAGAATCTCCGACTTTCAATAACAATAGGACTGTTTATTCTGATCCCCAAATTTCCTTTTTGAAGTTAGTCACTGTACGTATTCAGTTAGTTAAATTTGAGTTTGTTCTGTAGCGAATTTGTTCACAAATCATGAAGAAACTAATTTAAATGTTTAATCCTGTTTGTAATCGGATTAGCGTCTAGTGAGCTGGTGTTTTACCCAAATTAATCCCTTTAAACTCAAGCGCCAAACAATTAACCAGAGTTATAACAACTGGACGAAAAATCATTGGATTAAGACCCAGAATTCAAAAGGAAACACTTCATCAGTAATCTTTCTTAATGTGAGATTTTAATATTTAATTCTACATTTAGGCCCCCCAAAAATTATAGTGGGCTGTTTCAGGGAAAACGGGTGCTCGATTAAAAAAAAAAGTTAATGAGAAATAGGAAATAAATATTAAATTAGCGAAAAAAACAAGCGTAGGCTACTAAACCAGTGTGTTAACTAAAATTGTCTTATATATTGAAACTAATGGAAAACGTGATGTCTTTAGTAAGAACTGTATTAAGAGTTTCTTCTGAATTGTCGTGCTGGTTTGAGCACATGTATGTTGTAAACGACAGCAAAATGAAAGTTTTTGCCTGTGCCTGTGGCATTAAATAGATTTTCATTGTCTTTTCAACGTCTAACGGGAGTAAACCGTCACAGGCCTATTTGACAGAACCTTCACCATGTCGATGGCACTGCCTTTCTCTCCAGTTCATATTAAATACATGGTTGTGCGTTTTTCTCATACCTTTTTCGTCGTGCGTAGGCGTAGCTGTAGTGGGGATGTCGTACCACTGTGCCAGTGCGTTGGAGTACCACACAGTGAGCTCCTCTCCTGCTGGGATGTCTCTCAGCACGCGATAGAAAATCTGTGATATGAAATGGTTTTCATAGTGTTAGATGAGGCCTATATCAGTTTAGCCTAAAATGATGAGGAACAAAAAATCTGACTTCATCACTGCAGAAGCTTATGCATGAATCTTAATTAATTTAGGCCAATATATAATAACTTGTGAGGTACATATGTGTATTTTGTAAAATAAATAAATAAATAAATAAATAAATAAATATAAAAAAAAATCACCTGGCCTCCGGGGAGCTCAGACACTGCTTCTAAGTTTTGTTCTTGGGTGTTCCTGGCAGCGCGAATGAATCCAATCCAGTCTGGTACGGGACAACCCAACTCATCAACGAATTCCCCCCGAACCAATCGTATCTGCAAATGCACAAACATTTGTTATTGTTACACATACACATTGGAGACATTTCATATTTGTAGACACATTTGTTGAAATCACAGATGATAGGTTAAAGTGAGATATTAGATGCAATGTCCATAATAAGTGTCAATTTTCATGCATTTAGCAACTGTATTTTAACGAAACGTGCCATCATTATTTACGGGCCCTTGCGTCTGTCCTCGGTATGTGGAGGTGTTGGGTGCGCACGACCACGGCGCGCATAAAATGTCTTTATCCGCTCTGCTGATAATGTCCTCCGGAGACGGGCCTAATTGACTTGATATGGCAAACGAATTTGAGGAGTGTCAAAGCGTTTCTAAACTGTTCAAGGACATTACAGATAGAAGCGTGACATTTGACACAGAGATTGCACCTGATGATCGCCTCGAGCCCCGCGGCCACGCATTTAGACGCATCAATCACGCGCAATGACAGCTGCAACAATAACAGGGCGCGGCCTTGGGCGCACTTAAAAGGGTGTTTACTGCTATTTATTTACACATTAGGTGAGTTAAAGTTGATTAATAAAACTTTCACTTTATTGTAGTCTATTGTAGTCTAATTAGTTGTAATTACTTCATGAATTTATGCTATACATAACTAAAGGCCTCGTTTATTATTTTAAAATAATAAAAACACACTCCAGGTTAAAATGTTAAAAAAAAAAAAAAAAATCAATGTTGCTATATTATTTTCAAAGTAGTTTTTCCATAAAACAGCCCAGGGCAATGCGCGCGGACTCACGGGCATCTTTCCATGGCCAGATTACATTAACGTTTAACGAGTCATCAGGATGAGTCCCATTAGGCCGGGGAAGTAAAGGCAACGCAGAGGCGCAGACTGACAAGACTGTCGCTAATGGAGCTCAATTATCCCTAACACGACAGGCCAAAGAAATTAACAAGACGAACCGTGATTGAGTTTGACAGAGGTTTTGAAAACAAAACAGATCATTTTTAAATATGTAGTCCTATGCTTACACATTTTTGTGTCATTACCAAACATTAAAGATCTGTCAAGCATTAGGCCTAGTAGTTCGTGTAAAGTAACATTTCAGAAAAAAAAATCTGAAGTCGTTTAAATAATAGTAAATATAACATTACAATTTACATTAGACTATTAGAGTTATTATTAGGCTAGGTTTAAACCATAAAGCTCTTTAGGCACTAACCTTCTTCTTGGGTCCCACTTCCTTGCGGTCTGATGTGTACTTTCCAAGTTTGAAGACTCCCGGTACCGGACCTATCCGTAGGCCTTCTGGGAAAGTGCAGTCCGCGAACACACTGAGCGTGGAGGACGCCCTGCTTGCTTGCATGGCGTGGGGTGAGATCAGAACCATGAAGCCTGCTGACGACCGAGAGAGAGACTGCGGGGAGAAGGATGGAGGTGAAGAGGAGGAAAAGGACTGGCTGATGTCCGCCCTCAGAGTGACGCGCTGCGTGCACCTCTTCGGCTTTTCTAGTGACGGTGCAAGTCAAAGTTACCCCCCCCCACCCACCACAACCACCCCCCACCCCAAACCACCCCCACCTCTCCTTCCTGACTGTGATGCTGCTGTAGGTGATCCACACACGAGGAGCTGCAGCTTCTGCGCGTGGAAGTGCGCGTGAGTGTGAGAGAGTTGGGTCTCCCAGCAGCTGTGCGCGCGGGGCTCCAAACGGGCCCAGTCTTGTGGTCACATGGAGACTTTCCCTCACTCTGTCGCATAATGAATTGCCCCAAAACGGTCAAGAGACACAAAGGTCCCCGCGACCTTCCCATCCCCAAAATCCAATTTGTCAAGGGCAGAGAAAAGAGGGTGCAGAATCAAAGGTCCAGAGCAACCATTAATCCTCAGCATGTGGCTTTGTTCCGCGGACAGTTCCGATATTTGAACTGACAAATCCACTGTATAATTTCTCCATAAATCCTCACCCCTTTCCATTCTTCCTATTCAGCAAGCTTTTGGAAATCAGTGACTACTTTAAATCTACTTGGCCGGCTATTCTTTGGGGTTCATATACTTCAAAGCCTTTTCTTTTTCACCTCCTTTGTGTCTTTAGTTGGACAAAAGGAGCACCAAAGTTTAGAGGACTTGTTAACTTCTATTGACTCTCGGCGTGTGCCGGGCTGGGACCAAGCAGGACCAGGGCTGAACCACCAGCTACACGGAGCTACCACAAAATGATATTTATATATATATTTTTTTTCCTCTTTTGACGCAGCTCTGCCTTGCATTTTGAAAAAAAAATTAAAAAAATGAATAAGGCTACATGTTATTTCGAATTTCGAATTAACACATTTTAACGTTCTTGAACACACATATTATTATTATTATTATTATTATTATTATTATTATTATTATTATTATTATTATTATTATTATTATTATTATTATTATTATTATTATTATTATTATTACAAGTAGTAGTAGTAGTAGTAGTAGTAGTAGTAGTAGTAGTATATAATAGATATAATAGTAATATAGTCTATACTGTGGTCGACTCGTTCAGAACGACATGACCTGTGACCTGTCCACAGTTAGACCAAACCACCTGTTTTGACCGCCATTTATTTTTATTGGTTCATCATTTTCGCTCTTTAAAAATACTTTTCCCACAGACACATCTTGGTTTATTAATATTAACTTCCTTCACCTTCACCACCGCTTTGCAGGAATCCCTGCCGAGACGCGCTCCTGCGCATGAAGTGTCCGGGCGACACGCGAACAATCTCTTCAATAGTCGCAGTGTTGGTGCCTGGCTGTAGTCGTGGGTTATTTATTAACTCCGCACTATTTGTGACTGGTTCCCATCCACTGGTGCTCTCCATAAAATCCAGCCTCTCTGCTCAAAAGAATTATTCCTGGTGTAAAGAATGGTGTTTTCCCCTTTTGGTGAATCCGCGTTCCAAAAGCCTCAGTGTCAGAGAGAATGCAGTGTGTGGAGCAAATGGGATGGAAAATTAAATGAAATTAAACGCTTCGACCATCGGTATTGTCCCTGTTCCCCTTTCTTCAGAAAATACATTAATTACATGGTCGGATCTTTATTCTTGCGAAGTTCATCAACAACTGTCCGTAAGTTGATGCCTTTAATGAACTTAAAAAACGGCCTGAAAATAATAAGCACTTCTTGGAGCTCAGGGTTTTATGACCCGCTTTTGGCTGACTCCTGCCAGCCCTTTCTGGACTTTACTGTTTTAAGTCAGAGGCTCTGATTGAGCTGGTTGGCCATTAATGAGCCATGAATACAGAAGAACAACCTGTCTGCAAAGGAAAGTGGTAAATGCACGAGGCAATGCCCCACCAGGGATCTCCATTCAAGCGCCACGGACATACTTCAGGGGTGCCATGGGTTCACCAGCTCCTCTCTGGACTGGTTTCAATACCCCACCATTGAGGACCCCTAAGAGCAAAGAAGAAAACACATTTTTTATGTCGACCGATTAATGTTGTTTGCCTCCATTCATCGCAACGCAATCATTGTCCCATTTAGCAAAAGGCCGGCGATGTGGCCTATTTCTCACACATTCCCACGTCTCAAAAATGACTATATTTCTTCACCTTTCACATCTTTCTGGTCACACCTTTTAATGTAAAACAAAAACTGTAAATACCTTAGACTTATTAATATTCTGCACGGATCTGCTGTAGAAAACTTTAATCGTTTATCTTTGCTGCTTTTTTTCCATTCTGCCCTTGTTGAAGTGACTTTGTGAGAAACATGGGGAAAGTTGCAAGCTGCGCCCATGGGCAGACCAGCTGCCTTGATGCGGGTGGGACATTAGCGACGCGTTTGAATAGTAATTATGCTTGTATGGGACTCCCACCAGATGACATGATTGGGATTTTAACCCAGACTAATATTCAAAATCGCATTAGAGAAGAGGCGAATAAACGGCATGCGATTCAGCGCTGTTCATGCGTGCGTTCATTCGCCTTTTTACGCACTGAAGTGGGCTGCACCGTTTCGGTATTCAAAGTCTCTGTAAAGTTCTCTCCCGCCGCATTTCCCTAACACATTGTCTCGCCTGAGGAGACTTGGATAAAAGCATGTTAAGTTGTGAGAATTGATATGTTTCGGTGTACCTTATAAATTCATACCTTTTCTCACTGAAGCGCCTCAAAAAGAAAGTATCACTCAGGCCGATTTTCTCTGCTGTCCAACGCATTTAGCAGGAGATCTATTTAATCTGTTCATTCCTAGGCAAATGTATTCAACCCGGACTGTGTGTGAATGGAGCAGCGTGTCAGCCGACCCTAATTGGGATTTAGCCACCCAAAGCATATGCACAAAGTGTCAGAGAATTGCAACTTTCAAAGAGAGT
Organism: Paratrypauchen microcephalus; assembly: GCA_036785185.1. Taxonomy (NCBI): domain Eukaryota; kingdom Metazoa; phylum Chordata; class Actinopteri; order Gobiiformes; family Gobiidae; genus Paratrypauchen; species Paratrypauchen microcephalus. The sequence goes on from JAVJIX010000002.1 coordinate 19,004,213, forward strand.
TGAAACTTTTGCCCTTCCGTAAGTCGCCTTTCCCCTCGCCTCAGAGAAGAGCAGCGTGGCTCCTGCGACACTGAGGTAGTGACCCAATCGGCTTCACGTCTGTTTTCTCACAAGGAAAGTGCAAGAAAAACAACTTAATGGCAAAGAGCAGGACGTAACCTTGACTTGCCATTTCTGTGCGTAAAAGGAGACAGCTGCTTATATGATCTGTTTGGAGAGAAAAAAAAAATCATTATTATTATTAGATTAGGCTATAGGATATAAGTGCAGTACAACAGGTCAACATCTGGGTCCATTATTATTATTATTGATTTTGACTGATGATGCTGCAAAAAAAATAAATTAATAAATAAAACAAATAAATTAATAAATAATAATAATAATAATAATAATAATAATAATAATAATATACTGCCTAATTTGCTGAATCTTTTTGAACATAAGATATATAGGCGTGAGCATCCTGGAGAGCTAATGCAAATGCAAGAGTAAAGCCTGTTAATTATATTGATGATCAGTCTGGTCCCATTTTTATTTTTGACAATGCCTTCAGACTCCCTTCACCTAATCAAAAATAAATGCACACTAGGTACATGCACACGAACGCAACTGCGCGCGCTCAGACGCACGTAAATAATTCGCTGTAACAAAATGCAAACTAATGATATGCCCGTCTGCACCGTCCTCATTACAGGCCCCACTGCAGAACTGACAGTTCTGGGTTCAAACTAATTGCAGAATAGACTGGGTTTAGGAGGGCTGAGCTTGTGGAACGATATTATGAAATGAAATCAAGGAAATCAAGATGAAATTTCTTATAGGCTAATCATCTAACCTTAACTCAAGATGACAAAATGACGCAATAACCTCGTTTAACCTCGTTATACTCAAAACAATATTCTCTGTTCTCTTTTACCTTTGAGTAGAAGTGTTGATGTGTTGATCCCAATATTGGTTTTATTTTCTAAACTCTTTAATTTTCCTTATGTTCTTTTTAAGGGTCATCAAGTGTAAGATTGAAAGTTATTAAAATAAAAATGTAATCATTCAACAAACATAAGCTGTAATATCATTTTACGGTAGACCTTTTATATTAAAATAATAGATTAATAAATGAATATTAAAGAGTCTTGCTAACATAATGCATTTTGTGTGTGTTTTATAGTTTTTACTGTACAATGAACACTGAGCTTGTTTGGCATCACTTCCACTAAGATGAGATAGGAGAAGGTGCAGATGTAGATGGACGAAAAGCGTCTGCGTGCTGTTACTTGATTGTAGCAGAAAGTCTGACTGATGATGAATGCTTTTGCCCTTAATACAGTGTCAGTGCAGTAGCTTTTGGACTCAAGTCGCTCCATCTTCATTCAGCTCATCATCTTTGTATTCATGTTTAAAAATTCAGCTAAGATATTTTATTTCTTACATTTTGTGCTATGATATAATGTTTATACTAAGGTTAGATTCTGGATGAAATGACTAATTACTTATTATAAAAAAAATACAAATAAATCAAGCATAGTCAGATGCTGATAGCTTTATTGGCAATGAGAGGACAAAGGGGTGTGCTTATAAACATTCAAAAAGCTAAGGGAGCGTGATCCTTGCAGAGCTGTTAAATAAAAAGCCAGTGGTAACGGCGGCATTAAGTGGCAAACAATCATTTATGGTGTTCTTGTGCAGGGCAAAGGTGGGAGGTCAGTGTCCAGACATGGGCCTTGGTGAGTGTGGGAGCTGGGTGGGGCATAGAGGTTTAAGGGCGAGCAGAGGTCAGAGGGGCTGCTGCTTCTTATTCATTATCAGAGTCGGCCGCACCGCTGATGGTGTATGTCTGTTCCTGATGGTCCATCTCCAGAACTTCATTGGCATGCTTAACTGTTCTGTAATGCATTCAGAGAAAAGTGGTATTAGTTGGATACAACAATAAGTGGTACTATGCACAAGATTGTTTATTAGGCGTTTTTTAATCTAAGCGCAATTTCTTTTGTTAATGTGACATGTGGTAAAAATTGTTAATAAATAAATAAAAAACACACATCACTATTTAGAATGTTATTCTACTGAACTCATTCAGTTAGTTCAGCAGAATAACATTATTGTGGTCACTGAAAGATAGAGCTATTGAATTGACAGGTCTATGACTTTTTAATATTCTGTGTGGATGAATGGATGGATGGATGAATGAGATTTGATATCACATTATGATATTTGAATTAGAAAAGCCCATAGTACCCTTTACCTAATAAGAACTGTCCTTCTCTCTGTCACCTCCACAGCCTGCTCGGCAAAGGGCTCAATGCTGCTGCCAAATTGATCAGATCCAAACCCCACTCCAGAGCCACTGCCCACCTTTACTGCTGCTGCTAAATCTTTTGGTCCAAATCCAATATCACCACAGCCCAGTCCACTGACCACACCCACATCACCAGCTGCCTCTGCACTCCCTCCTGAACCTGAAACAGCGATGCCTTCTCTTGACGGCCCACTGACATCTGTTCCTCCAACTTTACTGGCATCCAAGCTAATCCCTTCCCCACCTACTGAACCATCTCCAAAACCACCAGGTTGAGAACTAGCTAAACCTGTCGCTCTTCCTCCAGAGCCAATAACTGCACTCTCAGAGCCAGTTCCATGCCCTCCTGGAACGGTGCCACCAGATGTACCCGCTCCAGCACCAGTGAGATCAGTACCTGCACCAATCACACCAGAGTATGTACCTCCTGGACCAATGCCTCTACCTTCAAGACCAGTTCCTAGACTGGTGTCCACTGCTCCAGCTTCCAAACCTTCAATACTTGCCCCAGTGACAGCAGTACCCTTGCCTACCCCAGGATGTGGACCACTTGTACCAGTTCCTCTACCTTCCAAGTCCGCTCCAGTTGTGCCAAGAGTACTCTCCACCCCTTCAAGGCCAGGTTTAAGACCACCTGTCCTGACCCCAGCAGCAACAATGCCTACACCAGGATATGCCTCCCCTGGAACAATTCCACCATCTCCAGTGATAGCCCCAGAAGCACTTACATCAGTATCCATTCCTCTTCTAAGGTTAGACTCAGGTCCCCCAAGACTGGTCCCAATTTCAGAGATTCTAAGACCTGTACCAACAAGACCAGTGCCAGTACCTTCAGCCTTGGCTTTCATAGCTGCTTCTTCTGTATCTGCCGTTTTTAGGCTTGTTCTCAAACCATCAGGACCTGCGCCAGCGTCTCCAGGACCAAAGCCCCCCCTTTCCCAAGCACTGACTCCACCTGCTATGGCGCTAGGATCTGTTACACCAGCACCACCAAAACCTGAAGTTCCTGACACTGCGCTACTTACACCCATAACCCCTGCTCTACCTTCACCCACAACAGCACCCCTATCTCTCGCTCCTTCCCTACCAGATACACCCATATCAGCACTTGTGACACCCACTCTTGCTCCAGGACTGACACCTCCACCTATCCCTACTCCACCACCATAGCCTCCACTGCTAACTCCACCCACTCCAACTCCTCCTTCACCAGTTCCACCTACACCGCCTATGCCTCCTTCGCCGAAGCTCATCCCAGAACCAATGGCACTCATGCTACAGCTGGAAAGAGACAAAGTTTGCATCATGCCAGCCAGACGCAGATCCTCTCCCTCAATCAGTTTCCTGGAAAAGACAAATTATAGTTATTACTGCATTAGCTGACAATCTTCATGGATATCGGAAATCTTTTTTTTACCTGTAAGTTGTAATCTCAATCTCCAGTGACATTTTAATATTCAGGAGGTCCTGGTACTCGCGCAGGTGCAAGGCAATTTTCTCTTTGGTGGTTTTCAACTCAGTCCGCAAGCTCTCAATCCTGGCCTAAACATTGTCAATAAATTGAATGTATTGTAATTGTATGTATTTTAAAGAATATTTTTATTTATTTAATTACGAATCAAGAGTTGTGAATAGCATGTAGTGTATACCTCCAGTTCCGCTAACTCCTTCCTATACTTTTCTTGCATCTCACGTATTTTGGCTTCAAGAGCTTCATTCTTGGTTTTGAAGTCTTCCAAGTCACGCTCTTTATTTTGAATCTTTAAATAATGATTTTATTGCTGGTCAGTACATAGGAATAAATATTAATCTGATAATTTTAGGTTTAGGTACTGTATACTCACATCCTTTTTGGCATTCCCTATCCCCTCTCTGTAACTTCGAAGATAATCTACATGTCTGGATGTCTTTTTGGTGATATCCTCAAACTTGTTTTTATACCAAGAATCCATTTCCTAGAAAAACACACCCACACCCACACAAATGTTTTCAGTAACACTTTCTTCATTTTATTTTATGAGTAGTTCTCTTTCTCATTACAAAGAATCACATGAATTTTACCTGCAGATTTTTTGCGGCAATATCATCATATTGGTTTTGAATTTGTTTGAGGGCGCCGGCCAAATCAGGAAGAGAATACGCACTGGCACTTGACACATGAGCAGCATAAATTTGCTTCATCAGGTCATCGATTTCCTGTAAAGACAAAATGACAAAATCCATTGTAATTGCATGAATTGTAACTGCATTTTATATAGTTGTTTTGTTCTTAAATATAATTATTCACCTGCTGATGAATACGTTTCAGGAAGTCAATTTCCACTTCCAACTGCTCGAGTCTCTTCTCTAATGCAATGCGAGAGGAGGTGGCTTGATCAACATCCTACAAAATAAAACCTATTGTAACTGTGGCATAATTTTCTGACGTGAAAAGCTACTCAGTAATATTTTATGTAAACTACTTACTGGACGAATAGCTTCAATTTCAGCCTCAGCTTTTCTCCTTAACTCAATAGCTTCCTCATATTTCAATTTCATTGCTGCCAGTTGTGCAGCTGTGGAATCTCTAGCTGCAAAAGAAATGTCCTAGACACCCAGAAACCAGAAGCAAAATGAATCATAAGTGATTTGGAGGTGAGTGCATAAGGGTGTGTGTAAAATGCTGAACATACATCTTTCTTGTGTCTGTGTGAATGTGTGTGTGACTAAGAGGCATAACCATGTCCCTCAAGTGTGCATAAAGACCCTTGTACTCTGTGACACTTTAACACATCTTTTTATTTGCCTGCCAGAAATAAGAGCAGTCTAGCAGGTAAACGACCTTAAAAACACCAAGTTGACGGCTAGTTTTCTGCCCAAACATTTCTTGTAAAACTTAGTGAGGAAGAATTTTGCCTGAAACTAAAGTTTTGCCTCAAACATGTCTTTGTATGAGAGGTGTGAACATATTTTACCCTCTGAGCTTTCATTTGGGCAGCAGTCTTTTTCAGCTCCCTCAGTTGTTCTTCATACAACTGTCGCAGACCAGATGGCTTCACAAAACGATTTTGATAGGCTTCTATCTCCGTTTCCAGTAGTTTATTTTGCTGCTCCAGAGATCGCACCTACATAAGAAATAGTAAGAACAGTTTGAGGTGGTAGTTATTGCAAAAAAAAAAAAAAAATAGGCCAACAGTCATTAACGAAGATTAAGAATATCTTATTCACTTTATCTATATAGACAGCCAGTCGATCATTCAAAACAATCATCTCTCGTCTTTCACTGGTGCGGGTGCTTTTGAACTCCTGGTTTTCAACTGCAGCTGCATCCAGATCAATTGGATGTTCTCCAGTTGGCCCCAAACAAACAAGGGCTCCACCACCGACCCTGAAAAGGTAAAAGTAAGAAAGCTTAGTTTTCCACTTCTTACTGCATATATTATGGGGCATAACAATACTGTATTCTAATGGTCTATTATTATATAGTGTTTTCATAAAGGCCCATATACATTTCTTTAATGTATTAGTTTATTTAAAAAGTAACCATGTGCAAACACATAAAAGAAAAAAAGCTAGTTTCCATCTGCATTTCATCCCTTTCTTAGAGACTTACCCTGCTCCAATCATGCGAGACCTGCGGGCAGCTGACATGGTCCGTCCCGCTGACTCCATGCGCACAACTCCGGCTCCAGCTCTACCAGAGTATCTCGCAGCAGAGCCAGAACGACCCTCTCTCCGGACGGGGGAAGGACTGGACACCCGTACCTGGTAAGACGAGCTCATCCCCTCCTCAAAATGTCGACGGTACGATGAAATCCTCTCTGGGCTGCGGCTCATGATGGCTACACACAAGGAATAGAAGTGCTTTCCAAAACAGAAGACTTAACAGCTACTGCAGCTTGTTCTCAGTGCTTGATTTTAAACCCAGTGACGGGTTTTATAACCCCGTTTACAACCCTGCCCATACAGGAGGGTGCTGTTCATGGAGCTGCTGTGGAATCTCGAACCATTGCATCAATCCAAAGTTGACCTGCTGCTCCCATCTGTCAACAGTTTGTGAATAAAGGAATGGGATAGATATAGCATCACTTGACACTGTGTTCAAGAAATGAACAAAATAGAAAATGATGTGTGTTGTAAAGGTATCACAGGGTTATTCCTAAATGAAGCCAGGCACTTTGTGGGGCACTGCAGCACTGAGTAACTAGCTAAAACAGATATTAAGTCTACACTCTTGCTGGTTTAAAAAAATCTCACTGAGTGTCACTCACTGAGCTGCAAAGGCTGCATAGCACTGCACTGCAGGTGATGGGATTTAGGTAGTGAGGGTTCAGGGCTAAACCAACAGCATTCATATTGGAACTGGCAACCTCAAACAGACCTAAAATACTAAATGAAAACTCAACTTGGCCAAATATGTACAGTGTGTTTGTAATTAAGAATAAATCGCATTACATTGTTATATAAAAGCCATGCTTGTTTTGAAGAGGTTTACCTTGTATCTGGGAACACATTTGTGGGATGTGAAATAAAAATGTTACATACATACTGTATGTTTAAAGAGGCAAAGCATGTAAAAACTGAGTTACACATTACACACACACCGCCTTGGCTTCATATCCAGGCACTCCTCCCACACACTGGTTTCGTTATGTTGATGATAATTTTACAAAAATCAAAATTCAAGATTTGGAACCTTTCACTGCACATATCAATTCTGTAGATCCGAACATCAAATTCACCCGTGAAGATGCCAAGGATAACACATTGGCATTCTTAGATTGTGCAGTAACGATAGGAGGAGACCGGGGACTCCAAGTAGAAGTCTTCAGGAAGCCCACACACACAGACCAATACCTGCTTTTTGATTCACACCACCCACTGCAGCACAAACTGGGTGTTATTCGGACATTACAACACAGGGCCCAAGTGGTTCCCACAAGCACAGAGGGTAAGGAGAAAGAAGAGCAACAACACAAACTGGGTGTTATTCGGACATTACAACACAGGGCCCAAGTGGTTCCCACAAGCACAGAGGGTAAGGAGAAAGAAGAGCAACATGTGCAGGAAGCCCTCTCTGTTTGTGGATATCCTAAATGGGCTGTCAACAAAACCAAGAGAGACAAGAGCAAGAAACAAGACAACAGAGAATCCGAACCCAGGAGGAAAGGGGTAGCGATTCCGTACCTGGCCGGCGTTTCGGAAAAACTACAGAGGATTTTCAGACAATATGAAATTCCAGTTTTTTTCAAACCCACAAACACTTTAAGACAAAAACTCGTCCACCCAAAGGACAGAACACCGAGCCACAAACAAAGCAATGTGGTCTACTCCATTCAGTGTAGTGAAGACTGCAGTGAGCGCTACATTGGGGAAACAAAACAGCCAGTTCACAAGAGGATGTACCAACACAGGCGGGCGTGCCAGAGTGGACCGGCATCTGCTGTACATCTTCACCTAGAAGCCACGGGCCATTCTTTTGAGGACAGTGAGGTTCAGATCTTAGCCAGGGAAAAGAACTGGTTTGAGAGGGGAGTTAAAGAGGCAATTTTTGTCAAAAAAGAGAATCCGTCATTAAACAGAAATGGGGGAGTTAGACATAACTTGTCTCCCATTTATAATGCGATTCTTAGACCAGTCAAACAGAGCCAGGGCAGAGGGGTGGAGAGGGTCGTTAGACGTTGAATAGGGGGTCGAAATTAGCCGTCAGAGTAATTTGAAAAACAAAGAGACAGATTAGGGGGGATCGTTTTCAGAGCTTTGTCATTGTAGGACGCGCCTCCCGGCAGCTAGATAAGCAGGGTCTAACCAGTACAATAACCAGAGCTGACGAAGCCGCTCGGATGAGCGGCGAAACGTTTTCAACCAAACAAACTTTGTCCAGTTGACAAATTGAACTTCTCCTTTGATCATTACACACACAGTTCAACTGTGATTGTTGGGTTATGTGGAAAAAGTGACACTGCATCATAGGTGTCAAAATTTATGTAAAATTATTAAATAGCTTCTCACAAGTTATCTTCATAAATATGTTAAATGGAAGCCATCTTCCAACATCTATAAAATATCAAGTTAGTATTGTGTAAATTCTGTGCATTAGATATAAATCAACTGTGTTGTTAATCCCATCAAAATGAGCAGCTGTGTTTTGTTTTTTTTTTTCTTATGAATGTCCATGACATGTCCCAGTGTTGTTGATTTCCTAACCCGTTGCCTATTCTTTCCATTGACCTCAGACTTTGCAGCAGCTTGGCATGTTTGGAAAGAGGTGGTGGCACAGTTTTATTCAATCATATGCACAATTGGGCTCATCTTTCATAGCTCTTTTAATCATCTAATGAAATAACATCACTCATCTTTGTGGCATTTAAAAAGCCTTCGCTTCAAATACCAACAAAAGCACCACTTAGCATTATGACTATATTGATGAAGTGGATCTTGTGATTAATAGTACATGTGTTCTTCTACTGCCATTTGAGCATCTGTTTCTTTTTTTTTTTATACATTTATTTAATATATTAACAAATTTCAAATGATCACAATCTGAAGTAATGCTTGTCCATATAAACTGAAAACTCTTCCTTTAAGGAATCCATCTGTCTTAAGCTGTAAAATGTAAGTACAAAGTACAAAGTTCATGGCCAACACAAAACAGATTTCTCCCTTCTAATTTATGACTGTGTGATTGTATTTGGAACAAGAAACATTTTAAAGAGTCAGTGGCAAATTCATACTGGGAGATATTAGGCATAGCACATCTATACTGTTTGTCATCTGAGCTCAACTTAACAATACCAATGTAAAAAATAAAGACTCAAAAGCAACAATTCATGAAAATTAATTTTATTTTCGTCCCTGCATGGACTGTATTCAGCCATTATTTATATACAAAAACATTTCAAATGTTGAAATCTAATTATCTGAGAATTGTATGGGCACAGTCACAGTTTAAAGGGGATTTACAAGAGCCATTACAAATTGAGAAAAGATTAGCTACTCAATGCATTAGGGCTATAGAAGAAGAGGCACTGTCTGTGAATATTGATGTCCAAATAATCAGTTTCCACTATCCACATGTAAATGTGTCACCTCACATGACCATGCACAGCCTGACTCTCGGTCAGTGGCTCTAGCTTTGCATAGTTAGTATTTTTAGCACATTCACATCAAGACTGGTTTTAGATAATTTGTTGTGAAGACATTTAAACATTACTTTACCAACTCAAAATTAAATTAGTATCTTTGGTACAGATCATGCAAGAAATATCCAAATGAAATTTATGGAGCATTCTTCTGTTCATGTGTCATCCACTCTTGCCATCCACCCGGATAATGTTGAACACTGAAATTTGGGAAACAAAGTGTTGAATGGCTTTATGCTACCTACACTGCAACTTTGAACAACAATACTAACCCTGTGACATTTTTTTTTAAATGGACAAACAACTTATACACACACTTTCTCACCTCTGGTATCCCATTGAGTTGGCAGTCTCCAGAGCTATCAGGCTGCGGACTCCCGCCAAACAGGTGAACACTATGCTGTCAGTTAGTTGGGGCATTTCACCTCCATACTCCTCCAAGAACTCCTCTGCCTCCAGCCGAAGAGCAGTGTTTATCTGACCCACTACAAAACATAGACAATATGTACAATGTAAACTGAATACATTTAACTTTAGACAGAGCAACAAATATTTAACAGGACAATAATTTTAGTAAATAGTTTCCCCCGTCCCTAATAATTAGCAAATAAAACAATAACCTTTTAAATCAGGGGTGTCCAGTTTTTCCACCAAGGGTGACATATTTGAAGTGAAGGGCTAAAGAACAGTGGATCATTCAGATAGATGCATTTACCATACCTTTAATAAACTGCAAATTTCTCTGATCTGGCCAAGATTTTAGAAATTACATCAGGTTATTCATCTTGTTTTCAGATTTATTATCTATTTACTAGTAGACTGCTTAATTCTAGTCTAGAGGTAGTTTTGAGGTTTTGAGGTCCTGACCAAGCCGAAGCAAGAAGATCATGGAGATGGTCCCCGGGCGCAGTAATGTGCTGCCCACTGCTCCTAATAACAGGATGGGTTAAATGCAGAGAAGAATTTCTGAGTGTGAGATCAATAAAGTTGCTTGCTTGCTTGCTTTATTTTAAGCTAACTTGTCTTAACTTGTCTAAATTATCTTGCTGCACGGACAGATAATTTCACTACTTTTAAGTCATTTTCTGATAGATTTAACAATATCTTATATTTTGGACAATTGTGATGTTATTGAGATTATGGTTATAGAATTACTTAAATTTGATACCATTTCAGCAGAAGGCTTAAGAGCCGATAAAAATTAGTCTGAAGGTTGCATTTGGCCCTCCAAGTCATAGTTTGGACATTCTTGTTTTTCCTTTGATAATTTTATTCATATCAAAGTATGCTGCAATTGGTTTCCATGCGTCAATGATCAGAGTTTTATTCAGTGGCTAAGTGAAAACACACAAAATTGTGAGCTAATCCTAGAGCAAACCAAGTCTACATCAGGACTAAACCAGGACCAAGCAGAGTGAAAGTACCATTAGATTAAAGAGAGATTTCTATGCATAACAGGAGAAAGTTAAAAAACAACTGGAGAAGCGCAAATGAGCGAACGTCATTGTTTAGGTCACATTTTAGTTAGCAGCATAGGCCTGCTGGTTATAGGCATATTATGGCCTAGAGGTGTTTAGCTGTCAATGTTAAGGTTAGTGAGTGCATGCTTACGGGGCACGTTGATAGATCCTGGGATAGCTCCATATTCCCTGAGCTCCCATGGCTCCCTGACATCTATAATCACTGCGTTGGTTCGTCCATCCACGATTTCCTTTAGCTCCTCATAGCTCACATCTGCGCTCAGTGGTGTTGCACTGAATCTATTAACAAACAACCTTGAACCTAAAGGACAAACAAACAAGTAAATAAATGAAAACAAGAGCACAACTGTTGTTTCAGGCTTCGTATGACCACACAAGTGCTTTGGAAGTTTGATAGCAACATGGTAGACTCACTCGGGAATCGACTGTGACTGTTGACAAAGCTGGGCAGGCGGATTTGACCTCTCGGAAAGCAATTATCAAGAAATACTGGACTCCTCCACAAGAGACGGGGGCTGACAGACGCAACCCTCCAGCATATCCTGTGAGCCATGTGCAATTAGAAACAGGTACGCGAGCTTATTCGATCATAATATGGTGTAGTAAGCGATGGCATACCAGCAATACTAACTCACAAGCGCATGCGCAAAAACTCAAAAGGTCATCTGGTTGCGTAAGAAACTTCAATGGGAAAGGAAAAAGACAGCACGAAGTTAATTACCCAATACTGATTACGCATTGTGTGTAAATACTCCCGTTATAATAAACAACGGGAGCATGTCATTAAAGGAGAATTGCTGCTTACTATTTTAAATAATCGAGGTTTGAATAAATGTGATATACATGTGTTATATATATATTATGAGCGGTGTTCACTCTGTGAAATCATTAACAATATAAAATATACAGTTAACTTTGTGTTTCACTGAATGACCATGTAAACGTACAAATGTATCTTTTTTATTTTTATTTATTTATTTTCTAATTTTGTAAAAAAGGGGTTTTCTAATGGCAGTTTTTTCAGTGGACCGTGAATGGCCCACACGCTATCCTGACTTGTTGCCGTAGTGCGTCACCAACTGTTGTCATTCGATGCTACCGTTAGCCAGACGAATGTAGAACATATCAATGCGTATTTCACAAATAACTAGTATTTTTTTTTCATTGTTTGTATTTTTTGAAATATGTGCTTGATAGCTTTATGGAAAATACGTTGACGAGTTGTTATTTTTTCCACGAGGCTAGATTGCTCTTGCAAGCTAATGTAGCTAGTCACTTTTTCTAGCCAGGAACAGCTGGCTTGTTCTGTTAGCTCAACGGTAGTTAACACAGGCATAAGAGCTACAATTAAGGTGAGTGTGGTATTATTTCGATTTAATATACTTACTGAGTAAAGTTATAGCTCTTGATGATCTTCCATTTGGACTAAAATACGTATGTGATCTATCAAATCCTGTATGTCTTAACATTTAACGTTAACTTTTAACAGTTTTAACATTCATGTCAGTTTCAAGATTCAAGATTGGTTATTTGTTATATGCAGAATCAACACAGGGTGACTCGCACCGTTGACTCGCTAAGATAGTCAGAAGTACTAATAACATGCAATAATAGTACATGGTAAAAAAGTGTTGCAAAAGTGCAGGGGAAGAAGTAAACAATATAATGAAAATATGTAATAAAATGTAATAAAAATACAAGGTACAATGTTATGTATGGATAAAGAAGAATTATCTTTCTCAAAATGTGGCATTGTATAACAATTATAAGGAACTCAACAGTACATCAACTACATTACTAATTAATGCCTTTTCATTCACATTCTGATATCCAGCTTTCCAGATGCGGCTAAAGGACCCCTTCTCTTTAAAAGCCGCAGAAATGACAAAGCGGACAAATAAACCAAGAAAGCCTCGAGATGAGGAGTCATCAGATGAAGTCAGTGGTAAGTCTCCACCATGAGCTATAAATACAGAACAAAATACAAGGCTGTAGTGTTTACAGTATTTTTCCACATGTCTTTAATAGCTTTGCACATCTCATAATTCTGTCATAATTCAATTTCAGGGTTGACATGTCAACATGTAAGGAAGGCTGTAGATATGAACTCAGTGAAGAAGTCTGTGCTGTCCAGTGTGTGGTTAGTGTGCTCTGAGTGTCTTAAAGAAAGGACCCTTACTGATGGCGAGTCATTGGGATCACATGAAATCCTTGTCTGTCTCAAGTGTGGATTCCAGGTCAGGATATTATTACATAAAAAAATAATAACTGAAAATTATTCATAGAAATAAAAATTAGATAAATCTTTTTTTTTTTTTTTTTTTTTTTGCTTACAGGGTTGTAATAAGTCAGGAATCCAACATGCTGTGAAACACCACCAGGCGTTCCACCCTGAGTCACATTGCATAACAATAAGTCTAAGCACATGGAAGGCCTGGTGAGATGAGGCCAAAAAAGAAAACAAATGTGTTAAATATTTCTTGTTTGATTCCAGCTTTTCTAAATTTAATAGTGAATGGTTAATTCAGCATAATTACTAATGCCCCAAACTTGTGCACATTGCTGTTTTTTCCCCCTCCCTCCTGTCCTTTTTTGCCAGGTGTTTTGAATGTAACGAGGAACTATCCACTCACTGCAACAAGAAGGCTTTGGCTCAGACCCTGGATTTTTTACAAAAGCAGTCTGTCAAGGCAACATCAGGTACAATATTTTCCAGCATGCTGAAGGTCTGGTAACCTCCTTTTGTGCTATTCTTTTAACCATTGAAAAATCTGTTGGGTAGGAATTTTGGCCTTGGACAATAGAGAATTCTGTATTAATGTTATAAACAGTTGTACTTTTTCCCCTGCTTCTGTTTGTTCTAAAAACAGACTCTCTATGTAATGTAATATGTGTTTACAATGAAGAATTGTATGTTGCAGGTTAGAGTTATTTCAGACACTAAAAATATAACCCTGTATTAATGAACAGCATCATGTATAGCTGTGTGCAGGCTCCCCCTGCTGGTAATAATAGTAAAAGTTAACAGAAGGTATTGGCAGATAGCAATGCAGAGAATAAAACCTGGACTCTTTCATAATATACAGTGCCTGTACATTTTATATGCCTTGATAGACTATAGACTTGCATATTTTCTAGATAAAATGTATATAATTACCATTCCTCTTATTTTACAACACAACCTTTTTGTTTCAAGTCATCTGCTATTCAGCCAGATGGTAAAAAGTAGTAGTTCATTTATCCAGGCTCAGTGTGGCTGGTTCCCAAACAGTCACTCATTTTGTGCATGTAGAATTGTTGTAGAGTTGTTTTAGAAATTTCTCACCCATTCCCTAACCCTTTCTCTTGCATGAATGCACACATTAGAGGAATTAAGCGCCTGAGCACTGTTTCCCAGCTGGGTTCCCTAAAGAACAAGAGCAGCTGTGCAGGGTTCAGCCTCTGCCCTGTCACTCTTTGTCTTTGCGATCTGTGTTGTGTTTCTTGTTACTGTGCCGCATGTCTCACCACCTCTGGGCCTGTGCGCTGCACTAGTGGGAGCCAGGGTCCTTCACAAGTCAGAGCAGTGGGATCTTCACAGCTGGAGCGCACTAACTCTCTGTAGACATACACAAATAACCATTTGTTTCAAATTCCTTTGAGGGCCCACCTTGACATCATGCAATCCCTTGATACATGACCTAACAAACATCATACGAATACACAATAGTTAACTTACATCCATATGTGGAGCCTCATTGTTTGTGTTCACTAATAATATATAAATATAGAATATATAAATATATAAGAGTATCTTGCTGCCATCTTTGACTTGTGGTTACCACACTTTATTCTGAAAACTACATTTTTAAGAGAGGAACTCTGAATATTGTCATCTTGAACTTTTGCCAAGTACATTACATACCTGTGAAATAGTGCTTTGAGCAAAGTGGCAGACATGATTTATATTATGTCTCTTGTATTATTATAGTCACTCATGAATCACATTTTCAGGGACATGTTAAACATTCAACATTAATTATTTTCGTTAAGCCATATAGTCACTCCTTGTTACTTGTCAAATAAATCATTTTTATTATGAGCCTGTTGGATAGCCAGAGATCTGCTTGGACAGTGTTCCTCCCTTGCTTCTTTAAAATTACCTGTCACCTTTCTCGCCATCACACCGGTGGCTAAAGGGTTATGGAAGGCGATGGCCATTGTTGCAGCAAAAATAGGCAGTTGTTGTTGGTTGAGGGGCTTGTGAAATTGCATTTCACTGTGAAGGCCAGATTTTCAGAGAAAGCTCCTGTTGCACTGTTGTTTCCTATAGACCCCCCAAGTACAAAAGAATCCAAGCAAGGATTTTTTTCCCCCCAGAATCTATAATAATTTTGTACAGCAACAGCTCAGGGAAGAAAGAAAGTCGATTAACCGTGCTCTCTCACCATCAAGGCCTTCAGCTCAAGTACCAGAGTCTCAGTAAAAGCACATTGACGTCAGGGAGCTAGACTCAACTTGTATCTCAGATGGAGACTCTTTGTTGCACAAATTATTAGGTTTAGAAAGACCTTTAGAGCAAAATTATACAAGTCATTTATTGTTTAGTTTTATTTAACGATAGTAAAACACATTTTATAAACAAATCATATAAATTGCTCATTTAATTATTATTTGGAAATTGCTTGTTTAATTAATATGACTATTTGCAGCTTAAGCTTCTCTATTGTCTTAATTGTATTTTGTGGGAGCTTAACTAAATGACCTGAGTCTGCCATGAGGGGTGAGCAAAAAGTGTTGAGTAAAATTCTTACACCTTCGCCACATTTGCTGTCAGTTTTGTTTTCCCGAGTGAGTGGCCATTAAGAGGCTTGTCCCCTGGTGGTGCTTTCACAGGGGTAATCAAGGGTGATCTTGTCTTTATTCCACCATCGCACATGAAAGTAGGCCAGATAGTGGGTAGCAAAGCCTTTGTGTGTGTGCGTGCGCGCGTGTGTATGTGTAAGTAACATGGCAGTGGTACTCTTGGCCTCAGATGGCAAGGAAACTGGATTTTATGCCCTGCAGTCACAACAAATTTGCAAATTAATAAGACATTTGGTGTTGCTTGGCCTTCCCCTTCACTGCCTGCTCTGCATGAGAGGAGCTGGCCTTGGTACCACACACTGCAGTGCTGTAAGTGAGCACTAAGGAGGCATGAAGCTCAATCAACACTATATAATGCGACTGGATATGTTTAAAAAAAAAAAAAAAAGTTTTAAATACACATTACATTTACATTTAAAATGATTATGTATTGTAGTATAATGCCAAGGTGTTATTTTTTTTAAAAGTAGTTTGTGGTTCAAACAGCCAGGGTGTGCAGATGTAGAGTGGTTGGTGTACATGCCTCTGCTCCTCTTTGCCCTGGGGAGCAACTCCACAGTGTCAGTGCAGCCAACACTCGGTGGCTGAACATAGAGAGCCAGGTGGTAGTGCCGACTGCAGCACAGTCAAGCGTGGACACAGAGCATGCTGACATTTGCCTTCCCTGACTGCTGCAGGGAGAGGAAAAATCTGTTTTTCCATATGCTAGTGCTTGCTACAAACCTTTCCTCCACCCACTGTCCCCCTCCAACTGCCCTCTTCTGCACCCCTTTTCTCCAGTCTCTGCCAGATGGTTCCTGAATATTGTTTACCTAAGGTAAAGGTCCCAGATGCAGATTGGTTATATGCGTTTGCGCAACTCTCAGTTTTCTGGTTTCTTTGCTACAGCAAAGTTAATTTGCATGTCTTTTTGGTATCTGTTGTTTGACCGTTTGTTTAAAACTTGCCCCTCAAAACCACCAAAACTCTCTGTTAGTCATTTTTCAACATCAATTGAAAACTAAAACCCCAAAACACTTTTTTTTATGCTTGTGTATGTATTTGTAAGCTCTCCCAAACATTTGAAAAATAAACACACCAGAGGATACTGTCAGTATAGAAGCCCCATTTCTAAGATTTTTTTTTTAGATTAAGCCTTTAATGGTCTCACACACAATGACACAGTGACACACGGGAGAAATTTGACTTCTGCATTTGACCCATCTACATGCCCGGGGGAGCATGTAGATTACTTAATAATCTATTGTTAGCTTTACTTATATATGCAAGTTGACAAACTGTGAAAAGGTCTGGGATTCATTTTCCAAAGTTCCCTCAACTGTTTAATGTCCTTGGCCTCAAGAACTAGAAGCTCCAAATGAGTGGCCAGCACTGGGCTTACCACTGCTGGAATGAATAGCTTTTCAGTGTAATGTGCATGAGGGTTTCTGTGAATTGAAAATGTTTGAAGGCAAGGCCAATCCTGTGTGGAGGAGAGATACAGCAGAGTATAGGTGCAGGTTGATGTGATGATTATGAAAGTGTACAGTTCAATTGAAATGTCTTAGTTTGGAAATAGAACAGGTTAAAAACAGTGACCCCAGTGTCTGCCTGCTCTCTTAACGGCCAAGGAGGTGAAGTGCTCATGAACCAAACACTTTTTGTGTAGTTGTGTTTTCTTCTCTGTCTGAAGGCCTTTGCAGGAATGCTGTCAGCCTCTGAAAATATTTACCATTTTTGACTTGTAAGACAGCAAGCAGCTCTTATTTGTCTGCGGATCAGTTGCATATAAACAGATAAAACAAATGGACATGAAGATATTTTGCTTTTTCTATACAAAGGGATTACTCTATTTGTCAAATAATATACATTATTTATCTTGTACATGTACATTTGAACCAGTAAGTTTACAACTGCCACCTCTGATCCTTGAGACTTTCATCTACTGTACCATTAACATTTGGTCATGAACAAGTTTGGTTTTATTGACGATCATAAGGAACAGCTGGCTTCTCTGTGCCCCCCTGCCCCCACTTCTCTGTATCTTCTCCAGCTGTCATCTGCTTTGGCCCATTCCTTCTTCCAGCTGCCAGCCTTGTATTCTGTTCCCAGACATGGCTTTTATTTTGATTGATAAGGAGCCAGCAGTAATTTGCTCGTAATGTTAAAACAAGATAGAAAAAGCAGTGTAAAATGCTTTGTTTACAAAAGTTGCATACATTTGTTATTATCGATTTAATGTCGGTCTATGTTTCAGCAGTGTCACCCAAGACCATCAAACTAAGAGAAGAATCATCCGAGTTTTATGATTCATCAAGAAGCAAAAGTCCTGCAATTAACAGCACCTTAATTCCTGTGAAGGGCATCACAAATTTGGGCAATACCTGCTTCTTCAATGCTGTCATGCAGGTTAGCAACATTTATTTACTATAATTACATGAAGGGTGCATGATCAATGTTCATCTTAAAAGGCTGGTCAGAAGAATCAATCACAAACAGTCTACAGTTCCTCTGGATTCTGGATTGCCCCCTGAAAAAGAGATGATGCATTTCATGGGGTAATCCAGAATAACATAAAACCAGTAGAGATACATTTTAATGTTACTGATTATAATACACAACCTGTAAAACACTAAGCAATCTCCTCCAGCCTTGACCTCATTTTCCTAAATCCGCTGATTTAGTCCTTGTCACTTTTTTTCTTTCAAACCTATGTTTTTTGACATCTACGTTTGTCTTGGCTTTTATTATTCCAGGTTTTGGCAATTTAACACAACAATGTTACAACTATAAATGTGTTGATACATTACTGTACTGTATATTTATGTATGCTATGGCTCTTATCCAGACCTGGGCAAACTGTTCCACAAAGGGCCAGTGTGGCTGCAGGTTTTTGTTCCAACCAACCAAGAGCACACCTTCACCTGTCTGAAGACTGAGATCAGTTGATTAAATGAGTCAAGTCTGGTGTGCTGCTGCTTGGTTGGAAAGAAAACCTGCAGCCACACCGGCCCTTTGTGGAACAGTTTGCCCAGGTCTGCTCTTATCTATGACACACATGGGTTACATATTTTATATATTTGAAATCACAATATTGATCTAAAATGGTTTGGGAAAAGAAACAAGTCCACAGACAGACAGACAATTGAAAACTGTGGAACAGATTTCCATGGATGGTATGTCACTGTAAATATCACAAGGCTTACAAAGCACAAAGTACAAAGCAGGAAAATCTGGAATTTTCATGGCACTGGTTTCTTGAATACAACCTTGAGCCCTTTTCTGGCATTTTATTCCCAAAATACAAGTACATCCAAAGTTGTCTTAGATTATATAATTGATCATTTCAGTTATACTACAGATTTTTTTCATGTGGTGTGTAGTGATGGTGACTATAATCAAGCCAGTCCTTGAGGTCATTGAGGTATATTCAGCACAGCAAAAGGTTTGAGCTTGTTTACCTGTCCACACACGAGTGGTGTACAGTTGGTGTAGAGCATGTTCACCATACAACACAACTATAGAGCCTCCCCAGTCCCCCTATTGTCATGTCATGGTGACTGTAAACTGACATGTTTCTCCAACAATGAAGCTGTTTTTTTCCGCCATTTTGTTAATCACCCCCAGGGCCTTCCTCAGTGATTGAAATTCGAGTGAGTGTGCTTTACATGCTTTTCCATCCCTCTCCCTATCTGTTTGTATTGTCTCCTTGAAAATTGCAATTTTTCTGGTGAAAACACATAATTTTGAAAGGATGAGCCATGTCTGTGCTCACAATGCCAGCTCCATTGTGTGTTTTCCATAGCAACTGTCTTCATTGCCAGTATGTGACAAAACAAATACCCCATGAAAGGAAGGAAAAGAGGCTTTTCTCACATGAAGGGACAAAAACTGCTTTAGGCAGCAGGATCGTTCCTTCTCTCAAAGCTCACAGGGGCGGGGATGGGGATAATAAACTCACCACAAGTTATAAAAATCGTATTAAATGAAAATGACTATTCACAATGAGATTTTAATTAACCAAAAAGCATAGCCTGGTATGCATAACAACACCTTCACAGTTATTTTACTGTAAAGTTATCTCATATAATGCATAACTAACATGAAACTCCTTTGATGCTTAAATAGAACTTGGCCCAGACTCACATGCTGATAGATCTAATACAAGAAGTGAAGGAAAAGGGATATAAACTGAGAATCTGCCCCCCCGCTGAGGCTAATCTGGTAAGACACTTTTATAATTTTGTCAGACTTCTATATAACATAATTTCTATGTATATTTGTTTTGCCAAGCCATAGATTTGTATCAATATTTATCTCTGTTCTTTTATTCAAAGAATCCTCTCAATGTTACACTGTCTGGACCTGAACCTCTGACGGCGGCCATGTTTCTCTTCCTTCAGATGATGAAAGAGTCGGGGAAAGGCCCAGTCAATCCAAAGATTCTCTTTAACCAGCTGTGTCAAAAGTAGGTGTCACTGCAGTTAGGCCTATTTTTAAAGGATCTTTAGACTTTTTTGTCCTGAAATCTCTTCCAGTTTTATTATCCTGTGCAAGGCCTGCTTTGTGACAAATTGTATTATTAAGGTTAGGACAATAGAAAATCTCATTATCCAGGCAATAGGTGACCAGCTTTTGTACAAGTACTTTTTGCACCACTACGTAAAATATGATTTGCATGTAGATTGTTTAATTTACAGATGCTGTTTTTTCCTTTATTCACCATATTTTGTCAGTAATTGCTGATTTACCTAAATATAGCTTATTTCTTAACACCATGCATTATTTTCACAAAAGAGACACAGATTTTTCACTTACAATGCCTTTGTACCCATTTTAACCAGTCATATCCAGGTTACACCTGGTCCCTTCTCAGTCCCTTTTACTTCTCTCAATGCACAGCCTACACACATGCTCAGAAGGCACTGTAGCTTATCAAATGCCTGATGGCAGCTAGCTATTTGCAGCTCTTCTGCAACTTGCTCCAATGCTGTGCCACCTGTGTCATGTTTAGTTCAGGGTGAAGTATTGACTTGCTGCAGAAATAGAGCACTGTTTTGTTGTTCTCTTTGAAAACACAGAACATGTTTGGTTGGTTGGTTTCCAGTTGGTGCATGGCACACTATTGGTTGTGTCCGCGTTAGCTGCTTGTGTATGTGAATTCTGATAGTGTCTTGTATTATTAACTCATGCAGGTGGGGTAGCTAGGGCATTTAACTGCAGATGACTAGGCACAACTCTGGTGCAGCTTTGACCGGGTTTCTGGTACTGGCTTTAATCAAACATGCTTCATTTTGTGTCTCTGTGAGTGTGTATTATAGCAGCACTCTCTCACCTGGTACCACCCTGAACCACACTACACATTGCTCAAATGTGCATTCATTGCATGCACCTTTCTGCACTTGCATGTGTTCAATTAAAATTATGCCTTGCCCAGTTATTTCACTGAATACATTTGACTATAATGATATAACTGGAAGAATCAGAGCCAATTGCACGCTCCACTTGAACCCCTGGTGAAGGCCACAAAGTCCATTTATGTGAACAACAGCTTGGGACAAAAGGACTGCACACATAGTAGTACAATTACATAGTAGTACAATTATTAAATTAAATAAAAAACATACTACATATCAAAAAGTAATAATATTCTTTATTAATAGCCATGGAAAATGGCTTCAAAAAGTACACTGCCTGACAAAAGTATTAGGACGACTGTGTATTTCTGAACTTTCATAAATAATGATAAGACGTATTGGTAATGACAACAAATCAATTTATTGATATATTAAAGCAAATTTCATTATGTGTAAAGGCATATTATTGCAAAAATGGGGACTCATCGCAGTGTAGGTCTATCTCAGGTCTAAACCAGGACTAGACTAGGACTATCGTCCTAATACTTTTGTCAGGCAGTGTAAAAGGCACAAACTTGTGTTCCTTCTAAATTGTTTAATATTTAGTTATAAAAATATATGTTTTCGCCTTTTTATGTATTGGATAAGGATGTGGTAAGTGTTTTTGATTTGAAGGTCTTAATGACGTTCCACAACAGTATGCTTAATTGCATTGCACATGATTTTGTAGGTTAGTCCTATAAAAAACTACTTCTCTACATTCAATGTGGAATAAAGCTTTTTTGTGAATAGGGTCAAGAACTGCTCCTGTTTACAGGACATTTTCTCAATTGTGCTGACCTGTATGATGGGTGCTCTATGGTGAATGCAGCCTGTTGCCCTTACTTGTCACCAAGTATTTGTTAACACAAGAGAGGCAGAAATGTCCTTGACCTTTTCTCGGTTTGTGTGTTAATAGGTAGTTGAATACAGCTTTATCATGTGGATCAGGGACACTGCCTGTTTGCAATACAGTAAACTTAATGAGTCCAGGTTTTGACAGTTGTGTGTGTTTGCTTGTATGTGTCGGCATTTATACCAACCAGCTGAGTACCACACGGTTCATTGTGCCAGCAGAAGAGATATGATCTTGGAGGGAGCTCTGCCAGTGAGGTTGGTTAAATGGTCAGCATCACACAGACCAGTGCCAGGGACAGTCTCAGCTTTTCAACCAGTTATCAACTGTATACTGTATTCTTTTTAATAAACACGATTCTTTTACATGTCGTAATTATTCATGGTTTTAGATTTTGTTTGATTAGCTTTCATTAATAAATGAATGATTCTACATGCATTTCATTAATAAAGATATATTTTTATTTTCACCATGTTATAATCGGTAACATTTTATTGGCAATCCTCAAATTATCAACATGACATGAATGAGCAACAAGCTTGTGCATTATTGACCATTAGTTACATTTTATAGCTCGTGTTGTTACATGAACATATTAAGCTAGTGTACAGTATAGAGCACTTGTATGTATCTGTGTGTGTGGGGGGTGGGGCTTGTGTGGCTGTGCGTCTGGTACTAACTCATCCAGTTATTAATTGTGTTAGCAGCGCAGATGTTTGCATTGGCCAGATTGGCAGCAGTGCTACAGGGCCCTTCTGTTTCCTCCACAGGGATGAGCTTCCCTGTTTCCACTGATTCCTATGAGCTCCATTTTGTTTGTTATTCTGACCCCTGTATGTCTCTCTGCTCCAGTCTGTCTCACTCACTGTCCTCCACATTTCAGTTAGTGTTTGTGTCTCCATGGGCCTTAGTCAGACAACACGAGGAGACAAAGCTACACATACCGTCACATCATGTTCGTTTTTGGGACTGGACGAAATGATGTGTCTGCCATCCCTGCCCCCATCACTCACTGTGAAGATACAAACTGGCACAGGAGACTGGAGTGTCCATATGTAGGATTCATGCACAACTTTGACCATTTATATTCTGACGTCTGTTGATTCTATACTATGTATTTCCGCCTAGGTAGATACTGGTTGTATTGAAGGCCATCCTTCTTTGCACAAGATTACTGAGACATGACAAGTTTAAAGATCAGGTTTAAGAAAACATTGTAAGCACTTTTCCTGTAAAACCAACGTGTCCAGGGGTTGTATGGTGTATTATCCAACAGGTTGCTGTGGCTACAGCCTTAGCTGCCCATCTGCCCCTGGCATCTGCCCACACATCTGTGTGGTCTTGTACAGGCAGAGGACAAGCCTGTCACCCCAGAGCTCAAGTGTTGTCTCTCAGCTCACAAATGATTGTGTACCTATTCAATAATACGCAGTCTTTGTAATGATGTTTCTGTTATACACATAAACCTGTACCTGCAAATTCAAGCTGGCAGTGTCAGAGGCAAAATGCATAGCATAACTAATTATTACACAAGAGTGGTGTGTGATACAGAAAGTTTTTGATAGATTTTGGTACAGGTCATAACAAACACAAAATGCAGGTCAAAATGCAACACGCAAGTGTTGCATTTTGTAAGTTTGGGGAGAAGTTCAAATGTTAATAGATGTTAGAAAAAAAATCACTTTTTCAGGGACCTATAGTTTCTATAATATATTTATCTTTTTTCCCCTTTCCAGAGCACCACGCTTTAAGGGTTACCAACAGCAAGACAGCCAGGAGCTCCTGCACTATTTATTGGACTCCATAAGAGTTGAAGAAACAAAGGTGAGTTCAAATCCATGTGCATTATGACACAAACACATGAATAACTAGAGGCAGTGTATAGAATACACTTAAACAGAAGATAAGAAAAAATCTATTAATCTATTATCCACTTTTGTCATAACCTTTTAGTGCCATATTTCTGGTATGTACGGCCACCCTGATCCTTATATAGGACAATTAGGAAAACTGTTTTCTGGGCTGTCCTGGCCCCCATGGCCCCACCAGTGACTGTGTGAACCTCAGAGGAGAAGTTAGCGGGTGTGCAAGTGGTCAGCCTTAGGCCTAGGAGGGGCTGCAGCCGGGCCCTCTCTGCTCCCATTCAAACTTGTGAACGCTCGCAGTTGTGCCACTTAAGGGACTTGCAAGTGGCACGACCGGCATCATTGTATGATCTTGGGAAACCCACAGCTGCTGAATGAGCTCCGGGGCTGTCCCATTGTGGATGAGGGTCACCCAGAGCCCCCTCCCAAACATACACACACTCATCAACCCATGTCCCAATCTAATCAAGACTGTGAGCAGGGAGGGGTCTCGGCTATTCATTGTATCCAAAGGTAATTGCTACCAACACACAGCAGTGGGTTATTGCCAATTTCAAAAATGTTAATTAAAAAAAGGATGACAAATATTAAAAATAAATGCTTTAAAAGTATTGCAACTATCTAAAACATACAATCTTACTTTTTTTGTTTTTGTTTTTTTATAAAGGTCATTATTTTGTCAATTTTATTTAGCAATTTTTTTTTTTCTTAGATTAAAAAAACAAAAACAAAATGATGAACCGAACCTCATAATATTTCAAGTATTTTTGTTTGAGTTATGTTCATTGAGTAACATATAAAATAATATATTTAAAAGATCATGAATAAGGGTTTATTTACTAAGTGAGTGTTAATTCCAAGGATATTTAAAATGTATGTTTTTGTATTAAACTACAAAATAAGTTGACTCTTGGAGTCGCTATACATGCATTATGAAAGGCATGTCTTTGTACGATTGAATTAAGGCTAAATGTATTGGCATGCATTTTTCACTGAGTCTGACTAACCATGGAGGCCTTAAACGTTTGTGTTGATTAGCCATTAGTATCAGATCTCAATATGCTAATTTGCCTTCAGTCAATTATCACCAATTTGCTGAGAGAGTAGGTTTTACTCTCTCAGGGCATGGACTGTCCTTCTTCACCTCATCTTCTTGCCGCAGTTTATATTGCTGCACCCACATACCAGCCATGCCTCTTGCCCCCCCCTTTCAGCCTCTTTCATCGTCTATGGAACAGAGCAGAGCGAGATAGAGCAGGAGATTCTATTTGGGATGGGGGTGTGGGTGGGAGTATACTGGTAATTAATTAGTCGAGGAGTCTCGTCCGGTGAGTGGGGTGCAGGCTAGTCTGTCTCGGATTACTGGGGTTTTTGACCTAAATAGCCAGTCCAGTGCGTGGGTCCCAGGACAATGGGGGCTGACTGGTCTCGGCCACAGACACAGACCGTGGCCAATTATCTATTGATTGGTGCTTTACTGTGGCGGTGTCTCTTCACAGCTCTCTGACTGACCATGTCACCTCCAATAAGACCAGCCTGTGAAGGATTTATGCACCCAACACAAACATACACTGCTAATTGTTATACATGTTTTAATGTCTCTAGACAAGCACAATAATTATTTTACACTAATGATGCTTATTATAGATAAAGCTGTCAGCGTGAGCTTCAGTCTAGATTTGGATATCATATTAATAGATATAAAACAGTGCTAGACATATTTGTATTCATTTGTACAATTTGTGTGAGTGGGTTTTGTAGTTTTGTTAACTCTTGTCTTTCATTGATGTTTACAGAGGGTAAAAGCAGCCATTTTGAAGGCTTTCAACAATCCAACTGAAAAGACAGCTGATGAAGAGACAAAACGCCAAGTCAAAGGTGAGTATGCACGCTGCACCAACAGCATGGACAGAGGGCAATAGCTCCCCCCAGTGGCTCCAAATGTTATAGAGGAAATGTCTTCCTTGGAGAAGAAACTTCATAGAATGTATTGTGTTTTGTACATGATAAAAACAAGTTTAACCGCTTAACACCCCCCCCCTCCCCATCTTTTCTTTAGCATATGGAAAAGAAGGTGTCAGAATGAACTTTGTTGATCGCATTTTTGTTGGAGAACTTACAAATACAATAATGTGTGAAGAATGTGAACATGTAAGTCTGTCTAAATCTCTTTTATACAATTTTGATTTTTGTGCTTTGAGCAAACAGATTTAACAGTGGTTTCTTGTGCTACAGATATCAACTGTTAAAGAGGCCTTTATTGATATTTCATTGCCAATCATAGAGGAGCGGGTGAGTTGGAATGTTTTTGGATACGATTGGTTTCTACATATATGCATTATATTTTATTACCTTAATGTTTTATTGTATTCTGTTTCATACATAGACCTCAAAACCATCTAACCCTGCACGAGTGGCTAAAGTGGTGAGAGAGCAAGACGGCCACATAGTGCACAATGAGCAGCTTTTCTCTGCTGCTCATAACAAGAACAGGAGATTGAGTGGGCAGGTGTGCATGCTCAAAAACATAGATTTAAGAATGTACCAAAACATAATTTACATGTTGATTTTGTCTGTACAGAAATTACAAGGCAAGAGATGTTCAACCGTTATAGAAGATAAAGGCGCAGGTTGTGGAGTGGAGCGGCCAGAGGAAGAGGGAGTGGCTGGAGGATCCTCTCGTGGTGTTTCTGTTTGTAAAATGGCATCTGCTGGAAGTCTTTCTGATGGGAGTGATAGGGACTCTGGGGCTCAGGACAGCAGCAACGATG
Organism: Paratrypauchen microcephalus; assembly: GCA_036785185.1. NCBI lineage: Eukaryota > Metazoa > Chordata > Actinopteri > Gobiiformes > Gobiidae > Paratrypauchen > Paratrypauchen microcephalus. Next base: position 19,030,820 of record JAVJIX010000002.1, read on the forward strand.
CAGACAGCGAGGCATCAGAGAGCGAATGGGCCCCACGCCCCCCCTCCTCATGCCATGGACACACCTCCTCCTCCAGCACAACCCTCACGCCATCTCCCACTGGAAACTCCTCAACGGCATTCAGTAACAAAGCTGGAGGTGCAGTCGACCAACTTGTATCTGCGGTGTCAAAAATCAACATAGGTTTACCTTCTGGGGATTGCTCTAGCTCCACACACTGTTCCCCGGATGAGTCGCCTGATGCGCGAGACAATATTCACTACCCTCACCAGCAGGGGGCCTTCCAGGCACTGTCCCATAGTTACACTCCCAGCTCCAAAGAGTGCTCTGTTCAGTCCTGCCTCCACCAGTTCACCTCTGTGGAGTTGCTCATGGGTAACAACAAACTACTGTGTGAGAGCTGCACTGAGCGCAGGCAGAAGCAGCTGCGAAAGACTGGCCCTTCAGGTAACACCTAAAACACATGTGTTACAAATGATCATATTTGTGCAGGTAGGTCTGGTGTGACTGGACTGTGACTAGTTGTGTAGTTTTCAATATTTCATAGAGCCAATAAAACTGTTGCGTAATTTTTTTTTCAGTATGTCACATTTGTTTGTTTTTTATTTTAATAGACAAAAAAATAGAGAAGATTTACACCAGTGCAAGAAAGCAGATGCTAATATCCTCCCTGCCTCCTGTCATCACTTTGCACCTGAAACGCTTCCATCAGGTTGGCTAATGCTCGATGCCTCATTACTATTCACATGTTTTGTATAGTTTATATTTAAATTTGCTTTTGTACCTCAAGGCAGGAATGAACCTAAGAAAAGTGAACCGCCATGTGGACTTTCCACTCATTTTGGATTTTGCTCCATTTTGCTCAGCCTCCAGTAAAGTAAGCCTTTAAACACATTATTAATTATTGGTTAATTATATATGTGTTTAGTTTATAGACGATTTCATTGGCTCTTCTGCTCTTTATTCCCCCAGAACCTGGCAGCAGGTGAACGAGTGCTCTACAGCTTGTATGGGATTGTTGAGCACAGCGGTTCAATGCGTGGAGGCCATTACACTGCATATGTAAAAGTCCGCGCTCCACAGAAGAAAACTGAGCATCATAGAAACCTGTCAGGTCAGAGTTCATGTGTCTTCACCTTTTATGAAGCTTTGTATTCATGTCATGTGCTTTGTGCACTGTCCATCATAAGGTCTGCTATTTGTGCACCAAAGACCCACTGCTCAATAATGGATTTGTTTTCTATAGCAGATATACCCTTGTGCCCTATACATTGACCCATGCTTCTTCTTGTGTCCTTGTGACCAGATTTACTATAATGCTGAAAAGATTACATTACACTGACCTTGCATCTAAGACAAAGAGCTCCATCTTGCCATTTTGATGTATACAGTGGTGTTGACAGTGGTCAGACCCAAGACCTCTGTCTGTACCATGCATTGTGTCTTAAGACACACTTTTATTCTCTGGCTTTTAATACCGCATGAGTTGTGTGGTCCTCTGTGTTTTTATAAATTGCTTTTGTTTTTAGTTATTTTATTATTATCCCTTTATTGCTTTTTAGTAATGTTTTTATAAATGCTTTTGTTTTTAGTTATTTTATTATCACTTTATTTATTGCTATTTTAGTAATGTTTTTATTTTTTATAATTGCTTTTGTTTTTAGTTATTTTATTATTATCACTTTATTTATTGCTATTTTAGTAATGTTATTATTAAGTTCTATTGAATTTTATGTGCAGCACTTTGGAAACTGTCTCTGTTTATAAAATGTGCTATAGAAATAAAGTTGGATTGGATTGGATGCATTGACATGCATCATTCACAAAATTTAGCTCAGTCTAGATTATTAATTTATATTGACAATATTATCAGGTGTGAGTGTTGCTTGCTTTTCTTTCCCTTCCAAAAAGTGCTCTCTTTTGTATTTCTGGCTCCCCTTCACCAGTAACACTGTGTCCCTGTGTTTTCTCAGGTGCCAGGGAGTCGAGCAGCAGCAGCAGCAGCAGCAGCCAGGGCCAGTGGGTTTACGTTAGTGACACCACAGTACAGACCGTCCCAGAGTCTCGTGTGCTCAACTCTCAGGCCTACCTGCTTTTCTATGAGGAACTTCTATAGTTTGCTTAAGAATATTTTTCCTTGTTTGCATTCTTTATATAATACAAAGTAACATGGTACACTCTGTACTTATCCTCTTTATCAAGAGGGGGGAAAGGGAACTGACCACTGAGACCTTTATTGTCAGCTGACAAATATTAGCACTTAGAGTATTTAATTGTGTGTATAAATAATTAATTGTATATATTATACTGATTTGAAATTGTTTTTCTTAGTTCAAACTTGCAATTTCATTTATTTGAATTTAAAAAAGAAACCCTTTAAAATAAACGGATAAAATCTAGACTTAAGGTGGTTCTTCCTACAGGTGTAAAATGCATGAAATTTACTAATATAAAACAAGAATTGCATGCACTACTGCACTCAGTGCTGACTAATGATGTCTTTGTGTGTACGAAGAATGAATGAGAGACACAAGATTGTAGATTAAGATGCTGTGTGTATCAATCTCTGCCATTTTATGTTTTGCAATATCAAATGATCAACAAATCAAAATTAATTTTTGGTTTTCATTTAAAATGTCATTTCTATATTAGACAAAGCGTGTCAAAAAGATTGTTACACATAGCATCATCAGAGTACTAGCACAATTACTAAACAGACCAATTGTTTTTTCATGTGAATGTAATGATATCATTAACACATTGCCAAAGATTAATACCTGACTAAAGTTCATAATCGTTCAGTCATCTTCATGTTGTCATTGCAACAACATATTAACTTTTATCACCATATCTACCTTCATTGTATTTACTGTTAATATAATATATTGACACAGTATTCATTTGACCGTGTACAACAAAGGGTCCTGTGCTGTCAATATCATTACTGTTACATGCATGAGATCATATGAATGTATTGCCTCTTTTTGAGTATTTTTATATTTCCTTTTGGTGTCGATTTGCCAAATGTAAAAGAAAATTATCAGAGGAGCTTCAGGTTTTGGAACTTGTGCACAGTGAAAAAAACACATTTTGCAGAACAGAATGCAAAAGTACAGTACTTAAAGTACAGTAGTTGAAGTACAGTATGCAAAAGCATATGTTATCTCCCAGTACAAATGTAAAACCACTGTGGTGCTTTAGGTATGCAGGGCTTTGTTATTATGTTTTGTTTTTTTTTCCTTCATGAAAGGATTATACATATTTGGAATGTCTAAAATATTGAATGAAAAGCAAATAAATCTTAATTATTGGAATAAAAAATATTGCACTTTATCTTTTTATTTGAGCAACATCTTTCAGACATCTTTTCATCAAGACTGTTGGGTTCACTGGATTTATCTAATCTGTCACTCTATATGTTGTGCCAAATCCAGATCATTCCCACTGGTCATGCAGGCTGTATGTGCAATATGAAATCCACATGCAACACTTCTACCACACCATATTATGTGCAATCTGTGAAATACTCAACTTACACCTTATTTGATCTTTCATTTAATCCTCCCTGCACCTTTGTACATTGTACTTGGTATTTTTTATTACATATTTTTATTATATTGTTTATGATCAAAGGAGAAGTTCAATTTGTCAACTGGACAAAGTTTGTTTGGTTGAAAACGTTTCGCCGCTCATCCGAGAGGCTTCGTCAGCTCTGGCCCTCATGCTGGTTAGACCCTGTTTATATCTAGCTGCAAGGGAGGAGCTAACTACCCTGAACAAAGCTCTGAACCTATCCCCGCTACTCTTTTGTTTTACGAATTCCTCTGGCGTCTTGTATTAGCATATCTATCAGCCCTAGGCGGCGCTCACTACACTGAAATAACTCTGAAACTATCAACTAATCTGTCTCTTTGTATTTCAAATTTCTCTGGCGTCCAATTCCCTATTCAAGACAACGACCCTCTCCGCCCCTCTGCAATGGCTTGTCTGTCCTAATGATTCTTTGTTTGAGAATCGAATTATAGATGGGAGACAAGTTGTGTCTAACTCCCCCATTTCTGTTTAACGACGGATTCTCTTTTTTGACAAAAATAGCCTCTTTAACTCCCCTCTCAAACCAGTTCTTTTCCCTGGCTAAGATCTGAACCTCACTGTCCTCAAATGAATGGCCCGCGGCTTCTAGGTGAAGATGAACGGCAGATGACGGTCCACTCTGGCCCGCCCGCCTGTGTTGGTACATCCTCTTGTGAAGTGGCTGCTTGGTTTCCCCAATATAGCGCTCACTGCAGTCTTCACTACACTGAATGGAGTAGACCACATTGCTTTGTTTGTGGCTCGGTGTTTTGTCCTTTGGGTGGATGAGTTTTTGTCTTAAAGTGTTTGTGGGTTTGAAATAAACTGGAATTTCATATTGTCTGAAAATCCTCTGTAGTTTTTCCGAAACGCCGGCCAGGTACGGAATCGCTACCCTTTTCCTCCTGGGTTCGGATTCTCTGTTGTCTTGTTTCTTGCCCTTGTCTCTCTTGGTTTTGTTAACAGCCCATTTAGGATATCCACAAACAGAGAGGGCTTCCTGTACATGTTGTTCTTCTTTCTCCTTACCCTCTGTGCTTGTGGGAACCACTTGGGCCCTGTGTTGTAATGTCCGAATAACCACCTAGTTTGTGCTGCAGTGGGTGGTGTGAACCAAAAAGCAGGTATTGGTCTGTGTGTGTGGGCTTCCTGAAGACTTCTACTTGGAGTCCCCGGTCTCCTCCTATCGTTACTGCACAATCTAAGAATGCCAATGTGTTATCATTGGCATCTTCATGGGTGAATTTGATATTAGGATCTACAGAATTGATATGTGCAGTAAAAGGTTCCAAATCTTGAATTTTGATTTTTGTGAAATTATCATCAACATAACGAAACCAGTGTGTGGGTGGAGTGCCTGGATATGAAGCTAAGGCACTCTGTTCAAATTGTTCCATGTATAAATTAGCCATGATAGGGGAGACCGGTGAGCCCATCGCACAGCCGTGGATCTGCCTGTAAAAGTTCCCTCTGAACTGGAAATAGGTGGTATTTAGACAAATTTCCAGCAGTTGGCAGATTTGGTCAGGAGAAAGTTTGGTTCTCTCTTCTAGCTTGGAATCCTGTAGTAAACTCCTTCTCGCTGCTTCGACCGCTACCGCTGTGGGGATACAAGTGAAAAGAGAGGTTACATCAAAGGAAACCATTGTCTCATCCTGACCAAACTGGAGAAACTTAACTTTGTTAACAAATTCGGCTGTGTTCTCAATGTGGTGCTCCGTGTTACCCACCAACGGAGCCAAGATGGTTTTTAGGTGTTTGGCCAAATTATATGTGATAGAGTCAACACTACACACAATGGGTCTGAGTGGTACTCCTTGTTTGTGAATCTTAGGGAGGCCATAGATGCACGGGATAGCATCACCAGGGTACAATCTGTAATACAGCTGTCGATCAATGACTTCTTCTTTCCTCAACTTCTGCAAGCAATCAATGATCTTCTTTTTGTACCCATTGGTGGGGTCCCGTTTCAGTACTTCGTATGTTGTCGTGTCACTGAGTAGGCTGTTCACCTTAGCCTCATAGTCAGCTGCGTCCAAGATCACCGTGCATCTCCCTTTGTCCGCAGGCAGGATTTGGATGCTCTGGTCCCTCTCTAGAGCAATGATGGCCTTCCTCTCCTCTGGTGTTACGTTTGAGGGTGGAAGTTTAGCATTGCTCAATGCAGCTGTTAATTTCAGTCTAAGGTCTCCAGCTTCTGTCTCTGTGAGCTTGTTGTTTCTAATGGCAGTTTCAGCTGCCGTGATGTAGTCCACCGTGGGGATGTGGTTAGGAGTCACAGAGAAAACTACAGAGGATTTTCAGACAATATGAAATTCCAGTTTATTTCAAACCCACAAACACTTTAAGACAAAAACTCGTCCACCCAAAGGACAAAACACCGAGCCACAAACAAAGCAATGTGGTCTACTCCATTCAGTGTAGTGAAGACTGCAGTGAGCGCTATATTGGGGAAACCAAGCAGCCACTTCACAAGAGGATGTACCAACACAGGCGGGCGGGCCAGAGTGGACCGTCATCTGCCGTTCATCTTCACCTAGAAGCCGCGGGCCATTCATTTGAGGACAGTGAGGTTCAGATCTTAGCCAGGGAAAAGAACTGGTTTGAGAGGGGAGTTAAAGAGGCTATTTTTGTCAAAAAAGAGAATCCGTCGTTAAACAGAAATGGGGGAGTTAGACACAACTTGTCTCCCATCTATAATTCGATTCTCAAACAAAGAATCATTAGGACAGACAAGCCATTGCAGAGGGGTGGAGAGGGTCATTGTCTTGAATAGGGAATTGGACGCCAGAGAAATTTGAAATACAAAGAGACAGATTAGTTGATAGTTTCAGAGTTATTTCAGTGTAGTGAGCGCCGCCTAGGGCTGATAGATATGCTAATACAAGACGTCAGAGGAATTCGTAAAACAAAAGAGAGTAGCGGGGATAGGTTCAGAGCTTTGTTCAGGGTAGTTAGCTCCTCCCTTGCAGCTAGATATAAACAGGGTCTAACCAGCATGAGGGCCAGAGCTGACGAAGCCTCTCGGATGAGCGGCGAAACGTTTTCAACCAAACAAACTTTGTCCAGTCGACAAATTGAACTTCTCCTTTGATCATGGATTCTACCTGGACGACTGAGGGACTTTTCACGCATTATATTGTTTACTTCTTCCCCTGCACTTTTGCAACACTTTTTTACCATGTACTATTATTGCTGTTATTAGTACTTCGGACTATCTTAGCGAGTCAACGGTTCTTCTGATCCTAAGCATTTCATTGCATGGCAAACAGCTACAGTATATAATGTTGAAGTCTGCCCTAGGGGAGTCTAAAATATTATACATTCTTGTTAAAACGTTAAAACCCTATGATAAAATGAGAAATTCAATTTGTCAACTGGGCAAAGTTTGTTTGGTCGAAAACGTTTTGCCGCTCATCTGAGAGGCTTCGTCAGTTCTGGTTCTAGTGGTGGTTAGACCCTGTTTATATCTAGCTGCAGGGAGGAGCTCACTACACTGAAATAGTTCTGAAACTATCTCAACTAATTTGTTTCTTTTGTTTTTCGAATTTCTCTGGCGTCTAGTATTAGCATGGGTCATTCCAGAATTGGAGGACATTTTACGTCCCACGCATCAAATATTAAATAATCCACATACAAAATACTAAAACATACAGTTTCTGAGTGAATTTACTTGTCCTGAGACCAAATCTAAAAAAAAGAGAAAGAGAAAAGAATGCTTAAAAATATTTTTTTTTAAATACCAATTAAGTCTGGGGTACCCCCCAAAATGCAATTTTCCTCTTGTCCCACCCCTCTAATGGCCAAATTGAATCTCAAATAAAACAGTTAAAATTGAATTGAAATTTCTTGTTTTTTCTATAATTTGTTTCATTGCCATCTCTTGTAACTGTGGGAACATTTGTTTTAATAGACATAATATTTCAAATGATAATTATTATTCATGAAACGTGTCCCACAACATGCATGCAACCCTGTTACCACAACATTTTTAGTCTGGTAGAAGAAGAAGAAAGCAGTAAACCACATGATCCCCTGGACTTGACATCATCAAACAGTTTTCCAAAAGAATAGGTAGAGCAAAGGTTTATCTTCTCTTCTATTTTTCATATTTTTATAACATCTTGATTGAATGTCTCACTCTACCTCATGCAACCCTGTTATGCAAATGATCAGAATAAGACAATTATTTTTCTTCTCCTTTACGTATTTGCATAAATAAGTTTTTCCTCTTGATTAGTAATAACAGCTAGCTAAACAGCTAGCTTCTATTCCTGAGATAAAGCTAACATTAGCGTGATTTTGCAACCCTGTTACCTGCAACCCTGTTACTGTGATTAGAGTAAATAAATAAATAAACCATATAAATCATATAATAAAAAATTTATCATTGACCGTCAGCTGAGCTAATCAAGCATTTGATAGTTTATTACCTATTATTAATGAATATGTAGCAGAAAATCAGAAAAGTGAAGGTTTATTTTTCAAGAATTTTAAAGCCAAAATGTCCTCCAATTCTGGAATGACCCACATATCTAATTAGTTGAGAATTAGTTGAGATAGTTTCAGAACTATTTCAGTGTAGTGAGCTCCTCCCTGCAGCTAGATACAGTATAAGCAGGGTCTAACCTTACCTGACCAGCCAAATGATATCTCTCTGTATTTGCTATACAGCTATACAGGTTGGCAACCCTAGCGTGCACTACACTACTAAAGTCCCGTCAGATCTCAGAAGCTAAGCAAGGCAGGGCCTGGTTAGTACTTGGATGGGAGACACTGGGAATTCCAGGTGCCACAGTGGGACGCCAGTTGCAAAAAAAACTGTCGCTGTGTCCTTAGGCAAGACACTTTACCCACATTTGCCTAGTATGAAAGTGGAGTGTGCGTGAGTGTTGGAGGTGGTCGGAGGGGCCGATGGCGCAGATTGGCAGCCTCGCTTCCGTCAGTCTGCCCCAGGGCAGCTGTGGCTACAGAAGGTAGCTTACCACCACCAAGTGTGGAGTGAATGAACGGTGAACTATGGAGCGCTTTGGGATGACAAGGCATGTCATGAAAGGCGCTATATAAATGCAATGGAAAAAAAAAAAAAAAAAAAACTCTGTCCGGCGAGGGCGCAATGTGACATTTCTCTGCCAAGTAAAAGGAGCGTCGCGAATAGTGCAACTATTATTACAAATGATAAAAGGAGAAATTCAATTTTCGACCAAACAAATTTTGTCCAGTTGACAAATTGAATTTCTCCTTTTATCATGGATTCTACCTGGACGACTGAGGGACTCTTCACGCTATTATTACAAATATTCCTGACATGACTGTAAATGCGTCACGGAACGTCTGTCGTCACTTCCGTTTTCAGCAGTTGCCACTTCCGGCGGTTTGCTGATGCAGCCATTTTATTTTGGAACCGCAGGGAAAAAAACATTTGGCAAAGGTTCGTATGTAGTTCCCTAAAACAAAATCAAACCAAGCAATATCAATAGTTGCTTTGTGTCCATCATGTGGATAACACATTTAAATAATAAGTATTTAAAAGCTGCATGTTGGCACGTTTAAAGCAGACGCTGGTCCTGGTCTGAGGGGAGCTAAGCTAAGTAGCATCTTCACCGATCCTGTTTGATTCTTCAAGCCACACATTTACATTTGGTGTTTTTGTTCAGTGGTCGTAAACTAACAGCACACATTGTAATATTTGATATCTGGAGTATTTCCGTGCCATGAAATGTTAGACAAAATTGGTCGCCATAGGCTGGAGGCTAGTGCGTATGTGGCTACTCCATCAATAATACATTCTACATTTTAGGAGCGTTGCTTCAGAAGCTTGAGTGATGTGGGACCAGGGAGGACAGCCCTGGCCGCAATGGCCCTTGAGTCAGCAGCAATGGATGCAGTCATTTCAACATCAACATGATCCAGGTAATACTTGCAAAGTTAATGCTATTTATGTGACCCGAAGTGCATTTTACCGTACAAAATCTTCTCAGGTCAAGTGGATTGGGCCGCCCTGGCACAGGCATGGATAGCACAGAAAGAATCAACAGGACCAGAACCACAAAGTATACAGCCCAATGGACAGGACATCCCTGGTCTGGAGTCTGTTGGACAGGGCAACCACGGTGCCTTCCAGGGTGACCCAGCTTTTGGACGAATGTGGCAGCCAGGTACTTCTGAACCTATACCTTAATGTGTGTGGTGTTTTGTGGATTGTGTTTTGGATTTGTATCTGTTTCACTCATACTGCATGCCTTTTATGAACACACATTTCAGGCTTTTAATTTGACCATTGATAAAGTGTGTGTTTGTATCCTCACACCATGTGTTGCAGAGTGGGCAATGCATGGACAGCCCCCTCCCCCTCCGCCTCATGACCCATCCTGGATGCCTGCAGGGTCTGGACCAATGGATGTGGTGAATCCCAGTGAAGATGGCAATAGTCAGGACAGCGGAGAGTTCAACTCTGAAGCCCACCACGGGGTTTATTCCCAGAACAGCCATGGGTATGGGGCACAGCCCGACAGCTACGCCATGGCCCCCTTGGCCATAAACCAGTTTGATTATCAGGTATGCAGATGCTACAGTTAAAAAGTATATTGGTTTTAGTGTGACAACCAAGTAAAACAAGAAGCAACTGGTTTGGGTTCCACCATGTAGGTTCATCTCTCATTGCTGTGTTGGTGTGATGTGTCAAAGGAACCTTATTGCAGATTCAGTTCTGCTTTCTGTAAAGAAAACATTTTATTTACTTAAGCACAGTGAGAAGCACTCAGCATCTTCTGCTCTTATAGGGAGGAAGACTTAAACCCTTTTAAATAACATTGCTTGCATTCTCCAACAGCATGGAGCTGCATCCACCTATGGCCCAACACCTACAGGCATGCCTACTCCGTACTGGCCAGGCCCACCACAGAACAGACGAGACCCCAGGCCTCCTGACTTCCGAGACAGACCGCGCTCTCCAATTCAGCTACCACTAAAACCAAAGGCACCAGTAGCACCTCTTGGTAAGGTTTAGCAGCAAAATTACATGCAATTTTGTTAAGTATGTTACACATTTTTAGTAGTGATGGTGCATATCATATGTATAGTATTATAATTGTAACCTTAAAATATTTTAGACGCCTTAAAAAGGCGAAAACTTCCTGCATGGATCCGAGAGGGCTTGGAGAAGATGGACAGAGAAAAGCAGAAAAAACTCGAGCAAGAAAGAATGGAAAAAGAGCGTGCAGAAATGGCAAAAAATGAAGTTGAACAGCAAGAGCCTGATGATGGTGGCGATGGGCCTCATATTCCCAAAAAAAGCAAATTTGTAAGTTATTTATGTAATGCAAAGGCTGATCTGTATTTTACTTTTTGATGAGTTAATATTTTCCTATTTTTCTCTTTAGGATAGTGACGATGAGGGCAATGATGATGATGCTGTGGAAAGAATTACTGTGAAAAAGGAATTTCCCAGTCACAGCCCGTCGCCTGCCGCTGAAGACAGTGAACCCGAAATGACAGAGGAGGAAAAGGAGTTCCAGTTGGTGGGTGTTTTTATTGTGCTTTATGTCACTTCTGATATAGTCTGCTCTGGCTGATATTAGTGGCTTATCTTTGTAGATGATTATCACAAAAACACTTCTGACAGAGATCCTTCTGGAAGTCACAAATGAAGAGATTGTGCATGTGGCTAAAGAGACTCACCGGAAGGCAACTAGAGGTTTGCCTTTAACTTGTAAATTTTGTCTGAAGAATTAGTATGCCTTTTGTGTGCTGTAAGAGCTGAACTATAGGTATAGGTTCTGCTAATGGATCACATTAAGTTCACATGCTTAAAAAGCAAACTGTACAGAGATGAGTGCGTGCACTCTTTACATGTTGTTTCAGGGCTATTTTTGATGCATAATGGATCAGTCTCCTTTGTTGGCCTTATGTTTGACTTGGATGTTTGTTAGAAGTTTATTAACGCTCTCTCTTTTCTCCATCTTTCTTTTATTTTTTATTTTTTTTTTTTGCCAATGACAGCACAGCTAGTGTTTTATGACCCTTTCTCTAGCGTCTCTTGAGAAATGGCTGTATGTTTTTTAACATGTTGTTCCTGTTGTTGATGTGAATCAAAGCTCCTGCAAAACAGCTGGCACAGTCAAGTGCACTGGCTTCTCTGACTGGTCTCAGTGAGTATCTCATTTTCTTTTGCTGGGGGGTGGGAAGCCTTATATGGGCACTTAGAATAAAATGTGAGGAAAAAGGATCGCCACACAATCAATACATCAAGCTTTTTTATTTATTTATTTTATTAAATTTTTTTTAGACAAAACATTCAACCTATTGGCAATCGTCATTTTAAGCATGCTTTAAAGCTTAGTGCTATGATGTGTAACTGTTGTAAGCCTTGGCCGCTTACAGGCAAGAGAAATGATCTGTGAGAGTTGATGTTCCCTGACTAAAGGAAACACTATAATTTCTCAAACTGAACAACTTGGGGGCTCTGCTGTGCAGGTGGGCTTGGAGACTATGGCTCCGATGAAAGTGAGGATGAGGAGCGCAGTGTCCATGGATCTGAGTCATCTGACACTGACGAGGAGGAGTTGCGTCATCGCATCCGTGAGAAACAGGAGGCCTTTCATCGTAAAGAGCGGGAACTACTTGAAAAACAAGCACAAGAAGCCCGACTAGCACGAGGTGAAACATTGAAATGTTTTTCAAGCCACATTTGTCATATATCATCATAATCATCAGATCATTTAGCAAATAAAAAGCAATTAAATTTTTCTTCTTTCCCCTTACAGAGGACATGGAGAGAAAGCAAAGAGTGGAATATGAAGAGGCTGAATTAGACATTGTTTATAAACAGTCAGCAAAAGAAAGTGAATCAGAGGCCGTATCAGAGAGGCGTAGGTCCCGTAGTGAGAAGGAAGGAAGTGAGAGCAAACATGCTAGCCGTGGGAAAGATAGCTCAGGGCGTGGTCGCAGTGATTCTCCAGCAAACGGTCACAGCAGCAGCTCCCGCTCCTCCTCTAGCACCAGTCACTCCTCTTCATCCTCATCATCTTCCTCTGTATCTTCCCGTAGTTCGTCAAGATCTTCCTCCCCTCGGCGAAAAAGGAGACGTAGTCGTTCCCCTTCACATAAGTCTCGCAGGCGTAGTCGTAGCCGCAGCTCCCACAGACATCGTAGTGAGCGTAACGTCAAAGGTCGAGACAGGAAGAGGTCAAGTGCAGAGCGCTCCAGGGATAAACGAGACCGCAGTGATTCTAGAGACAGGAGGAGCCGCCGGAGCAGATCCAGGTCCAGAGACCGGTCCCGAGACAGGGCCCGAAACAGGAGCAGAGACCGCAGTCGAGACAGGGACAAAGATCGAGACAAAGACAGGAAAAGGAGCAGAGACCATAGGGACAGCAGCCACAGCCGAAGCAGCAAACATAAGAAGGCCTCCAGCAAAGAGAGAGAGAGGAGGAGAGAGCGGAGCCACAGTCATGAGAAAGACAAGAAGAAAAAGGATAAGGACAGAGACAGAGAAAAGGAGTCAGACAGAAAGAGGGATAAAACAAAGGGTAAAGAAAAGGAGAGAGAGAAGGACAAATACAGCTCTGTAGTTTCTGAAGAGAATGGAAAGTCCAAGAAAAAGAAAGACAGTGACTCCTCCACAGACTCTCACAGCGACCGCCACTCAAAGCAGGACGGCAAAAGCAGCAAAAAGGGCTCCACTAAATCTAGCAAAAGGCGCTCTGATTCAGATTCGAGTAGGTCTCCTTCTCTTGAGGTTAGCAAAGAAAAAAAATCTAAGAAATCTAAACGTAGTCGTTCAAGTTCTACGGAAAAATCTCACAAGTCTGGTAAGAAGGCAAGCCGCAAACACAAGTCTAAGTCTCGATCAAGGTAGTATTCGTTTTTCTCTCTTTATTTTATACGTTAATGTTTAGATTGTATTATTATGTAATGTCTCTGTCACTAACTAAAACATTTAAGCAAATCATGACATGATTGACATGAACATTGTCTTGCTAAACCATGGTGTATTCATGTGTCAATGATTTTGTACACAGATGTTGTCTTCTGACATATATTTGAAGGTCGAACTTTCTTTAAATGTAATGTCAAGCACATTTTGTGAAGTGTGCAACTTATCAAATTCATAGTATCACTGGAAACTAACTTTCCACCTCAGCTGATAATTTCTAATTTTCACATGATTTCCTTTTAAGGTGCAGTAAGCTGTTATGTTGGAGTTGTAATATTAATGCATCGTAATGGTCTGTCCATATCTTTTTCAGGTCGGCATCCCCTGTGCGACGTAGCAGGCGCTAAGGAACACAGTTAAGCCAGGAATGGTGCACTTTGCTGCTTTAATTCCATGAGTTGAGCCTTGTCTCATTATAGAGACAGAGTTGTAGGTGAACCCCTCTCAAATATTTCTTTGTTGTAAATATGGTATTTTTAAGAGTGACTAAAAAAAAACAAGTAATTTTGAATGGTAGGATTTTCAATTGTGTCATTATGCAAGGACTAAGACGAAAGCCCTCTAAAGTCACCACTGTATCATTTTAAGTCATAACAGGATTCTAAAGGTGTTGTTGTAAAATGTCCAATAAACTGTTTGTCCATTGACTTGTGGTGGTGGTCAGTGTGCACCCACACACATCCCCACATGCCCCATGTTTTTCATTCCCAAGCGAAATCACCATGGATGCATAGTTGCATGTAATGGTAAAAAGGTAGTTATGAGCTACAATTTGTCCATATCATTGACCATTGCATATATAGGCCTACATTAAAGACTAAAGCTATTTATTAGTCTACACTACCACATATTTACATTTGTATATTATATAACTTTCTGGAGGTGGCATTTCACTTGCATTTTTCCATGGAAAGAAAAAGTTAAAACTAAAATGTGGAGCCAAAGAAACAACCAAAATTTGGACACTTTCATTTGTGGCTTGTTTTTTGCATGCTTATTAAAATAGTAGATTCTTGCTGTAAGCATAGAAACTATGAATGGGCACATGAAATGTAGTGAAAAAAATATTCCTTTGCTTTAATCACTGCTTTGTGACACCTGTGATGTAAAAACAATGTGAATAATTCATCATGAAGCTCTTTGAAGGCCAAGGCTTTGCAGCAGTGTCCACAAATGTTGACTCTTTTGAGGTTAAATAAAAATTTTTACGGCTCAATTAAAAATGAAAAAATACTTGAAGTGATGTAACTTTTTTCTTTACATATTTGATGTCTGTCGAAGGTAGGAACCATTAACTCTAGGAACAATTGTTAGTCTCCTTTTCGACCGGATTAAATAAAGAAGCACACCAAACATTTGCACCAAATCAGCAGACTCCAACTGTCAGGACTGATTCTTGAATGCTCTGACCGAGCTTTACCGTAAAATGTTCTCTAGTAAACTCAGTCGTTTAGTGTTGGGGGTTTCGTGTTTTAAAGCGGCTCGTGTCAGGAGCGGGCCGCTCCGCCCCGGGGGTCGGACTGGTTTTAGCTGGACATTGGTGTGTCAACAGCGGTCACTGTGGCTGAGGAGAAGTGCCCTAAAGGATCAGACCCAGCGGCCCTTCCACTGTCACACCAGGTGAGGAATATGAGAATATGAGGCACATTACGGATGGACTGGCTGCACACTCTACAGTAGGAATGCCTTTAGCATTGGACAGTAAATTATGGAAAGCCCACATCAGGCACATAAAAACAAAAATAGCCAAAAGCCTCTCAATTATAAATAAAGCTAGGCATAACCTTGATCACAATGTACTTCGTATTCTATATTGTTCATTGATTCTTCCCTATTTTATATATTGTGTTGAAGTATGGGGTAATAATTACCAATGTTCAATTAATCCACTATTTCTTCTGCAATAAAGGGCCGTGCGGATCATTCACGGGGTCGGCTTCTTAGAACACACTCATGATCTTTTTACTTAGTTATTAAAATTCAATGACCTTGTAAAATATTATGCAGTGATTATGCTTTTTAAAGCATTTAATAAACAATTGCCAAAAAAATTGCAAAAATGTTTTGCTCTTAAAGAGAACATTTATAATTTATGGTTATTGAAACTTCATTTTGCCTAATGTTAGAAGCACTCTAAAAGTTTCTGTGTGACTGTGTGTGGGGTAAAAATGTGGAATGCTCTGGATTTACAGCAAAAGCTCTGCCAAAATATTCACAAATTTAAGTTCTTATATAAAGACCTGGTCTGGTCTGAATACAGAGAGACGAGTTTGAATGAATCGTCAAATGGCACTTTTCTGGCACTTTTTTTTTTGGGGGGGGGGGTTGTACAAGAATGGAATTTGCCTTTGTTTTGTTTTTGTGTTTCTTTCAACTGAGCTGATGAGGAAGCTAGCTAATTAATACTTTGAGTTATGTTTTGGAAGACAGGGATTTAATAAGTTTTCTTCTTCCCACTCCTTTTCGAGCAAAAAGAAAAAACAAATGTATTTGACTGTATATTGGTTACCTGTATTTATTTCCTTGTGTTGACCTGCTCGAAATGAATGAAAATGAAAAAAAATTATCATTTTGTTGTGACCATGAATGCAAACACTGTCACAAGGTTGTGATAATGGGAAAGTCGGACACTGCAACCTTTTCTCCATCTAAAAGATTTAAGCCTTGACTCGAGTATCGCCAATATGTGAATGGTGCATAATTCTTCCTGAACCAATATGCCCATGTTATCAGAGGAGGAGGAGAATCCATCTATGGTGGAATACACTCATTCAGGGAGTCGGTTTTAATTATGGAGCAGGAGCAGGAGTAAATAAGTTTATACTTCCTCCTGCTCCATTTTGAGCAAAAGGAACTGCAGAGACAGGTGACATAAGTTTGTATTTGTTTGTATTTTGAGTTTGTATTTGTGAAATTATGCTTAAATGAAACCTGCAAGTTGCTCAAATAAACATAAACAAGAGTACATTTCAGCTGGTGATGTTTTTGACCAGGCAGCTTGGCGTATAGAGAGTAGCATCTATACCATCAGAGATTCTGTAAATGTTGGACACATGAACTGCATATCCCTTTTCTTTTCATTCATCCATTCATTCATTCATTCAGTCACTGTTAACTTGGATTTGGAGTCAGAAAGTTTTGTCACTAACAGAGTGTTTCTCCCCTAGTGTTCGTTCAGTCTCACATACTACAGTTGATCCGAATGAGGTGAGGAGGTTCCAGTCACTGGCCAGTAAGTGGTGGGATGAACAAGGAGAGTTTGCAGCTTTACACGCAATGAATGACCTGCGGGTGCCTTTTATACGGTCTGTATTCTAATTACACATATCAACACCGTACAATACCATTTCATACCTATAGGTAGCAGGCCACACACAGTCCTACACAGTCTAAGATAAGCTATGTGTGTGCCCTTTGTGAAAATTATTATGTCACTCACCCAACCAAGAGGGCAGTACACGTCTTGAAAGTGACAGCTCACAGTGGCAGAGAGTTTCTAGCTATGTTGTTGTTCTGTTTTGTGTAATTGAAATCTGTATAACCCATATGTATTACTTTATTGCATTGTATTTGTCATAGCAGTTACCTGTCTAGCCCTGTAATTTAAGTCTATTGTAATAATAATGGATGATAATTCAGTAGAATTACTGTGATTATAATGAAGCTTTTTTTATATATAGTTTTATCAAGATTGAGATCTAACCACAATTTCAAGCATTTTCCACACACCTTGTTTTATCATTTAACTATTTAAAAAAAAACATTAATATTTGTTTTGTCTTTTGATGCAGAGATAACTTGTTGAACGTTCATAGAGGACGTCAAACTGCAAAACCACTCGCAGGTCTAAAAATACTAGATGTTGGCTGTGGAGGCGGCCTACTTACAGAGGTAATACTTCAAAGTTAAACTCATGTAGACAGGGCTATGGTATGACTAGCAAACAAGTGTCTTACAGTTGATACGATTACCACATTCCCGTCAGTTGTAGCTTTTCAAAATCAGGTCCTGTATGTCTGATGCCCTGCCACACAGGTTGTCATACATACACAAACACCCCAAATAGTTTAGTTTAGTCTTTATTTGAAGGGACAATGTACAGAGACATTATGTACAAAGACAGAGATGTTCTGCACCAGAGTATAGCTACAAAGCTAATTTCCATCCGCAGTCCCTATAAATAAAGTCTGCTTGGATTTCCAGGGTGAAAGTTGTTCCCTTGCCATCATAGGAGATCAACTAAAAAAGGAAAGTAGTGGTCCCCTTGGCAAATAAGAACAGTATGTGTTCTATACAGTATATAGCCAGAAGAGGGCGCCAAAATAGACTTGTATACAGCTGCAAGGCATTAATTTGTTCAGTTGATTAAATTGTATCTTTACCTACATTTTATTTATTTAAGTTATTCCTAAAGTATATTTAAGAAAATATTAATTTTTATAACACCGTTCTAATCACTCAAAGACACAATTATTAAAGTGTAAGTTCCTGATGTCAACCATAACAGCTTTCCTGTGCTGCTTTCTCACCACCACTCATCAGCATTATCATTCAGTTGGTATATATCTGGAACCTGTGCATGTAAACATATAGTGAATGTTTCAATAATAACTTGTTTTTTACTGTCTCAGCCTCTCGGTCGCCTGGGTGCCTCTGTCCTTGGTATAGATCCAGTGGAGGACAGCATTGTCACAGCACAACTCCACTCGTCCTATGACCCAGACTTCCACCACAGAGTCAAATACAGGGCCTGCAGCCTAGAGGAGCTCACGTCCGAGAGGCCAGAGGGAGCAGAGGCTGGGGAGGAGGTTGTGGGACAGTTTGACGCAGTAGTTGCATCTGAAGTGGTTGAACATCTGGCTGACCTGGAAACATTTGCATACTGCTGCAGCCTTGTACTTAAGGTAAGTTCTAGGATCTACTACATCCAGCTGTGCTTTATGTTTGTGCTTAGTGAAGAACAGTCTCATTCACAACATATGCAGATATCCAGTCGTTTGCCTTGGAGTCAGTGTACCTTGAGTCTGCATGTAATTGTGAAAATAATGTAAAAATATAAGTACAAACAAAAACTGGAGCTTTATTTTAAATCAATTGGAAAATACCCCCATGTGTAATTGTTTCCAGTATTGTCATTAATGAAGCGTCATAATCTCCTAGGTCAGTGGGCCAGAGGAAATCTAACAGATTGGTTGTCTTGACACAATTCTGCTTTCCTCTAATTCCAGTCTCTCTCTCACCCCAATAAAAAAAACTCAATATTACAGAAATAAAGAATATATAATATAATGTATGAGGTTTTTTTTTGTTTTTTTTTGTAGAACAGATCAAATGGGTGTTGTATGAACAATATATTAAAATATTTCTGTCTTTGCAGCCTGGAGGTTCCCTCTTCATCACTACGTTGAACAAAACAAACCTGTCCTGGTTACTGGGGATTGTGGTGGCTGAAAATGTGCTGCGACTTGTTCCCCAGGGGACCCATGAGTGGGAAAAATTTATCACCCCAGAGGAGCTAGAGCGCCTCCTAGAGTCCAGTAAGTCTGTCAATAACAAGCTGTTTATTTTCTAAATGTATTATATTGTGCTTTTACTTTTGCCACACTAGTACTATCTCAAGAAATATTGTTGCACCATTTCATTCTTTCAAATCTTTTAAATCTTTTCTCTCGTCAGATGGTTTCTCGGTGCAGTCTGTTAAAGGGATGCTGTACAATCCAGTAACAGGAGCCTGGAGCTGGACAGACAGTACAGCCATCAACTACGCCCTTCATGCTGTCAAAGCAAGAGATGATTCCCCCGTGCAGCAGGCTGAAGAAGACAGTTCCCACCCACAGGACTGCACAACACACGTCTGAGCCTGTCACCAAGGAGACGAGCAAGTCTGCAAAGACTGGGGTTATCTGAGAACACACCAAACAAGACCTGTGGCATGAGTGTATATCATTATCACATTTCAAAATAAATAATAACAGAAATTGTGTGTAATATGAATGAATGCATTTTTGAATATAGTATGACATAACGGAGCTAGTGTGTGCA
Source organism: Paratrypauchen microcephalus (assembly GCA_036785185.1). Taxonomy (NCBI): domain Eukaryota; kingdom Metazoa; phylum Chordata; class Actinopteri; order Gobiiformes; family Gobiidae; genus Paratrypauchen; species Paratrypauchen microcephalus. Next base: position 19,050,372 of record JAVJIX010000002.1, read on the forward strand.
AGTGTTGATATCCACAGTGTGGCTAAGCAGAAGATAAAGCATTTTGTTGCACTTACAGGTAGTTACATAATAAAATGAGGGCTAAGAAAATGTAACAGCTGTAAAAAAGAAATAAATACTATATATATATATATATATATATATATATATATAATAAATTGGCTTTTTTATTGACTCACCCATCAAGAAACATAACAGCGACAGTTTTTCCATGCATCAGATTATTATTAATATTATTATTATTATTAATATTATTATTATTATTATTATTATTATTATTATTATTGGGGCCAAGCAGCGAAGGTACTAGACACTGCATCGCCCTTGCTCTCCCCCAGGCCCCCTTCCTTCACCTGGGGCAATCACTTTGGTCCTCTACATCCCCCCTGTTTCTCTTAGCCCTTGTGCCCAGTGGTGTTTGTTCCCGTGCTCACGTCCCCCGATGTGTCTTCTGAGTGCTCTGCGAATGTTATTGTGGTGTTAAAATATGTATTATTATGTACCTGAAGTGTGTATTATTGTGCACCTTGTAATAATAAATGATTTTTTAAAAAAGTGTTTGTACTGCGTTGCCTAGTGATCTTTCCTTTGATGTGTCTTGTCTCCTGATTCTTATTATTCAATATTCTCCTAAACATGGGAGTCTATGGCAACCCCTAGAACCGTCTGGTAAAAAGTTGTGAAATTTTGCAGGCACATTCCAGCCAGTCTCCTCATTACCCACAGCAATTTATAGGCCCCCAGCCCCAACCGTCTAGTGCCACCAGCAGGTCAAAGTTGCAGGAATTTTCAGGAATTGCCTAGCAACGCACCTAGCAACCGATCTGTCTTTGATGTGTTTTTGATCTGTTAAACCTTGTTAGACCCTGTTAAACCCTGTTAGACTCTGTTAGACCCTGTCAGACTCTGTTAGACCCTGTCAGACCCTGTTAGACCCTGTCAGACCCTGTTAAACCCTGTTAAACCCTGTTAGACCCTGTTAAACCCTGTCAGACTCTGTCTATCTAAACCCCAGCACCTGCAACAAGGTTATTATAGTTTATGAAAACTGTCAGACCCTGTTAGACCCTGTCAGATTCTGTTAGACCCTGTCAGACCCTGTTAGACCCTGTCAGACTCTGTCAGACCCTGTTAGACCCTGTCAGACCTTGTTAGACGCTGTTAGACCCTGTCAGACCTTGTTAGACCCTGTCAGACTCTGTTAGACCCTGTCAGACTGTTAGACCCTGTCAGACCCTGTTAAACCTTGTTAGACCCTGTTAAACCTTGTTTCTGAGTCTGACAGGGTCTAACTACCCTGTTAAACCCTGTCAGATTTTGTTAGACCCTGTCAGACTGTTAGACCCTGTCAGACCCTGTTAAACCTTGTTAGACCCTGTTAAACCCTGTTTCTGAGTCTGACAGGGTCTAACTACCCTGTTACACCCTGTCAGACTCTGTTAGACCCTCAGACCCTACATGCTGAGGCCTACATGCACCTTCGGTGCTTGGCCCCACATTGCTGCTTGCAGCTATATTTATTATTATTATTATTATTATTATTATTATTATTATTATTATTTGCTCTGCAGTTTTATCTTGAGCGCGCGCACGTGCCGCTGGAGGGCGCAGAAACATGACTGCGGACTGTGGATGTGGATGCAGATTAAACCTTCACCGTTTGTTCTAATTGACATGGGATTGTTTTTAGGGCGCTATTAGCGACGATGGGACTGTAGAGGTTTTTTTCTAGAAACTGTCTTTGCACACCTCTCGGCATGACAAGAAAAAAGCGCTCAAACAGACCTGGTGGAAAAGATGAGCGTCTGTCTGCTTTTCAGATGCCCCAGGGTAAGTAGGCCATCCGTGTCTAATGCACAGTAACTCTATAAGGATATGTGACCTGTACCTGTTGCATGGTTCAGTGTTTTTGGTTTTGCTTTACAGTATTTGGAAAACGAAATCCATTCACAGTGTTTTACCTTCTCTTTGGTCAGTTTGTACAGTGTGACCCCTTCTTTTTTTATCATCAGATAGACCTGCCTCTAGAGTTTTTTTATTCAACACCCTGTCCAACCATTATGATGGCCAATACTTTTCACACACACCACAACACATGTCCTCAGAGATATGAGGAGAATGCAGGGGCTCGTCTCTGGGCTGGGCGGGGTAACGGAGGCAAACAATAGCAACATCAAGTTATCATGAATATCATGAATGTCGAGAATATCCGGATGTGTTGAGCTGGTAATACTTAAGAATTAAGGAAAGACGTGCAATAAGTAGCTTTGAATGGGAGTTTATTTGTAGTAAATGAACAAGAACATACATAACGGAGTATGCTGCTGATTATTAAGTACTGACTTATTTAGTTTTCATGTTAGTTGAGACATTATTTTGAAATTATCCATTTTGAAATTTGGTACCGGAAGAAGTGCACTGCTGACTGCGTGACACTTTGCGCATGTTTCTGGAAAAACGCTGCAAGGGAAAGTGACTTGCGTGAGCGTCTTCACGGAGATGGCAAGGCGAGATGATTTGTGCCTTTTCATTTCGGGGTAAAATCTGACGCCTCTTGCTGTCATGTCGTAGACATGGAGCCGGCCTGGGACTGTGGTGGCGGGGTGGATGCGGGACTGCTGTGACCGACAGAGGCAGGATGTACTGGGCTGCGGGGTTCGCCTCTAGCCGGCCGTGTGTGGTGGAGCTCGGGCGGAACCACAGCCTGCCTCTCGGGCTGTGTGGCCCCGAGCAGCAGCAGTCTCTGTATGGATATATCATCACCTTCCCTTTACAGGACTATGGGGGGATCATGTCCGCTCTGGGATCCGAGTCTTGGTGGAAGAAGACTCTGTATATCACCGGGGGAGCCCTGCTGGCTGCAGCTGCTTACCTCCTGCACGAGCTCCTGGCCATCAGGTAAAGAAGCTGTTACTTTGAGCACAATTTCTCTGGATCTAACTCATCCCCCGCATCAGTGAGTGCACTGCACCGGTGTTTTCTAGTAGATCTCACATTTGTTTTGCAGTGCTCCTTGAGTGTGATCTCTGTTTACGTCCTTCAAAGGACACGACTTTGGGTGCGGGGGAAATAAATAAATAAATAAGTAAAGCGTGAGTCACGTGTAAGCTCGTGTGCGGTGCTCGTGCCAATTCTGAGCGTCACCTGAGCGTGAATGAGCTCGGTGGACCTTTAATGAACCCATGGCACAGCTGTTCACTTAATGTGCATCTTTCGGTGCAGTAGCCTATATTAAAGTTCGCATGAATTAGTAAATCTACCACAAATCTATAGTCAGTAAAAATACCATAATAACCATGAAAATCCCCTTAAAATATTATTTAAAATTATTAACAAAAAGCAGATATCCAATAATTAACCCTTTCTCTTTGGTACTGGTTTTGATCTGATACCAGTTCCTGTTTATTTTGGGCCAGTGCCGGTCACTAAACAGTAAATAGAACCTGTAACAGTGGCCTGCTGTACCCTCCCTCTCTCGCCTCCTGATAATCTGTGCATAACCTGGTATTTGAGAGAGAGCTGCTGTTGCTGAATCACGTGCAGCCTGGCATCATCTGCTGGGGCCATGTGATCTTGGCAGAAACGCAGCGCCTACACAAGCCCGCTTTCAGTCCCTGTGTGCATCCGTGCCAGATCCTTGTGTCTGAACCACGTTAATCAAGGAACCTCTTACTACCAGTATGTATAGTGGACCTAGAAACCAAGTGGAGGATTGATTGCTTAGTGTACTTGACTGGTTAGTGGACCTGCACTTATTTCAGTACCATGGACAGCGACTCATTCTGCGCACAGACACTTAACGTCACCTATTGAGTTCTGCTATCACTTTCTGCCAAACGGTCATTTCATTTTCATATTTCTTTGTGTTTTTTATAAATGATCACTCTTCCACTGGGTGCTGTGTTTTCTTCAAGGTGTTCACCTATTCTTACTTTACTACACCTATATTACTTCACTCTACTTCACATCACTGCTCTGCAAATGAAAATATAAATATTCAAATTTACACTTCATATTGGTATTTACTTAATCTATATTAATAATCAAAATAAAAATACTGAAATGGATTTTAGTGCATCTGGAATATGCATGGATTTTAGCACCACATGGCAGTGGACAGCACCAAACATGTAATTTCAGCATTACAAGATGCGTGTCTGTATTCACTCAGCTATTCTCAGTATATTACAGTAAATCTGATCCTGGCTTCTGTCATTAGAGCTCCTGAGTACAGATACAGGGCTCCACAGTAGGCTTCACTAAATAATTCAGGGCTGAACACAGGAGGTCACTTATGGCAGAGATACTAAAACAAAGCAGTATTGGCTAATGTATTAGGGCGTATATTGTATGTTTTAACAAAGTCTCATCTTATGATCATCTTTATCTAGTTAAGAAAAAGACTAAATTATAATTATATGATTAACTACCCCATAGCTTTTTGTTGTGTCCTTTCAGGTTCTGTTACCAGCAAAGTCATGTGCTTATTTTGATTTTTGATTGAAAATTAGTAACTAACTAACTATTTGGCTTAACATTTGAAACTGGCCTAGACATATTAAACATGTATACAAATTCTTTTACTAGCTTGATAACATATTGTGTTTTTAACTATTGTAGGAAGGAGCAGGAGCTGGATTCTAAAGATGCTATCATACTCCATCAGTTCTCCAGGCCAAAGAATGGCGTGCCCAGCCTCTCACCTTTCTGCCTCAAAATAGAGACATATCTGCGGATGGTGGATCTGCCATACCAGGTCATTCACACATTTTAGTCGCCTGTTATTTTATGTTTGGCAATATCTGGCAATGCTTTTCTTTTTGTGATAGTATTGACTGACTACTCACACTTGTGTAGTTGTAGCACAATTATAAAGATCAAATCAGGTCTCCATCGTGCTGGAAGAATTAGGAGGACCAAATTCCATACTGTGTAAATTCGGAATATATTATGCAGCCCTATTAGTACATTCGAATTGTGTACAAATGCTTTGTGACTAAAATTCAGCTTTTATTTTACAGAACTACTTTGATGGGAAACTGTCACCACAGGGAAAGATGCCTTGGATAGAGTATAACCATGAGCAGGTCTCAGGGTCAGAGTTTATCATAGATTTTCTGGAGGAAAAATTTGGAATCAATCTCAACAAGAACCTCACACCAGAAGAGAGAGCGGTCTCCAGAGCTGTCACCAAAATGGTTGAGGAACACCTGTATTGGTAAGGCCCAGTGGTGTTTTCAAACAGCCTAGTGAGCGAGATGTTATGATCTAATACAGGCATGTCCAAACTATGGCCCGTGGGCCAAATGTGGCCACAAATTTTTTTTGGCCCTCAGGCTTCCAGGTGAATTAGCCCAAATTACCTTGAGCAGAACTTTTGACTGCAAGTTTTTTGAAAATCTATCTTGATTAGACAGTATTTAATATTTATTGTGTCATTTTGAGGATCTTCGCATGAATAAAGGACTGATATCTCATTCTAACGTGTTAAACATACATATATTTTAATTATTCGCTGTCCTGAGCACCAGTCTATGGCCCTCGATTGGCCCTCTGCTTCGGTCTATGTTTACATATGTGGCCTTTGATGAAAAAAGTTTGCACACCCCTGATCTAATACAAAACAAATAGGACAAATATCAGTGTGATTAAAACAATTAAAGACATAGTTTATAAAAAAGAAATAGGTACAATTTTTGGTTATATGAAGTTATGGTCTTTTAGCATAACTATAAATATTTTAAGGGTATAAGGGTACTTAGCATGGCATGCCTTGGACTGAACAATGGAGATGCAAAACTAACACACAAGTAATAAACCAACCAAATTATATCTGTTGTAGTGTGTGTAGGGGGTGATTACTACTTATATTAAAGAATTTAGATCAGATAATAGCTATATGCACCATATTACAATTGAAGGATTTAATAAGGCTATGAAAACTTGTCGAACCCACTGTATGAAGTGTGATCTCATCATTGGTCAGCTCTGATCTTATCACCTGGCACTTCTTGGTCCTTATTATTCCTCCTCTGTTCCTCTGTGGTGAGTCACTTCAGTGCCTCTCGATGAAAACAAATGGCTGCTGCCTGGAATACCTCTGCCTCACTCTGTGCATAGAGACTTTCCATTATCTAAAAGCCTCATCCATCTTCCACTACCTCTCACAATATACAAAGCAAACATATCAACAATTCAATTCATACGTCATCACTTTTGACTGGCCTATTTGAAGAGAGATTTATGATTCCTGATCCTAAAACATGTATCAGAACAACAAAATTCAACATATTCTTATGTCTACATGTTTAATACAGAGGTCCCTCTCTGCGTCACCTCACCGTCATCCTGTGACTGGACCCACTTTTAGATTTATTGATTGAATAATTTATGTCAGGGAAGGGCAGCTTGCACAACAAAGAGCATTTCCCAACTGCCTAGCCTAACAGATTTATTTGAAGTTAATAGAAAAAAAAAACTGCATACAAAACACAACTCCAGGTATGTTTTTGGAGAGGTAACAGCATTATAACATGGTTTAAAGCTCACAAGAGTCAATTTAGTGTAATATAGGATCTTTGAAGACAATTAATGACTTTCTAACAGATGTCATGTAAACAAGCAACTGTGTCTTTCTGTGTCAGCATAGATAACATAATTAATATAATATAATATAATATAATATAATATAATATAATATAATATAATATAATATAATATAATATAATATAATATAATATGTATATAATATAATTCCTCTGTATATATAAATATATTCTATGCAATATCAACTTTATCCATGTTACTATACCATGTTATTATAGACTGTAGCAGCCCATTGGACAGCCAGCACTCCCACTTGAAACCTATTGTGAAGGCCATAAACTGTAATCCAATCACCATTGATTTCCCAGTTGTCATGGGTGATTTAGAAGACAGCACACACAACACTGGGCTTTCTTAACTATGATATCACTGCCTCTCATCTCCTTGTCCTTTTGGATCAGTGGCTTTGTAACCTGCTCAGTGTGAAGGTCACTGTGTATTTCAGTGTTAGGAGTGAGTTTAGAGGGATATAACAGGCTAATTCAATTAGGGTCTGCAGTCTGGTAGCAAAAATATCAGGAGGAACAAAGGGCTACCTTCTGAACATGTATTTATTCTAATTCTGATGACTTTTTTTGATAGAGGAAGTTTACAATAAAGAATACATATTTCAAAGGTAATTTTTTTTATTTAAAAATGTACATTTGGCATATTGGTAAACACGATAACTTACTTTGTGGAGCACACACCCAAAAAGAAGCACCATAAGTAAAGTTTATGAGTTTTTTTTTTTTTTTTTTAAGCCACTCTTGTGTAGTAAATATATCGAACAAACCAGTGGTTAGTAAGAGGCAGGTCTTTTAATACAGCGATAATTTAAAGAGAAAAGTAAGACTCATAGTGTCATCACAGTTAAAAGATAAAAGTTGAACTGTTATTCTCTTTGAATAGCTTGAGCCGCAAAGCCCCCAGACCCATCTTTCTTTGAGCTGCCTGTCAAGTTAATGGGCTGAATAGATAATGCAGTCCACTCACCTTCCGACTGAAGTGTAAGTGTTGCTGATGAATAGGTCAGAGAAAGGAAGCAGTGGTACATTATTATTGATCGACATTGCTGTCAATAGCTCTATGGGCTCTGTAGTATCAATACAGTGAAGCTGATATCACTTGCAGGTTCAACAGAGAGATTCCTTTATATTGCAATGCAGGTGCCATGATAAATAGGGGGGAGACCAACAATGCTGTATGAGAAGCAAATGAAAATTGGTAGGGTTTTAATTTAAGACCCGTTAGACTGGACTACTCTAAACAAGATAATGCACTGAAGTGGTTGAATTCAAAACTATTTTTTAAGAAAACAGTTAAAAGAGGACTGTGTTTTTTGGAGAAACAGCGAGGAGCAATAACACAGCTTGTGATAACTTGGTATCAATATGGTGCTCATTCATAACAAGACTTTTTTTTTTTTAAATCATTTTAGAATGCAGGGTTGTATATAATGACTTCATTATTTTTTGCTTTCCCTCAGGACAATAGCATACTGTCAGTGGGTGGATAACCTGGAGGAAACACAGAAGCTGCTCTCCATGAGTGGCCCTCTCAGCAATACTCTAAAATGGCTCCAGAGTCACCTGAATGGCAGCATGGTCCGCAGGGAGATGTACGGTCACGGGATAGGGCGCTTTTCCAAAGAGGAGGTGTACTCACTAATGGAGAAAGACTTACGGACATTGGCCACTCTGCTTGGTAAGGCACTTACTTTGTGAGGTTCAAGTCAAGTGGCAACAAAAGCAGGAACATAGAATACACGAGGGATTACCCAAATACTATTATATAATATGGATATGGACAGATTAATGTGATGTTTCAACATACTTTTTGGATACTGTTGGTGAGGGAAAAGTATTGTTTTCATGCTTTGTCATACCATATTATTTTGTATCAATTTTACAGTGAATCACCTTGAATCTTGACTCAATTAAAATAAACCAGTACTAAAGCAGAACTGGACACAACTATGGCGGTTTAAGTCATAACATCCACAGTACTGCCTCTAAATTGCATTACAGTGAATTTTGTCAATAGTCATCAAGAGGCCAGTTAGTTTACCTCTAGTGGCCATTTTACCACAGTTTTAGATACAAAAATTCTAGTCTAGACAACAGCTTTAGAGAGACACTGTTGGCTCTGGTCAACAAACAGCTAAGTACTGTACATAATATTCTATTTGCATTGATCTGTTTGTGCGATTTCAGAGGGCGACTGTAAAATGGAAAGTTGCTCTGAGACTCTACTGAATGCATCAGTACACGCTGAGACTTCCAGCGTTAGTGCAGGATGTTACAGGCAAGCTGCCAGAGTGTCCTCAAATATTTTTAGAGCCACAACCTTAAATGCCCTACTACTTTAATTTATTGTGGTACATCAAATACAAACAAAAGCAGTCACTAGCCAAGGTAAACTCTGAGCCCATTCCACCAAAGAAAAGGATGATGTGCTAGAGTAAAATCTAAGCAGGTTTTTATGTAAGATGGCAGATGGATTGGCAAAATGACATCAGATGAGCAGATATGAATCAGAGATTTTATATCTATAGGGTCTTTTCTGGTTTTATCCCTCACATTTATTATTTATGTTTACATGCTTTTTATTTGCAGGAGATAAGAAATACTTTATGGGCTCCACGGTTTCAACATTAGATGCCACAGTGTTTGGGCATTTAGCTCAAGCAATGTGGACATTACCAGGGACTAGACCAGAGCAGCTCATTAAAGGTGAGTGAGTTTTCCTCTTTTAAGGAATTATTTTAAACGATAAATTATGTGCAGTGAAGTGTATGATATGCTGTATTTAGCTCAATTTGATTCACTACATATTTTAATATGTAGGGCTTGACTGTATGGCACAATTTAACTTGGCAAAGACAATTGCATTGCAATTTATAAAACTATGTTTTATTTGCATTGATACTGGTCATTTTTAGGTAATGTAACCTATTGCAGAGACCTTGTATTTTGTACGTATCAGCTTGTATATCCACTAGATGGCAGTGTTAGCCTACCTAAACGCTTCCCATTGTGTTTGCTGTTGTACTCAAACAAGAGAACACTTCAGCATCTTATCTATATTTATTATTTTTAAAAAACAGCTAATGTAATGCAATATCTCAGAAACAGATTCTATCTTGTCACTTTAAAATGTGTACAGGACAGGCTCAAGAAGCAGTGCTGGCTCCTCCTGCTGGTTTAATTATTTCTGTACATGCTTTTACAAGGCACCGGCTGTCTCTGTTTTAGGTGAGCTCATAAACCTGGCCATGTTCTGCGAGAGGATGAGGAGGAAATTTTGGCCCGAGTGGTTTGTGGAGGTGGAGGATTTTTATTACCATGGAGACAGTGATAGCAGTGGGGGTTGTACTCCGATGGGCCTGCTGGACTTGGGTCTCTTCTCCAGAACAGACACACTGGACGATAGTGACAGCAGCACCCATTCAGAGGAGCATTCCAACAAACATTCTCACGATTCAGACCATTCGCTTTTCGACTCAGATGTCGGCACTGCATCTGACAATGACATTCATCTTAAAGAGGATGCAATGCCCAATCTGGAGGTGTAACACATACTAGACTTCTAAAGGTTGGAGCACTTCCTAGTATGACTGTTACTGAAACTGGCAAGACCCCTAAACTTTACAACTCAGATTGTGACAACTGAGACACTGGTCTAAGCAGCTCGTCATTGGGGTCATATAAACACATAATATTTTTCCCTTTCATGTCAGATTTGCTCTAGTGGGACTTTCACTTGGCCTTATGTTGTCTTATCCTAAGATACTGAGATTCATGAAAATAAAGTGGCAGAAATGTATAGGAAAGACTTGACTTTGAATTGATGCAAATTATCACCATGTATCTTTAAACGCACAAAATTATTCAACCTGGAAAAGGCTCAAGAAGGCATCCACAGCTCCTTTCTCTGCCTTCTATGTGCTCCTGTACCACTGTTAACTTTACATTTTCATTCATATGTTTGGTCATCCAAACTTCACAAAATAGGTATTCAGTGCATTATTCATTACTTTAGTTGACGAGAGAAACACAATGTGAGTGTTTTGGTTCATAATTGTATTTTGTCTATAGGTCTTTTTTTTTGTAAATATAGTTTTCATATTCAACCACTAGATGGTGGTGTAAGATAGACTGATTACTTTCGATTTCAAGGTCATTTAAGTCAAAAAGGCCTCTAAAGGTCTCTTCTGTTGAGTTCCAAGTATAAGCACCCTACTTCTCATTCGCAGATCACTTTCCCCATGTTCTGTTACCATCAATATGAAATCGGACAGAGCACCATTCAAATCAGATGCACTAGAGGTAACTAAGCTGAAAGAGAGAAGTACTGAAGCATTATGAGGTTTCATAGTCATGTCAAGTGCCACTTTTGATTAGGTCTACATGACAACTTACATAAGAGTATGTTTAATATTTATTTTTGTATTTTTCTCTCAAGGAGAGACTTTAATATGAATCTGAGGAATTTTTATTTCACTTTACGTTGTGTGCTGAACTGAGATAGTGGTATCACTTATGAGCAGCAGTGTGTGACTTGTAAGTCAGTTTAGGTTTGAGTAAAAGTACACTGAACACTAATAATCCAACAATGACCAAAATCTTTTTTTATTTAATTTTTTAGGAATTACATGAAGCACTATTCTTTATTTAGACATTTATTTTGTTAGCTGCATCATTGCTGGGTTCAGAATTGTAAAAAAAAAAAAAAAAATACAAATACAAATAATCTTTTTCCAATATTATGTTACCATATTTCAGTCACACCAACTCAAACACTTGATGAAATTTAACAACAAAGACATAACTTGAGGATGTTTATGGATCTTTATCCTAAATATCTGCATCTCCTCCACTTTGAGATGTCCTACAGTACTGAGAACTGTTGTAATGAAGCCATATTAAAATACACGTGTTGTTATTGTATGGACCATGTCATAACATTGCTGCTGGGGTAATGTTAATATGTATGTATGAGAAGTACCATAGAAGATTGAGCGACTGGTGATTTCAATAAAGAATTACAAATTAAATTGTAAACAATGTAAGCATTTGCAATATTTCAAGTGTTAAAGTCCTTGTGAAAATACTACTGAAGTCAAAGCTAACAACTAAGAAACAATGACCTTATATTAATTATACTTCTTTACTGCATTTTTTATGTTGTTCAAATCACCATACAGCATAACAACACTGCTCCATTCTGTTAACATCCAGGAATCACTGTCAGCACTTCTTTTTTTTTTTCATATATAAACATGGAAAAGCTTTTTGATTGAGAAGAGATTAGTCATAACACAGTACCATGGTTTCCCTTTCAGTAATGTTTGAGTGAAAATAACCCCCGCAGAAGCACAGCCTGGTCTGGGTACAGGATCCGGAGGTTCACAGATCAGGACCGAGCTCCCGGGGGACGGAGCAGGTGCAGGCTCTGAGCGAGGCCTTTGGGCTGGAGGAGCTGCCAGGGCCTGAAACAATCTGCACTGCTCCTTTTTAATTTGGCTCAGAGCCCCTCCCTCCATTTGCCTGCTCCGACTCTGTCTGCGCTTAACAGATCAGCGATCCACAAAGAGGAGTAAACACACAGAGCAAAATTAAAACGGGAACTCCCCTGGCACCGCAAAACAAATTACAGCAAACAAATTACAGACAGTCAACACACAAACACTGCAGCATCTGTGGCTCTGGACCAGTGCAGCCGGTGGCTACAACCCACAACTCCAACATCACCTTCACCAACACCAGCCCATAATGTTATTGTGTCAACATGACCCAGTGCTGTCTGTCTTCTTTATAATGGGTCTATTCAAATTACTCACATAGTTTAACCCAGCAGTTTTTACCTCAATAGTTTTTCATGTCTGTTGTAAGGTAAGCCAGACAGAAAGGCAGATGGATAGAAGACACTTTAGCATAGTTCACAGCAATACTTCAAAACACATAAGGGCAGTTAATCTGTTATATGTAGGAGTGTATGTGGATGGTTTGTGTGTCTGTATGAGCACACATGTACCCTAACAACCCCCCCCTTCCCCCTCTCCCCAGGCCCTCTGGCCCCTCTGGCAGTGACTGTGGCCGGTCCATCTGCCTCCTACTGTTATGCTCTGGTGGGACTGGGGCCATGGAAGACCCACATGGCCCTTTACCCAGCATTCATCCACCCCCAGGCAGCTGCTCCGTCCCAGGGTGAGCTGTGCTGCCAGGTAGGCCCAAGACACACAGGGGCTCACACTGTGGTCTGCCTTTTTAAATACACCCTTATTCTTCTCTAATGTGCCAGCTCTCAGTTTAGGCTCAGGTGGTTCCCATTCTGGGAGTTCATGGTGAGATAACCAACAGGTGGCGCTGTGTTCTTTTCTAATTACTGCTTTATTTATTCATTGGCATGTGATAGTGACTTTGGCTGCCCTGTGCAGTGACAAATGGAGTTAACCACAGGCTGCACCTGGCTTTGGAAAGCGGCGAATAACGCTCTTGCCATGTTCTGTACCTGGAGCCCAGCCGAAGAATGATCTACAACAATAAGAACTTTTTGTCTGATTTGTCTTAAACTGTTGGAATCCAGCATTCATTAGATCATTCATTGTAATCCTGGTGAATGTAATCAATGTAGTTTAAAAGTAGCTAAAAACCTTAACAGTACAAAAGGTTTAAATGGTTTACACATTGTTCCACACTGTTCTTGGTCAATGGTCAATCGTGAGTTCATTTCACCAGATCCCCCTTTTCATAAAAAAAAAAACAGGCTCTGGGAGAGTGAGGGGCGTGGCAGAGGTGTTGGTAAAGCCTTTTTTAAAAATCATTGGTATTATTGAGGATTATTTTGCACTAAGATCCAGGGTTGAATGTGGCCATATTTTTTCACCCATTCCTTTCCCTTGCTGATTTCATGGCAGACAAGATAGGTAAACAATTGTGCTACACTTGATCGCGTTTGAAAAATTAAAAAACAGGAAAAACAAAAGGCTATGTGAACAAAGTCAAAGGGGCGAGGGAGGTGACATAGGCCCATGCTCTAGGGGCCTGCTCCTGTATAGGCTGAGAGACAGAGCATTCATAGCTAGAACAATACAAAGTGACATCCTTCAGAGGGAAAGTACTCAGTGTAATATACACTGGGCCATCTGTGCATGCTCATCTCTCCTCCCTCCCTTTTACAACCATGTGATTCAATCTTAAATCCTAGCTGATGATCTGAGTAAAATTATAATTTACCAAATATTTATTTACACCTCAAGAATTTGCATTCCTCAGATTGGGAACCTTTTCCATGATCTACTGTGACTGACACTGTAGTAAAGAACAAGTCTATAGGGGGCAGCGTAAAACAACAAAATCAACAAGAAACCACGCTTCTCTTCAAATTCACCGATGTTGATCAATCAGTGTGGCCACTATATTGCCATGATTTTTGTCAATATGTGCAAGTTAAAGTGGGATTAAACACCTGAGCTACGCTTCCAAAAAGGGCTGGGGGGTCTGGACCAACAAGGAACAGCGCAGACTTGCACTTCAAACTGCGCCCCTGCCCGTTCTGAGCAGAGGTGTGTGACATCACAGGCCTCTACAGTTGTAAAGTTTGCATTAAAATCTTAAAAAACAAATTACTAGGAAAAGATTAAAAATGCTATCAAACTTTAAAGGTCCTATATAGTCCTATGGCAGGGGTGTCCAAACTTTTTTCATCAAGGGCCACATATCTAAACACAGATGAAGCAGAGGGCCGATCAAGGGCTATAGACTGGTGCTCAGTACAGTCAATAACTGAAATATATGCATTTTTAACACGTTAGAATAAGCTATCAGTCCTTTATTTGTACTAAGATCCTCAAAACCACACAATAACCATACATATTAAATATTAAATACTGTCTTATCAAGGTAAATTTTCAAAAAACTTGCAGTCAAAAGTTCTGCTCAAGGTAATTTGGGCCAATTCACCTGGAAGCCTGAGGGCCAAGAAAAATTTGTCTGAGGGCCACATTTGGCCCACGGGCCATAGTTTAAGAAGAAGAAGAAGAAGTGAACTTTATTGATCTCACACTGGAGAAATTCTTCTCTGCATTTTAACCCATCCTATATATATATATATATACACATATATTAGGAGCAGTGGGCAGCACACACATTAGGGCGCCCGGGGACCATCTCCATGATCTTCTTGCTTCGGTTTGGTCAGGACCTAAGCTGGAGTACCTATGGTGCATGTTTTGGGTTGGTGGGGGAAACCGGAGTGCCCGGAGGAAACCCACCCAGACACGGGGAGAACATGCAAACTCCACACAGAAAGGCTCGGGCGACCCGGGGATCGAACCCAGACCATGCATGCAAACTCCACACAGAACACACACAGAAAGGTCTGGGCGACCCGGGGATCGAACCCGGAACCTTCTTGCTGTGAAGCAAGAGCGCTAACCACTCTGCTACCGTGCCGCCAATGTTTGGACATGCCTGTCCTATGGAGACGGTACAGGGCAGGTCAGTCTGTTTTGGTGGTGGACTGTGTTTCCACTGTCCAACGTGAGAAGCTCTTACTCCACTGTGAAATGATTGAGAATTGAAATGAAGAGAGAACGCACATGTACACAAGCAAAAATATGACACCAAAAATGTTGAAATGAGCAGATTAATTAAAATAAACATAAAATGATTATTCCCTACCAAATGTTTTCTTAAAATAAATAAATAAATAAATAACCACATGGCAAGTACAAACATTAAAGCTGCAACATCGTGTAGCATCAGTGGGTTAATGAATGCCCAGCACTCACTTTAAGAAAAAAACATGACACTGGTCAAATTCATTACAGAGTGAGATGTTTCAGTTTTGTGTTGTGACACAAAGAGGTGAACGATAAAGTGAAAGTGGTTTCCAGTGTCACATACATGGACTTACCAAATGTCTTGTGAAATACAAAAACACAGATTATTCATCTACAATTTGTATTCAGATAAGTAAGAATACATTTGTTGGTTTTGTGTCATGTCAAGATTTAAGACTGTTTATTTGTCATATGCAGGATCAACACAAGGTCAACAGTGCAATGAAATGCTTAAGATCAGAAGAATCACTAAGATAGTCAAGAAGTACTAATAGCAGCAATAATAGTACATGGTAAAAAAGTGTTGCAAAAAGTGCAGGGGAAAAAGGTAAACAATATAATAAAAAATATGTAATAAAATCTAATAAAATACAAAGGTACAGGTAGGATTAAATGAGGTGTAAGTAGAGTATTTCACAGATTGCACATAAATCAGTGTTGACTATTTACACAAAATGATTATGAGCGTCAAAAAAAGAAAAAGATTTTTATTTTTTTTTTATCTTTCTCTAAATGTTTTGCTACATTTGGGCAGGCTAGCCTTGTTTGTTTTATTCAGTGCCTCTGACTTTGCTAAATTAAATTTGAAGTTAGTAATAAGAGTTTAATTACCCAAAACATTTACTTATGATTATTTGCATTTGACAATTTACCAGGAACTGAACTTGAGACAGGACCCGCCCAAACTGTCACACGTGGCAATGGCACCCTGGGACCAGCCCATCTCGGCCTTTATCTCTCTAGGCCTCTCCTCCAATATATAATCTGTTGTTATTCTGTCACTGCAAGCAGCACAGCCAGCCCCACTGAGACGCCACTGAAATTCATTAATCTAATTAAATATGTCGGATTGCCCAAATGGGACACCGCTATGGCTTTGCTTCAGGATAAGTGCAGAGTAAGGCTGGGTCCCACTAGAGCCACGTACAGCCGACGTGTGCTAACGGTAGCCTGCTTCATTACACTCTTAATTACCTATTGTTTCTAACTAGTTGGTGGCGTTTTAATGAGAATCTACAGGCAGTTAAATGTAATCTAAATTTTCTAATCTACTGGTCCATTACCAAGGAGTCAAAATGTTATTGGTTTTGTGAGTAATCAGACTTTTAAATGGTGCTGATATCAGTCCCGGAGGGCAAGGAGTGGGGTTCGACTGTGTAATTGAATTCTGTTTTTTTCCTTCTTCCTCTTCTCTTCTCTTACAGGCAGCTGAACGGAAGGGTTTCTGTTGCGGCTGGTTGCTCAGGTCGAGGGCCATGTCTTCAGTTCCGGTCGGATCACAAGGTTTTCTCCCAGATTTCCATGGTGACGCGAGTGTGTGTCCATAGCATGTGTGTATGTGGTGTGATGATGCGTTTTGCAGTGTATTTGTGTGTGTTTGTGCCCTGCCAGCTACCGTGCTCCGCCATGCTGTCACCTGCAGCTAGATAAGCCAAAGGATTTATCGCCCGGTGAATTGCCTTTGAGTGGTGGATAAAATGGCTCCAATACATTCTCATATGAAAACGCAGCGAGGTTAATGAGAGCCAAATTCACACAGGGCTAAATCTATTAGGTGTTCATGGATGGAATCAATCAACATGCACCACACAGGCTGATTTGTCATATTGAAGCATTGCCCGTTTGAATTCCAAAACACAATCTTCCTCTCGCAATGATTCACTTTGATTTTGATTGCCTCTTCATCAAGAAGATGACAGCTATGAACTAATTTTCTCTTCTATCATGTTACACACTTATTAGCTGCGGATGTCCTTGGCAGATGACGGATTCTCCCTTTTTGCGCTGCAGCAGTTGGGTTTTCCTCAGGTCTCTTCACAAACAGCCACCTTGCATCTGTTTTCATTTTCACACTATTTATTTGCATAACACATTGATTCTTGATAGCAAGTCTCACCAACAGAGCCTATTATGTAGATGCTATGGTCTCTGTACCAGTGTGTTGAGTTTACATTAGCACACATAACATAGTATATATATTCCTTATGAGGGGATCAAATTGTAACAAAACAAAGTTAGATTAAATAGTCTGATGAATAGCTATGAGCTGCTTAGTCATAGACCTTCTCAGGTTATAGGCCCCTGGACTTCAACCCAGCTAAACCCTTGCATTAAAGTATTATAGTGCGTTTTTAAAAAAAATGTTAAACTGTATGGGTTTCCTTCTAAAAGTTACGAGTGTTGACACGTATTTCGTATTTCACGTATTTTTTCCTTACAGAATTTAACTTTCTGGAGGACACCACCTGCATGATTCCATGGAAACTTAAAATCATACTTGGGAACATTCTATGTTTTATACCATACTGCGGAAGAGTAAGCCAAAGGAACAATATTTCTATGGAAACAAGCAGGGATAGGTCCTACATATGCCAAATAAGAGTCAGGTATGTGGAGAGACAAGTCCATTCAGAGTAAGGATGCATGTTTTTCCATGTTATTCAAAGCAATAAAAACACAAGCAAAACACATTTTTATTTTAGTGTATTTTTTGGCTAAAAAGTTTCATACGGTGACTTTTAAAGGGATATGCCACCCCCAGGTCAAACTTGGGCATCTCCCCACAGTCCAGAGACTAAAATAAGTGGTGGAAAGCGTTTTCCTGGTCACCCAGCCATTGTCCGAGTCTGTCAGCACTGACCGCCGCGCGCAGCTGCAGCTACTCCGCGTTAGACTGGAGGCTAACGTCGCCAGGGAAAGATTTCGGCCAAAAGGAATTAATTTGCTCGATGCTTTTCCCAATTACTTTCTGTGTAGTGCGCATTCATATCGAGTGCAAATAAATGTGCAAATCAACACGGAGAGCTTGACTTGGTCATTTTGGGTGGGAACTATTTTACAGTGCGGAAAAACAGAGCCGAAGCACACACCATGCTGCGTAACAGGGGAACTCCCAACGTGGTGCGTAACAGGGATTCCCCTGTGTGCTTCGGCTGTGTTTTTCCGCACTGAAAAATAGTTCCCACCCAAAATGACCAAGTCAAGCTCTCCGTGTTGATTTGCTCATTTATTTGCACTCGATATGAATGCGCACTACACAGAAAGTAATTGGGAAAAGCATCGAGCAAATTAATTCCTTTTGGCTGAAATCTTTCCCTGGCGACGTTAGCCTCCAGTCTAACGAGGAGTAGCTGCAGCTGCGCGCGGCAGTCAGTGCTGAGAGACTCGAACAATGGCTGGGTGACCAGAAAAACGCTTATTTTAGTCTCTGGACTGTGGGGAGATGCCCAAGTTTGACCTGGGGGTGGCATATCCCTTTAAGGATGGAGGTATCAAAACAAAGTGACAACACATTATGGTGCTTACGCAATGTAAATATAAAGTACATCCATATACAACTGAAATGCTCAGATTGTTTGGTGTAAGAGAGTCACCCTCGGCCTGGAAAGTCAAATAGTCATTCTTGCAACACAAAACCATCATCATGTCAATCAGAAGCATGCAGTGACTAAAACATAACATTACAAAAGTAAGAGTATTGTTACTTCAACACAATATTTAACTCAAATGGGATTATAAAATTATGATAGTTGTTTTCAAAGATTCAAGGTTCTTTCAAGTACCTTTTAGCAAGTAAATAACAGGTTGGATATCTTTTTCAGTTGATACACTCACTTCCCTTAATGTTTTTCTAACTTTGAATCATTGTAAAAAAATAAATAAATAAATAAATAATAATAATAACAACATGACAGAAATGTGAAAGTAATGATCCTAATTGGAAGTCCGCGGTTCAACACAAGACACATCTTTTACAATCTGTTCTCACAACACTCATGCTTGTTTGACTGTTTCTGCTCAGCATCAACTTCATTATCATTCACTGCTTTTATATTTCCTTCCATCCTTCTCTTGATCTTTTCTTCAATGGCTTCCTCAGGTACCACCACATACAGTATGAGAGAGAGTTGGCAGCCTTTTCTACTTCACATGCAGATCGTGTGATGCCTGAGAGAAAATGTCTAATCACTGTAGAAATAAAAGGGAGGATGCATTTGTCTTGTGTGGATGGTACCTCTTTCTCGGAGCGTTGATGGATGACAGCCTTGGTTTTGAGTGTGCGTGTTTGTCCCTATCACCGCAGTGCAAAGTGACCAGGGACAGGCAGGAGACAGAAAAAGGCTCTGTCCCCAAACTAATGAGCAGCATTATTCAAATAGACTTTGTGTTGTCAGTGCAGTGTGCTGTAGTCCACATAGCGCTGTCACAAATTCACAGATCCTACACTAGCTCATTTTGATGCTACATATGAGAGCACCGCCCATTGGAATTCATGCAGAATGGCACCCAAGCACCTTGAAACTGAGCATTTGGTCACTAGTGTTTAAAGCATCTTTTAAACTTTTTTATTCCTTCCTTACACAGAGACAATAGATTACCTGCCTTCTAGTAGTGATTCACAAATTAAATAAAACTCCTAATGCCATCCCAACGTAAGTCTCTTCATATTTTCAGACTTTAGATATGCACAAAAATATGAATTCCAAGGTTTGCCAGCAAGACAAATTCTCACACAGATCAATCTGATGGAGTCATGTTAATGGAATCCTTGTAAAAGTTGTTGTGTCCTTGGGCAAAACCTCATCCCATTGCCCAATAACCTATACCTACGCAATTTCTTGAAAATCCATCCATCCATCCATTTTCTTCCACTTATCCAGGGCCTGGTCATGGGGGCAACAGTCTAAGCAGGGACTCCCAGACTTCCTTCACCCTGGACACTTCCTCCAGCTCCTCCGGGGGGACACCAAGGTGTTCCCAGGCCAGAGACATTATCCCTCCAGCCTGTCCTGGGTCTTCCCCAGGGCCTCCTCCCCGTGGGACATGCCCAGAACACCTCCTGAGGGAGGCGTCCAGGAGGCGTCCGGAACAGATGCCCGAGCCACTTCAGCTGGCTCCTCTTGACGTGGAGGAGCAGTGGCTCTACTCCAAGCTCTTCCCGTGTGACTGAGCTACTCACCATATCTCTAAAGGAGTGCCCAGCAACTCTGTGGAGGAAACTCAGGGTGGGAACGTAGATTGACCGGTAAATCGAGATCTTTGCCTTTCGACTCAGCTCCTTCTTCACCACAATGGTCCACTACAACATCCACATCACTGCCGATGTTGCACCGATCTGCCTGTCAATCTCACGCTCCCCTCACTCATGAACAAGACCCCGAGATACTTGAACTCCTCCACTTGAGGCAGGGACTCTCCACCCACCTGGAGAGGGCAAACCAACCTGGCTTCGGATTTGGAGGGGCTGATCCTCATCCCAGCCGCTTCACACTTGGCTGCAAACCGCCCCAGTGCATTTTGGAGGTCCTGGTCCGATGAAGCCAACAGGACAACATTATCTGCAAACAGCAGAGATGAGATCCTGTGGCCCCCAAACCGGCTTCTGACTGCGCCTAGAAATTCTGTCCATAAATACAATGAACAGAACCAGTGACAAAGGGTAGCCCTGGCGGAGTCCAACATGCACCAGAAACAGGTCCAGCTTACTGTCGGCAATGAGAACACAGCTCCTGCTCTGGTCATACAGGGACCGGACAGCCCTTAGCAAAGAGCTCCGAACCTCATACTCCCAGAGCACTCCCACAGAACACCATGTGGGACACGGTCGAATACCTTCTCCAGATCCACAAAGCACATGTGGACTGGTTGAGCAAACTCCCATGAACCCTCAAGCACCCGATGGAGAGTACAGAGCTGGTCCAGTGTTCCACAGCCGGGAAAACCACACTGCTCCTCCTGTATCCGAGGTTTGACTATCATTCCGATTCTCCTCCCCAGTACCCTGGAATAGACCTTACCGGGGAGACTGAGGAGTGTGATTCCCCTGTATTTGGAACACACCCTCCAGTCCCCCTTCTTAAACAGAGGGACCACCACCCTGGAGTGCCAGTCCAGAGGTACTGTCCCCAGCCAGGGTAATGAACAAGTCCGCCTCCAAGTCCCCAGCCTCTGCTACCTGCTCAGAAGATGTGACGGTGGGATTGAGAAGATCCTCAGTAGTAAGTATTTCTTCCACCGTCCAACTACATCCCCAGTCGAGGTCAACACCTCTCCACCCACATTGTAAAGAGTGTTGGTGAAGCACTGCTTCTCCCTCCTGAGGCATTGGACAGTTTGCCAGAATTTCTTTGAGGCCATTTGATAGTCCTCCTCCATGGCCTTTCTAAACTCCTCCCAACCCCAAGTTTTTGCCTGTCCAACCACCCAGGCTGCAGCACGCTTGGCCCGCTGGTACCTGCCAGCTGCCTCAGGAGTCCCATGAGCCAAGAAAGACTGATAGGTCTCCTCTTCCAGTGTTCACCACCGGGTTCGAGGATTGCCGCCACAACAGGCACCACAGACCTTACGACCACAGCTATGAATGGCCACATTGAGAACAAAACCCACTCGGACTCCATGTCCTCAGCCTCCCTTGTAATCTGGGAGAAGCTCTCCCAGAGGTGTGAGTTGAAGGTCCCCCTGACAGAGGGCTCAGGGCGCAGGGACGTGACCCTCTCGTTCACCAGGGTGAACTCCGACACACAGCGGCTGAAGTGTGGGGCAATGGCAGGCCCACACCTCCCCGCCGCGGGCAATGCCAGAGAAATGGAGAGTCCAGTACCCCTCAAGGAGTTGGGTTCCAGAGCCCAAACTGTGTGTATAATAATGTTGTTGATGCTTGTATTGTTATTATTATTATTATTATTACTATTTTTGTTATTATTATTATTATTTATTACTTATTACTATTTTTATTATTACTTACTTTATTCTATTCTTGCCTGCATGCACTTTTCTTTCTTGTTCAAACTGTCCTGGAGCTACTCTGGCAAGTAAATTTCTCCTGTGTGAGATCAATAAAGTCTTATCTTATCTTATCTTATCTTATCTTATCTTATCTTAATGCTCAACCTTCCGCACAAGCTTGCCCCCCCCCCCCCCCCCCCCCCAGTGAGGTGACATTCCATGTCCCCAGGGCTAGCCTCTATGTCTGGAGAGCCGGTCGTTGAGGCCCCTGCCTTTGACTGTTGCCCATATCTCCATGCACTGGCCCCTTATGAATCCTTCTGCGTGTGGTGGGTCCATGGGAGGATGGCCCCACGTCGCTCCTTTGGGCTGTGCCTGTGACTGTTCGGTCAACCAGAAGTTGGTGTTTGGCTCCCCTGGTGTTTTTGCCGATGCCCTTCTGTGCTGTGCTCAAGTACTGATCCATGTGCCCACTTATCTTAAATGTGATGATGCCTGACGTGAGCTTCCATGTTGTGGAGAGACAGGTTATTAGCCAATAGTTGGATGAGAGTCTACTCTTTGATGGGTCCTTCAGGATCAGGATCGTACTCCCTTGGGTTAACCATTCAGGGTGAGCCCCATCCCTTAGCAGCTGGTGTATTTGTGCTGCCAGGGGCTTGTGTATGTATTACTATTTTTAATAAAAGTAAAGCATATTTGATTGCACTGAAGCTCCAGCGGCCTCTTTCACTGTGGGATTACACTGCGCGCTGCCTATACACAGTGTCTGTACTGAATCAAACAGCAGGTGTGCACCCATCAAAGGCAAGAGAGACAGCGAGCACAAAATGTCAACAAATAGAAGAATATCACCCAGTTTGTCGATCACACTCAGGAGTCGCATGAAAAAACTGTAGCGGGAGTCTTCAAGGCCCTCCCAGCTGACAGGAGGAGCAGTGCCGGATAAAGAAGGAGGCAGAGAAGAGAAACTAGGCCCTTTACAAAGAACCACCGAGCGAACCCATCTCCAGCTGTCACAAATCATTTCTGCTCAGGAAGTGAGGGGAGGCGAAATGTCAAAATATTTGAATAAATTCCACAGAAGCCTGTAGAGAGCGGGCGGTGCAGAGGGAGAGAGGGGATTGTTGGCACCAATGGGGTAGAGAAGATGAGCGGGCAGGGTGAGAGATGGGAAAAGAGAAGGGTTTGAATGCAAAACAGCTTTCAGCTCTCAGGATGAACAAGGGAATCAAAGGTTGGGCACTGCTAAGAGATTTAGGTTCATTTTAACCTTCTTTGGTTGATTGGTAGATAGTAGATTTTACATTTTACCCAATATGAAAAATAGTAAAAAAAAAAAAAAAATGTTTTGTATTTATTTCATTTAGTAAATACATTTAGTTACTAATTTAGCTAGAATATCAGCTCTTATATTAATTCATCTGGAATACTGATTAAGTGTTTTGGATGAAAAACAAAATAAAAAAAAAACAAAAACAAAAAAAAACATTCTAGGCAAAGTAATCACATATTCATGGAGACAAGCAAGTTGCGGACTCCAGACCAGAAAAGTTAAAGTTGCACCTTTAAATACTATGTAGGCAAGTGGTATTATCACAGTATTTACCTCACTGTTTTAGTTTTGCAATAATTGGAGTAGACTCATCGTAGAAAGTTTTGCAACTCTTAAAAGCCTCTAGTGGATTTGTTGTTCCCTCATGTGGACATACGCTCTCATTATCATTGTTTCCAAGACTCCCACCTTGGCCTCTTCCTATTAATATGTATGACGGCAGGTGAAGAGTGAGTTAAGGACAGGTTGTCGTGATAAAAGCTTTGATGATGCCTGTTTGTTTAAAGTCTCTAAATGTATGTTGTAAATGGGAAGAGTGCATCTCCTCTCTTTGTTTAGATGATGCAAAAAGTGCATTGGAAGTCGTGGGGTCAGTCTCTCCTCTGTCTCTCGGAACACTGTATTTAATTAGGCCTATAATCAGCCACTAAGCACACAATAAAATCAGGTCATCTCTATCTGTTTACCCCACACACATATATAGACTGCAAATTTGCATGTATTTGTTAAAAATACAAATAAACATTTATCAGGCATAAAGATCAAGGTCATGACTCCTCTTCACACCCGATACACTGAAACCAATTAAACTAAAGTTCAGTTGGAGGACGGGCGCTACAAAACAATAGCAGCTGACATCGTCCCCACTATCATAACGCAGAAGTAATTATATTTGTAGATTTCATCATTAAGACTAAAGTGTTTCAATCAGCTGGAAAATGTAAAAGAAAAACACAAACACTGTTGAAATGTGTGGGATCTGTATCGTATGCATTCCATTTTCAGTAACAATTTTGTGGAGGTCGTAACCTTCTTTAAAACTTCATAGTCAACAAAATCTCATCAGACATTTAGTGATATGAATTTGGATAGGGATGTTGAATTAATTATATTAGAAACCACTGAATACAACAGCAATCTAAGGTGGAGTGTAAAGGCATTTGCCTAAAACCAGTCAAATTCTAGTTATCTTTTCCTACTTGAGAGATATGTTGAGTATTAATGCTTTGTTTCCCGGAATCTTCTCTACATTGATTCCTCAATGTGGAGAGCTCAACTTAATCCATGTTACTGAATCCACATGCACAAAAAGTGTGAGTCCCTCTTTACTATGTTATCCTGTGTAAATAACACATTTGTACCACACCTTTTCAAATGCCACTGTGGCTTTACTTCAACTGTACCGTGTAAGTGAATATTTTTCAACAACGGGACCCTTCTGCTGTCAATCATCCACCCAGGCCTGGAATTGCCTGCACTGTTGACATACCTATATGCATAAAACATGCCAAGGTATCAGATACATTTAAATATTTCTGAATAATCAGCATTGAGCCATCTGGCAGTCACTTTTATAATGGCAGTGACCACAGATCTGCCAGTGTTAAATTATACCATTACAATAATATGTTGAGATCTATTTATACATCACATGTTCCGGGTGTATTTTTCCCTGGTGTCAGCTTGTAGGATGAATTAAATAGGACAATAACATATGTGTGCTTATTTCTTAGCAACAGAATCCAATAAGAGGTTATCTGAAGTGCAAGGCTTTCTCTCAGTGCCTCAATCTCAAAGCAGAGTGGGCAGCCATGGCTGGGTATTCTCCAATCCTCCAGAGACGATTCCCCATGTGGTGCTGCTCAAATACAGCTGGGAATGAAGTGCGCACATAAGGCTACAGACAAGAAATATCCAGCCTCAGTGCACCAACAGAGCAGTCGCACAGAGGATTATTTAACTGGCTTTTGACAGCTGGAGCACTGTAGAGGGGCGATTAATGCACACATTATAGTGATAAAATATTTGAGTTTTTTATAATGCAGAAAATAATGTAGCAATTTTTAACAATTTATTTAAATTGTTTTATATAAATTAATTTAAATAATGTCATGACAACCATTTTGACTTTTGTTACAATAGCCAACACATAACATCAGCTTATCATTTTGGGATTACATTCACACACATTATATTTGTGGTCAGTACAAGCAAATTGCATATTGACAATAAAAAAGCACTCAGGGCCTATAGTTTTACCAAGAGGAATTTTACTCAAATGTTTACACAAATGTGGTTGGCCATAATGTAATAACTGTAGTGCATCCATTTCAGAGTAATTTTATTTCACATATAATTTTCAATATTAAATAAAATAATATTTTTTATGTACAGTATTTATTGCAATCTTGCATATTTGAACAAGGTTTGCCTTAACACTTTACATTACAGTAAAAATGTGATTACTTGGGTTCATCAAATTGCACCTATTAAAACCTGTGATCATTTGGCAGCGGTTTCTTTTTCTTGAGCAGTATTGGTAGAAGTCCTTTGTGAGTGTTGTGGTGGGTGAGTCCACTCCTGGATTTGCATGTTAGTGTGCTGGAGCGTGTGCATATGTATGTGTGGCACAGTGGACCAGAACAGCTCTGACAGAGGCTGAGAGCTGCTCGCTGATGCCTGCCTGGAGAAGCTCTGACAGCGCCTTGGCCTGTCAATCATGGAGCATGGCCCACATCCACATCATCCCATCTTGTTAACTCCACATGTAGCTGCCTACTGTTTATACACTGTCTCTGTGAGTATTTGAATCAAAGGAGAAGCATGCTTTGCTTTAATAGGGTTTCTGTATCACAGTCGGATGGGCCTGTTTCACATCAATTCACCAAAAAGTGACCAGATTTTGTATGAGCACTACTAAGACCATTGTAGAAATAGCATTAAAGAAAGACGTTAAATAGAAAAGGTACTTTAAATAACCCTGAAAGCTTAGTTAACACCATTTATTCCTGTAATTCAGCATTATGAGTCAATTATACAAGCTATGATAAAACAGCAATTTTTTTTTAATGATTTACTTTGACATTCATTACTTTGACCTTGGTGCTATGTGCCAAAACATGTGCAGTCGCTATGTCACTATAATCACATGAAGCTTACTTTTATGCGGGGTCTGCCAATTGCTTGTCTCAGTGGACATGTCTCCAATTACAATTTTTTATTGCTGGGGAATAAAATTAATAAATAAAACTGAAACTGAAACTTGGATTTGTGGTATCACATTATTTCCATGCCATGCGTATAGATGTTTAATGCCATACTGTGGAACATTCTAACTTTCCCAAGGACACATCAAGCTTGCTAACCTACCTGAAGACAACTCTCACACTGTCACTGTCGCCCTTTTATATATTCACTTCATCCCCATCTGCTTCACAAATACTGGAAACTAAGTAACATGCAAAATCCACACAGAAAGGTTTCATTTTAAAAAGGGCATATATGTAGTTTTTCTTAAGATGCGTGAAAAGTCCCTCAGTCGTCCAGGTAGAATCCATGATCAAAGGAGAAGTTCAATTTGTCAACTGGACAAAGTTTGTTTGGTTGAAAACGTTTCGCCGCTCATCCGAGAGGCTTCGTCAGCTCATGAGCTGACGAAGCCTCTCGGTTTGTCAAGTTCAATTGACAAATTGAACTTCTCCTTTGATCATATATGTAGTGTCATTTGTATTATAATACCAAGCGATGGGAACATCAGGAAAAAGCAACACGAGTAGATTATTTATTTATTTATTTATTTATTTATTTATTTATTTATTTATTTATTTAACTGATCCACTATATTGTTCCTCCCACAGACTGTATATAGTCTATGATTCTTGCATTACTTCTTCAAAAACTACAAGACCCAGAATCCCATTCGATGGCAAAGCGGATGTTGATCCTTTCCAAGTACGCGACACGAATGTAGCTTTTACGTGCCCTGTGATAGTTCGTTTTATTTTAAGTTTTAGGTAGATTTTCTGTCAAACTGCGTTTAAAGACAACGGATTTGACGACAGTAAGTCACAAGACAGCACTTTAAGTAGTTCAGCTTATCTGTCGCTGATCTGTGATTTTGTTCTTAATGTTTCTCTTAATTTCTTATCTTATTTTTTCTTATTTTCTTATTTCTGGAATGTTTTTCTCCCACTGTCTGTGAAGACGACAAAGGTAAACGCTGGGAATGCGGTTTGGTTTGTGAAATCTTCTTAACAAGAACAGGGGTTTATTATTGCTTATGTATGCATCTTTATTTTATTATTATTATTTTTTCCTCAATATCGTGATTCATTGTGAGGCATTGTGAGGTTTGTGTGCTTTGTGTTACGGAAGTTAGCCTTAGCTGCTATGTTTTGACAGTTCTTGTTGCTGTGAACTGCTAGCTAGCACAATAGGTGGTTTGCTAATTTGCGTGATTCTAATGCTAAAACTAAGGTCATTGTACAGGTGTACCTTAAATAAATTTAAAGATAATCAAGAGGTTAACGGTTCCGTTTGTATGGAGAGTATTTGAAAGGCTATCCATCAGCTTAAGCTAACACTAAAATGACCATTGCGTTTGCTCCTTTAGTTGGCTTCTGTCTGACACAGGGGTCTCCAAACCAGTAGCTCTCCATCCCTTTCCAAGTAGCTCATCAAGGGATTTCTGAATTATACGTATTGCGCAGAATAACTCAAATTTAATTGATTAAATGCATATTTCCATTGTAAATGTATCATTTTTATGCCTAATTTTGTGCACTGATAACTGGATAATGGTTTATGTAGACATCTAACTGTACCCCATCTACGTCTTGCCATGGCTCATATATTTACTTCATTTCTGGCGACCGCTAAAATTAGTACCTCTCTTGCATTTTCGTTTTACAAAAAGTAGCTCACAGGAGGAAGAAGGTCTGACATATATTTTGTCCTGTGTTGATGTCAGCATGGGGTTTACAGTCTTGCTAAGCATGAACATGTACTCTGCATATGCAGTACTGCGAACATATACTGGAAAGTAGAAATACTGTTTTGTGTATGTATAAGTTGATGGTTTGTGGTGTGACTCTGGAAACAGCTAGAAGATACAAGGCTGTATTTAGAAGTTATGTTGTAACTTAAGGCACATAAGGGTCTGTTTTGTTTGCAGTATGTTTAAAATTTAGACATTGTGCTGCCTTAGTGAAATTGTTACTATTACTATTCAGCTCCTAACTGTTGTGTGTTTGTTTCTGCCTAACCCCACAGGTCATGCATGCATCCAGGCCCCTCGTCTGTGCTTTGTACAGCCATCCTGCCAGCGTGCTTCCTATAGGAGCTTTTGTCTCCCTTTAGTCTGCATTTCTCTTCACAGACGTCTGCCTCAGGCTTCCCTATGTTAACTCTTTTGAGCATGTTTTACTATATCTGTCTGCGGCGGCGCTCCAGGAGTGGGACTCGTGGGGAGGCACTGACCAGTCGTCGAGCTGTGGAGTCGGGCCAGAGGGCAGTGTTGCCTGTCAGTGTGGAGGTGGAGCAGTATGCCAAGGAGGTGCTGGACTTCAGCTCCCATTATGGCAGTGAGAACAGCATGTCTTACACTATGTGGAACCTGGCTGGAGTGCCCAATGTTTACCCCAGCTCAGGGGACTTCACGCAGACAGCTGTGTTCAGAACCTACGGCACATGGTGGGAACAGTGTGCTGGTGCCCCACCACCTTTCAGACGCATCCCTAAAGACTTCTACAGCCAGGATTACATAGAGCTAGCATTTGAGGAGCCTGTTTATCCCACCTCTGTAGAAGTGCTTGAGACTTATTACCCAGGAGCTATTGTCCAGATCCTGGCCTGCTCCCACAACCCCTTTTCTCAGAATCCACCCGTAGATGTCAGGTAAAAACATAAGGCTGAAATAGAAAATGGAGTCAATACTCATTTTCTGTTGAATAATAAATATGATATTAGATGAACCATGAAAGTGAGTCAGACTGACTACTTGATATAATTTTGCTGTTTTTAGGTGGGAGGTGCTCTGGTCAGGAGAGCCCACCAAAGCACTCACATCACAAGCACGGCAGTTTGCACCAACTATAAAACACATCAACTTCCCCACTAACCTGCTGCGCCTGGAGGTCAACAGCTCTCTGCTGGACTACTACACAGAGCTGGATGCTGTCATTCTTCGAGGTGTGAAGGAAAGGCCCATGCTGGCCCTCTATAAGATGCCTATTATTGACATTAATGACCTGAGTGACAGTGAAGAGGAGCTCTCTGATGCAGGGGCCCCATTTAGACAAGAGGTCGAGAGAACAGGGAATGGTTACTTTGACAAACTCCCCTATGAGGTAAATGTAAACAAAAATACAAAATTAAATGTAGTGTTGAATATGTTTATTCATTAAAACTTCTGTCATGCAGTTGTACTTGTGATGCTATCCCTCATAGTTTTTTTCTGTTGTTACAAATGCATGTGGCTTTTGATCCATTTGACACTGACATGTCTTCACTGTCTCAGTCATTTTCATACCTTTTAATGAAGAATCTTTCAAAACGGCACCAGTGCTCCTGCCATTTGTCCTCTTATCTTCCCTCCAAACCACTGCCATTAACAGCAGTCTTCACAACTGGTGTGTGTTTGTCTCAGGAACACAATATAGCTATTATCTGTCAGCTGATACCGGCTTCAACACAGTGTATTGTTAATTCACTGCAACAAACACTCACACAAGCACTGTCATTCTTTCTCATCAAGAGGTGCAAAAACATGGTGCAAAACAAGCCAGCTCTCCTCCTCACTGATCCTGCTATCAGTGCTTTGTGTCGTAGATAACGACTATTTAGATGCCTGACACCGGGAGCACAATTATCATTCTCTGCTCAATACTCATCTCTTCTCCTTTTCATTAGTTGTACCTTTCTCTGAAAGCCTCTCATTTACTCTGACCCTCATTGTTTCACCTGTAAACAAATCTTTTCTTTCTCATGTCTCACTTGTAGCTCATCCAGTTGATCTTGAGCCACCTGACCCTGCCAGACCTGTGCCGTCTGGCCCAAAGCAGTAAGCTGCTGCAGCAGCACTGCTGTGACCCTCTGCAGTACACCCAGCTCAGTCTGCAGCCATACTGGGCTCGTCTAAATGACGCTTCACTGGGACACCTGCAAAGTCGCTGTACTCTGCTCCAGAGGCTCAACCTGTCCTGGACCGGCCACAGGGGGGCTCTCACGCTCACAGGCATCAGCAGGTCTGCCTTCATACAGACAGACCACTAATGACCTTGGAGGACTGGCTTATATTTGCAAACACAGTTTGTGAAAAGAAGGACTGAGACGAGTAAATGAAGGCCCATTACAAATATTTTCTACTGTGTGAAATCTACAAATAAATGTCATAATGCATATTATTGTTTCAGTGAGCAACAGTAATGTTTTCTATTCTCATTTAGCTTCCTGAAGGCATGTGGGCAGAACCTGGTGTGCCTGGAGCTCTCATGCTGTCACTTTTTGAATGAGGCGTGTTTGGAGGTCATATCTCAGACCTGTACACGGCTGCAGGAGCTCAACCTGTCATCATGTGACCGCCTCAGCCCTCAGGCCTTTACACACATCTGTAAATTTGCTCATCTGCGCAGGCTGGTCCTTTACAGAACCAAGATTGAGGTCAGTGAGCAGAATGTGTTTCACTCCTTATATTAAAATGAATGATAAAAGCTGGTCTACCATTCAGGCATGATTACAGAGCAGAAACCCCAAACCTCTGCTTGGTGTGTGCTATTTTGAAATGGGGGCTGTATGTAGAGGTTTTCCTTGTAGAACAATTTTCCTGGCACAGACCTGCTCTCGGTGGCTCCTAAGGACACACTCTGTACTTGTTCAGGCTGGGGCAGGTCTTGTGTTAAACCTCGTCTTGTGTTGTCAGCCTTGCATTTCTTCTGCACTTGGACAGGAGGTGGTGTTGGGTTTCTGTGGTGGAGCCAGGCTGCACACTCCAGGTTGTTTATACTGAGGAAGACAGAGGCAGGCTGTGTGTCTGACATCTCGGCTGTCATTGCCCTGTCACCGCTCTAATTAAATGGCTGGCTTTTGCCGGAGAAAGGCGTTTATAAAGATGCCAGCGACAGAGTCAAGCACGTGCACTGCAAACACACTAGAGGCTTCCGCTTTCATGTCTGACACTTTCTCTGCCACTGAGGTACATGTGTTGGCAGTTGTAGAGTTGGATCCCATATCTCTATCCAAGCTGTATGGCCACTGGAGACACTCCCGTGGCTGAATGTGTGAGGGGATGCAAAACAGTGTGTTGTATTAAATTCCTCTACCAGTGGCAGGGAGACATTTAACAGATATGACTGGTCCAGTGTATGGAATAAATTCATGTTTATCTTCATTTTGCTGCCCCCACATCTCCCCATAGGTAGGAGTGTGCAATGGGACGATACATTTGATCTGAACTCAAAAGCTTACTGAATAGTGACTTTGTCATCCTTTATATTACAAAATTATTTGTAATTGGTGTAATGGGGTAGTGTTCTTAAACTGTAGTACCCTATGGTAGGGTGTACAAAATGAATAATAAAATAATTTGTGAGGCCTTATAGTACAGATTATGTATTGTGTGATTTATATCGTACATAGTAAGTTAAAATCTTTGTTATGTCTCTGTTGCAGCAAACCGCTATCTTGAGCATCTTGACTTTCTGTGTGGAGCTGAGACATTTGAACCTTGGGAGCTGTGTGAGGGTATGAACTTCAATGAAAATACATATAATGCAGCCATAAGAGAATTGTAGTAAGCATGTAGAATCAGCAAGCCGGAGTAGTTCTGCTTGAATTGGTGTAACAGCATAGCATAGGTAGTCTAATGTTGACTTGACAATATTTCCTCTTTTAAAGTTTTAATATCTCTCCACTGCTAATGTTCAGTGTTGGCTGTCTTGGCATGGTCCTCTCACTGGTGTTTGGCTGTTAAATTGCATTTCTCTCCTTTTGTCTTTGGATGAAAGGCTGAAATATGGCCAACATTACCTGACACCAAAGAACAATAACCATGTTGAACACAAATCAAGTCTTGAAAAACTTTTTGATTTAGGTGGTCTCAGAGGTCTGTTCTCAGTCTGTTAGCTGGCTATTGTGCCTCGGACATGTCAGCCCAGTTAATCAAGTCACATAATCGCTACATTTCAAATTTTTTAGACAAAAATAGCCAAAGGCAGACTACTTCATTTTGTTCTCAGAGTTATTTTTTCTCCTCAGTAAAGTACAGAAGTTTTAATTGCCACCTTTCTTTTCTGAAGATTGACGACTATGACGTTGTTGCCAGTATGCTGGCCACCCGCTGCCACTCACTTTCCTCTCTGGACCTCTGGCGCTGCCGAAACCTGACAGACAGAGGACTGACTGAACTCGCCTCTGGCTGCAAGTAGGAAATGTCAACCTTCTTATGACAAATATGAACCACTTAATATAGTCTTTTATCTTTTTGATAGTTAATATGTGTTATGTGAACATATAAACTGTTGAAACCCTGACCAATATTTTTTTTTCTTTAAATAATGAATTTGATTTCAAAATGTAGACTAAATGCCGAAGGACGCTGTTTATGCATAATGTCCATGTACTTTTTTCCTGTGATTTCAAGACATCACCGGGAAAAAAACGTATTTTTAAAACTATACTGTACATACTTATTGTGTAGTATTCTCATTTTGTTTTTCAAAAGGCTTTACGCTTTTTTTCTTTGGAATAGTTATATATTATAATTATATATTTATTATTGTCTGTAGAGCTTAACAATTACATTCAATATAGATTCATGTTATGTATTTGATCAACCAAAAACTAAAACAGCTTAAATATGCAGTAAAGTGCTAGTCTTGTACGTTGCCAGGATGCTGGAGGAGCTGGACCTGGGCTGGTGTCCCACTCTCCAGAGCAGCACTGGTTGTTTTCAGCAGCTGGCCCGAAGTCTGCCCCGGCTCCGTAAACTCTTTCTCACTGCCAACCGCTCCGTGTGCGACTCCGACATCGAGGAGCTGGCGAGCTGCTGCCCCTCTCTACAACACCTCGACATACTTGGTAAACACCTGCCTGACATCATATCAACAATACCTGTAGAACCAAATATTATTGCCAAGTATTTGTATAAAGGACAGTTTCCTGCACAGCTGGCATGATCCGCTATTAAACAGTTTTAGTATGTTACCGTATTTGGGGAATGTTTCTGAAGCACAAAGTTATGTTACACAAGCATACATTATTATATTAAAATGTAATTTTGTGCTTCTGGTCCAAAGCCGTGATAAATGGTACAGGAGAAGTACCAGTCCTGTATGCAACAATAACATATGAAATTAACGACTGGTGTGCCTGTGAGAAAATCAGAAAATCTCAGTCACTAACAATATAGTAACTGAGATAAGAGCAGTAATATCACCTTCTTTTATCCAAATTTGAACATTTTAACAAACTTTCTGCATGTTGTTGTGTGTGTGCTCATAGGTAAACAGTTGACTGAATGTGTATCTGTTTAGGGACACGTCTAGTGAGCCCTGCTTCGCTGAAGAAACTCCTCCAGGCCTGTCCTCAGCTGTGGCTGTTGGACGTCTCTTTCTGCTCCCAGATCGACATGCGTGTGGTCCAGGAGCTCTCCGGACAGTTCCCCAATGTGTCCATAAAGAAGAGCTTTACACAGTGATCCCAGAATCTGCTAACAGCAGGAGGTTAGTGGAGCAAGGGTGCTTATCAGCGGACACTGCCTGGACAATGACAAGGCCAGTGGATTGTTGAGTACCTCGGGTTTTACATTCAGTAATTGAATGTAATTGACTCTTTAGAGACAATTTTAGTATAAACAACTGGCTCAAAAATAATTTTTCTTAAGTAAAGTTGATGGTGATTTGTCCTGGAAGTAATTTCACATTATCAATAGGAGTACATAAATAAGAAGAGAGAAGCATGAAAGCACTCATAAATAGGATAAACAGCTATGCTTGCAAATGTTCAGATGGTGCAACAACTTTGTTCATGAGAGTCAGATCAAGGCATTTATCAACATCGCATTCTGTGATATTGTGGCAATGTGGACTCCTTCTCTACAATGTACCATAAATATGTCTGAATGCTTTGGCAAACGGTTGAGTTCATCATTTTCCTGCTTATTAAATCAGTCTTGCTGATTGAAATTAAATTGTATTTAAAAAAAATTTGAGTATGCTGAAATACTAAAAAATGGAAAATGTGGAAAAGTGGAATGTGTTTTGCCAGTGAAATTCAAATTGAAACACGATGACACACAGATGTGATGATTATACAGTAGTCACACCCATTATTATTCATTGGATTTAATGATTTTTATGAAAAAAGTAAGAATAAGCTATCATGTGCATTACTTTTGTAATCAAACTAAAATAATTTCACTTTTCCATATCTATCTATCCATCTACAGTGGTACCTCACCTTACGAAAGACCCAACATAAGTTACGAAACGCCTTCACGTTAAATTTTGGTCTCCTGATACGAAAGAAAATTCAAGTTACGAAACGCGAAATCTCAAAAATTCAATTAATGCGCGCTCAGATGCACGCCCCGAAACGTAAATACACTTTATCAACACACAAGGGGTTAGGTTCCAGAGGTGGCCCGCGGTGGGAGAGGTCCGCGAGGTAGGACAACTTTGTATTTTGCAATTGTTCTACATGTTTTAGGGCTGTAAATGCCTCACCACACACATTATACGCTTTTCTCAGACTGGAGTTGGGCTTTTCTCGCATTTCTCTCTCGTTTGA
Organism: Paratrypauchen microcephalus; assembly: GCA_036785185.1. Classification (NCBI taxonomy): domain Eukaryota; kingdom Metazoa; phylum Chordata; class Actinopteri; order Gobiiformes; family Gobiidae; genus Paratrypauchen; species Paratrypauchen microcephalus. Next base: position 19,085,651 of record JAVJIX010000002.1, read on the forward strand.
ACACTCGAACTTTCATAGATTTTCAACGGAATGTGTTGATAGTGAAGCGTGGGGGGAGACGGCTCAATATAGCGCCGAACGTGCGAGGGGAGCGGAGACACAACAACACATCATCAGTAGGGTAAAACTCACCTGTCTCACGACGGTCTAAACCCAGCTCACGTTCCCTTAGTGAGTGAACAATCCGACGCTTGGTGAATTCTGCTTCACAATGATAGGAATAGCCGACATTGAAGGATCAAAAAGCGACGTCGACACAGCGCAAGGGCGCGAGTACACCGGGACTGCAGGCGCGGGATGGAGCCACGGTGCCCGGACCGTGCCTCCTCCTCGGGGCCGAGCACGTGCGGGCCGAGCACGGGGTGATTTATTCTTGGTCTGGTCCTGGTCCGGTCCTGGTTTAGTCCAGGTCCAGTTCAGGTCTAGACCAGGTCTAGACCTGGTTTAGTTCTGGTCTAGACCTGGAAGTCACATAGAACCAGAGCCCGCCCCGAGCGAGACCCCGCGGTCTTTCCCGCCGATAGAGCACCTTTCTCGGCCTGTTAGCTCACAGTGTTGGCGCCCCGGCTCTGGAGGTCAGATAGAAGCAGAGCCCGCCCCGCTCTTATTCCCGCTGAAAGAGCGTCTTTCTCGGCCTCTTAGCTCTAGCGTGGAACACGCAAGGTGCGCGGAGACACGAGCAACGCACTCATCCAACGGCACTGCCATGTTATAATAATAACAGGTCCAATCCAGGTTTAGTTCTGGCCAGACCTGGTTTATTCCACGTTCTTTTAGCCCTGGTCTAGTCTCTTAGCCCGTCAGGACGCAGAACACAACGTTACACTATAAAAAAAAAAGTTACACTATAAAAAAAACAACAACCTTGGAACGGATCAGGCTTTTTCCATTGAAATAGCTACTCAACTTACGAAAAATTCACGTTACGAAACCACTTCTGGAACTAATTAATTTCGTAAGGTGAGGTACCACTGTATTATTAAACTCAATCTGTGAATGCCTTAAATTTAGACCTTGATAAACAAATGGCAAAACTGTTCTTCCAAAGCCGCTGTAACAGTTTAAACACTAAAGACGTATTGTGACCATTACTCAGGGGTTAGACCTTATATTTTGTTATTTTTTTTCCTCCTAAAACCAGCACGTTACAGTGACTTGAGTTCACTTTGTGTTTACCTGCTGGCGGAGTGGCATTACTACAACACAAAGAACATACACAGGTGTTGAGTTGGCACTGATTTTATTGTCTTTGAGTCAATGTGACTTAAAAAAAAAAAACTGTTGTATTAAAATATACAACCTCTTTCTTTGAAAAACAAAACTTGAACTGAACTTGAATTTCTTTTGAGGAAGTTAAAATAATGTTTGTGCCTTATCTTTGGAATGTGTTGCTTTTGGAGTTGAAATTGTAGTGCTTTATTTTATGCTGTTTAACCAAAGTTGAATGTCACATACTGTCTTTCATCTTTGTCGCTTTGTATCCAAAATGTGGTATATTTATTTTTGTGTGCTTTATTTAAATCAGTATTTCATGTAAGTAGAAATATAATATAATTTGGTTATTCTATTGTTCTTTTGTAAACTTTGATTTGACAGAATTAGCATTCAATTCACATTCATCCAACAACTGTCTGTTCCTACTTCTTGCGTAAAATCATTTTGGCTTAAGTTTAGATTCCATTTTTTTTCCCCCTAAAGTTAGCTGCTAGTTGTTAAAATATAAATATTTTAGTTTTCTGTGGGAAATGGTTATAAACAAAGTAGGATTGGTGGCTGAATGCTGTGAGCTAAGCCTTGTCTGTATTCTTCATCCACTTCATGATTATTATTTTAAGAATCTCAATCATGTCTTGAACCAAATATTACTACTATTTGGTTGTCTCCTTGTATTTGTAATGTATTTATGCCTATAAACACATGTTGTCACTGGCCTTCTTATGGTTGCCCACATGTGTGACTTTCTAAATAAGTGAGCCACTGATTTTAAATAAATGGAAAATGATAATTGCTGCTAAGGAATCTATTTTTCTTCTTGTGTATAATCCACTTGGAGGGTTGAGCACAGTTGGAGCCTTGTCCGGTGACCGTATTTCTACTGTACTGTAAATATTATTATTGTAATACAGCTAGGGCTTCAAAAGTACAACAGTAAGTGTGAACAAGTGGCAAGTACATTCACAACTAGCCGTGCGATTACTCAACATGACTGATTCGCTAGTTATTGTGGAATGATCCTTTTTCTCTCCCTTTAACCCTCTGCCATTTTACAGTCTATTAATACCAGCGGGAGAAGTGGCATTAGCCTGTCTTCTTAACGACCTTTTAATGAATTGTTTATGCCTGGTTTAATGATGTATATTGTGGCCCTGTAATGTGCCCTAATCGCGGCGAACGAGGCTGAAGTATTAATTTGGACTGCCTCCCCAATGATTATTCTTGCTTATGCTGGTGTGGCTTTACAGATGCAAGACGTGATTCATAGCAGCTTGATTTCTGGCTGTCACGGTCCTCTACAAGCCTGATATATCCAGAGGGGATCTGCGGCAATTAGTTGAACGTTTTATTTATCTTTCAACAAGCTTACACACATACAGAGAGAACCCGGGGATGTCTCTGCTTAGGGAATAAATGGATAGAAATGCAGAACCTGAATAATCAATCTTACATTAAACGCAAACCAGGGAGAGGGTTGAGGGTCGGTGCAAGGTTCCTGTCCATCTCCCCTTTTCTATCAACCACAAGAGATGTTTGTTGATGTACTGTACCTCAGTGAAAATGGTCTGCGGCGTATCCAAACTTGCCCCAGGGAAGTCCAGACGTGGTACCAGTCATTCTCCAGCTTGATACTCCCCCTTTCTGAATATACCTCATCAAATGTAATAAGTGAAGCTCGTTATTTGTACTTTCAAATGACAGACTGGACCCTTTTAAACATGCATAACTAAGACAAAACCCATTTTTAAGTCATGTGAACCAGTCTTATTCCTCCATCTATTTTTAGTGTAATAATGAACCCACCACATTAGCCCGGCACCATAGCATCATCATGTTTTCTTTACAAAGATATCAAGAATGTCACAGTAGATTTTCTGCAGATCCGCCAATGTAGTTTTCAGTGCTGTTGCTCTTCTGTATTTTTGGCTACGTTGAAATCCAGAAGGATAAAAGTTGCAAACAAAAGATAATGCCTGTAACATTTACGCGTCTTGGATTGAGATCGATTTATTTGTGAAACAACAACCCTGTGTCTTATTGTCAGCAAACACCCACTCTTTCTAAGTGGCATTTAAACGTGTCATACTTTAAACTTGTTTTGTACAAAAACCGTGTTTGCGATCGCTTTGTTTTACTTGGTGAAACAAATAAGTAGTAAAACCTGTGGCATTTTAAAAGGCATTTGCTGTTTCTTCACTGATTTTTTTGTGTGATTTACAAATATATAGTGTGATTGGATTTGAATGGCTATTGCAAATCTATGTTGTCATTACAGGAAATAACTTGAATAGACTTGGTTCAGTTCTTGTTAAGGATTGGGGTTTTATAGAACATAAAGGGAAAATGAGTCACACACTCTTTGTGGTTTGAGAAGAATTATATGCTGAAATCACTACACTAAAAATAAATCTTAAAAAAAAGTGTAGGGCTGTATAGATTAGTTTAAAGAATAGAGAGAACATGCATGATGGGCCCACCTGGTTTGGACCCCAATCCCAAGACCCCTACTACCCCCCTGTCACCACTGACAATAGATGTGCAACCAAGCAATATGCCCTGTCACACTGTCACGTGTAATGGGTTTCTATTCTTTTTTCCTCTCTCTTTTTTTTCTATCTAAAACTGAGAAGCCATTGTGTTTTTTAAATCACAACAATCCCAGGCACCTTTTGTGAGATCACTTTAAGTTAAATCTGAACTTTTCACTTAAGAGTATTTAATATTAATTCAATCTTCATAGTGTTTCTACTTTTTTCCATTCAACATTTTATTTAAATCACGTGAGTTGACTCGAAATGTAAATCACAAAACCGTGGAGCACTCACAAAAAACAAAAAAAACAAAAACAAAACCCAGCACCAGTGAAATGTCCGCGCCAGAGGAAGAGGAGCGTGGATCACAAACAGGCCGTGGCACAATTATAGCCTGAATAATTACGTGCTGAAGAGGAGACACGACGCGCCCCAGTGATCAGCAAAGTTCATGTGAAGTTATAATTAAACAATAACTCGTTTACAAATGAACGCACACCAGCATTTGTGTACTTAAGTGTGCGCTGCGTAATTAGCCGCGATGCATCTGAGCGAGATTGAAGAACAACAATGTCAAATGGTGGAATTATATTGAGCTTGTATCTGTGGCAGACTGTGTGGGGGAGAAGAGGAGGACACTGATGGAGACAATGCCAGCCACTCACATTGGCACCACTGATTGCATTTTTATTTTATTTTTTTATGTGGACAATTTTGTGTTGGTACTTTTGGAGAATCTGTGCCATGAGTTTGTTACCTGCTCTGAGTTAAAAAGACTGAGAAAGAGCTGAGCCTTGCATTCTTTTTGTTCTGAAATTATTATATTAATTGTTGAAAAGTTGAACATTTCTTTATTGTGACCTCATATTTGATACTGTATTTTGTATTTTCTATTTAAATCTGATTGTACATATATATTTATTACCATTATCTTATGTATATTATTGTGTCCCATCTGACACAGGTCTATTGCTCTTTGGTTGCTATTCCATCTATTTTTCTTTTTGTTCTTTTACCCTCTGTTTTATATTGTATATTATATTTGATGAGTGAGCTACCATACCCAAAACAATTTCCCTTGTGGATCAATAAGGTTTGTCTGTCTAAGTAACAAAAGATAAATGTAATATTTTTGCCCATATGATTTTATTTGGGTGCCATATTTTTGTTGTGTAATTATGAAATTAATGATCAAATAATGATTTTGCAATGTGATTAGTTTTTGTTTTAAATTGGAATAAGTCTATCATTTAAATTAATAAAACATTAAAAAGCCTTCTTTGCACACACCAAATCTGCCATTATCTGTAAAGACCAGTGTAAGTTCAATTCATTTGTCACACAGTTTCAAAAACAATCTCACAAAATCTAGCAGAGATTAGACCAAAACCCAATTGAATAATATTTGCCTGGATTTTTAGACAGTTGAGTCACAATATGTAGCATTATCTGCCATTACACTTTGCTTTGTCACTTTCTTCTAACAAGCTGCTGAATGTGTTTTCTTTTTTCAAATATTGTTGAAAATCTGCACCTTCTGAAATGAGTGTATTTCAACCTACATTTAAAACATATTGACCTTTAGCAAGAGGATAACCTTTTTACTCTCAAGTGCCACTTTATTGTGACACCAGGGGACTCTTTCTAAACTGTGAGGCTTTTGGATTTAAAGATAAGATATGGATTTCTATATATTTTTGGCTACTGTATTCTGCAGCCTATTTGGCGTCCAATTCTTTCCAAATCAAACACTGATTGCTTTAAATAGCCTAATTCTACGAGATGAGATTCTGTCAAACTGACCCTTCCAATTGTTCATCTGTGTAGGACCATTCATATCTCATTTGAACTATCAGCCTCACATCGTTACATTTTACTTTGCGGTTATCTACGTTGGGTAATTAAATTAAACCTCGGGACACACTATCCTACAGGCCTATTTGTGTCCATCTGCAGTAACAATGTACAAGTGAGTATTGTGCTGCCACTAGATGGGGATAGAACACTGACTAACCCTGCTTCACCCTGAACCACAACACTTGGATCTATGCAGTAAAACGCAGTGGGAGCCTGCTGGGAAATTCGGAGTCACCTAAATAAAAAGGTGTAATTAGCACGACGCGCTATTAATTACATCTGTTATAGAGACGATGAAGGGCGCCAGGCCGCACTTGTCTGATTTGTGGCCTCTCAAAGTGCTCTCCAAACATTACAGGCCCAATCTGATCGTGTCACCTAATGCCAAGCACCCAAAAGGAGCTCAGATAGGCCTGATCCTGAGACTGAACACTAAATCTAAAATCAACTAACACAAACTCTTTTAATGTTTAACATAAAGACAGGCATAATAGCATCAAGTTGTAGCTACAGAACGCGTGGATGGGACAATAAGCTGACCATTTTGTCCGGTAATAAAATAATAATGGGCAAACAAATAGTGCGCAATCAGAGGTTGGTTCTTAAATCTCAATTGATTTGTTTTTTGGTGCGTTTGAGGGTTTGCATGATAGAGGCTATAGGCCTACCTGCACTGACATAAATGTATCACTGGTGAAACGGTGGGAAAAACAAATAAAAACAAATAAAACAAAACAGTGTGTTCTTTCACATGGGCAAAACACCTGGGAAAGGCCAGTGCCATTTTCAGTGGGCCCAGGCCTCCACATTAACACAACGTGCTATTGATAAATGTGAAAGTTGAATAAACAGCCTACATGTCTAGTCTCCTTTACTACTTTACATTTGGATATTTTCGTCTATAAAAAAGTTACGCATTCTGGTCACATTTGAAATATGTCAAAATAGTACGCCACCATATCTACGTTAATTAGATATGGTGAATTGTGTATTTAGATACACAAAACACCGCAGAATCGTATTAGTAAAGATAGTATTTAGTCGCAGATAAGGTGTTTATCTGTAAAACAGCTCCTGATGATTTGTTTGGTTCTGCGTAAAACATGATATTTCTTTGTTCGTTGTTCTTTTACGCACGCAGATTTGACTGCATAAACCAAAAACATTAAAAGCTCGGGATGGTTTTGGAGCTCGGGTTGGTTTGGAGCTCGGCATTGGTCCTTACAGAAAGCCGCAGATGATGACAGATGTGCGCTTGTTCTCAGTCAGAGCTGTGGAGCCTGAGCAGCCCGGGGCAGGAACAACACATCACGGCATTACAACGTGCCATTCATCAGCCTCACTCTCCTCCAGCAGAAGAGATGCATGGCACCGCAGCTGTCAAACTACAGCGAGGCTCACACCGTGGAAATGAACATATAATAAAAGGCTTTAGTTTGGAAAAAAGCTGTTTAATATCAACCCCATCATTTAAAAATGTGCAAGTCCGTAAAGTCCGTGTGGCGCAAGATGAGGCACCTACAACAGGCGCTTCTCCCAGTGCTTCCTCAGCCCAAGTTCATCCGGTGAATATGACAGAGCCTAAATCACCCAGAAAACAACAAGGCAATGCTGATTGCTACAGCTCTACGTGCCACACTTTCCACTGAACCAGAATCTAAAATTAAAGCTACTGAGGATTGGTTTTGTGTTCGGCATGGGGGAAATGACGAAGACAAAGGCTGCGACAGATTGTCCCTGGATCTCTGCGCAAAACCAAACACAAATCTCCGGAGAAAAGATGTATATACATTGAACTGTGGCGCTCCATGTGACGGCTTACTGGCAGTTCGCGTCTGAAAGTACTAAATTAAATATCTGTCTCTCTGTGTTATGCTAAAAACAAAGCATAACCATTCCCATATATATTTGTGTCATCTATAAAAGCAATAGAATAAATTACAGTCTCAGTAAAAAAATAAAAGGAGGAAAAATGGGCAAAGTAAATCAGGGTATTACCAGGTACAAAGCAGCTAAAAACGAAACGGCCAAAATGGGATGCCAGAAAAACACCAGATAAACATCTAGTTCAATATTTTTGATCATATGCTTCTGTTTTTCATTTATGCACTTTTATTCGGGGCCTTGTTTTAACCCTATCCCTCATGTTTATATTTATCTATTTAAGCAATTATTTTACTCAGTAACAATATGAATTAAAATGTATCAATTTCTATAGCAAACATTACTTAAAAAATACAAAATAAATAATAGTTTGGACTGCTGCGATTTTAGAACATTGCTTCCGTGGATGTTTTTGACAGACCGTGCATAATGCACATTACAACAGCAAAGATCTGTAATTCGCATTTATTAATATGCAATAACATTGCATAAATATTTATTTTAGCTCGTAAAGCATTTTGGCATGTATATGTAAAAACTAGCATCTTGATAACGACATGACAAATTAACAAATCAGACTGTACTGAAAATTGGTCACATTGATTTAAAATCCTCAGATAAAACATAACGGTGTCAAGGTTATTTAGGCAGATCAAATATAATCTACATTTCAGTGGGATGATACCTATAGTTTGTTGAATACAAAATAAAAAAAATATATTGTTGTAAAGAAAATTTTAAAAGTGCTCCAGTGAAGAAAAAAAAGAAAAAGGGAAAGGAGACTTATAAAAAGTTATACAATATTTACAAAAGTGAATCCAGATGCTCTGAGAGTTTTAATAGCCCTACGTCCCTCTACTGTACCATCATTAGTGGTGTATGGAAAAGTTCCAGATAATCCAATCGCAGGGAGGAGGGGCCAATAATCAAGGCTTTGTGGCGTGAAGGTATAGTGGTCTTTTTGTCTGATGTGGGAAAGGTCATAGACCTTTCTCTCACAATAATAATAATAATAATAATAATAATAATAATAATAATAATAATAATAATAATAATAATAATAATAATAATAATAAATACACTGTATGACCTGCACGTTCCTCAACGCTGCTCCTGGACTGACATTTGGGACCCAGGTCGTTGTCCCTTAGCTGGACACCTTTAGAGGCTTCTACTCCACTCAATTAGCGACCCCCTACCTATGCCCTCCAGACGCCCACTAGTCACTGTTGGGCGCCATGAAACTAATCGCCATTTTCACTTTTACGCACAACCAAAATATGAGCAGGATGAAGTGCAGGGGGTAGAGACGGCTAAGAAACGCACCTATACCTTCAATTTAAGTGCGCACACACTCCCTCCCTGTTTAGTCAGAATGCACAATAGGGGCAACACCTTGAAACTGCGTCGACTCAAGTCACAGTGCTGGGCATGTATCCTCAGAGAACAGCGCGTGTCCCCACCAGAAACCCAGATGTACTTTACTGCATCTATTATACATAAAACACCCACTATTTCAGTCATAGTCCAGTGGTTTACATATAACCTTGAGGATAAATAAAAACAAGGGACGAGTCCTGGAGTCCGCGTTCACTGGACCGGTGTCTGGACCCCGTGGTGCGGTGGCGTGTCCCCGTACACATCCTCGCTCCCGGGCAGCGCTCCTCCCGGGGGCGTCATGCGTTTCTCTTTCTGTCTCCTGTTACAAAACCAAACCCGAACTACTTCTTTCTCCAAGTGAAGACTGTCCGCCAGGGAGATAATTTCCGACGCTGCTGGTTTTGGGCACTTCAGAAAATGGCTCTCCAAAGCTCCTTTTACGCTTACCTCAATCGAAGTCCGTTTTTTTCGTTTCCTTCCTTGCGCTGCTATTTTGTCTAAGCTCGTGGGGCTGCCCGACGTAGAGTCCGCCTCTTCCAGCCACTTGTTCAACAGAGGCTTGAGCTTGCACATGTTTTTGAAGCTGAGCTGCAGGGCCTCAAACCTGCAGATAGTGGTCTGGGAAAACACATTTCCGTACAGAGTTCCGAGTGCAAGACCTACGTCCGCCTGCGTGAAGCCAAGCTTGATCCTGCGCTGTTTGAACTGTTTGGCAAACTGTTCCAAGTCATCTGACGTCGGCGTGTCCTCGTCTGAGTGTTCGTGGTGGCTCTGCGGCCGGTGCTGGTGCTGATGTTGGGACTGCGCGTGCGAGTGCTCGCTGAGATGCGGGCTGTGGTGCTCTTCGTGACCGTCTCGGAGGCTGCTGTGGTGGGACATAGCCTGACCACTGCCCGGCAAAAGCCCGTTGACACTAAAGCCCGGCTGGGAGTAGATCAAGCTCTGACCGTTTGTGCTCGCCATGCTCGGAATGTGCGCCGCGGTAGTGGTCCTCCACGCGCGCGCATCGTGATGGTTCCCGTGATGCACCAGGTGGCGCGTTTGATGCTGCAGGTTGCCACTGGAACTGTTGGTGTGCATGTCCTCTCTGGCACCCTGCACCGTGGGCTTGATGTCCTGTTCTGCCCACGGTGTAGCCTCTCCGTGGGACAGTGCCGTGATCCACTGGTGCGCGTGGCTCAGCGCGTGGCTGTTGGTCTGCAGCGGGTAGTCGCCCTGCAACAGGCTTTGTGCGTCCCGGTACGCCGTGGCTTGCTGCATGCCGCCGGGCTCCGCGTGCACGATGGACGCGCTGGACGTAAGGATGCTGTAGTGGTTAGACGCTGCGGTCGCCATGACTCCCGGAGCCGGACTGCTTGCTCTTACGGAAGCCGCGTCGCATTTGACAGAGCCTCTCTGCCACAGGCGGCTCCCAGGCGCTCTGCCAAGCGGACGCCAAGGCGCACCTGGACTGAGCCCCACCTCCTCCGCGCTCATTGGATGTTGGAGCGTGATGGACGTGGTTACCAGGAGCAACCGAGTGGCGATTGGCTGCGGGGGTGTCTCCGCGAACACTAGGGTCTTTGTTGGAGAGGTGCGAGTTGGGGCTCCAGTGGAAGTAAAGCTGGAAAGCAGCGTGGGGCGAGGAGCGCACGGAGCTGCGGGTGACTGTAAAGGCACAGCTGATTTCCTTTGATGTGGTCAGTTTCCAGCACCATGCTGGAGCTGCAGGACTGTCTGACCCGGAATCTCTGCATGGACTGAAATCTGGATGTTCTGTCTAAGGTTCTGATCATTGTGTGTTACGTTCTTATAATGTGCATAAACTTGTTTTTGTAATTTACAGGCTAAAGATAACTTATTTATAAATCATCATAGAAATCAGACCTTTTCCATTTTTGTTTACAAAATTATGCTGAATTTTTGGATGAGCTGTTTTTCACTGTATATTTAAACATTGTTACTGTTTATTTAATAAAGCAGTCAGAAATTGGTCAGATCCACAAAGATCAATGACAAAAACTGTTATATAGACTAAGCTCTTGAAATTAATATAATGCCCCATAACTGAGTAAAAATTGGACCAATAATTAGTTGTTACTAATAAATACCTGTTTGTTTATTACATCATAAGCCTATTGTAAATCTAAAAATACAAATCTGATAAAACATAATTCACAGATTTTAAAAGATATAGTTAATACCATTGCTCAAAGAGTAAACAGATTTAGTTGACAAGGCTTTTTTTTTTTTAACAAATCCAGAGTTTACAGCATCAAAGCCGGTTTTGAGGACCTCTGAGAGCTATCCATGATTCTTTAAATTTCCAAAGCCCTGGCCCAGCTGCTGTATGTGCCTACAGCTCATCTTCAGAGAGAAGGGACAGACTGAAGTGAAGAGGCGGATTAGACCAGGCCCTGAGTACAGACCAGTCCAGAGCGGGGCAGCTGTCGTCCCCCAGCGTTAGCTTTGAGGACGGGACATTGTCCAGAGAGGGGACATTCCTAGCTGGGCACTGCTGGTTGCCATAGGGAGAGGTATAAATGAAATGAGGGCGTTGGTGTGGCTGCAGCTCCCCCTGCTCCAGGACAGTCTAAAGACCTCTTTTTAGAAAGACTCTGCAGCTAGGACAATGCCTTCTCCGGGGCAGGGGGAGGAGGGGTGAAGAGAAGCACCCCTCGGTACTATGAAGGCCAAAAAACTGAAAAAAAAAGGAGAAATCTTTAGCTCTCTGCTCAAAAACTAATACAAGTAGATCACGAGTAAATTATAAAGACCTTTAAAAATCAAACTTTAGAGAAACCTATATAAGCAGTGCAAATTATAACTTACATTAACCAGAACAATTAAATCTAAAAGAAGTAAAGCAGCAAAAACTGGCCACAAATTAAAACTATACATCAATGACGACAGAGCTTCAGTCTCAACAATTCATGACTTCGGAAATAAACGTATGCAAATGACTTGAACTGTAATTAGACATTTTATTTAATAACACACAGCTAGCATTAAAATTAAAGGCACAAAAAGTAATTATCACAGAGATATTTTGGAAAATAGATGGATAAATGGAGAAAAAAAAGAAAGTGAGCTTTAGGGCTTATACAATAATTTTCAAAGTTCAAATGTTATACTTGGATAGCATGTAAAGCACATTTAGCAGTGGTAAAGTACAATTTTATGTGCCCAAACATTGTATAATGAAAGGAAAAAAGTCTGAAATTCACAATCATAAAATTTAAACTTCACAATGACACAATTTTCATTTGATTTTATTTTGTATGGTCAACTTATCACCAGTTGGCAAGATAATTACATTCCCCAAATCTCTATAAATACAAGTGTAGTCTTAAAAAAGTAAAATGTTTTTTATTTAACTGTTCCAGAAGTTGTGTGTCTGTTTATAAAGTCATGATGAGAAACTGAAAACAATGATTTTACCTGTTACTGTAGCCACTGATTTAAAGCTCTAATTGGACCTTTAATGCATCTAATTTTACAGACAATCCTGTAAGAACGCAGCTGCGCTTAAAGGGAAGTGCTTGGTTTAAGTCAAAGTGGGAAAAGTTTCTAGCCACGGCTCAGTAATTCATTCTGGTAATACTGAACATTATTGTGGCGTAACACTGAAATCGGCCAAATCAAAAGAACATTGTGGTAATTAGACTGTAATTCAAGGCATTACCATATCGCCACACAGGCTTAAATAGTCGTGTTGGGAGAAACGCAAAGCACATTATTTTAATGGTGTAATATGCAAACTACGGCTCGTTTCAATTACATGGCTTAACAATGCATAAATGATGCAAGCCTTGTTATTTGGACTGCGGGGTCCTGGGTTAGTCCCTCACATGGGCCGCTGTTGGGCTATGTCAGTACAGTAGAAGTCATGGGCACGAGAGTGGCTGCCAAACTATATTTAAGGGAGTACAAATGAACAGCGAGAATGTAAGCGTTAAATTAACAGTAGGATAATTATATGACCCGTGTGCTGTAAAGATTCAATTTCTGAGGCTTTAATTAGGCGACTGTCTCCCTGTACTGTACCAGCTCACAGCTCGCTGCCAATTTCTCACCAGCAAGCATCCTACAAGCGGAAATAATTAGATTTTATTAAGACATGGCTTGGTTAATAAAGAAAATCAAAGGAGGGCTGCGTGAGCATGATATGTTTTTAAAATGTTTCAAAGACAGTCCACTGGGTCCAATTTATCCAAGGACAGGTCTATCATTGTTAGCAGTGTGTCATATTGTACACTGACCACTGTCTGCATAAGAAGGAAGGTCTGGTGGCTTTTTTATACACTCGCTGAACAAGAAGGGATTGCTCAAACACTGGTTTAAAAGCCCCACTGCATCCTGGGACGTGTTGGCTGTTATTACAGGTGATAAAACACAATGCTATACAATCAGATGTTTAACAGCTTAGTATTAAGTGCCACAGAGCGAGAAACTGTCCCATTTGGAGCATTATTGGTTTATTACAGAAGTGGCTTTAGGGAGCAATCCCTGCTAAAAGGATAGTACTTTGTATTGTGTGACAAATAGAAAGAAAATCAACTCAGTGGCTATTGCTATACAGGAGAGAGATGTCTATTGAGCTCATATAAGACTTCTTTTTTCCCTCCACAATGTAAATAATCTGTGTAATCCTGACAAAAATATATACTTTATCCTGCATGAGACAAGCACAAAGAAGAAACTTTTAAGATTGTACTATTACTATAATTTTTTTTCACTTTTCACAAACAGTTCAAAGCATTTCTGAATTGTATTCTCTTTGTTCACAAGTCTATTTGTTGCTTTCTGTTCCTTATGCTCGTACAGAACTGGGTAAAAAGGCATTTGTTTACTCTGCACCTTTTGCATGGAATATGCTACAGAAAGACTGGAAACTAAGTGATTTAATTTCCTTGAGCACTTTTAAATCCAAACTGAGAGATTTTGAGGCCAATTCCACAATCTGCACTTGTTTTTTATAATGTTTTTAAACTTTTATGTCTTATCTGTGTAAATATGTAACTTTGTTTTGTGTTTGCTGCTGCCTCTTGGCCAGGACTCCCTTGAAAAAGAGGTTCTTAATCTCAACGGGACATTTCCTGGTTAAATAAAGGTCAATAAATAAATAAATACATTTCTTTTGGCATACTTAAATAACTGTTTAGATTTTTTTCATTGCAAATTTTGAGAACTTTTGTGTAATCATTATAGTATTGCACAGTGCTATAGAAATCAAACGTTAAAATAAAGTTTGTCATTTAAAGCATGCCCAAGTAGACCGCATGTAGACAGCTAAAACTTCCACTAGTCTCTATTTAAGGGCAGTGCGTTTCAAAGCAATAACAAAGACATTGAGGCTTCATTTCTGATTAGCCGTTCAGATATCAAGGTGTCTTACGTAATCAGCCCCGCGTTGGCCCTCCAGCTTTCATCTCTACTGTAATTGTTGTGTGCATCAAAGAGATCGGGAGCAGACTGACAGTTTGTATGGGAGGAATAAAACAGCGGGTGAGTGACGACATGGGGAGAGAGAGAGAGAGAAGGGGGAGGGGCCTTGCACGAGAAGGACATATCGGCCTGAAGAAAGGAAACTGGAGAGGACTCAAAGTGGGAGCGAGTTAACGAGTGGGACAGTGTTAATTGTGTGCATTGTACGTTTTCTCTATTGGCGAGTGCGTTCATAGAGCAGCAGCCCGCCGACACCGCAGCCAGCTCTCAAACCTGTGTATTCCAACGCAATTAGGCCACTCAAAGACCTGCTTAAACCTGCACCCCCACTGCATAGAGCGGCGGATAGCTGCAGCTCCTGTGGGTCCCCTTCATTGTAGCGAGGAGGGGTGTGCTCTGTCCCCCTTTGAGCTCTGAGGCCTGGGATGAAGAGACCACCCCTGGGAGTAGGAGAAAAAGGAGGGATTATACCTCTTTTTTTTGTCTGTACCGTTGACTCACTTTTTATCTTTCTGTTTTTTGGAGTGCACCTCAATCTCACAGCTGCGAAAAGAAGAAGTTCGTTTTACATTCAAGACCGTTAAACTGTACAGTTTCATCACTATCTTGATATTTCATTTCACTTCTATTACATTTCAAGAAAAGACAGTCACTATTACTTAAAGGAGAACTAACGTTTTTTACAATCTGAGCCTTAATTCGGTAATAAAACAAGTTGTTTTACTCACCCATAGCACTTTGGTGTCATATGGAGCATTTCCGGAGATGTTTTAGTTTAGCGATATCCGTAATGTGAGTTCTCGGGGCATATGTTTGCGGCCTCCAAATAACACAAACTTTAAAGATCCCATGACATGGTACTTTTTGATGCTTTTATAAGGCTCCTTAATGGTTCCCTAATACTGTAAATGAATCCTTCTTCAAAATCAACACTCAGTGCATGAGTAACAGAGATAAGATGAGAAAGAGTATTTTTTCTCCCTCAGAACAGGTCATAATGGGTGTTGTTGCTTGAATGCAAATGAGGAGAAAAGAGCTGGCCAATAGTAGAGGGTGGGGGCGTGGCCAAACGCTCCGCTCTCCGCTGTAGCTCTCTGCTGATCCATTTCCGTGTTTTTGCACGGGGGGAGAGATTTGAAGCGTTCCATTGAAAAATAAACACATTTCCACAGAAAATAAAATTAAACCACTGCTGTTCAAAGTTCCAGAGGCTCAGATAAAGGACTTCTGAGCCTAGAAACACTCGGACGTGCCTCCAGGCAAATAAAAAAACGCATTTCGCATTGCCTAGCGCATTCGCAGTCCAAACTCTCTGGGCGTGATTTACAGAGACGCTGAGTACAGACAGACGGGGGTGGAACTGCATTTGCATTTCTTTTTTCGATCTGACGTCAATAAGGTGCCTTGTTCAAAATCGCCCATTTGAGCTCCGATTTTTTGTAACGCAGAAAAGGATCGCAAATGCTCAGTTTAGACATTTCGCAACTTTTAACCATGGGGGGGGGGGGGGGGGGGGGGGACCTTTAACACTTTTCAAATCATAGAAGCTCAATGTCTTAGTCTACACTTTCGTTTGAGTCAAAAGTGGCCTGTAATCTGGGATTTATCCATAATTTACAGCTTTGCATTTCATGTTTGGGTCCCAAGAGCTGAGAGCGAAATAAACTGACTCCACACATGTGCACTGGCCTCTTCATCTACTCAAAACTATGGCTAAATCTCGGATTACAGGCCACTTTTGACTCAAACGAAAGTGTAGACTAAGACATTGAGCTTCTCTGATTTGAAAAGTGCTAAAGTTTGTGTTATTTGGAGACCGCAAACATGTGCCCCGAGAACTCACGTTATGGATATCGCTAAACTAAAACATCTCCGGAAATGCTCCATATGACACCAAAGTGCTATGGGTGAGTAAAACACCTTGTTTTATTACCGAAATAAGGCTCAGATTGCAAAAAACACTAATTCTCCTTTAAGTAACAGTAAATACAGTACTACTAAGAATTGTATCTAAACAATCTTAATTCTTAGTTTTACCAAAAAGGTGTGGCTGTGTGAAGTACAAAGTTAGACTTCTGACACTTCTATCAGAAGTACAAACAAAGAAAGGAAGGTATAGAAATAGCTGGATGGCAGAGATGGTCACACAAGCACTGTACTTCCCCTTTCTCATTTCATTATTCAGAGTCATATATTTCAACAAGTGGCATCTCTGTTTGCACCAGTGCCAGTCAGCGGGTCCTCTCTGCGCGCAGCGTTAAGAGAAAGCTCCTCGTGATAGCAACGTTTTCTTTTGGCTGCCTTTCAGCATGTCTCATATCCCCCTGAAAGCATTTAAAAGAGATTACGCTACACCTCCCCAATAAGAGGAGAGAGAGAGGGACAGATAGAGAGGGGGAGAGATAGAGAGGGGCAAAACTGGCACATTCACACCTGCAATACAACTCAATAGCATCATCAGATTAACAAGGTAATCCACACAATGAGCTCTTTGATTCGTGCAGTTTTGGCAGGCAGTGACGCCAAGCATAATGCACGCTGTTATTTTGGGCCGTCCCAGCACGAGGGAGCCTGGCAGAGCATGTTCCCTTATTCTGTTCAGAGAAGATTTTCAGAGAAGTGCAGTGTGGTGCCAACGTCTTGTCCTACAAATTATTAGGAGGATATTTTTCAGGGAATTTGAACTCGTCTATGGGCATTTAAACTTCAGTCTCCACAATATCACATTAGGGATGGTCCAATATGGATTTCAACTGATATCTACTATTTGTTTTGCTGTTGTGGCAGATAATATATAAATATAGCAAATATTGGTTAATATCAATCCTAAAGGAGCTACAGAATGGCCCACTAGGCCTGTCAAGATAATTACTATATCGACATATTGTTACCCAAATCAATTTCCCTTGTGGATCAATAAGTCTAAGTCTTGTTCAATATATGAAAGTTTTATTTATTTATTTTGTAAAATTTGCACTTTAGAGGGTAGAATCAATAACTTCTATGACTAATTATTGGTTCATTCTGCCATTTATTTGTTGCAGCTCAGGCCTTTTAATGAGAAAGTTAGAAATTGGTTCACTGGGATTATCCTGCTTTGTGTCAAAGGCATAAAGTAGTTTCAATGTTATCATTTATCATTCTACATTTTCTAAAGCAACTGATATATCAATCTTAAAAATGTGTAATCGTAACAGCTTCCGTGGTCTTCAGTGTCTTTTGTAACTCTGGGAATGACAAAGGGGCACACAAAGACTGGGCTAGTTTTTTTTTTTAAAAAGCTAAATCTCAGTGAATAAGGATATCAATATACCAATACACTGTTCATCTCTATATGAAACTATATACTATAAGGTATATATTTTCCTTTATGGGTTATTTAATGAAACTGTGAGGAACATGAAAGTTAACTGTTACTATAGATACCTCTCTGGACATACAGTATCTATGCTTTTACCTACAGATGTGTGTTCCTTTGCTCTCCCATTGCTCATGTGGAGCTGGATTAGCCCCATGTGCCTCGTTCGTCAGCACACAGGCAGCAGATGGCAGGAGACGTGTTACCGGCCGCACCACAATGTAACGTGTTTCTAATTGAAACATCAATACAGCCCTGTCAATACATTAATGCTAATCTGCAGACAGCCCTATACCTTCAGACCTGGATTTGAGCAATGAGACATGCACCTCGTCATTGTTTCGCATGTTTCTTTCTTTAATATTAGCAGTTTAAATTCGTCAAAGGTTTATAAACTATGGGGAATCACCAAGTAGCATGACCCTATGAGCAGCACAGAGCATAAAGTAATACATTTAACATTTCTACAAATTTCTGTATAGTTATTTTACTACAATATCCACAACTACTATGTTAATATAGTTTAGTAGATTAATGAAATATTTATTCAGTACAAATTCTATTATACACATACTAGTCTGTGTGTAGAAAATGTAAGTGGGCAAGGCCAGAAAATATATGTCAAAAAATCACACTTCTATCACCGACTGAACAATTATTTCTGGTCCAAAATCTATATAAGATGCTACACTACTCCTATCACTCAATGTAGTAAATGTATGAAGTTACTTTGTTTGTATATCATAGGACAGATGTAGACTGCATTTTTTTGTTTTCAATAAATTGATAAAAAGTTCAGAGACTTGGTTCAGAAATGATCAGTAATTTGATGTTATGGGGCTGAATTCAGAGGAGAGCAAAGGAGAAATTAGGCAGATAGAAATTAATTTGTTATTTGTCCAACTCAATGAGGAGTGTCACCGCCCTGTTTAATGAATGGGTAATCCATTTCTTATTGCTCTGCGCTGAGTTCACCCTTCAATGAGGTGGAAAAAGACAAACATATCTCTCACCGGAGTTTTCCTTCCAGAGGTAAACGAGGCTCAGGGCTCGCCCCTCCAAGTCATTTGTTTTTGAGCCGTGATTTATATGTTTGGGGAGTGACTGAGTTTTTAAAGCAAGTTTGGAATCTGTAATAAATATTGTGTGACATCGCTGAGGCCACACAGCTGAAATACTGTGAGAAATTGATTCATGATCAATTGGTTCATACCTCTGTGGAGCACTGCACTGACTGGCTGTGTATTGCACATAACTAGTGTTTAGGAGGCCTAAACAATAAGTGAAAGAAGAGATGCCACAAATAACTACGACAAATTCACCACATGCTGTACGGCGAGGTGAAATCTACACAGTTATAGAGTCATACTTTTAACCAAATCTTCAATCTCACTTCACATTCAATCTTTTATGTCTTTATTATGTATTTTGTGCATATAGTATACAGACAGCTTTAATATGGAAAAACATTTATTATAATATTATATATATTTAACATTTGTGAGTCTAAAATCTCTAAAAACTCAAACCAGGTACTCAACTGGAGCCAAACCGAACAGGCACTCTTCCACTTAAGGAGAAGTTTACTGATTGTTCCTTTAGTAATCACTTATGGCTGAAGTTTATGGTTACCTGTGTTTGTGATCGCTTGACAAAAATTATGACACCTTTTGAATAGGCCATTCTTCTTCCTGTCTCTCCGGGACATTTCCTTCAGCCCTGTTAACAAAGCAGAGGTATGGGATATGTTATTATTTACGGTTAGACTGAGTAACTTTATTAATACATTTTATCCTTTAGAGTGTTCCATTCAAGTCATTTGATGTTGCAGAAAACAATATTCATCATCATCTACTTTTTATACTAAAACAAAATCACAAAACAAAACAAAACCATACGTAAAGTGCCAAATTATCTACTTTTCTTTCTTTCATTCTTTCTTTCTTTCTTTTTTTTTTTTAAAGGTAGATGCCCATTTGGAGTTAACTTGGATAACTTTAATTAAAACATGTTCATAACTAGGGTTGCAAAGGGGTGGAAAATTTCCAGAAAGTTTCCGGAAAATTTCCATGGAAACTTTGGCGTGGGAATTTTGGGAATTTTCAAATTGGTAACTTTGCACAGAAGTTTTGGGAATTTATGGGAATTATTGTGAGTCATATACCAACATAAATATAAACATTTTATTTTGTCATCAGCAGCGTTATTGTAAAAGGGAGACAATTAAAACACATGACTCACATGATTTATTTGTAAGAAGAACTTTATCAATGCATATCTCTTTCACTGAACAACAAAACATGAACATTGGCTAAAATGTGTCTTATAATTCAAAATTTAATAAAAGGAACTCTCCTCCTGTCCAAAAACTTGAATTCAAAATGTAAAATGAAGCTTTCCCCTCTGAAAAGTCTTTCTTGAATGTCAAAAAGTCTTTTGTTAATCAAAATATTTACCCAAAGCTTCTCAAGCCTGGTTTTTGCATGTTCTCCATTTTGCCAAATACTTTCAAGCTTCTTCCTCAATGTCCACAGTGTTCACTTCCTCAACATCTGACTCATCTTCTTCAGTGTCTGTGTCCTTGTCTGTGTCCAATCTTGTGGAGGATGGTTCTGTGTCAGGCTCAAAGAGCCTGAGGTTTGCACGTATGGCCACTAATTTCTCCACTCGCTCATTCGTGAGCCTGTTCCGAACTTTTGAGTGTGTGTTCCCATTGTGTGTGTGTGTTCTGTATTTGCTGTGAGCTCAGAAAAGTAGCTTTAGCTCTTTAGAATTCTAGAAGTTATTGTGCATGTGATAAAGGAATGCAAAATGCACGTAGAGGGTGTGGCTCGATGGCTCTGCACAAAATAGTGTCCTACTTTATTCACAGAAATTTAATTATTTTAGCCAAGATTATGCTACAATATTGTTTCTACCAACTATATTGATGCCCCTATCCTTCAACTTTGATATTTCCCAGTTTATTCCCATTAATTCCCGAAAATTCCCGTAAATTCCTCGAAAATTCCCATTAATTCCCGAAAATTCCCATGGAAAGTTTCCAACTTTGAAAATTACCAGAATTTTGCAACCCTATTCATAACACATGGACCGCTATGCACACACTGTCAACTGTCCCAAAAATAGAGCCCACAAACTCTTTGAGAAGTAACCATGCACTCTAATCTTTACTAGGGATGTGCAAAAATATATTGTGATACTCAATTTGGTGATATAGCAGCCCACGATATCAATACTGTATCGATACATCGCCAAGAGCTTTTTTTTGGTATCTTATATCAATTTTTTGTGACCCAATACTACTAAAATTGTTTATGCATCACACTTGACATATTCACTGTTTTGATGATTAAAATAGATTTCATATTAACCTTGCAAGTAGTAGATTTAATAAAGACACAGCTAGAATGAGCTGCGAAACGTATTCAACCAAATAAACTTTTGTCCTGTTGACAAATTGAATTTCTCCTTTTGCCACCGTGGATTCTACCTGGACGACAGAGGGATTCAACACACTTAAGAAATATTGTTTCTAAAATGCATTTGGTCATAGTATGATATGCAATATATCAAGTAGCGCACGTATCACCATATTGTGGTAATGTATAATGTATATCGTATTGTGAGCCATGTATCGTGTATCAAATCGTGAGGGACCCTGTCAATCCCAGCCCTAATCTTTACAGCAGTGAAACAAAGGTATGTTCTGTGGCCAATCCTGCGGCATACAAGCAATATTGTAAAATCTGCAGATTGACATTTCAGTTTAAAACCATCCCAGTGGTTTGTTATTGTGAGTATTGCCCTCTTCTGATAAGCCCAAAGGTAATGTCATCTTGTTGTGATACATTATTTGTTCCTGTTAAGACTTCTCGACATTTTAGATTTTACATTTGTTGCTCTTCACACTGGCACTAGCAGGAACTGGGGACTCCTCTAACATGCTTTTTCCACTACATTTTGTGACAACATATTTTATCTCTCACAATTTTGAGAAGCTTCACAGAAAACTCAGAAGGAAACATCAACATTTTAAGACACTACAAGTAAAACCATCTTTTTTAAATTTTGAGATTTGGGTACTGTTTTTTTTTTTTTTGCTTAATACTTCAGTTTAAAAATGTTTAATCAACTCATCAGTGTAATAAAAATGTAGCACAAATGGTCCCTATATAGATTTCAGCAACATTAAATGCTCAAATGCTGTTTGATTTGGTTCTCCCACTCTAATTTCAACTTGCATCTTCAACCATATCAAGCCATTATACATACATACAACTAAAATACTTTTGTTCCAACTACAAGAATAAAAACTACCCATTAAACTACACTTTAGTGTCCCCATAGGGGTATTTGTTCTCTGCATTTGACCCATCCCTCAATGGCACTAGGATAACCTGTCAGGAGTAGTGGGCGACTGGAGAATCTACCCACTCGAAGTCTCATCTGTAGTGTCCAGCCTTAAAATTACAGATATGGGTTTTTCATGGCTGATGCCTTTACCATTTCAAGAGAGCTACGTAGTCACATTTTAAGCAGTTATCTATTTGCATTTTAGTGTTCAAATAAAGCTTTGTGTGCAATCATTAGGCAGCAGTTTGGCCAAAACAAAATATCAGCCTGTGCTGGAGATTTAAGGCTGATAGCCGATTTGCTAAAAAGTGCAAATATTGATATCGGTCTATGTGGATTTAAAATAGGCACTGTATATTTTCTGGTGGAGGAAAAATAATCTTTTTTATCTATTTTTTGTCAATTGCTTTGAGTGTTTCACACTATGGCATTAAACTGGCCAATGTCCATGGAGACAAGAGGGTGGCAAACTTTGACTCCCCAACAAGAAAGTTCCACAGTAGTGCACATTTAAAACAGCAAGCCAGGCTCAACAACATTCAAAGTCAGGATTACAAGTTGAGCTCATCTCAAGTTTTAAGTTTGACGTCCCAGTTGAGTTGTGTGGAATCCCGAGTTGGCAGTGTAGTTGGTTGGCGTGCAGCGGGTGGCTTAGAAATACTGTATTTAGAAAGAACAGAGATGTGGGAGTTACGGCAAAAGACAACACTTTCAATTATTTCTCACAGCATTCATGGAAATAGGGGAACAGCAGGAGGAGAGTTTGAACGACAGAAGTATAACAAGCAAGAAGTCCTGTTACAATAAATACAGACATATACTCAAAAGAAAGATTGTTTTGGATAGTTTCAGCTTTTAACAACAATAGAAGTGATGCTGAAGTTGCATTCATAAAAAAATCTGTTAAAATAACAAAAAATACAGAGCAGAAAATGTACAATTATTTCAAAAAAAAAAAAAAAATTAAATTAGTATTTGCTGTTTCTATAAATCACTACTTCTACCACCATTGCTATCGTCGCCCAATATTGCAAGGTTAAGATTATTTGGGGGCCCAAATTACGCAATGTTGTTTCCTCATCAAAAACATACCTGGTTATGTTTTGTTTCATTCACACATTTAACACAACCCCTGCATATTTAAACTGTGTCCCTCTCTCAAACTGAAAACACACCTTCATTAGAATCATTTGGATGATTTCAGCCCTGGAAGTGCCCAGCTCTACTGAACTAAAGGTAAAAGGTAGCTGTTAACTTGAAAACTATCACTTCATGACATCACAAGGTGGAACAGAGCATTGTGAGCTTTGGAAATGTAGACAGACTAATAATAAAGGATTACTCAAATGTGTCTAAATGAAACAAAACAACTCCAACACATGTTTTTGAGGAGGTAACAACATTCTAACATGGCTTAAAGGTCCCATGGCATGAAATTTTCACTTTCTGAGGTTTTTGAACGTTAATGTGAGCTCCCCTACCCTGTTTAGGCCCCCCCCCCCCATGGCTAAAAGTTGCGAAATGTCTAAACTGAGCATTTGCGGTCCTTTTCTGTGTTACCAAAAAACAGTGTTCAAACGGGCGAGTTCGGACAAGGCACCTTATTGACGTCAGATCGGCAAATGCAGCTCCAGCCCCTCCCTGTCTCCGCTCAGCGTCCCTGTATATCCCGCCCATCGAGTTTGGACTGTGAATGCGCTACGCAATGCGAAATGCGTTTTTTTATTTGCCTGGAGGCACGTCCGAGTGTTTCTAGGCTCGCAAGTCCCTTACCCGACCCTCTGGACCTCTGAAATACCAGTGGTTTAATTTTATTTTCTGTGTAAATATGCTTTTTTTTCATTGCAAAGTCTGTCATCTGTCTTCCTGCGTAAAACACGGAAGAGAGGAGAAAGCGGTGCCGAGCTGCGCTTCGAGCGGGGGAAACCCGCCCCCCCGCTCCTTAGCTAATCTCTCTGTCCTTCTCATTTGCACTGAAGCAGCAACACCCACAATAAAGCATTTTAGACACATATCTAGCCTCATGAAGACTGTCAGAGTCATATCTCATGCAGTGAGTGTTGATTTTGAAGAAGGATTCATTTACAGTATTAGGGAACCATTAAGGAGCCATATAAAAGCATCAAGAAGTACCATGTCATGGGATCTTTAAAGCTCACATTTTGGTTAATATAGGATCTGTAATTGATAATCGTGATGATGATGAGGTCAGAGTATAATCACGAGAACTAAAAACGTATGACAATTTTATGAGAGTTTTTAAATTAATCTTCCAAAAAATTAAACCTAAATGTATCGTGATTTTGTATCCAGCTTTTTATGTCACAATAAAAGAACAGGTTTTATTGTTTTTTTTTGTTTTTGTTTTTAATAATTAAAGTATTGCAGAGCCGCAGCAGTCCACACGTTTTGATCTGTAGACTCAAGGTGGGCCAAAGCAACATAAAACACCGGCAATTCTCCTTCAGTGTCCTCCACATTAAAAGCCTGAGATTGGCAGATTTCCCATTTTTTTCAGCCTCAAACATGATTCACACGTTACTCATGTCCTTCCCTGAACTCATCAACACAAACAAGATAAGTGGCTTCTCCTCAATGAGCTCAGTCCGATTCACCAGAGCTTCCCTTAACAACTGCATGGGATAAGTTATTATTTATGGTTAGACTGAGTAACTTTATTAATATATTTTATCTTTAAGAGTGTTCCATTCAAGTCATCTGATGTTGCAGAAAACAATATTCATCATCATCTACTTTTTATACTAAAACAAAATCACAAAACAAAACAAAACCATACGTAAAGTGCCAAATTATCTACTTTTCTTTTTTCTTTTTCTTTTTTCTTTTTTTTTTTTAAGGTAGATGCCCATTGGTTGAATGTAACAATATAAAAGTAGTAAAGTACTGTACTTAAGTAATAATACAAGCTACCTAGTATACTTAAGTGGATACTTTTTACGTTTACTTACTGCATTTGAAAGCAGGTAGTTCTACTTTCTACTCCACTACATTTTTTAACAGTCACTGAGAAGTAAAAGTGTTTTTTATGGTTTTTCAGACTTGTTTTTCACATTTGTTGTTTGAGCAGACAAAAATGTACAAAGCTAGGAAAAACAGCTAGGAAAAAAACTATCAATTTAATATAATAAAATTCAGAACAAATCTTTATCAGCATCACCACATCTGCAGCTTTATTAGATGTCTTACTTTTACTTGAATATTTGTTTGCTCCAATATCTGTTCTTTTCAAAACTGGGTACTTCTTCCACCACTGTAGACACACAAGTTTACCATGTGTTTTTGACTAACTATGCTCTTTTTTCGTTGCTTCAACTGTTCCTGTTCACTGGGACAACCACACAGCTGAACCCACTCCACTTTAGTCCTAACACCTCCATATTCACCTAATAGATCAAACAAAGGACATGATTTGTAGGCTAAGTCTTTTGCTGTGTGTCTACTCCTTTCTGTGCATACCAATCCAATACAGCCCAAGGTAAGAGCACCTGCTGTGTGTGCTTCATGTGTATGTGTGAGTCAGGGCTGAGGGTTGGAAGGTCTGTTTGCCTCTCCGCAAAGCATCGATTTATCCTTTTCTCCAATTTATTTCTCCTCCTTTAGTCAAAGATACATTCAAATGTGCCTCTGGGGGGAACATGGGGTAAAGACGCTGAAGAGGCTGGCTTTTGATAGGTGCTATAGCTCAAGACCTACATGGGTAAAAGTCATCCACAAACTCATAAGGACGATACAAAAGAGGCAGCTATATACATAGGCACAGATATTATGCAACATAAACTGTATTGGCAATTGATTTGATTTTTATGCCAGATGACACAACTGCAATCATATATATACTGTAGGCTTGAAATTGGAACAAATAATATAATAATATAATTGTTGGGTTTCAGAGAACATCACAACATTCTATAGGCCATTAATATTTATACAGATGGGGATCAGCTAAAATTAATATTGCAGTTTATTGTACAAGAAGTTATAGAGTAGTCACTGATAGAAATTGTCAGGTTGGTTTATATGAATTTACATTTTAGATATTTCATGGCAAAGTACAATAGGGAAAACTGACTCTTCCCCGCCATCTGGGATTATGATATCATCATATTCTACAATATGAAAACCTCCAATTAGAGAAAATGTGAAAGTAACAAAAGTGTATTTTTCTGTCCCTTTATTTTTTAAAAATTGCATGCATTTATATTAGGAGTTATGTCTGCTTTCTAGTGTGTCCTATGAAATGTATGGTGAAAGCCCAACCTGAGATTCATGTGTTCCAAGATTGAGACTGGCACAAATAGCACATAGATTTAGAATTTATAATCTGTCAAAATCTATGCACACAAACACATTATAGCGGTTTTAATTTCAAAAGAGGACAGTCTTTCGTCGAGTAACAACCATTATAAACGGCAGCATAAAACATAATTGTTCCTCATAATCTGGTTTTGACTACAAGGCTATAGGATCAGAATAACAATATTCAACTGCCTGATCCCTTTCTGCGCCTGTATGATTCTGACATTTTCAGATGTTATTACTCTGACTGGAGGATTTGTATCGTAAAGCCCCGGCGGTGGCAATGGCGGTGTTCAACAGAATATGCTGTGTGTGCACAAATTCCTCCTCATGCCCCTCTCTACACACGCACACACACACACACACATGCCCACGTATACACACACGCATGCACACACACGCATACACACGCAGAGAAGCCATTCTTCAGTGTCACGGTGAGCGACGCCTGGCACATCCTTACACCTGAAGTTGATCAATGCCGATACGTCCAGGGGGAAATTGAAATCCATAGGAAATTAGGCGGTGCCAGTGATTTATTGGAATAGTAAATCAAGCTATGTGCATGTGTGTACAGTATACTGAACAAGACGGGGGGAGAGGAGCCAACATTATATTCAAGTAGGAGTACTGTGAAAATAATGTTACTCGGGTACAAGTAAATATTATGATAACTTTTGAAGTTTTAACTGTAACTGTAACTGTTAAAATATTTATATTCAATGACCAAAAACTTACAATTGTTCTCTCTTGACCTATAAGACACAACAAAGTATTTGAACACATAAATTATGCAGATCCACTGTTGCTACTTATGCTATAATCAATTAGTGTCAAAGTAAAACAAAAAAAAGCTGAGATAAATCCACATTCAGAAGTAATTAATGTACAATAATAAAACTATACTATTCAAATATAAGCCTAATGTTAATGGACTTTGGAAGTTAGCAGAACTTGCCTATTTTCTCCATGCGGTTGGTCCATAAAGAAGTATGTGGTCTCCTCTGGTGCACCCCCCTCTGTGGTGACGGGATGGGGTGAGGACCCGACCCCACACAAACAAAGCTCCCCAGGGGTCCCACTGCAGTGAAAAGAGAAGAGCCACTGTCTGTACAAATGTCAGGTCCATTTCTGAGCAAATGTTTGATATCAGAACGAATCAAAAGATGCAGGGCTCAATAAACAACCACCAAACAGAGAGACTAAAGAGAGGCAGAAGTGTAATCAGAAATCTGCCACTGATTAGTTTAGACAAGTACTATTTTTTTGGTCTGTTTCATAGTTTTGCCTTATATTCTTTTACTCTGTGAAATGTGTGCAGCCTCATTCATTACAGATGTGGTGGGAGAATAGTGAAGACATTCTTGTTCATGTGATTAACAAAAATATTTTAATATTTCCTTTTTCTGTTATTAAACGTAATGGCAATAATAAAATACATAATGGCAATAAAAAGCTTTATAGAGTCACCACAGTCAATCAGTAAGAAAATCATGAAAACTATTATTCAAGCTGGGTGCGTGCTTTCATGCCGTCCTATTATCCGAAGACGTACATGGCTAACTGTAGGTGAATTATTGTGTAACAGTAGGTGTTGAAAAATAATACGAATTCCAGTAAACCAAATGTCTTTAAAGCCCCAAAGCAAATCCTTGATCCTTTATGAATGATCATATTTAGACTGTATTATGAATTCAATATAAAGCTGTATGAAGTAGCTTGCAGCAACCAATTCCTTATGAAGCTGTAACAAAAGTGACATCTTTACACTTGGGTTTTCCCTCATTACTCCGCTGTGAGTGAGGCAATCTGACACTATGAGCGAGCTGTAAGACTGGTATAGCTACACAGTCCAAGGGAGAAATAAAAACATATTTGCCATTGAGTCTAGTGCATTTGTACAGCTTATAGAGCAGGTTGCATTCATGCGTAAATGTGCAAATAAATCCAGTGGGTTTTTCTTTGGAGACAGAATCACTTCCCACCACGCTCTCCCTGCACTTTTCCTCTTTGCAGGTACACCACCGCTTGTATAAGAGTGCCGGTTTTGTCCTTCTTTAATTGCTTTTTTTTTTTTTATAAAGAAGAAGAGGAAGACAACAACAAGCTGTGGCTCTGCTGTGGCTAATGGAGAGGCTGTAATAGTGAATAGGGGCATTCATCTGGAGACGTCGGTGAATCGGCACACAATCCCCTCGCGCTGGGCTGCTCAGATCACCAACAAACACCAAACACACACATAGACACAGAAGTACACAAAAGTACACACAACCACGCACAAGTACACATAGCAACCATGGAGATCAGAAGAGGCCAGGGAGGAACCTAATCACACCTCCACGGAGAGCAGACATCAAGGAGGGAGGAGACCAGACAAGGTGATAGGAGGAGGGATGGAGGAGGTGGAGGAATGGATGTTTTTCTATTTGATTTAGGGCCCATGAGCCCATGAGACACAGCAAATTCAACTTGGCATTACACAACATACCAATGAAATAAAATGAATGTAGATTAGATGGTCTCTTAAGATCATTTAGGTTAATCGCAATTTCTCTTCTATATAAGCTTTATACCCTGAAAGCAGTGATGGGAAGAATACTTGAAAATGTATCTCGTTACAGAATACCAAATATCTGCATTAAAATGTATTTTATATTGTGGTACAGCCAGAGTATTGTAAAGACATTTATTGTGCAACGTTCCTGTGCCTTTTAACCTTACAGTGTTGTGTTTTTTTAGTTTATTATACATAGTAGGGATGCAAATTATCGATTAATTCATTAATCTATAGTTGATTGACCTTATCGATAGATTAACGATTAACTGATAAGCGGCGTTTTTCACCTGAATTTTAGTGTTTCAATAGGGTCTTTAAGAATATAAGCTATAGTAACATAACACTGAGTCAAAAATATATCATAGTATTATTATATTGTATATTCCTCAATTAATTATTCCTTAGTAAAAAGCAGACAAATGTATTGATGCTGAATAACAAAATACAGTAATCCCTCGCTCTATCGCAGATTTTTTTTTTTTTTTTTTTTTTTTTTTTTTAATTAGACTGTTTTTTTTTATAGTGTAACATTCTGTTCTGCGTCCTGATTGGCTAAGAGACTAGACCAGGACTAAACGTGGACTAAACCAGGTCTAGACCAGAACTAGACCAGGTCTAAACCTGGACTGGGCCTGGACTAAACCAGGACTGGACCAGGTCTAGACCTGGACTAAACCAGGATCAAACCACCACGTGCCGCTGCTGGTTTCGTGCGACTGGTTTGTGGCTCGGGCTGAGACTACGCATTCCGGGCGCTGCGGTTCGCGCTCGTGCTCAGCAGCCCCGGTGTACGCGTGACGCCCGTGCGTACACCGGGCAGTGTCGTTGAGTGAGAGCGGTGCGCGGTTGCCTTGTTTCCTGACCACGCGGGTGCGCGTGTCCGCGATTAATTACAATTAATGCATTTTGTTCGACCAACATCTTGATCGACAATTAATCATAAGTCGATTAATTGTTGACATCCCTAGTACATATTTATTATTATTTATCTTAATTTTGATGCATGCTCATATTTTCCTACTGTTTCTGAAACTTGCGTTGTGACACTGCAATTTCCCCATTGTGGGACAAATAAAGGATTATCTTATCTTATCTTATCTAAATACTCTGAATACTTTTACATCGGGTTACATTTAAATTGTATTGTAAAAATGAAACATGGCTAAAAAATTTTTTTTACCATTCATTATGCATTTCCTATAGTTGTTTGGAGAAGTACAAATGGCACACATGCACCACCAAGAGCTATGTTTTCTATCTTTTCTATTAGAACCATGCAGTTTTGCGTGATCAAGTTCTGAAATGTATTCCTATGAATTTAGAAAAGTAACTGCATTCTGAACACCACCAAATGAAAAAGTAACTGTACCAGAATAAGACTAAGAGAATTGACCAGAGGAGACTGTAACATACAGAGACGCAGGACCAAATTTGACCAAATGGTCACGTCTATCAGAGGATCACAGTCATGGAACACATGACCTGCTCATGTCAGGAACTGTGGGTCCTTCTCAACCTTCAAAAACACTCTGAAACACTGGTTGAAATATAATCAAACATGCTCTCACAGGTAGATTTTCTTTTTCTCTGGGCCTCTTAAACACAGAGAATGGTCTATTGTGGTGAACTTGCCGTCATGTCTATGTGCACTTCTGTCTTTTGCGTGTTTCTCTAAATATTCTCTTTTCTGACCTGCCTTAGGACAACAGATGTAAAGTAGCTATTGAGCTAATTCCGTCATATTTACATTGATGCCCTTTGTTGTCATGTTGATTAATATGCATTGTCCTAATTCAAATAAATAAATATGGTTACTCACAATTAGTATTCAGATATGTATTCTCGATATATGTATTCCATATGTTACTTCCCAACACTGCCTGAAAGTATGGTCTTCACCAAAACAAGACTTCATTTTAACCAATCTAGGATTTGGTCAAATTTGACAGTAGGCTACTGTACTTTCTCATTTTGTAGCAAAAAACTTTTATACTCTCCTTCAAGATAAAGCTTGAAAGAATCGGATTGAGGAGGCACTTCAATCATTACTGTACAACAACAAAAAACATGGACTTCTGTTCAAACTGAAAAATTCAGAATAATTTTTCCATCAAATATATCCCAATATGTTGTCTTCTGATTGAAAAGACACTTTGTAAATGCTGTGTCCACCCACACTGTGTGACAGACAGGTGGACACACACTGAAGCAGCTACAGAAAAACATACATCTTCCCAAACATTTCCTTATAACTCGTCAGATCTTCAAAACCAGACTGTTAAATCTCTTTACCTGCTAAACAGTAGACTTCCCTATACAAACAAACACGCAGACAGTATTAAGGTAAAAACACACAAACCGTCACATTCACAAGAACAGGAGACACCGCAGAAGTGACAATATACGGCTCTCATCTCAGCGAGCCGAGACCAGGCACCTGTCAGCTCCTGCCATACTACACCCAAACATCAGGGAACAACAACTCAATTAAACACACCATCCCTGTTCAATTACTGCCACATAATCACAGCAATTTACCTTCCCTCTCGGTGCAGACACCAAACAAACACGCACGGGGGCAGGCACACAAAAGACTGCAGCCAGAGCCAGAGCTGCTTCATCCTACACATTAAGTGAGTAAAGCTCCGTGTGGCAGTGGGAGCGGGAAGGTGAACTGGCATCAATTACATGTGGAGGATGTTGGCTGAATGTGATTTGAGTGGATGACAGGTTCACTCAAGTTCCACCAGAAATGTACTTTTACAAACATGTCCTTTACTGTATTTATCTGCATAGGAAATGTGAGAGATG
The DNA here is from genome assembly GCA_036785185.1 of Paratrypauchen microcephalus. Taxonomy (NCBI): domain Eukaryota; kingdom Metazoa; phylum Chordata; class Actinopteri; order Gobiiformes; family Gobiidae; genus Paratrypauchen; species Paratrypauchen microcephalus. The sequence goes on from JAVJIX010000002.1 coordinate 19,117,344, forward strand.
TTATATTGTTTTAGAAATGCACAGATACTTTAGAGAGATACTTTATTGAAATGCACAGTCAAACTAACAATTATTTATTCTGTTGTATCTGTTTTTGCTGAACTGACTGATTATCGGATAGTACTGACGCATACATGAAGCTAAAACGTAACATTTCATATTTACAGATTCTTCAAATAAACATGCTTCACGTACTGTTTTGATTAACTGCTCTTTCTTAGTAATTGAACTTTTCCTTAACAAACTTTCTTGACCTGACACACTTGAGTCGATACTTAGGAACACTATTGTTGGATCCAAATCTGAGATGGAGCAGCAATCAGCTAAAGTAAGCTGATGCAACACTTATACAATGGCTATAATGGAATCAAAGTTTATTTTATTTGTTGTGTGTTTGTTGTGCTCTTATAAACTAAAGGCTGTTTTATAGAAGAATACAATTAAGTATATTGTGCAAAGAAATTATTAGTTTACTTAAAATCACATCAATCAAATGTTTTGTAAGAGATGAATGGCATTGCCAAAAAATATTCTAAAAATAAACAAACATCCCAAAATGATGACACCATATAGAGAAAAAATGTGTGATATACAAGCTGTCAAAAATACCTGATAAATCTACAAATTACATGATAACTATGTACTCTCTTTGGCGTTAACTGACAGCTGACTATGTAAATGCAAATTAATATGCCAACTAAATTACACTCCCTTAATTTATATTTAAAAAAATGAATACCTCTTGATATGAACAATTTCCACCTGAGACTAAGTCTGGTGTTTTTGTGTGTGCGGCCAGCAGACTGACTAACAGCGTGAACTTGGGTCTGGTCCAGGAGCTTGGTGAGGATACATGGATGGATGGAGAGAGGAGGAGAGAGGAGGAGGCCATTGATTTCTGAACAGAGAGATCAGCATTTTGACATCGAGAGACAAGTGAGCAGCCGACTATAACACACAAACACACGCGCACACATGCAGACAGGTCTCATACTGCGGCCCTCTGGAACTAACTCCTCAATCACTTTCAATGACTCACAGCTGAATGTGGGATACTGTGTTTTCATGCCATTTACTTTTGTAAATCACAAGGCGGGCAAGCGATTTCAAGTGATTTTTATTGCATAAAAGCAAGCTGTAGTTAATTAAAGTTTGGGGTAGGTTCTAGGATTTGATGAGAGATTTTTGAAAGAAATATTCAAAGTTATGATCCATGCTGAACCTTATATATTTGTCAGCGACTGGCCCCACAAACCTGCCATATTAATCTCCAGGGTTTAAAGCCCTTTCAACTGGCAACACATCTTGGAGGTAGAATTATAGCACCCTTTTCTTAAAGGGATAGTGCGTTTTATTTTTTTTAAAATGTTAATCTGTATGGGTTCCCCTCTAATAGTGTCGTGCATTAACACTGGCTTACCGCTCACCGCATCGTCTGACCCGGTTCTGCTATGGTTCTGGAGCTCAGGAACGTAGTTCCGGTAAGTTCGCGGGGTCATTTAATAAAGCTTGTTTTTCTTCTCAAAACAACATTTGTCCGAAAAGTGATATATTTGCGTCCCAGCGACAGTTGTCCGCTAAAAATTCAGCAGCGTATTTCACATTCACATATTTTCTCTCTCGATTCGTATCAATGCGCCCACGTTAGCTCTATTAGCTTGTTAACTTTTAGGGGATATGTACGGCGGATGCGGTCCGCCGTAAGCGGAAGTTTACAAGTGAACAGGCTAATAGAGCTAACATGGGCGCATTGATACGAATCGAGAGAGAAAATATGTGAATGCGAAATACGCTGCTGAATTTTTAGCGGACAACTGTCTGGGACGCAAATATATCAATTTTTGGACAAATGTTGTTTTGAGAAGAAAAACAAGCTTTATTAAATGACCCCGCGAACTTACCGGAACTACGTTTACGAGCTACGTTACCGGAGGATAACCGGGATCACATCGCGCTGTCATGGGTAAGTCAGTGTTAATCTCAGGACACTGTTGAAGGGGAAGCCATACAGATTAACATAAACAAAAAAATAATAAAAAATAAAAAAAATAAAAAACACACTATCCCTTTTCCCCACTATACAGAAAACATAATTTCAGTTTTTATTGATAGAGAAGAGAACTTTGTACCACTTCATGTAGAAAGAGCCAGTGATTATAGAGATAACCTTAAACTAGGTAAACAAATCTGTAATCTGACAGTAAAACAACAAATTCAAATTAGAATAGAGCATATAGAACCTTGATATACCCATTAAACTGCACTTTTTCTCCACTGGGTACTGGTACAGAATTAATGAAAATCCCTCAGAGATTCTGAATAAAATTTTCAGGTTAGTGTTGGCCCCAGTGGCATCCCTACTGTACCTGATTTTAGTGAAGGGAAAAACAGGGAAAACATGCAAAACGTGAACAAGTGAATCAGTTTTTCTGGGTGGGTTACTGAACTAGAGATAACAACTTCTTGCCCACCTTTCTAACTTACTAAGAGCTCCAAGACCGCTACCCCACTGACAAGGATCAACAGGAGAGTCTGGTTAAATGTCTATTACCCAGCATGCCTCGGTGCGTTTAACAGTGCCTAAACCCCTGACAGGGACTCAGAGGAGGGCTGTGACTTCGTGCCGTTGAGCCTAACGAGGTGTGGACATGCGTGGAGGTAGTGGCCATCGGGGGAGCTGACACCCGCAGTGGAGCAGGAGGAGAGGGCGGGGTCAGCTAGGGGTCACGCTGTAATTACACATCACAGTCCCAGTGGTCCGGGCGACTGCCCCACACAGAAACAACAGGCAGGCAGCAGTGTGTTAGAAGAACTTTGGGTCAAACTTTTTACGTCCTCTTTCAACTTAATAAAATAATACTCGAAATTAGCTTAGTTTAAATGTGCACTGTGTAACATTCCTAGTGTAGGGTCTGCCACCTGCTCGTCTCCATGGAAATGTTATTGCTTTGTCTAGAATGTTCCATAGTTTAAGCCTATCTATCATAAGAGAGAGAAGCAGAATTACAATTCAGATCTGTGGAGAGTCACCCATATTCACTGAAGGAATTAATGTATGTTTGAGCAAAAGAAACACCCATAATGAATAAATATTAAATGTATGCAATCTATAAATCATATCAGGGAAAGCAATAACATTGCCATGGAGATGGTGGACCCTCCAACAGAAAGGGATATGCCACCCCCAGGTCAAACTTGGGCATCTCCCCACAGTCCAGAGACTAAAATAAGTGCGGAAAAAGACAGACGAAGCACACACCACGCTGACAGGGGAATCCCAGTTACGCACCAGGAAGGGAGTTCCCCTGTTACGCAGCGTGGTGTGTGCTTCGTCTGTCTTTTTCCGCACTGAAAAATAGTTCCCACCCAAAATGACCAAGTCAAGCTCTCCGTGTTGATTTGAACATTTATTTGCACTCGATATGAATGCGCACTACACAGAAAGTAATTGGGAAACGCATCGAGCAAATTAATTCCTTTTGGCCGAAATCTTTCTCTGGCGACGTTAGACTCCAGTCTAACGCGGAGTAGCTGCAGATACCGCGGCGGTCAGTGCTGACAGACCTGGACAATGGCTGCGTCACCAGAAAAACGCTTTCCACCACTTATTTTAGTCTCTGGACTGTGGGGAGATGCCCAAATTTTGACCTGACCCTTTAAGACAAAACTTTAACCACATCAGGGCTAATGCATAAATGAGTTTGAGAAATACAGTGTTTAGACTTTGTGCACTTACAGGGATCTTTGAGTGACCAGCAATTACCATTTAAACCTGCACTCACGCACGGATATGGATACATTTGTTTAATTTTGCTATTTAATTAACTTTTATATCAGTTCATTTGGCTTGCAGTGGGTGTTGTTTATGAAAATATTTTTGAAGTGTATTATATGTCCTAAACCTCCACAGTAGCCCTTTGCTCACCTTAGTTTGCATGAGTTCAAAGTAGCAGCACATTTTTGAACCAGGGAAAGTCTGTGTGGGAGGCAAGAGTCCGAATCGCTCTTCTTCTGTCCTCTGTGCGCCTTTGTGGTCAGCCACCTGGAAGTAGACAAACAAAAGAAGCTTTTAGCTAAAATACAACAATCAACTTTGAGGGGAAAAAATGACTACATGTCTTTTCTATAACTTTCAGCATGTCATTTAAGAAATTGTGTCAGATTGACTTTTCCTGCATTTAGCTGTGAAGACATTTACAGCAAAAGCTTGGAAGTACCAAGGACATTTTGTTTTTGACAGTAATTAAAGTAGACTAAAAAGTGTGTTTATTGTGAGTGCTCCATGGTCATATTATTTACTTATTACTTTAACTGCAAATGTGGAGAAGACCATTTGAATTAAATATTTGAAGCATGTATTAATGCAAAGAGCAGTATATTTTAGAAATAAACAAGAGACTATTTGCTCTTGGTAAATTCACTTAATATAGGACTTAGATCCTATATTAAGCAAAATTGATTCTCGTGAGCTTTAAGCCATGTCATAATGGTGTAACCTCATCAAACACATACTGGAGTTGTGTTTTGTTTCATTCACACATTTTTGAGTAATCCATTCATTATTATTATTATATTATTATTAGTCTGTCTACATCTCCAAAGCTCAAAATACTCCACCTTGTGATGTGATGAAGCGGTAGTTTTCAAGTTAACTACATTTTATTTTAGTTCAGTAGAGATTGGCAATTCCAGGGCTGAAATTATCCAAATGATTCTAGTCTAAGTATACGGTGTTTAAAAACACAATGGAGCACTTCCTGTATTACCACATGACATCACAAGGTTGATGGGTTGAGAGAACTCTCAACTATAAAATATGCAGGGTTTGTGTGTTAAACATGTGTGAATGAAACAAAATGCAATTCCAGGATTCTTTTTGATGAGAAAACAACATTATAACATAAATCGAAAAATAGTGTAATACCGTATGGGTAAATTCATTGTGTAAGTAAATTCATTGTGCAATCTCTCTCTATATTTCAACTGTAGGTGTCAGGCACATTTCACACATGCACTGGTCAGCTCAATGCGTCTATGTGTGCTCTGTGTATGAGAGAGGTGAGGGAAAACTGAGCTGACCACCGAAGAAGCATGGCCACCCCCAGCTGAGAGCCACATTGATTTGTTGTTGGTAAACAAACAGCTGGATACCACAGGTGGATCGATACGCCTCCCAGCCTCCCTGCATGCCTTTCTGATGGGCTGCCATGAATCTCTGCAGAGCTACGGTCCTTCTATCATCTATACACCTCACCAATCAAATATTTGTACTGCTTTTATTTGAAAAATGCTCAAGTCACTGTACCAGATAGCCGTTCAGAGGTGGAGTGCACAACTTCTGCAAAAGTAGGTACACATACAACATCTATATCTACTGCTACTAACAGTAATCACTTTTAAAATGTTTTCTTATCCATTATTAATGTCCTATATTATGCAAAAATGACTCTTGTGAGCTTCAAGCCATGTTAGAATGTTGTTACCTGTTGTTTTGTTTCATACACACACGTTTGAATAATCATTTATTATTAGTCTGACTGCATCTCCAAAGTTCAAAATGCTCTGTTCAACCTTAATAATAATAATAATAATAATCATAATAATAATCATAATAATAATAATAATAATAATAATAATAATCATAATAATAATCATAATAATAATTTATAGCATTTATATAGCGCCTTTCATGATACCCAAAGCGCTTTAGAGTTCATTGTTCATTCACTCCACACTTGGTGGTGGTAAAATACTTTCTGTAGCCACAGCTGCCCTCGGGCAGACTGACAGAGGCGAGGCTGCCAATCTGCACCATCAGCCCCTCCGACCACCTCCAACACTCACGGACACACAACTTTCATACTGTGATGTCATGTAGCGGTAGTTTTTACTAGTTTTTACTTTTACCTTTAATTCAGTAGAGATTGGAAATTCCAGCTCTTAAATTATCCAATTATTAGTGAAGGCTATGAAGTTTAAAAAACACAGTAGAGCACTTCCTGTATTACGACATGGCTTCACAATGTAGAATAGAGTGTTTTCCATGTGAGAAAAGAACTCTGCCAAAATATATAGGGTTTGTCTGTTACACATGTGTGACAGAAACAAAACACAAGTCCAGGCATGTTTGTAATGAGGAAACAACATTATAACAAAGATCAGAAAATAGCATAATATGGACCCTTTAATACCTATTTTGTCACTAGTATCACTTTAAACACAAGACAAGACAAGTAAATATATAGATTTTACATATAAACACAGGGTATTATCATTGTATTATTATATTAAATAATATATTTTATACCTGGCTATATTACAAATCCAATTAATCGTCATGATATAATAATTTAGTTTAGCTCAGTGGTTAAATAGAAAAGGCAAATATAATCAGGCCTTATGCACTAGATAACGGTGATTGTTGAGCGCACGCCGACACAGAGGCAGTGCATAAAAGCCAGAGAAATTAAACTGACTTTAAACAAAGGGGCGGATTAGCAGAGGCCGGGGAACACAAGGCAGAAGGGAAGGATTTCAAAGACAAAGAGAGGAGCAGGATTAGGCATGGGTGAGAGATGGCATGATACTGGCGAAGCAGAGAGAGAGTGAGAGAGGAGCCAGGGAGGATGAGAAAAAGAGGAGAAAAGTTCAAAAAGAGTTAGAACAGAGGAGAGAAGAGAGACATCATGAGGGTCTGTAACAGCTAAGTCTGGATTCAAATCTGATCACTTATTATGGTTAACATTTATATGGCAGTTTATGGAAAAACTAGGTAGGGAAATTGCCACAGTATGAATCCAAATTACATGCCCGAGCAGCTATTACGTAAAGACCGTAATGCAGAGAATATAATACAGTGCTATAATGAGGCTCACTGTCCTTTTGACCTTGGGCAGAGAACGAAAAAAGGTCATATTTTAAAAATTTTCAGCACATCAGCGGAATATAAATAAATCAATACTGACATATTACGTGAACCATAACTAAAGACTAACTTGCATTGTTAAAGAGGAATGCCCATAGTTTCTGAGTCTCCTGTAGCTTCTTACTGAAGCCAAACTGATAAACAATGGTTGTTGGTTTATCCCTTCTTTTTGAATTAATAACTTCCAAAGACTAAAAATACTGTAAAAATATCAGTACCGTCAACATTGATGGAGTAGTTGTAAAACTGAAAATAAAATTCTCTAAAACCGCAGCGGTGTGTGTGTGTGGAGGGAGCAGTGTGAAATGGGAGGGGGCCGGAGTCTTGCTGCGTGTACATATGTAAAGCAGCAGGGAGGCAGCAGTGTGGCAGACCCAGGAGCTGTCCCAACCTGAGCTGCTCTGTGCTCCCTCCGACACATCAATCATCCCAAACAGGGCCATCATGACCGGGCGCCACGCTGAGACACACGCACGCTCACAGATAAACGTGTGCGCCGAGGAGCTGAGCACAAAACAGAACTACACGCAAGTGAGCTTAGGGAAGAAACACAAACGCAAGCAGCAGACATCAGAGGTGCAGATATTTGAAATATAACTTGAAATATAGTAAAACTCAGTTCATACAAAGTGTAGGAAATGTAGCAGTAACGAAAACTATTTTTTAAAATTATATTCAAAATACTATTATTACTCATACTGGTAATTCACCTGCCACTAACACAATACTTACGACTCTTACTCACGCTTCCTCATACTTGGACTATAAAATTACTACTTCTTTTTGTAGTATTAATAACACCACTTGCAGCTTTAATGCTGCTCTCACCACTATGTTTATAATGGAAAAGAGGCAAAGTGGTTAACTTATGCAATATAGCAATAACTGGGTGCTGGGTTTTCTCAGTGTTATTAAAGGACGTTCAAATGCTTTGCTAAACGTGCACCATGTAACTTTTCTGGTGGAGGGCCTGTCGCCTGTTTCTCCATGGAGACAACAGAAGTGTTACTTTAGCTTTGTACTTAATACTATCACATTATAACATGTAGAAATAAAAAGAAATGTAATATTTTTCTCCGTACTCCTGAAATAACCCTTTGAGTAAATTACTAATACCTGGTTGGGGAGATGTAGTCTAAGAAGAAGAGTTAACATTATGCTGTCACAAACACATATGCGCTGAAGTGACTATAAAGTGCATACATTAGTCGACAGGTTCACAAACTGTGGCTCGTGCACTCACACTTAGCCTCTGCTCAGGCTCACACAAACAGAAATAGGGATCCTGCTCTGCCCACAGGGTGCCCTCGCCCACGACCATCTGTGACGGGTGCCAGCACACAGCGGGCGATATTTACATGGAGACCCACCCCCCTCAACACACACACAAAAACTGGAGAAAAAAAAGAAAAGAACTATCCACAAAGGGCTGCTCGGATCGCTTGATCTCCCCAAACTCATTAAACATGCAGATATATGCAAATATATGCACCTCCAGAAATGCACCTTGGGCCAGAGAGAGTGAGAGGAGTGTGTTATTGTGGTGAAAGAACATATTTGTGAGAAGAGCATGTGACTGCCTCCACCACAGTAACATGCACTTCTGAGCACTTCTGACAAACTTCAGCTGCACGGCCATATGTTAAAACAATTCTTATAGCTTTTAGACTACACTAAATACACAGTTTTTATCCTTTTGTTGTGGACACTTAATATTTATTTTCTTGTGGTTATATTTTCCTGAATTCTGCCATAAAAAGTCATAAATGAAATATACTCTTAAGAGGACTAAAACCCTCTAATAATAAACACAGCGTACATTTTAAAAGTATACTTCATATTTTTATTATATTTTTATTGAAATTAATGCTAAATTTGTGCATTAATATTTACCAATGCCCCTTTAGGTAAGTTTTATTTAAAGCTATAATCTATTTATAAAAATAGAGTTTTATAGATAAACTTCCCAGTCTGTCACATGTCCATCAACATCTGCACTAAGTGGCAACTTCCAGCATCAAACACATTGAGGAAACAGAGAGGAGGATCGGGGGAGATTCCAGACAACACAGTGGGTCTGACGACGGTAAATATACAATGTGTCAGTCATGGCCACCGCTCCCTCTCTCCCTCTGCTCTCCCTCTTCTTGTTTGTGTGTATAGCCACAGTGCTGCAGGCTAAATAGTGCCATTATATTTCTACAGCACTGCTAGTCACAGTCAGCTGGAGTCTCCTCGTCCACTGGGAATCCGAGACGTCTCTGCTCAAAGCCAAACACACAAACAAACACAGGCGCGCACACACACACACACACACACACACACACACACATATAAAAAGACCCGTGGGTGCTGTGGTGGAGTCAGGTGGACCACAGGGAAGGATCTCATGTGTGTTTTCGGTATTCGAGTGGGTTTTTCTGCCTGTGTGTGTGTGTGTGTGTGTGTGTGTGCGTGTGTGTGTGTGGATATTGTGTGTGCATGTTATTGTGGCACAGGGCTTCTCTGACACTAGAACACTCTTTGAAACCCTTTATGGTGTACATTGGAAAGCAGGAAGAAAGCTGTCAGTCACTGCATTGTAGTTTATTATTTACGGCTATGTAAAAGTTACATGGATAGCAGATAGATATGAGTTTTAACCTGCTAAACTGAAAAAAAGAATGCCAAATTGAAAATAAGAATAGTAAATGATGCTTGGTCCTGGGTTTTTACGCATTGTCTTCTAAACGTTGGCTCCTTCTCTCACGTATACAATAATGGACCACAAAAAGAATGCATATTTGACCAGTAATTCCCTGGGATGTCCCATAGACTTAAAGGTGCACTGTGTAACTTGTCTGTTGGAAGGTCCATCACCTGCTCGTCTCCATGGAGATGTGCCTAGAATGTTACAAAGTATGGCCATAAACTTATGAATGGAGAGTTGCAAGCCAAATTTCAGGTTAGATTTACGGAGGGGCGACCCCACCCACAGTAAAAATTCATGTTTTTCAAGATATTTTTGAGCAATAAATAACACCTGTTGTTGAATAAATGCAGAGACACATTAGTTTAATACCATACTGTGGACAATTTAAAACCAAACTATTAACAAAACACAAAACAGGTTGCAAACCATCTCCAGAAAAGTTACACAGTGCACCTTTAAACTGTGTGATGTGACTTACTAAGAGTACAGAGGAGAGAAGAAACGAGGTAGAGCGATCAATGTTGTTCAATATTATCACAGCAACAGCCATAATAAAAAACCTATGTGTAATGTATTTCATATTTATTAACTACAGCTGTCAGCGTGGCCTGACTGCACACAATATAGAATAAGTGTACTGTTGTTGATATATTGGCAGCAGTACTGTCAGTGATAAACATTAGGAGCAGTGATGTGGGTGAGAGCTCCGCAGAGGGGGCAGAGCGGTGGAGACAAGCTTGATCTCCTTCACTGTACCTGAAGGTCAGCTTTGCCTCCAGCTGCTCCACCCGCTCGTCTATTTCTGCTATTGTTCAGTGCTTTTATTTCAGCGCAGGGCACCACTCTCTGACAATTGTCATCATGACGAATCAATAAGGACCCTCCCCAGACCAGGTCTCTCCTCCCTCTCATGCCCTTGACTTTTTTTAAACATAATCGGACGAAAGGGCTGAAGCAAGTCCTCACACTTACAACTGCCCCCTTTGACTTTGCTATACTATATGACAAGATTTCAATGTTATATAATGTATATCTTAGACTTTATTGATTCACAAGGGAAATTATTTGGACACAGTAGCTCATGTATCACAATATATTATAATACCAAAGAGCAAAAATATAAATATAAGTTCAAAATAACTAGCATTCATTTGATCTTAATGTCTCTGTACATTGTCATTGTCAAAGACTATACTAAACTAAATATGGACAGATTAACAGAAGTAGAGCAATTGTAACATACTTTAATAACATACTTTAATACAAGTACTGTACTGTTATTACTGTTACTTCAATAACTGTTCTCTACAAAGCACGCAACAAATCTGCCAGTGATATGTAGTGATGCTTACATATACTTACTATGCACTAATTAATGCACTCCCGGTGCATTAATTAGAGATGCACGATATATCGGCATTAACATCGGTATCGGCCGATATTGCCAAAATGTTTTTTTGACATATCGGTTTCGGCTCGATGTGTAAAAGTGGGCCGATATTAATGACCGATATTTGTCAGTACAGTAATCCCTCGACTTAACGTTTTCTCACATTTCTCTCTCGTTTAAACACTCAAACTTTCATAGATTTTCAACAAAATATATTAATAGTGAAGCTATTAATCCCCTCGGGACCCCTCGGGGGGGGGTCCCGAGGGGAGGCACGCAGTCCGAGCACATCAAACCTCAACATGAACGAACGCAAGAGCCGCACAAAACCAGGCAAAGAGCCGCACGCGGTGGTTTAATCCTGGTTTAGACCTGGTCCAGTCCTGGTTTAGTCCAAGTTTAAGTCCTGGTCCAGTCCCGGTTTAGACCTGGTTTAGACCTGGACTAGACCTGGTTTAGTCCGCGTTTAGTCTTGGTCTAGTCTCAGTCTGGTCCTGGTCTGGTCCTGGTCTAGTTCCCGTCTGGTCCCGGTCCCCCCTGCATCCCCCATCTATAACATCAATCGGCAATGGTCCCTTAGCCAATCAGGACGCACTATATGTGTATATAGTGTAACACTATATGTTACACCAGAGGTCTTCAACAGGGGGGTCGCGACCCCTAGGGGGGTCGCGGAGGTACTGCAGGGGGGTCACGAAAGCTTTTGATTTCACTTTCAAATAATATAATTTTATATTTTATAGTGTAAAATACAGTATTAACCTGTGTATTATTTCCTTGTATTGGATGTACCATAACAAAGTAGCAATATTTATACATGACACTAAGCTCAATTTAATATAAAACACAATTCTATGCCGTATATATAGTAGGGGGTCCCTGGCCCAGTTCGCCATCTGTTTGGGGGTCCCTGGCCTGAAAAACGTTGAAGACCCCTGTGTTACACTATAACAAAAAAAACAAACAAACAAAAAAATCAGGAGTCAAAACACGTTTTGAAAATAAAAAGACATTCAAAAATGTATTTTGCATGATTTTCAGTCTGTATAAAATGTTATCTCAGAATTAAAAATAAATAAATATCGTTATTGGCCGATAACAGCAACATTAATATCGGATATCGGTATCGGCTAAAATTTTCACATTGGTGCATCCCTAAAATTAATTGTTTACATTTTTCATGAGCAAAAAAAACAAACATTTTGTTGAAAGAATAGAGAGTTAAGACAGTTGTGACTACAGCACTAGGTCCAGTTTATATAAATGATGGCAGCAAAACAAAACAGTGAACCTACACACTTCTCTGCCTAATACTGTGGGCTGTTTTATGAAAGCACTCAGCACCCTCTAACACCTTGTACAATGTCTCTGCCTTGAGTCTGAGCTGAGACCTGAAATCCCAGCGTAAAAACCAATCAGTGTGTGCGCTGTGATTATGCTGTGTGATGGCATGCTGCACGTCAGAAGCGAGCGTTAATTCGTGTTGCGAGCATCATGGTTACTCGTCTCAGTCTCCTGGTAATGAGCAACGCCGCTGTTCTGTGGCTGCTTCGGCTCCACTGCACTACCTCCACGACACAGCCACACACTGGGCCCTGGTAATTGGTCACAGAGGGGACAGTAAATCCGAATGAGGACATGGGAGAGGGTATGAAGGTATGGAGATGTGGAGCTGGGAGCGAGGAGAGGGGAGTGTAGTCTGTGTATTAGCATGGATAGGTGATAGAGGACACTGGGTGGGTGTCTTTCATCATATCAGGTTTCCCTGTACACTGTAAAATCTACAGTAAATGGTGAATCATATTCTTATAAAATCATTTTTCTTGCATATCAGGGTCAGGATGGTTAAACACAGGACAATATAAAAGTGTGGGAATACTATATAGTCTCCAAACTGTGATTTGATCATGTTTATAAAGCCTGTAAATCATTATACTGGGCAGAACAAAAGCCAGCCTGAAATAGTTATGAATATGTGAATTGTTTTTGGTGTAAACTGATCTAAGAATGACCTGTGGGGCTCACATCCCAAACTTTGCCCTTTAAGAAGTTTTATTTACTTGTGAAGAGGTATATAGATATCTAAAGGAAAAGGATCAGAACTGGCACCCAGATATCACCTGAAAATGTACCAGCAGTAGTCCCTGTAGGATACTTTGAAAAACACTGGTTTGGGACTAAAGGTTCATTTTAGTCCAGTGAATATGCTTTACAGTGACTGTTTACAAGTACTGCCGCCTATATTTGCACACATACATGCACAGAGACTGCCTCCGCCACTCGGCTGCTCTGCTCCCACCCACACGCATATACAGTAAATGACCTCAGCGCTCTACAGTCTACCAAGTACGGATCCTAATCAGACGGCAGCAGTATTGTGTCTGTCAAACCCGGCCAAGGTTACTTAACCTCCCAGTCTTAATTTCCTTTCCATTTTAGCACCTTCCTCCATATCAAACATCAGCACATCTATGAAGGCAAAAAGGAAAAAAGAGTAAGGAGGAAAATGAAGATTGCTATGGTTGGCTGAAGCTGGGAGATGAGAGTACAGGGATGATTCACATAGTGACAAAATGAACTGAACCAGGCTGAGCTGAGACTGGCTATTTTTAAACGTCTATAACATCAGACTACAAGAGGAGGACATTGTGAACCAGAGCAGATAATTTCTACATCATGAAGGCACTGGGAAATATGGTATTCCCCAAAAGTTAAATTTGGAAATTACATTCGCTGGAAGTTTGGAGTCACTGAAATGACAGGAAACTGAAAATACAGGAAACATGAAAACAAAAGAAAGAAAGGAAGTTATTGAGAATGTTCCTATACCTTAGGACAATAACATTTTTATGAAGAAAAAAAGTAACAATGTTTTTGTTTTCAAGAATTCATACGGATACAAAAACTTTCTTCTACCTGCTCAAATCAAGCATCAGGATGCAAAAGGAGACCAAGCCCAATTTTTATCATTTTGTCCAAGAACACAAGACACAGCTATTAAACAAAAAATAAAAATAAATTATTCATCAATTTTTTTAAATTTTATTTTAATTGATATTGGCAACTCTACACCAACAATAGAGTTACACACCAACTGCCAAACAAACCAAATGAACAGCAGTGACACAAACAAGAGCAGTGTGACGTAAAAATACAGTGCCATATTAAACTAACATATGGTTAACATCAGAAGACAATGCAGATTAAAGACCTGAGAAAACAGGGTGTTTCGGATCTGTACAGTGCTGCATTGCTCCCCAGGTTTCAAAGCCAGTCAGAGATATCTGAGAGGTGTATGAGCCAAACAGATGGACAAGAGGCTGATCAGTGTATAACCTCCAAAGACAAAGACAAAGAAAACATAGAGAAGAGCCACAGTGACAGAGGCACTGCTGACGAGTATTAGCTAAATGATTTAAATAAGCACATGTAGCCTCCACCGCCTCATTCCCACTCAGTAAACACTCTCGCTGTCCGTGTTCATCACAAGCAGCACATCTGGTGTGACAATGGCACATCGCGAGGAGAGCGGCGAGCTGCAAAAAGACTGACAGCCCGGCGCTGTTTACGTCGCGTTACCACGGCAACACGTCCATCAATCACACCTCGCCGCGATGGCCTGACCCACGCTTTCTGCCACAGTCGCGAAGATGAAGCCTTTTCAATTTACATGCTGACACACTCCGCTCCTGCTCTGCTATTTCACAAGTACGTACACAAACACACACACAAACACACACAGCACATACACCTCAAAGGCATGTCCATACACACGCAAACAAACACCATTCTTTTAAGATATCAACATTTCACTATTTTGTAATGATAAAGTTTCACAAAATACATACTTGTGTCCAGATACTGTTATGTTACTACAGAAGGCAAACAAATGACTCCAACAAAGCATTCTATTGATCACAATGCAATCATTATCAACCTGTAGATTCATCAGGCCTAATGACCAAACCAAAACATATCTGATTTAATTGGTTCACTGCAATGTCCAAAGCAAGAGTTAGACTAAAAACTATTGACGTTCACGTAGAAGCCTTTTGAATGTACCTGTGCATGCTGATTACCAACACTACGTGCCTGTTCTGCTCTTTCACACAAACACACAGATGAGTGCCCCTTCATAGACACAGGAATGTAATATTTGCATGAAGAGAAGGGGGTGGGGAAGAACCACGTTTTAACCATTTTGTGCAAATGGCAAAAGCTACATGTTACACACCACACAGTATGATCCATTTTAATCTGCTGCGATGTCAAGGTGACACAGAAATCTGGAAACAATTTGTATAAAATAGTCCAGTTTCCCTGACTGTCTATAGAAACAACACATACAGGATACAGTCAAAACGATATAGGTCAATCTAACAAGTCATTTCAATATATATATAACTTAGTCAAGTCAAGTCAAAGTTAACATACAACAGTAAACCCATACACAATACACAGCAAGAAACAAGATTACAGAATAAGATTAAGATAACTCTTGAATTTAAATTTATGATTTGTTTTATTTGATAATGTATTCATTTATACAATTACTATATGCAGTACATTAAATTTAATGTAAACATACTGTATACATCTACATGAATAATCTTATAATCTACAATATTTCATTTTCATTATCATATTTGTCTGATTTCAATACTGATGAATGGCAAACGGAGAGATTCAATTTGTCAACTGGACAAAAGTTTATTTGATGGAATACATTTCGCAGCTCATCCCAGAACTGATGAGCTGTGAAAGGTATTCGACCAAATAAACTTTTGTTCAGTTGACAAACTGAATTTCTCCTTTTGCCATGAATTCTACCTGGACGACTGAGGGATTCTACACGAATACTGATCAATACTAAAATGTGTCATTTTGTCCCCACCAATTCTTTTCTTGTAATTATTCAAAGCTCACAATACTCATGAGTACAATCGTGGTAACTTTATCCTCACTACACTGGGTACTTACACATGAAGTATTTACCACTCGTAGACACATCCTCTATTGATTGGCAGTGTCCAAAACAAAACCCCAACCCACAATCAAAGTGTAAGGCTCAGACTATGACATTCAGAGGCTGGCAGTAATAGTGGCCTAAACATGGTTCTTATGTGGGAGGCTGAGCGGTGGCAGGAGCTTCTGTAGTAAGTGCTAATAGCTCGGACGCGACTAGGCAACAAGTCATTGAGGAAGATGATGTTGTCCTCTGACACAATCACTTCCAGCTCTGTCCGGGCCGAGGCTGAGGGCTGCTGTTTGTGCTGCCTGTAATTGCTGGGAGGATTGATTCTGAACAATGTGCCATCTCACAAGCTGTAATCAACCTTCATTATTCATTCTTTACTCGCTCCGGTGCAGGGTGCTGGGGACACAATGGCTGGCCCTTGAGCGGTGGTGCTGCCTAGTGACTGTATGACCACTCTGGTACTCAGTGTCCTCCTCCTGCCTATCTTCCCCCTGCTTCACCAGCTCTTAACAACTCCTTTTGAATCTCTAATCTCGTCCTCTTAACCGGCTCTTCCTGCTATTCAGCATTCGCTCCCTCCTTAACTTGTCCTCCACGCGCCACCATCAAACCTGAATTTCTTGCATCAGGATCTCTTGATGTCGAAATCACAGTCCTTATAAGTCTCTTTGATTTTGGCTCAAATCTTTAATTTTCTGCTACTTGTCATTTTTCTCTAGAGTTAAATATGAATGATGCAGTTTTTTCTAATATGGTCCTCCTGGAATATATTAGAGGAAACCAGGTTCTGTATGGTACTTAAAAGGACTTATTATGTTTTTAGTCTTTACCCATGGTTTGGAGTAAGATAAATCTTAATTTCGACTGTTTTTGTTCTGGATTATACCTGTTCCAATCCTGGTTAAAGTCCAATCGTGGAAACATCTTGTGTCTATTTTATTCTTTACTCTTCTGTTTTTATTACATTTTATGTAGGCTGAATTGGATCGTGTGAGCGCTCCGGTGACGTTTTAGTCTGGTTTAGAAATAAGATGAGCATATTTAATACTTTTTAGGGCTGATTTAAGTTTTGAAGATATAGATACATCCCATATCTCAATATGGATGAACTGAGTTCCTACTGGGGAGATGATTTCTATTAAAATATTAGCTGACCACACTCTACCAAATAAAAAAAGTAGTTCTTATTTAGCACCAAAGTCAAGATCAAACAAACAGCAGTGACAACCTCCATCCACTCTGGGCCCCCACCTCCTTGTAGAAACCCATGGGGGGGTGACAAAGAGCTAATTTTGGCCATTATTACCATACAGACCTTATGTCGTTAATCTGCAATAAGTGAAATTCATTATCCTGATGACGGGGGTCTCTCTCGGAACAGTGCAGAGACAGCGAGACAGGAGAGAGAAGAAGCTGATCAATAACTCAATCTGCAGCACGGCATGGAGCCAGTCTCCTCTGTCCCCGCCTGTCAGTGAGAGGCACACACTGTCCTCATCGCAGCAGCAGCACGCCCCGCGATCAATGGACACAATCTAATCAGCCCCTATCACCACCAATGACTTTTAGCATGTAGGGCCCAGCGTAATGGCATTAGGCAGGCGGCTCTGAGGGGTCAAGATGGGCCCAGGCAAGTTCAAGGTCAAGCTCAAATAAACAGAAATTTGATTCAATAAATGATTCTATGGTAACTTTATAATATTCCTTAAAGGGCCCATATTACACTATTTTGCAATCTATGTTATAATGTTGTTTTCTCACCAAAAACATACCTGGAGCTGTGTTTTGTTTCATTCACACATGTTTAATATACAAACATACTGCATATGTTTGTGCACACTGCATATTTAGGCTGTGCTCTTCTCTCAAACAGAAAACACCCTGTTCCACCTTGTGATTTCATGTGATACAGGAAGTGCTCCACTGTGTTTTTAAACTCCATACAGCTTCACAGGACTGTTTAGGATCATTTCAGCTCTGGAATTCTCAATCTCTACTGAATAAAAGGTAAAAGGCAGCTGTGAAAACCGCTTTCTGACATCACAAGTTGTGACAGAGCATTTTGAGCTAATAATAAAGGATTACTCAAATAAGTGTGAATGAAACAAAACACAACTCTTGTACAAATAGTGTCGACGTAATAAAATGCACTGTATTTTGAGGAAAAGACAGGTTGATCAGGTTCAGTGGTTTATAGGAGGAGTTTAGTGAAAAGACTCTGTGGAGGAGGTGGCTGAGAGGAGGGTGCTGGCCAAATTTACGTCCATCGTGGATGTCACCTCTCACCCTCTGCACCGGACTGTAGAGTAGCTGAGCAGCTCCTTCAGCAGCCGACTGAGGCACCCCCAGTGCAAGAAGGAGCGCTACCACAGATCCTTCATCCCCACCACCATCAGACTGTATAATTCTACTATATAGTACAAACGTGCAATATTTTTTCCATACTATCCTTGTTACTGTTTCATTATTATTACTTATTTTATTATTACTTATTTTATTTTATTCTTGCCTGCATGCACTTTCTTTCTTTCTTCTGCCTGGAGCTACAGTGGCAAGTAAATTTCTCCTATGTGAGATCAATAAAGTTTTATCTTATCTTATCTTATCTCAGTGATGTGACAATATCCTAGGCCTGTCACAATAACACATTTTGAAGTGTGATATATTGCTGAAGTAAATATAGATGATAAACAATAATATGGAAACCAAACCATAAAGCAGAATTATCCACAAAAAACTATTCTAAATGTACAATGTTGTTAAAAATCAAAAACTGCAATAAATAACAGAATGCCACACTTACATAGTGTCTCTATAAGGAGTCATAGAAGTTCACAATTCAACCCTCTACATCTTAAAGGTACAGTGTGTAGGATTCGTGGCGCATAGGTGGATGGTGGCTATTGCACTTCCTGTTTTAGCTACGGCAGCCCTCGAGGGTCACCCGGGCGCGCCGTAACGCGGACAGCTCGCGTACCCGCGCATGAATGCGTGAAGCGCACCCGGCGCTGTGCGAGCCCTCGCCGACAACTACGGTATAAATAAAACGCGGTCCTGTTCACTGTTTTTTTTTTTCTTTTCGCATGAAAGCACACATTCCCGATCGTGTACCATGACAATCTACACATCAAATGAAACCTTACAGTCTCCTCTTTTTGACTATGCAATTCATTTCCTGGCACAACAATCACTCCCCGAGTACATGGGGCTTTTATACGGAAAAGCACAAAACGAGGTTTGTTACTTAGCTTACCTTTGAAGGCTCTGCACAGGTCAAACTCAGTATTTCACCATAAGCTTGGTCTCAATCTGTCCGTAAGGATCCAGCGAATAAAATCCAGTAAAACAATTTAGTCCAAAACACGTGTTAGATCCATTACAACGTGTGATCCGGCAACATGCTTGTCGTTGTTTACTCAAAAACCACGAGCCTTGCCGAAGGCGGAGGCGGAGCCCAAATGTCCTTCTGCGGCTCTCGTAATCAAAATGGCTGCCTCTATATGGGGACGATCCCCCTTTTATGCAGGTACATCTAAGTCCAACAGAATACTTTGATTTCATGATGGAAGTGAAAAGGCTTGGAAAACACTGTATTTTTGAATGGGTATCTTCAATTTCTGTAATTAACGGGTAAAAATCCTACACACTGTCCCTTTAAATCTCATTGTACGACAAAAAAATAACCAAAAATATTCCCACTACTACAAAGAAAATGACCCCCCAAAAGTATTGCTTCATCTGTCATATATTGAACAGTAACTCAATATAGTATTTATTGTCACAGGCCTACAATATCCCATTAAAGGCTCATCTGTGCTAACTTATCCTACTACTAAGATATTTGACGTAAGTATCCTATACATACATACACATAATATATTGCTTTTGGCTGTTTGAAAATATATAAAGTAAAAGATATAAACCAATTCATCACAATGACGGATTCATTTGTTGTCAACATATGCTAGCTTCTTTACTTAGCAAAAATTAGGAAAGAGAACATTAGTAGCCAGCTTGCTCTGAAATCACAAGGCGGGATTTTGTCAGTTAGAAAATGCAGTTACTTTGACAACACCTTGATTATAATAAAATACTGCCACAATCACAATGCCATAAATTGTATTGCAGTATATTTATAAACAGCTCAAACAATGAACAGGCCATAATGTCAGTTTTGAATACATTTTACCATCTTCCAACCACCTTGTCCCTGCCTACATTTGTCACCACATTAGATGTCTGTTAAGATATTCTTTCACATAGTCTTTTCAATGTGCTCCCACTAACAATACATGTAGATTTAATTTTCTGATTTGCCTACAAGTGATATACAAGGCCCATAAACCAGCAGCACTAACAATAGATCACAGGGACTTTTTACATTATGGGAGATCGGATACCCTGACTTCTCATAAAACTCAAACTGTTGGTGACCAGGCCATGGCACGGTGCTCCCTTTAAGTGATTAAATGCCCCTTCCCCACCTCAGCCTCATACCCCCTCAGAGAGTCCTGTGCACCCATTAAATCCTATAGCCTCCACGGATCGATTGGGTCAGCACGGCTCTGTGGCCATAAACTGGCGGGGACATATATCTGATAGAGAAAGCCACGGGAAACGGGCTTACCTACGATAGTACATGATGGAAACGACAGATTTTATGTCCCCTGCTATGTCAATGAAACAAGCAGAGCTCGGATGAGCTGCTTTCGAGAAGTCTTAAGGCAATTCTGTGTATAGAGGCAGACACAAAGATGTGTGGATTGAAACACACAATACTTTGAGTGTGCATATAAACAGATAATAGATGATATATAGTATAATAATAATAAAGGGACTGTAACCAGATAGTCTCATTAAAGATTGAATAAAATCACACCACAAACTGAATATGAAAAGAAAAAGTACAGTGTACAGGGACCCCTTTTCAGATCTTGAGTAATGAGCACCCAGGCCTAGGGTTTTGTCCAACTACTATTACTGCTAGTCTCTAATATTGCTAATATTATCATTATTACTGCTATTAAAAGAATGACTGCATTGCATTCATCTTCTTGAATTTGATGTGATAATTTCAGATGATAACGAGGCGGAGATTCACAATTTTTGAACAAAATATATTATTTGTTAGGGATTGGCTCCACAAAGTCTTTTTGGGGGGAAAATCCATTTAGTTTGTAGTGACAGAGAAGACAATGACCTTTGTACATGTGGATAGGCCCGGTAATTATAGAGATATTAACAAAAACAGATCAAGAACTCTGCCATCTGGCAGTTAAACAGCACATTTTCTTCCAGTCCTGCTCAATTTTAAACTATGGGCAGTTCTAAACAATGTAATATAATGTAAGCTACCCACCTTCTGTGTCAATGTATCACCAGATTCAAAGTTACTCATTTAAAGAAATATATGTTTAAAACCAGTAATATGCACTAATACAAAATGGGCAGAAGATACATTCAGATCTGATATAAAATTCACTTGGAAGTCATTAATCCAACCTAATCAATGAGGCCATGTTTACAATTAAGTATTGTCAGCATGAAAAGCATCTAAATGTGGTGCATATCAAGCAATTAGTCAGGAATCAGTCATCCAATTTCAGACTTGTTCTCTCTCCACCTCCTGCGTGGTCGGAGGGAGGCTGAGCCAAGTCGACTACTGAGTGACAGCCGATCTTCTGTCCACGCAGCACGAAGCATGTTAAGCCCCGACCCCCCGCCTCCACACATCTCCACTCTTATACGGCCTGCGCATTTTCTCCATCACTGGTCCACACCGAATGCCCTCGCTAACTCACTCTCCTGCTTTCTCCTTTTTATCTATTAGGAGCAGGCCACTCCTCCTCTCTTTGTAACTTTGGTGGAAGCCTTTTCACTTTTTGTTCCACGGCTTGTCCCGGGTCTTTCTCTGTTGATATTCACACCATCTGGCAGCAGGAGTAGCGGAGGTGCAAGAGATGTGCAAGCGAACTCCATCAACATCTATGGGGTCGGCATGTTGTTTTGTCCTTCAAGCATATTTTTAACATATGTGCCTTCAACAAAACTGATTTTAACCCTGCAAGTTGGAGTTTTTATTACTCTATTTTATTTTATTTTACATATAATTCAAAATCTATTAAAGAGGAATGGGGTTCCCTTGAGTAACTAAAACTATGTAATGAATTAATTTGGTCAAAGGTTATCACATATTTATAAAGGAATAAAAACAGGTATTTGCAAGAAAACAAAATGATTCCAACTCTATCAGCAAAGACATGGTCAGAAACCAACCCAGGCACCTAAAGCTACAGTTTAGCCCTTTGCCTCTTGGCCCACCCATGATCACCCCATGAGAATCTCTTCAAGTTCAAGGTATTTTGTCCATCTAAAATATGGCATTCAATGAGCTATTTATCATCCGTACGCCTTCACCAAAACATTCTTAATAGTCACCTGCTAAACAGGGACTCTGCTCTTGCCTCGGTTTTCCCCCTTGTCTGCAGTGGTCCGTCCCGCTAAGTCTCCCCCATGAGAAGTGGCTATAAAGAATCACTCAAGCCGCACTAAGCAGCTGCCTGTGAGTTAGGTCATTTTCCCAGGAGCCTCTGAGTGGGCATTGGCAGGACCTCAAAAAGAGGGGACACCATCTGTTCAGCGCCTCAAAAGGTTGGTGACACCTTCTGTGGTACCAACAACTTCTAATTAAGCAGCCAGGAATGCAGTCCACTTGCATGATCGCTGCATTCGCTTCCCCTTCGTCCTCGTGACAACACAGCAGACATAACATCAGCCTCATACACCTCTCCTCCACATCTGGCAATGCACTAATGAACAACAACAAAGTTTTTTTTAATTTAAATTTTGCATCCTTTTGTAGCACTTAATTAAATGTTTATCAGTGGTGTTAAACACATATTAGCCTGATGGTCAATCCCACAGTGTTTAGCTCCAGTTATATCGTAATGCGCTAATTTCATTAACATTAGGATTTAAATGAAATAACAGACTCAAACCATTCTTCTGATTTTCATCGCTCTTGCAGCCAAATCTGCTGTTCAGAAATGCTACTAATTAGGCTTATTAAGTAATTAAGAAGAGGTCTTAATTATATCTGTGCCACCGGGACCAAGGCGGCAATAACCATGAAATGTGGCTCACTACTCTGCTTTGTTGGTTTTAACGTTGCACACTTTCAGCCACTGAAGTGAACGAAACTGTAAATCACAACTCAAGTGTATTTTGAAATTAGGCAAATATCAAGCTGACTTAAAATTACAGAGAGAGACACTTAAAGGCCCTCATCCAAATGTCAGATGAATTAACATGCAAAGAGTTAAAAGTTTAATGAAATCGATTGCAGGGGAAGAAAATGAGAGGTTTTGGCATGAGGCCGGCATTGGTCTCTGGAGGACGGGCAGTAGAGTCGCCACAGCCATCAGTCAAAACAGCAGCCACCTGCCCCATCTCAGTACAAGGAGAAACCACAATGATCTATACCCTACAACCTCTCTCCAGCATATTTTGATTTGTAGCCCAAATGTTATTCAAGCTCTGGTTCAAAAGAGGTATAAAACTCAGCCAAGAGTTTCTGTTGGACACACACCAAGGTCCTTTAAATGGTACTGTCCTTGTGGGAATGAGAACAGTATTACAGACAAAGGTGAACAGAGTAACCAAACAAATAGGGAAGACTTTTTTCTTCTAATGTAGAAGACATTTTTCTTCTAATGTAGAAGACATTTTTCCTTCTAATGTAGAAGACATTTTTCTTCTAATGTAGAAGAAAAATGTCTAAATAATTACTTATAGTTATATTGTTAGTATATTAGTTTTGTTGTACAAAGATGGATGAATCATAAAATGTAATGTGCCAGTGAGTGCATTTCAACTATAATTTTAGTATAAGTAGCCTTTCATTTTTCTTGGTGGAGACAACTGAACTAGTGGGACCAAGTAAATCCCCTTGTTGATCAATACAGACTCAGTTAAAATGGTTAGTAGGTTCAAAATAATGCACAAGGACTGGACCATATTACAAGACAATTGTGACCTAATCCTGGTGAGGACATGATATTTTTATGGACTTCATGTGCTTCACTGTTTCATGATGCTCTGTGCTGAAACACAGACACTTTTCTCCACCTCCTCCTCCTATTTGCAAGCCTCTGTTATGCTTAGTGAGTGACAGGTGGATTCAGCCAGTCCACCTAAGTACGTATGAACTTTCGGAAGCAGCAGATGAGTTTAATGTCCTCTTAAAAGCAATATGAAAATTCTAAGTTTACATGAATAATGACAAAATAGAGGAACCGCTCAAAAAACTACATAGTTCATCTCAAAGGGTTTATCCACCCATTAAATAAAATGTCAAATTAAATAGAAAGACATGCTGCAGTATTAGATAAAAAAAAGGATCTTGGTGGTGACACATGGCTGAAAAGACAAACTACATATAAGTCTATATTATATAATAAAATTATAAGAAATGTGATCTGCCAATAAATTAACTGAAAAAAGATTATTCTGATGCAGAGATTCTCATTATCCTGGTCAACATTTTGAGTTGTCCACATTTAGCCTGACATTTAGCATGTTTTCACTCCAGCGTATGGTGCCAACAACTCTCAGCTAATGCCGCCATCAAAATAATCTCTGGAAGGAAAAAACTGAGTTGAAGAGGATGAGCACGCAAAACTTTATTTTCATTTTCCCCCCTATTTCTCTATTCCCCCAAGCAAAATATCAAAATTGCTACTTGTACATGAATTATGCATAAGTGGAGGTTTGGAGGAGCATAGGGTCCCTGAATCCCCCCACCCTGCCTTCTTGTAGCACAGTAGGGAGGAATACAGTAGAGTGTGTGTGTACGGGCGCATGGGACAGGGGTGATCAGGCACCCCTCTGTTTGCCTGCTGCACCCCCCTGCCGGGAGACACGGCACCCCCTGCAGGAGGTGCAGCGCTCTGCTTCCCCTGGTCCCTCCGGGCAGTCTCTGTATGTCACACTCCCAAACACAAACACACTTTTGGCACACTGAGCCCGCTTCATCTGCTGACCCATCAATCAAACGCACACACCAACATTCTGAGATGATGCTTTGGGCTGGAAAACATCCAACATATTTAGTTTCTTTGAATGATGCAACTGTTATCTAACAATTCAGAAGTGTGTGGACTTATGGGATGAAATTGAGAAAGTGTTATATGGAAATCATTTTGTAACACAGAATGCAATTAAACAGTTGAACCAGGAATTCTCCAGTCACATGAATGGGACAAGACATGGTATGACAAAAATAATGCATGTTGTTACAGCCTACAGTCCTGACTTTTAGATAATGTTTTGTTTAAAAGTGATGAAGACTCTATGTTGCCCCTAAAAAAATAAAGTAAAAAGAAAAATGATGTTGCTTATAGATGCTACTGTTCTGTGTCCAAATTGGGTCCAGAGCAAATTGAACATAAACATTAAAAAATTATATGAATACAGCAATCAAATGAATGTAATGTAATAACCAACCACATTTGAAAAACTAATAAAAATAATACAAACCTATAGTCCAATATACAAGTTCTATTCATTGTATAAAAATGAATAAAAACACTGCAAAGAGAATATACAAGGATTAGAATAAGCACCAGCCACAAAATCAGCAGAGATGCATTGCCTATCACGTTAAATAACTAATAATGGCTTAGGGTCAAATGTCAGGCAAATGAAGCCTATATATGCACCTAATATCTTCTTCCCTCTGCTCATTAAGAATCCTAATCATGCCTTGCACACATACAAACACCAGGATTTCTACTTCTTCTCAATTATCCAGCGATTATGCCAAACAAGATCCACGCAGCCTTTTACTCGAATCAACAGGAATCATGAATCATTGGACAGTCCATCTAATATTAAGTGATAGTGGGATGAGCTATATCCTTAATTATCCAACCTGCACGCACACAACACTAATTCTGTGGCCTTAAACACATGTACATAGAGCAGTTGGAGTAATTGGCTCTGCAGTGGAAAAAAAAAGAGGAAGTCTGGATAATTAATTAATCTATGTGGTTGGGGCAGAGACATAAGGCCAGTTTTACAGGCACACCAGGGAGGGCTGCACATAGCGGGGAGGGGCTAGAGAGAGCTGTACTGGTGAAAAATAGGTGTCTTTATCAGAAATTAATAAATGTACTATATGTGCATAACTAAGCATAATTACATATAATATATAGTATAATTACATTTGATCATAATTTGAGAAAGAAGATTCTTCAATTTAAGGATACATTTAATAAATAAGTATATAGTAAATTAAATCTTAAAAAGGGCATAATACACTTTTATGGGGTATTCATTGCTAACACATAACACGGTTTGAATGGAAGTTCTTATGGGACGCGTTTGCCTGGAAGAATCCATGACTCATCGCTGTACCAGCGGCGAGTCTGGTAACGCTTGGTCCAGAATGCGCTGCCGTTGCGCTTAGACAGACAGCTAAGTGAACCAATCAGAGAACAGTTAACGGACAGCGACGTGAACCAAGCCGGTAGGAAGCAATGCAAAAACATCTTTTTTGAAAAGAAAGGCCTCTAGAGCTGTCAGCTGCTGTGGTTTTAAGGAATCGATGTGTTTTAGGTCATTTAAGACCAATTTTACAGCTGAATGGAAGGGATGTTGTGGGCAAAGGCGGGTGCACTGACGTCACCATCTTTGAACGAATCAGAATCGCGGAGTCCGTTGTTAACCGGGGGAGCGAGGGTGGAGCGAGGGTGTCCAAATGGTATCGCGCTATATAGCAAATACAGAGAGATATCATTTGGCTGGCCAGGTAAGGGACGCGTAGCATTTGAACCTTAAATGTTTTCTTTTTGTAACTTTTTTTTTTGAATGAATTAGGCTGCAATGCCAATACTAATTGATTTATTTAATAGAACTTTGAAAGAGCACTTTACTTTGTTTTTGGAATTAAAGCTAGCTTATTGAAATTATTGAATTGTTATTAAAGTCCATTTTGATGTGACCAAAAGTTTATTTATAGGTAGATATACATGTATTTATTTATTGTTATTTATTTATTTAAAGCACAGCATATTATACTGTGCTATATTATGTGCAATACGAAATTCATTTGAGCAATATTACCTCCTGTGAAATACTCCTTACTCCTTAAATACCCTATAGTCTCTTTAGGTTAATTTCCACTCTATTTTTGTTTATACAATTATTAAAATTATATTGGTTACTTTGCTATGCTATAAATACTTCCTGACTATGTTGGTGATTCAACGGTTCTTCTTGATCCTAAGTCTTTAATTGCATTATTGTTGATCTTTTTTATTATATATATATTATGCTATATTATGTGCAATAAGTAAATTTTGTAGTAAACTTTGACTTAACATATTATCCTGTGTATTATTAAATTATTGAATAATTCTGACCTGATGATTCTGACCTGCCTGGTCATTATCACCACACCACAGTGATAGTCATGATGGAGGAGGGCTTAGCTTAAAGGGATATGCCACCCCCAGGTCAAATTTGGGCATCTCCCCACAGTCCAGAGACTAAAACAAGTGATGAAAAGCGTTTTCCTGGTCACCCAGCCATTGTCCGAGTCTGTTAGCACTGACCGCCGCGCGCAGCTGCTGCTCCTCCGCGTTAGACTGGAGGCAACGGCGCCAGAGAAAGATTTCGGCTCTTTGCTTTTCTGTGCTCTATGCTTTTCCCAATTACTTTCTGTGTAGTGCGCATTCATATCGAGTGCAAATAAATGTGCAAATCAACACGGAGAACTTGCCTTGGTCATTTTGGGTGGGAACTATTTTTCACTGCGGAAAAAGACAGACGAAGCACGCAACACGCGGACAGGGGAATCCCTGTTTACGCACCAGGAAGGGAGTTCCCCCATTACGCTGCGTGCTGTGTGCTTCGGCTTTCTTTTTCCGCACTGAAAAATAGTTCCCACCCAAAATGACCAAGGCAAGTTCTCCGTGTTGATTTGCACATTTATTTGCACTCGATATGAATGCGCACTACACAGAAAGTAATTGGGAAAAGCATAGAGCAAATTAATTCCTTTTGGCCGAAATCTTTCTCTGGCGCCGTTGCCTCCAGTCTAACGCGGAGGAGCAGCAGCTGCGCGCGGCAGTCAGTGCTAACAGACTCGGACAATGGCTGGGTGACCAGGAAAACGCTTTTCATCACTTGTTTTAGTCTCTGGACTGTGGGGAGATGCCCAAATTTGACCTGGGGGTGGCATATCCCTTTAATGTCATGCAAATTAGGCAAGGAGGGCTGAAGTGAGCAAATTTTGGAGGGCTTTTTTCAGGGCTTTCGAAAATCTACTGTGCCTGCTTTCAAATAGTGACACCTTCTTTAAATATGGTAGGATTTTCACATGTAAGACATCACTGGAAAGCTTAGAACCTGTACTTTCAGAATCTCTGAATAACTCAAAACGCCTCCGGGACAACTTGGTATTGGTTTTGCCGCGGTTGGACACATATTTAGTTTTGAAAATACCAAATTTGCCAAAAACAAGTGATAACATCTTTAAAAATTCACTTAATTTCACTTTAGTTTTTGACACACTTGCGTCTCCCCTCCCTTGGCTTTCAACCCTAAGCCACTGCCCCTTCAGAGCGCCACTGGCATGCACACACGTGTTGTATATGTCATCCATGCATGTCTGACATATACAACTTCTTCAGGTATGTTTTTGATGAGGGAACAATGCTATGACATGGTAGAAAGTTTGATTTTGATTACTACCCCCTCTTATTAAAAAAAACAAACAAAAAACAAACAAACATGTAATACAATTAATACTAATATTATATTTAAACCAGAATGGAGCTTCCAGAGTCGTCCTGAGTTTGTCTGTCAGGCTGTGGGGCAGCTGTGGAAGTGGAGAGCAACCTTTTCCTTTTTACCATAAGTCGGTGATAGTTGTTGTCAGATCCAACAACAGTATGGAGAGTGGAGCGCACACACCTGAGGAAGAGAGAAGTGGCAGGTACATCAAGTCTATGGTAATGGAACAGCAGATGGGACTGGCAGGCACACGCCGCACCTCCAGCTTTGACACTCACATAGTTTTTGTATGTGCACACAGATTTTCATGCATTACAAATAGACTCCCACAAACACCCAAGAACAAGCTGCTTTTACCTCAGGGTCCAGAAATATCACATCTGAAAATAAACATGTGCGTAAAACAAATGCAGCTTTGGCTTTCTGTCGACATGTACAGAAGAGCGGGTCAGGTATAAAATGGTGAGACAGAGCTAAACTCCCTCAGAGCGTTTGGGAGCAGCCTCTGCCTGACCTAAACTCTAGGTCCCACATGAGCGACAGCATGGCTAGTGGCCCTAGTAATCTCCGAGATAAATCATCTTTAGCCTGACTCTAGCAGACTGACAGACAGACAGGCCTAAGTACCTGGGAGAGAAGCAAATGCACACTTTAAAACCTCCAGTGAAGAGGAGCTGTGAAGAACACAGTAGTGCCCTAAGCTCCTGCTGTCCCCCACGAGTCTCTAGCTGCCATTTTGGCTCTGTCTCAAGGCACTATTGGGTCCTATCTCATGTCATCGTCCTGGCTGTTGTTCAATTCTTGCACTGGCTCCTGCTCAGCTCTGATCTGGCTCTGGTTCAAGCTCCATAGTGGCGGTGTTTTGTGAGCTTCATTGTGGCTCTGCAGTAGTATGGCCCCTCCTCCTCCCCCCTTTTTCAGTTGGAGCACCCCAGGTATCTGGCCTCCTGCCCGGCCTGCAGATCAGTGGGAGATCCAGGCTCAGGCCTTTTGTTTGGGGTGGCATTTTGCCTTTGTTTTCCCATCTCGCCTGTAATCTAAACACCCCAAACATCTCATGCTTGACAAATCGGCCCTGAGACGAGGGAGTAGCGGAAGACAAACGGCTGGAAGCGGTTCAACCCCAGGCAGGACTGATGGTGTCCGACTGGGCCTGACCTCCCAAAGGTTAAAGACACGTTCACTTACAAAGCAATCAATTACCCAGACTGTGTGGGCGCTTTTAACCAACCTCCCCTACTGCCAGCACACAGCGGTGTTATTGATGAGGGTCCCAGTGTACAACACGCTCAACATGGAGTGTGCATTACATTTCACAATTGAAATAAATCTCAGTTTGCTTGTGCTGTACCTGTGCCTCTCCATGCTCTCCCTATACCTACTCTGCCGCTCTCCTCTCTGCAGGTTGTTGTAGCAGGTTTATTCTGGTAGTCAGCTTCGTGGGCCCCGGCAGGCCCCTCAGCTGTTCCGCTGGGTTTGTAATTACCATTTCATTAAGAATGACAGTTTCGGGGGTTGAAGCACCATTTCATCCGGGTCTCGTGGGGAAGACGCTTGCCAAATTTCCAGTGTGAGTGGCAATTATCTCTCTTCCTGTCTGCAATTCACCATTTTGTACTTAGTGGCTTGACAACAGCGAGGAACATTTTGCTGGAGTAATAATAGGTCTGGGATATTTACACTGTAGCCCACTCAAGCTTAGCTGTGTGAGCCGACTGATACGAGCATCAGAGGAAAAAGAAACAAACTGTGTGTTCCTACTGCGCCACAAGAGGCTTTACAATATGCCTTTGCTAAAGCTGTGAAACTGCTTTAGAGTAGCGCTGAGAGTCTCGCAGTACCTCTCAATACAAAACAATTTGCACGGATGGCTTATGATAACATCACGATACAAGGATTTTGAAATATGAAAATATATGTTATGTAAACAATATAAACATACAAAACCCACAACAACAAAAATCTTCAAAACTACTTGTCACAATACTAAGTGTAATTACTACTAGGGAAAATGAGCCAACATTGGCATTAGAATATACAAACATGTTACTAATATGAAAAGCATTTACTGTTTATGGTTCTTAACATTTAACAAATTGGATATATTAGCCACTATGTCTATGATTACTTTGTGACTGTAATTTTTTCATAACAGCCAGCTAATGTACCTTTACCCCAATTATCAATATCCAGAGTGTGCAGTGCCTGTATAGTTGTAAGGCATTGTATTAAGAAATAACTGGTAGAAGTAACATTTCACTGCATTTCAGACTTCCATTACGACTTCACTATGCGTAAAACATGTTTGCGTCAGCCTGCCCACAGCCATTTCTGTTCTGCTTGTTTGCCGTGCTCTCATCAACAATCCACCATCTCTGTATCACTTAAAGATTTCCAACACATTTTTTTTGTTTACATGATTTTCCCCAGAAGCCATTTGCCTGATTACATGCTACAGAGAAAGCTCTTGATGGCTAGACTCAGCAGGTGGAATGATTACAGCAACCACTAACTCTTTAAACGTACATATGTGAATGCTACACTTAGATGGACTTGTGGAAAAAAAGCACAAAATGTTTATAAAGAGGGAGAGGCAGGAATGGAGTGTACCAAAGTGACAGTGAAATGACACATTGAATGCCTACTTCTGGTGACAACTGCAGCTCTTTTAATTGCTTGTCTGCTCTGAAGGATGGGATACTTAATTCCTACATATCCCACACAATTGCTTTTTGCCATGACACAGACCCAGAGGAGCAGGGAAAGAAAATATATATTTTGTCACCTGATCATAATCTGTGTATTTCAAAACTTCTCTACTTGGTTTAGATTAGTGTGGTCTAAGGCTAATTACGCTTTACCTTTTTCACATGACCAAGTATTCTCACCCACTTCAGTATTCAGCATATCCAGTTGCTGTTCTATATTGTTCATTTACAAAAAGCCTAAACTGTGTAACTTCATCTCATTCAGACTCTTAACTGTTTAAATCTGGGCTTACACTGTGTGAATTTCACCTCCTCCGTCAATGTTGTGCAGTGTCCAGGGGGCTATGAGCTGTGATCGCCTGCTCATGATGCGCTCATGACAGTTGATTGTACAGTCGCAGAGACATCGGACATGTTTGATATTTGCCGTGAGTCATAGGTAAAATACAGCTGTAGGTGGACGTAAACACAGCTCTCATAAAGCGCATTTCACACTTATTCTGATCAAATCACTGTACACACACGAGAGACAGAAAACTTTGGTGACAAAAGACTTGGACTTTAAACAAAGCAGTGCTAAAGTTAACAGTGTGAACAGTTTGCTAATGTACTTGTATGATGTTTTAGGAGTTTAAACGTGTGCGTATGAAACGATAGCAGAGTCACAAACACGTCCACCACAGCCATGCAAGCACCCCTCCTCTGCTCCATGTCCCTCGTACAGTGTGAGGTCAGCGTATACAGCCATCGTGCACTCGGCACACTTGTCATGAGCTTGTATGAGATTTAATCGCACAGTGGGAGTTTAGGAATAATTTGGAATGTCTTAAAATCTTACAAAATCGCACAGTATATGCCCATCTTAATACTGAATCACACATAGCATTGCTAGACTGCAGTCTTGGCACCATGAGACTCCCTCTTGTCCTGTGAATGGGTCACTTTTCCTTAATCTTTTCTCACTTGTCTTCTTCTTGCTCCAGAGTTATCGCTATTGTGCCAAATCAAAAGTAACATGCAGTGGCTGTGCTGTGGTGACACTGATAACAAAGGGAGTGCACAAGAAGGCTATCAATCCCGATCCGAATCCCCAGACAATTGCCCCCAAAAATATTGCTTTGATAATAATTTCAAATGTATAATTCATCAACAATAATCCTCAGCAAAATCACAATTACTTGAGACTGGGTATTGCGTCCTTTAAAGTGCCTTTTCTATTGGGCCCATAAGTGGACGGGCTGGATATAATAAACAACAAATCAAGTATTAAAAAGTTTAAAAGCCCAAGTGAGGCTAACCAGATATGTAGTAGCTCAGGGGTGTCCAAACTTTTGTCACAAAGATGTCTCGCTCGCTCTGTACGCTAAGAGCGAGCGAGACATCGACTCATTGATGTGGTAAAGCGGAGTGTGAGCAGGCATTTCCAGCTCTATTTGTTAACACATGACAAAAATAATTACAAAAACACAGTGCACTGAAACAAGTCTATGTATTGATTTGACCCGGGCTTTGTCCACTGCAGACCCCTATAGCCCCAGTGCCCCCAATGCATACAGAATAAGACACACCAATAGTCTATACATTGGATTAGAAAGATCCTAATGACTTTAAATTGATGTATATTAGCTTCAGTTAAAGAGGGGGAGAGATGTGGTTGTGATTCCTAGGGACAGGTCAGAGGAGGTGGGCTGGTACAAGGCAGGGGAGTAAAGAAGAATTAACCAAACAAGCACATACATTGTGTAAGGTTGAGTATACAAAGCATGTATTCTCTAATGGAAACCATGTGTGCCATTTAGTCATTTTAGAGCTTTTTATGTAAGCATTGTTTTGAAACACAGGTGTTAAAATAGCAAGCTGCAAATGATGCTGTGCCAAAATGTCAAGTGGCCCAAAGATGACGCTTTCAAAACAAACCACTCAATAAAACATCAACATAGCACTAAAATGTGCGTATTGTGAAAATTATCTGGTATTTACATCTGAACTGGGCACTAACCAATTCTCAGTTTTAAGTAGTATAACCAAAATAATGGTGTAGAGATATTGATAATTTAAATACAATTTTGAATTGCTCTATTGGATGGCACATATGAAAAACATGCCCTGAAAATAATGCAGAAAGGCAAAATGCAACTGAATGAATCACCTGGCTTTGAATAGGAAAATTGTGTTTCAACTTTTAACTCACTTTTAGCCACAGTGGAGTCCGAAACCGCGTATAACTAGGCTGAAGTCTAAAATAAAAATAGAGAAGTACATCAGGGAAGGCATCTGGTTTAAAAAAAATGATAAAGAAAAAGGAATTAAATTTTGTTGTAGCTCAGTTTTGATGTGCCAAACAACTCCGCTACCTTGTAAGAGTCCTATCTGTTTATAGATCCCAACAAGATCTTTAAAATTAAATTGTTAAGCTGAATAAATGTTCTTGCAGAGCCCTTGTCCCACCCAACCCACACCCTTCCCTCTCCCCCAAGCCTGTTTGTGTTACTAGGGGGAACTGGCTGAACTTTGACCCTTGGCTAATGAGAGCGATAACGAGCTTTAAAGGGGGTGACTAGAAGGTGTCGGACAGTGGGGTTTAAACAATTACACTGCGCCTGCCAACGCCGCCTTTCTGCATGACTCAGGAAATTACTGTCTCTCCCTCGCTCTCTCCCCCTTGCGCTCTTTCAGTCCACACACAAAAGAAAAGGGCTTATGGAAAATAATAAATTATCTCAGGGCCACGTTAACTTGGATGTAAATCGGCTGGCAATTATGTTTTAATAGCCCTTTAAGAGAATGAATTATTGGGTTGACACTGGTGGGGATGATCAGGCTCACCCATCTCTCTAGGCTTTTGTACCCACTGAAAATGAGACAGGAATTCAGAGGCTGGTCAGTAGCACCTAAATATACAGCTTCAACCTACAGTATGTAAATGAGAAGTAAATGAAACAGTAAAGTGTAGCCTGAGATTTGAGATTAAACAATCTTGCAAAGTTAATTATTTCTCAGACTAATGTGTGATACGGAAATCAAAGAACAGTATGTCAAGTTTAGGAATACAATGTCCAATATCAAATAATCAGTGTAAATGATTTAGGGTTGTAGAGGTGACAGTGACTCAGTGGTCCCCCAGCCCGAAGTTCGAAGGATCGATTCCTGCTTGGACCAAGTTCTGTTGATGTGTCCTTGTGCAAGACACTTCACCCACATTGTAGTATGAATGATTAGTGATAACCGAAGGGGGTGATGATGCAAACTGGCAGCCTTGTTTCGGTCAGTTATAGGGCAGCTGTGGCTATCGTTTACCATCACCGAGTGTGGAGAAAATGAATAATAACTACAGTTTAGACCAGGGGTGGGCAATTATTTTTCCCCAGGGGCCAAATGAGAAGCAGAAAATATTCTGGAGGGCTGGGCAAAAAGTTTGAAGTCTACTCTGGTTATTAATTTTATTTCTACGGTGAAATCAGTAAATGGCATTGTTTACAGAAGCTGGTAAGTTCTGTGTTTGGTCCCATGGCATGAAATTTTCACTTTCTGAGGTTTTTGAACGTTAATGTGAGCTCCCCTACCCTGTTTAGGACCCCCCCCCCCCCCATGGTTAAAAGTTGCGAAATGTCTAAACTGAGCATTTGCGATCCTTTTCTGCATTACAAAAAATCGGAGCTCAAACGGGCGATTTTGAACAAGGCACCTTATTGACGTCAGATCGAAAAAAGAAATGCAAATGCAGTTCCACCCCCGTCTGTCTGTACTCAGCGTCTCTGTAAATCACGCCCAGAGAGTTTGGACTGCGAATGCGCTAGGCAATGTGAAATGCGTTTTTTTATTTGCCTGGAGGCACGTCCGAGTGTTTCTAGGCTCGGAAGTCCTTTATCTGAGCCTCTGGACCTTTGAACAGCAGTGGTTTAATTTTATTTTATGTGGAAATGTGTTTATTTTTCAATGGAACGCTTCAAATCTCTCCCCCTGTGCAAAAACAAGGAAATGGATCAGCTGTGAGCTACAGCGGAGAGCGGAGCGTTTGGCCACGCCCCCACCCTCTACTATTGGCCAGCTCTTTTCTCCTCATTTGCATTCAAGCAACAACGCCCATTATAGAGTGTTCAGAGTGAGAAAAATTACTCTTTCTCAGCTTATCTCTGTTTCTCATGCACTGAGTGTTGATTTTGAAGTAGGATTCATTTACAGTATTAGGGAACCATTAAGGAGCCATATAAAAGCATCAAGAAGTACCATGTCATGGGATCTTTAAGTAATGAGAGAGTGAGGTTTTACAAAAACTGAATTTATTCAGTAAAATAATTCAAAACAATGGTAAAAGTGAAACATTTGTAACTCTTTTTCAGTCACATTAACCCCATAATGCCTTCTTAAGTTTCTATTAAGACACCACAATGTCTTTGTTTGCCAAATAATATAATACAAGATATGTCACAACATTTTTCTCCAACTGCCAAATTGTGTAGAAAAAAGTCAAAGTTAGCGTGTTTTTTTCTTGATCAGTGAGAGAAATCTAGCCTCTGTTGAGCTTTAACAAGTGCATCGAAGTCAGGTTGCATGTTTGAGGTGGAGATGTGAAGCACGTCCGAATACAAGTACAAATGCATTACGTACAATTTTGAAAGTAGGTTTTATTTTCTTAATTCCAAGCAACCTTTCGCGGGCCGTCAGAGTCAGTTCGCGGGCCGCATTAGGCCCCCGGACCTTGAAAATGCCCGGGTTTGGTTTAGAGCTTTGAAGATCTTGGACAAGTGCATTACAAGTGTAAGGCATTATTACTATTAAATAACAATTCTTCCTTTTTATTCTCTTTTTATTTCCCTCTATTTAACATCCATATTCATATCCTTACAGTGCTGAGATAGAGATCAATAGAGATAAAATCGCTATCTATTCTTTGACATCTTAATGCCAGCAGCAGCACCACAGTCAGCACTAATTCACAGGAACACAAGCACACAAATCTGGAGCAGGACAAGGGGCTTTACCTCTGCCCTCCGACCTCTGAACCAGACGCTGACCTATAGATGATGATTTAGGAGGCCAGGGAACAGCAACAGGATCGATGGGAAAGACATCAAGAGCGCACCAAGCCCACAGCACCAGATGAGACAGGGCAATACAGAGGCAGGGGAAGGGACGTGCTTTGATAAGAGGGAGACAAAAGAAATGATCACTTATATTTGTTTTTATACATAATATTATGACCCGATATTAGGTAACAATAGCCTGCAATGTCAGATGCTTTATAACTATACCCTTTAACATTCAAAATGGGGTGATTTGACAAATAATATAATAATTAAACATATTTGTGTTGATTTGATTTTGTTTTCCCTTTTTATTATTCACAATATTTAGTTGACAGATATTATTGTTGTATGCTTTGTCAAGTGTAAACAATTAACTACTTGAGTCATTTAAATACAACTTTGGTTATGATATTATTAGAGGGTGGCAAAATTGAGTTTTTGGAGATTTGGAGACATTATTCTTTCATCAAAAACATGCCTGATAATAAGTATGAAGAGGATAAATACACAAACAAGCAACTGAAAACCTATAGCTGTGTAGGACTTGACATAGGCAGTGAAGCAAAATGGTGGGTCTAAACCTGTATTTATCTGCTGCAGCTTTCATCTTGGAGGAAGACAAACGCACTCAGAAATTGATCAGATGAGCATCTGTTAGGCTTGGCAACAGTCACAAGTCTGCAGAGACAGTTTTAAAACCCATTTTTCAATCTCATCTCCATTAGTGTCAGCCCAGTACAGGCACTTAAAGGAATATCCCACATAAAAGAAAGAACAGCTAGCGTATGTATGCAAATGTATACAGCCATAGTTCTTTACCGTGTTTGTCAATTTACATGCTAGTTCTTGAACTACAAAAATATATATTTTATCTTTGAAATTCACTCATCTCAGTGTGCTATTGTTACATTTTTGTCAGCAGGTCATTGCAAAGAGGATGATGGCCGATTATGACGACATTTTGATGCTTTCTAATATGGAGTATACACATTTTATATGCATTGTTTCCATAAATATATTCATATGATTGATGCTCCCTTCAGTAAAAATAAGTTGGCAAAAACATCTTACACCATCAGCACTTGCAGACTTTATTAATTGTATAAAAATGTGCCATAGTCTATGCCCCACTTGGAGTACCATCTACCCGTAAGGGCCAAAGAACTCTTTCTAACAGTCCCAAGCCCAGAGAACTCATATACACCAATACAGTAAACATGGAGCTACACAGCAAACACACACACACTTGGAGGTAATTAATACACTTAAATATTTGAGTCAAACAGGGAATCAGAAAATCAGAAGCCATGTACTGCATTTTACCCCCCAACCCAGCTAAATGGAGTATGTCATGTTAAGAGTATCAAACAAAGTGAACAATAATGTGAATATGTGCACGCTAGAAGACAGCTGGATTATTGTGACAAAAGAAGAAAAGCAAGGGGAACATGAGGAAAAATTAATGAAGGATAGTCAGGGAACTGTTTTATTAACACAGATCTAACAATGAGTGTGTATCTCCGGCTCCTTATGTCTTCCATTCTATTGGGACTCTTTTATTCCAGTCTGAGCTCTGCTGTCACCCATGTAGCCGTGGGACAAGGAGACTGTAGCGTTTTTTCCTGGATCAAAAATTTACGAGCAATTAAAAGTGGTGGGACGCCCAGCATCCATCAGCCCGGTGTGCTGCTGCCAGGAACAGCTGAGGGGGGGGCCCTCTGTAAACCACAGGCTATATACTTTTATATCTGTTTTCCCTCCAAAGAGGGAAGGTTATGACAAAATCATGTTTTACTGTCGCTGGTTTCCGGATCGATGTGGGCATCTTTCATGGAGCTGACTTGTTGGAGGTCAGTGCGTGTTCAGGGAGGACACTCTTAGAAATAATGTCTGTGAGGAGCTGTTTGTGTTGAGTGTTCTCCAGAACTGTAACAAAAACACAACTTTATAGAGTTTCATTCTTCTACTAAGGTACATTAAGGATTTCCTAGAACAATTTAAATATTTTAACAAAATCATAGTCTTCTCAGTCTCACGGCTTAATAATGCGCTGCATTGCGTGAACTCCAGTTTTCTTCTTGGCCCATCATAGTTCATTGCATTAGCCTTGGGACTGTTAGAAAGCGATCCTTGTGGCTGTACTAAAATAAAAGTCATTGATAAGTCATTCATATGCTGTTGCTAGGGAGGTTTTACCAGTTTTCATTTAGTTGCAGTTTCAAAAATTATTCTCTCTCTGAGGCTTATTTTTACTTATTTGCTAGACCAAACAAATTTATGACAAATTTGAAAACCATACACTATCTATTACTCAAAGTTAGGTGAGAAATATTCCAAAATCTTGCAGTTTCAGGTAGCGATCAAAGCAAGTACACAAGCAGCACTCATAGAAACAGAGAGAAGACTGAACCAATTAATGCATTGTTTATAACTGCAAAACTCTGATTTATTCCTCTCCAGTGGTTTAATTCAACATAAGACCACATTGCTAATGCGTCAGACCATTGTAAGTAACACACACAGACAGACCTACACACGATGATGCATGACAACACACCTTCTACACAAAAACACGCACCCCCCTCATACATCAACACAGTACTCTTTCACTTTTTCCCCGGCTGTGTGCGACAGGCCTGGACTCATTTGCATGCTTAATTGTGTTGTAATGTACTTTTAATTTGAAAATGGAGGCAATTAATTATTTTGATATGGAACAAAATGCCGCAAATGTAAACATTCTAATAGTTCTCAGTGAATGGAGTCTCATTTTTCAAAAGAGGGATTGAATCTTATCTCATTTTTTAACGCCATTTTTTTTTTCTTTTCTTTTTTTGCAGAAGATTGGGCTGCACCACTCATGAATTCTCCTTGATACACACTTTGTCTTTGTTGAGAGCGGGACGGCGTCGCTTTGATCTCACCCTCCGCTGTTATTCTCCATCTAAATCTCCCACTGGATAATTACTATAGCTTCACCTGTGCTATCAGAAGAGATTATGTGAAATTAAGCTTGTTTTTTGGACGTTATGCTTCTTTCACTATTTACACTGAAAGCCCTGAGTAGAGTGCAGGCTGCTGTTACAACGTTCAATCACGCCACTAGTTCTGGGTCAGAGGGCTTCAAGAAGACATGTGGAATTCTTCTATATTTTACACTGCCTTAACAGAGACTGGCACGTGCTTAAACTAATCTATTAATCTTAGACTTAGACACACTTTATTGATCCACAAGGGAAATTATTTGGGTACAGTAGCTCACTCAAATATAATATTTCACAGAGGGTAACAAAAAATAGATGGAATAGCAAAAAAAAGATAGCAAGAGACCAGTGTCAAATGAGACATAATTATACAAATAAAAAATAATAATAAATGTATATGTACAAATCAGAATAAAATAGAAAAATAAGCAATAAAATATCAAATCACAGCTATATATAGTTGTAGGGAGTATTATTTGTTACATAAGGGTCAGTTGTTGTACAGTTGTATGGAGTATTATAGTATGAATGTAGACCTGTATCTGTTTGAGCGGAGCTGTAGGAGCCTGTTGGAGAATGAGCTCCTCTGTCCCTCTATGGCAGACCTGGGCATTTGTACTGACGATCATCTGTTGGACGTGCTTCACATCTCCACCTCAAACATGAACCTGACTTTGATGCACTTGTTAAAGCTCAACAGAGGCTAGATTTCTCTCACTGATCAAGAAAAAAACACTAAACATGCTAACTTTGACTTTTTTTTCTACACAGTTTGGCAGTTGGACAAAAAATGTTGTGACATATCTTGTATTATATTATTTGGCAAACAAAGACATTGTGGTGTCTTAATACAAAGTTAAAGTTAAACTCAGAAAGCATTGTGGGGTTAATGTGACTGAAAAAGAGTTACAGATGTTTCACATTTACCATTGTTTTGAATTATTTTACTGAATAAATTCAGTTTTTGTAAAACCTCACTTTCTCATTACTTAATAGTAACACTGAATTTACCATCTTCTGTAAACAATGCCATTTACTGATTTCAACATAGATATAAAATGAATAACCAGAGTAGACTTCAAACTTTTGGCCCAGCCCTCCACAATATTTTCTGCTTCTCATTTGGCCCCTGGGGAAAAATAATTGCCCACCCCTGCTCTATGCTGTGGTGCAGTGGGTGAGCAGGAGTGTCCATGATGGAGAGCAGTTTGTCCAGTGTCCTCCTGTCCCTCACTGTGACAAATGTCTCCAGCTCACAGTCGATCACGTGACCAGCTTTGCGGATCAGTTTGTCAACCTGCCCAATGTCTCTTTTGCTGGTGCTGCTCCCCCAACAGACCACAGCGAAGTACAGGGCGCTGGCCACCACAGACTGGTAGAAGATCTCCAGTAACTTGCTGCACACATTGAAAGACCTGAGCTTCCTCAGGAAGTAGAGTCTGCTCATGCTCTTCTTGTAGAAGCATTACAGTTGTCCCTCCAGTCCAGCCTGTTGTTTACATGGACGCCGAGGTACTTGTAGCAGTCCACATCATGACCCTAGATGGTAATGGTGTCCTCTTTTTCCTGAAGTCAATCACCAGTTCCTTGGTCTTGTCCACGTTCAGGAGCAGATGGTTTGCCTGGGACCACTCCACAAAATTTACAATCAGTTTTGTGTACCCTACCACTGCAGAGTCATCAGGACCCAGAGCTACTAATCTACTAATGATTATCAGGATTGGATAAACATGAATGTATATTATTTTACTAGCTTCAACATGTTTACAAATTCTGGGCCCTAGGTACATCTAGACACATTTTGGGGGGCCCACACTACATGTTGTCTAATGAAAAATGCATATTAGTAGACATAACACTACCCTTTATCCCCCACTCCGACACCCCTGATGCTGAGTGGTTGGTTTACATAAATGAAACTGCTTAAAAGTAAAAGAAAACAACTGTCACTGGTATTGATTTTGTAACAGAAATCAGGGTGGCAATATTAAAGTAGGGTTACGCTCCCCAGTATAAACCTATTTTATTTAGAATCTAAAGCCAGTTTCTCTTACCCCATTTTAACCTTCTAGTATTGTATCACTTTCTCCTCTCTGATTCCCGGGAGGGTGCTTATGACATCACAGCCAGCCATGCAACTGCCAATAAATTATGAGTGACAAGCCTTTGGACCAATAAAAGCAGCACCATATTTCATGCACAGTAAATCTGATTGCAGATTGCCGTGGCGTGCGGCAGCTGACATCTTTATTGTCACCAGCGCAATAGAAGCGAAGGTGTGCAGAGGTACTGAGGGGGTGGGGGTCAGAGAGAGAGAGAGAAAGAAGGGGGGGTGTATCCTTACATGGGACCTACGCTATAGTGCGTAGTTTATACGGAGGTCAAACAGATGGGAACTCAGGGAGCAGGGCGACCCTATCCACCCACTCCACAACCCCTACAAATCCCCAAACACACATACACATCTATATAGTGCCAAATAAGCCGGCGTCTATAGAGCAGCCATTTTTCTATCAGATTTAACAAAGCCATGCAGTTGGTCTTTCATACAACCCATCTGTCCTCAGTGCACACATGCTCCCTGGGAAACTTTGATCGAGATAATGCCCGGGTCCCCACAGACTTGCCTCATTTATAGCTCTATTGTGTCAGACTTAAAAAAGAGTGGCATTCAGTAAAAGTACACTTACTTCTCAGGAGCAAGATGGTGAAGAGACTGTCTATACTTGGTAATAGACTGTCTTTAGCTTTTGCAGTCTTCCTACGAAATGCACAAACTGTATTACATATGGTCTCACTTCAGTAAGCGTCTAATCAGTGATTCATTGGTTTGTCATTTTCTACAGCCAGTTTTGACATTAAACCAGATGTGAGTTTTCAAACTACTGTTTAAGATTAAAGCAGATGGAAGCTGGTATACTGTATAAATCCGTTCAGTAAAAAGATTAGATTGACACAAGTGACTGCAAAGATATATGGATTCGACAAAAAACACATACATAATAGAATACATACATAATTTATAATATATACAGTATATTATACATTTTGGGGA
This sequence comes from Paratrypauchen microcephalus, assembly GCA_036785185.1. Taxonomy (NCBI): domain Eukaryota; kingdom Metazoa; phylum Chordata; class Actinopteri; order Gobiiformes; family Gobiidae; genus Paratrypauchen; species Paratrypauchen microcephalus. Next base: position 19,159,901 of record JAVJIX010000002.1, read on the forward strand.
CCCATATGATGCTATTTTTTAATCTGTGTTATAACGTTTCCTCATCACAAACATACCTGGAGTTGTGTTTAGTTTCATTCACATGTTTTTTAACACAAATGCTGCAAATTTAAGCTGTGTTTGTCTCTCAAACGCCTTGTGATGTCATGTGGTAATACAGGAAGTGCTCCATTGTGTTTTTAAACTCCACCTTCACTAGAATCATTTGGATAATTTCAGCCCTGGATTTACCAATATCTACTAAACAAAAGTTAAAAGGTATCTGTCAACTTGAAAACTACCACTATGAGACATGACAAGGTGGAACAGAGCATTTTGAGCATTGGAGATGTAAACAGACTAATAATATAAGGATTACTCAAACGTGTGAATGAAACAAAACACAATTCTGGATTTGTTTTTGAGGAGCTAATCACATTACAGCATGGCTTAAAGCTCACAAAAATCCATTTGGTGTAATATTGGACCTTTCACTAACAAACAGGCTGATGTGTGGATTTCATTGTGCAGTAGGAATCACTAGAACAATATATTTTATAGTTAGTGGTATAATTACAAAACAAAAAGTCTGCAACCCCAAAACAACAAAATTACAAAATACTCTTTTATAGTTCAATAGACTGATGGGATTTAACGGTTTGGTAAGGTGTTGAAAAAAAATTCATTCTTTGATGTGCAATTTCAAGAAAACTACAAAAGAAGTATTTGTTAAAGCATTTACAAACACATTTTACACTGACACAATTCCTTTACAGTACTTCAAGTCCAGTGGTGGAAGAAGTACTTGATTTTGTTATTTGAGTAAAAGTAAAGATACTGGAGCAAAAAATACTGAAGTAAAAGTATAATATGAAAAAATACAAGTATTAATGTACTTACAGAGTAAAAAGTAAAAGAATTTCACTAATAAGTCTTGAAGTCTGATAAGGCTTCAAATGTAGTGTTGATAAAGAATGTTGAATTTTCATCAATATAAATTGAACAACTGAATTGACTGTTTTATTGTAGCCGTTTTTTGTTTTTGTTTTGCTCAAACTACAAACCTGTTAACAATACACCTCTCACCCTTTTCAGCAGGGCTCAAACAATAATAAAAATACTTGTTAAAAAATGTAGTGGAATGTAAAGTACCGTTACCTGCTCTCAAATGTAGTGAAGTAAAATTAAAAACTACTACTTTAAAAAGTACATATACCTTCATTTTTACCAGTAATTTTAGTAGTACTGTACTTCACTTCTTAATTACATTCCACCACTGTTCAAGTCCAGGACTGTTGTATATTACTTTCAATAATCCTACACATATCCTCTCTATCAATATCACATCAAATTTGTAATGTATCGTAATAACAGCTGGTAAATGACCCTGTTCTCAGTGTGGAGGGTGCTATAGTCGTACGTCCGCACAAATGCACCGAGCCATTCTTCATAATTAGTGTGGCCACTGCTGTAGTCTGATCAGGGCATTACAAGTCCTCTGCCACGAACCCTAAATGGGCAGATTTCACCAGACGCCCGCTGGTGTGATCGGCATCATTATATTTTAATTAATCCATTCTTCTCACAGCAACACAGTAATTACAATCTATTTTATGACATGGCACGCTGCGAAAAGCCCGGAAGAAAGAAAGAGGAAATAATAAGCAGGAAATGGTGTAACATGGGTGAAGATACAAAAGGCAAGTGTGGAGAGGAGATAGATAAGAGTGATTCTGCGAGGTGAGCCAAAGCCCAGGTAAAACACATCACTAGAGCTATGACTGATTACTGAGATGTCATTGCCAAGCTGACATTGTAAAAGCATTGTAAAAGCATTTATATGATGTCTGCTGAAGTTCCCCCTCCCCTCTCTGCCAATGTTCCTCTGATTCCCATTTGGTACAATGAGAAAAAGAAGAGGAGGGGAGAGAAAGAGGGAGGAAGAGAAAGAGAGAGAGAGAGAGAGAAAAAAAGAAAGGGCGGACCATTTCCTCCATCTGTATAAATCAGAGAATGTATGGACATTCAGACAAGCTGTGGGTGTGATAATAACATTAGAGGATTACAATGACACTCCTCCCAAGACAAGATCACCTGTCTCAACTACCATAAAACAGGCTACACACAGCTTTATGAGGGAAAGTGTGGTGACATGAACACTAAAATATAACCAGGAATACACCGTGCTAGCTAGGGGAATACCGGCATCTACAGATAATGATTAGCAGCCGGCACTTGCTCTTTATTGTGATAAATTATAATTGAGCGATTTACAATTATATGTGCAGTGAGTAGAATTGTATTTTTTTCATCTGCATCTTACTTAATTACATTTTCCTCTCATATTTACCATTGGGATAATACAGAATTACAACGGTTAATTTCTAACAGAATAAATGTCTGTCAAGCAGCAATGCCTAGTTATAGTCCCAAATGATCATGAGTTAAAATTTCACAGCAGCTAGTAGAAATGATTTGTTGCGTTTTATTGATGGGATTTTTTTAAATAAGCCAGGATTTGAATCTCTTCACAAACACAGAATTGTGCTTCATTATTACATTTGTGAAATGGTTGTTATGCCTATGTATTGTTATTGTGTTGTTTTTTTGTTTTGTTTTAACTGAACTTTTAAAATCTTGAACCGCAGCGAGATCTTCACATGAATTCCAGTGTGGATTTTTTTGCGTGTCTAATGTATTTCTTGAATTTTTCTGAATATTAACTAATAATACAGAAGTGCAATAAGCATCAAAAGAGAATATTGAAAGGTCTTTAAAGATCCCATGACATGGTACTTCTTGATGCTTTTATATGGCACCTTAATGGTTCCCTAATACTGTAAATGAGACAAAAACAAGACTCAGTGCACGAGAAAGACTCATGAACACAGGCAGAGTCAAAAAATATGTCTCCGAACACCTTATTCTGGACGTTGTTGCTTGAATGCAAATGAGGAGGACAGAGATAGGCCAGAGCAGCGGGTGGGGGAGGCCAAACTCTCCGCTGTTTCCTCGTTTAGCGGTGCGCTGTGCACTGGCCCCATTTCTGTGTTTTATGCGCGAAGGAAGAAAGGAGAGGCGTTTCAATGAAAAAAACAAATTTTCACAGAAAATAAAATTAAACCACTGCTGTTTCAGAGGTTCGGAGGCTCGGATAAAGGACGAGCCTGGAAACATTCTCACGTGCCTCCAGAGCAAATAAAAAAACGCATCTCGCATTGCGTAGCTTGTTCGCGGTCCAAACTCTGGCCGTGACGGTGGGTAGAAAGACAGTGGCAAAGAAGTCAGGATTCAATTCGAATCACGATTCATATGCCACGATGCAATACTATCACAATGCATCACGATACTTGAATTATTGCGATGCATTGCAATATATTCGACATACTTCAGTGAAAATGTACCAAAAAAAAGAGGATAACTTAAATATCAGTGGCTGTGTATCTGGGTAGTGTCTTCAATTGATACATAACTCTGAGCAACTCAATTCATAACTGAATTTATTGAATAACAAAAACAAATAAACCAAACCAATAACAAAAAAGTGCATAGGATTTTTTCTAAAACAAAAAATGTTCAAACATTTGCCATTTTGGAGGTAGCTAATCATAACAAACAATACCCTTTCACAAAGAAAAAAGTGCATAGGATTTATAAAAAAACAACAACAACAACTAATAATTAATTAATTAATTTATTATAATTAATTAATTAATTAATTATTAATTAATAAAAATCGATTTTTGGCATCAAGAATCGATGCAGTATATTGTGAAAGTTAGTATCGCGATGCATTGTCATGACGATTATTTTGCACACCCCTAGTAGATATCCAGACGGGAGGTGGAACTGCATTTCCATTTTTTCTTCAGTGTGACGTCACATAGTTCCCTTGTTCAGAATCGCCCGTTTGAGCTGCCTTTTTTTCAAACGCAGAAAAGGACCGCAAATGCTCAGTTTACACAATTCGCAACTTTTAGCCATGGAGGGGGCCCTAAACTGGGTAGGGGAGCTCACATTAATTTTCAAAAACGTCAGAAAGTGAAAATTTCATGCCATGGGACCTTTAAGTAAAAATGTTCATCACCAGATCTAGATAACCCTGGCACGTACACTATATGCCAGTATAATCACACATTCTGTTAAAAAATCTTGCTGAACACCATTTCTTAAAGTAAATTCAAATGAGTATAAAAGTGTGTGAAATAAGCTGTCAATCATACACCTTCTTTAAAATGCCCATAGGAGGTGCATACAGTGTAGAGATACGTTACCACTGGAAGTACATAATGGCGGACGCTTTATGGATGTTTTTGCACCTCCAAAATTACACCTGCTTTAACATATCATGAACGTGGGCAGTCTGTGTAGTTAAGGCGTGCATAAATGAGTTTTACACTGTTTAAGTTGCCTGAAATTACCACAGCTAGAGATCCTATAGGGATAATTACCGTAATCATACATTTCATAGCACCAATGGCAACAATCATCTCACCATGTTCAATAAAGTACTGCGGGTTAATCCATTCCTTTGTATGTGTCTCTATACGGAGTAAACACATTATCAAGGTGTAGGACAGTGTATAATTTGTTATACAATAAACTATAAGCTTGAAACTTTTTGAAAGATTTTTAGTAGCTCAAAAACGGAGGAAGGAGTCTCTTGTGTAGGCTGTGGTAAATGACAAATACTGTGTGTTATGTGTATATAAATACATAAAGTACATTAGCCATTTTAAATTGAAATTCTAACTGCTAAACAAAAGCAAGAATCACAAACATTTCAGAGGTAAGGTAATGAATTCATGAGTTTAAGTTTCCTGCTCTATTTTGAGGACTTCACACAATAAAAAAATTTGAATATTAGCAGTGGGCGATTGGGACCCATCTCCGGACCTTGAGACAGGCTTGGTCAGCCTAGCGGAGGATTTTGCCAATTCTGTTTTTTTCATTAATTGTGGAAACTGGGGAAACTGGAAAAAACAGAAAAAAGGAGCAAACTCTGCACAGAAAGGCCCCAACCGGCCAAAAAAAATCTAACTCAGGATTTACATGCTGTAAGAGGCGAATGCTAACCACCACGCGGTCCAAAGTACATTAACTCTGAGCAGATACATTAATTAATTATGAGGTGCTATAGTACTTTGCTATACTGTTACTATATTATTTGTTTCCTTTTGCTATCTTTTTGAATAAGAATGATGCTTCAGCCTACACACTTTCAGTCTTCCTGCATGTTAAATATTACTGTTTTTGGAATACAGTGAACCCTCGCTGTATCGCGGTTCACTGTTCGCGGCCTCGCTGTTTCGTGGATTTTTTTTCCCAATTTTTTTTTTTTTTTTTTTTTCAATTTTTTTTATAGTGTAACTTTTTTTACAGTGTAACATTCTGTCCTGCGCCCTGATTAGCTAAGAGACTAGACCAGGACTAAACCAGGTCTAAAGCAGGTCTAAACCAGGACTAAACCAGGTCTAAACCAGGACTAAACCAGGTCTAGACCAGGGATGGTAGGGACAGAGTCTCTGATTTCCTTCACGAGAGCGCCTGGGTGACAGGAGGTGTGGCCTTTGTTTACTTGCACGAGCCATGGAAGAGAGTGCGAGCCGGACCATGGAAGAGCCAAGAATCAACATGGACGGGCCGGGGGAGCCGCAGCGGGGAGAGCCGCATTCGAGGGAGCCCGCAGCGGGGGGAGGACACTCGCGCGCACAGAGGAGACAGTGGCTCTTCCCCGTCACGCCGAGAGTACGAACCCGACCCCGTCCTAGAGAGCTGTGGAGTATTGGCGACGCATTGATAGCGGTCTGATTTTGGACCCGGGGTGAAATGCAACCAACTCTTGTGAGCGCAGGTTGGTCTTACCTGGTCTTGTGGTGAGGACTGGTGCTCAGAGGCGTCTGTTAGCGGTTTTGCACTGTTAGCATTGGCTTGAGTCTTGCCCAAAATGATATCCAGGTCGCTTTCCACTCAACTTTCGCACATGGCATGGATATGTGGTACCAAAACAAACACACGTGTCCGCGCGCACGTGTCCGCGCGCACGTGTCCGCGTGTCACGTGAGAAAATGTTAATACCAGTCTCAGAAAGGTGTATAATGTGTCTGGTGAAGCGTTTTCAGCCTTAAAACATGTAGAATAATTGTAAAATATAAAATTGTCCTACTTCGCGGATTTCACTGATAACCCGCGATAAACGAGGGTTCACTGTAATGGCAGAATATACCTGTGTCCAAAATAAACAAATCAATCAATATTCCTACATTATAGTGTATGTACAGGTTATACCCCGTAAACAACATCAGTCAAGCAATTTGGTAATAGTAAGTAACTAAAACAGGATCTGAGAAACACATGGAAAAGCACAGTGAAGTTTGGGATTCTAACCAGAACGTTAGAATCACAAACTGTAAGTACACATCCATATGCAACCACGCAAACAACGTCCAGTAAAACTAGTCTTTTAGTGTGCAAGGATTCTAAGGGTTTAATGAACATACCTGTGATGGTAATACACCCTTGTCTTGATGTTTCACTCTGTGGTCCTTGCTAAACTGCTGTGCAGAAAAGAAGCATCCCTCCAAGGCACCCTGAAAAGACACATAGAATATAATAAATGCTTCCTTCTTTGGGTTGTTTTACACAAAATAAAACCACACAGATACACTTCAACTCTGCAGGATACTGTAAGAAGAGACCTGCAGGGAGCGTATGCATGCTAAAAGAGCAATGAAGACTAGGCTCACGAAATTCCACCAGGCAAGTATGGTTTAGCATTATTTCATGTTTAGGATTATTGCTGCATAAACACTGCCATACCTCTTAATGGAAGACATAAAATCGCACGTTTAAGTCAAGCTGGTGGTTTTAATAATGGTGTCAGAGTAAAACTGTGAATCCGACAGAGAATATGTGAGACTTTAACAAAAGAGCCTAGAGAGTTGAATGTAGAAAAAGTCTTCCTTTAATCCCAGGCAGGGGAATTCTAATAGAGCGGACTCAAGTGTCATGTCAAGCAATATACTAATGGAATCCAATTAAGACCTTTAAACTGCGCCGAGAGCTGGAGGATATTAGCTCAGTTTTCTATAACAAAAGACCAAAGGGTCGTCAACGAGGGCTTTTTCAGGATATAAAAAGCATAAAGGAAATTGGGTTTTTCTGCTTTATCCACTCATTATTGTTCCCTAAGAAAATGACTTGAATGGAGCATAAGAAAATCAGTTGGACACCCATTTGGAGCTTTTTACTCACGTATCTGCCTTGGCGTTTGAGCACGGATAGGTTTTACAGTACCGCGCAGGGGTAATTATAGGTGCGCAACACATTTCAAGTTAATTTCCTCCTTTATTAATGACATAACCGCAATCCATCACATGTGTCTGCTTGACCACATGTTGGTATTGTGCTGGGAGTGTGGCTGGTGTTCCTTTAAAGCAAAAGAGAATCCTCGGAAAAACAAAAACACACATGGCCTCTTCATTATTTTACAGAGAAGGGTTAGGCGTCTAAGGAAGTGTACGGCCACGATAGAAACACATCTATTCCATTCACGTAGTGGAAAAAGGAAAAAAGAAAAGAAAAACAAAGCAGAACAAAAGGAGAGAAGCTTTCATTAGCAGCATAAAACAAAACCGCAGTAAGCAGCGAGCGCAGGCAGCTAAAACAACATGATCGGAATAATACCAGTAACACTAATAATAGACTCATAGACTGAAACAAAACACAACGCACAAACAATTATTTTAAGCTTTGATTTCAAAGGGAATGCAGTGTTAGTGTGTGTTTGTGTATGGGGGAGCTGGCTTTGTACTTTTGAACTGCAGCGGCTGGTGCTTGTGTCTAAGAGTGCACTGTGCGGCGTGTGTGTTATATATTAGCACCACCTTCATCATGAGCAGCTTCACCAGCACCATCATCCCTCTGGTGGAATCAGAGAAAGCCCCGAGGCCCCGGCTGGTTTGCATAAAGCAAACAAAATTAAATTTGCTTTGCTAAATCAAAGCATGTATGGTATTCCGAGCCGCTCTCTCTGGGACAAATTACTTCAAACGGGCTCCTTTGTATCATAACAGAATAAAAAAATCAGCCCAATCAGCGGCTCTCCAAAACTCTCGACTCGGGAATTAATTATTGAACCCTGGGCTTTTCTCTTTCCTCCAGTCCACGACACAGATCTATTTATTTTGGAAAAGCCATTTTGCTCTTAAAAACACAAACTCACTTTAACACTATCTCACTATTTTTTTTCTCACTGTGTTACTTGTATTGGCCATGCAGCCCCTAAAGCGACGTGTGAATAAGTTTGAGCCGTGAAATTAATCTGAAAACCCCAGGACCAGCATCCACCACAGCCTGGCTTTAACACAAATACTACTGCAGCTGTAATGGACTTAAGATGAACTGAGCTACTGACTCCAAGGATCTAACTTTCTTCTCCTGGCCACCTTTCCTCTCCACTGGCTCTTTCTTCATGGAGCACGGCTTTATTTTCCTTTACACTAGTCTGAAAAACAAAATCATTTGTTTTTACACAAAACATGGGGTTAATAGAGAGTGGGGTCAGCGCTGAGGGGTGGTTCAAATGTAGGTTAGCCACAATAATTTATAACATTGAAAAGTTCACTGTGTACCGTATAGACAGACTAACCCAGACTGGAGATGTTAGATAAAGCCAGACTTTAAAAAGAATTTGCACAGTGGATGGTCAAATTATGGCTTGAAAAATAATTTGACAACAGACAGTGAAACATAGTAAAAGTTACTACACAGCGCTTTGTGCTACAATTTTGTATGAAAAGCGCCTTATAAATGTTTGATTGATTGATTGATTGATACACACTGGTTAGCTCATTGCCAGGGGGGATTTGAACCCACAACCCCCGGGGGTAAAGTCAGTGATTTACCAGTCGAGCTAATCAGCCGTATGAGCCACTGAGCAAGGTACACTGGTGTATGAATGTGTGTGTGTGAATGGGTGAGTGGTTCCTTGATGTAAAGTGCTTTGAGCGCCTTGAAGGTGGAAATGAAATGTTGCCATTTAAAACCAGGAGCAATTGCAGTCAATTGGTCCAAAGAAAATAACTTCTACAGACAAACTATTGCTAACCACAATGACATCTGATGTTAACAGGCAATACTGTAGTTCATATCATTGCAAGTTTCAAAATCATCCCCGTACATGCTTTATACTGAAAAAGGTCATATCCAATAGAGTGTAGGTCATAAACTCATGACTCAAGTCCAACAGAGAGGCAATCTTAACTATATCTGTCCCAATAATACAATCTGAGAGTTACAAGCCACCAGTGCATGGCTCAATGCACATTTGAACACTGGTGAGAAAATGGACAGGGCAAAGGGGGCAACAATATACCAGACAGCTCCAGATCTGTGAAGCCCTTAGCCAAGCCTCACAAAGCAGCAGCACAGCAAGCATTGCAGTGAACACACAACTGTTTACAAATCCCCAGTTAATAGGATCAGGCCTCATTGACTGGGCTGCTGCGATGTGTCTGATGTAATCTATTAGCTGTATGATAGTCAGTGTCTTCAGCTCAATCGATAACCCCGGGCCTCCATATTGCTCCACTGTGGACTGTTACTCCTCTTTAGTGCTGCTTAGGATGCAGGCCAAGTGACTATTAAGTGGACGTGTGAGAAGAGGGTCTGTGTCCTTGTGTGCTAGGACAGTCTGAGTATGGCGTGTTTATGGTGTGAAATTAAATTATCACAAGTGATGGTATAGTTCATAAAGTAGTGAGTCTAATCATTTTACTTGATTTAGATTTGTTATAAAATGTGACAACATGGTTACACTTTATTCAGGTTTTACGTTCAAGTAAAACTCTGGGGCAACCAGTGCATTACAGTGGGAAGGCACATTGCTAGTTGACTCTTGCATTCAGGACTACCTAGCTGGAGGATATTTACGATGTTTACGGCTCATGGAAACAAGATAATGTCTCTTGAAATGTTGAGGTTTTACAGGAAGTTGGGCGTTTTGGACAGGAAGGGCATCCAGTGTAAATATTTGCCAAAATCCCATGTGATTCAATTGTGGTCCCTTGATGAATAAATGTATTTATTATATTCAACAGTTATCTTTAATTGACCTGATTTTTAAAGGGATATGCCACCCCCAGGTCAAACTTGGGCATCTCCCCACAGTCCAGAGACTAAAATAAGTAATGGAAAGCGTTTTCCTGGTCACCCAGCCATTGTCCGAGTCTGTCAGCACTGACCGCCGCGCGCAGCTGCAGCTACTCCGCGTTAGACTGGAGGCTAACGTCGCCAGAGAAAGATTTCGGCCAAAAGGAATTAATTTGCTCGATGCTTTTCCCAATTACTTTCTGTGTAGTGCGCATTCATATCGAGTGCAAATAAATGTGCAAATCAACACGGAGAGCTTGACTTGGTCATTTTGGGTGGGAACTATTTTTCAGTGCGGAAAAACAGAGCCGAAGCACACACCACGCTGCGTAACAGGGGAACTCCCAACGTGGTGCGTAACAGGGATTCCCGTGTGCTTCGGCTGTGTTTTTCCGCACTGTAAAATAGTTCCCACCCCAAAATGACCAAGGCAAGCTCTCCGTGTTGATTTGCTCATTTATTTGCACTCGATATGAATGCGCACTACACAGAAAGTAATTGGGAAAAGCATCGAGCAAATTAATTCCTTTTGGCCGAAATCTTTCTCTGGTGACGTTAGCCTCCAGTCTAACGCGGAGTAGCTGCAGCTGCGCGCGGCGGTCAGTGCTGACAGACTCGGACAATGGCTGGGTGAGCAGGAAAACGCTTTCCATCACTTATTTTAGTCTCTGGACTGTGGGGAGATGCCCAAGTTTGACCTGGGGGTGGCATATCCCTTTAAGGCTTTTAAGATATATATAAAGGATTGATGGCTAATGCTTGGAAATGAACAGAAATAAAACTAAAAATTAATATGCTTTTTTTTTTTTCTTAATAGAACTGTAAGTATTTTGGCAGAGCAATAAATTAGTGCCCATTAACACAGACTTAAGAGTAGATGTCATGTTTCCAAGTGAGGGCGTCGGTATATGTGCTGTGTTTGTGTGTCTCGGAGTGTGTCTGTAGCTGGTGTAACTGGGTTTCCAATTAAGTTGAACCACAGGCTGGATCAATGCTAGTCCTCTGTGTGCAGGAATGAGCAGCCCAGGGCCCTCCGAGCATGCCCACGAATAATTTATCACTCACACTGGGCACAGGCAGAGAGCTGCAGCGGGAGGAGGAGGGCCAAGGAGCACAAGGACAAAGTGTCCAGCCCAAGGGAGAGAGGGAGTGAAAGAAGGGCGAGCAATCGAGGGGACGAGGAGATGGAGGGTGGAGGAGAGAGAGATCAGGACCCAGAGGAAAAACACTGTCAGCTCACAATCATTTAGAGAGATAGTCCTTTTCTTCAGAATGGCTACTGAAAGTGAAATCCTATTGGAATACATTTTCTCAACACAATATACTTCTGTAAGTGGTAAACTGAAAGAAAATCAACATGAAGAGACAAGGGGCGGAGATAGTCAGAAGAACCAATCCAATTATAAAGTTGCATTTTACAGGGGGAGTTTATATTAATCCCCCTGTGACATAAACTGTAAAAAGTTGCCCTTTCTCCTTGTTATTGTTTAAAGTAACAGTAAGTTGAAGTCAGTGATGATACTATGGGACTTAAGCAGTGTACACACATGCTCACACTAAAAACACACTTGTTAGACACCCAAGCAAAATGCAATGACACACGACTCAAGCAGCACAGTAAACCACACTCGTTCCTGTCTCATTCCTGGCAGCACTTATTCTGCTTGAACATCTTGAATTAAGAGAAGTACAAGAACTACAAAATAGCAGAAACATCACAGCAATCCATCCTGCAAACAGAAGAAACATTTTGTCAATATCGCCCACCCCTACAGCCCAAACAGCAAATGAATGCTTTCCATCTTCTACAGTGCTATTTTTTATTTATCAGTCCAATCTGCAACAAACAACATGCTTTTACTGACAGAGGACTGGTTGCAATGTATACATTAAAAAGCCCCAAGACAATAATTGTCAATTGACAATTTGATCATGATTTGATGTAAATTAAAGTAATTTGCACAGCCCTAGTTGACATGTATAGCTAGTGTTGGGAAGTAACTGAAAACTGAATACAATACTACTCCTACTACTACTCCTACTACTACTACTAATGTTGTATTGTGACTTTGTCTGCGATTGTGCTTGTCTATTCTGTTTGTCTACAGCACTTTGGCAAGGTATAAAGTTTTGATAAAGTGTTTGACATGGTATGGTACTAATTTTGACTACTTTACTTTGACTTTACTTTTCTAAAATCTAAGGCAGGGGTGCTCAATGTGTCAATCGCGATCAACCGGTAGCTCGCGGGCCAAGTGTCAGTCGATTGTCAGGGCTCAATTCAGATTTTTTTGGAGAACACGGCGAGGTCACACGCAGCGTCACCGGAAGTCACCGGAAGTCACCGGAAGTCACCGGAAGTCACCGGAAGTCACCGGAAGTCACCGGAAGTCACCGGAAGTCACCGGAAGTCACCGCAAGTCAAGTTGCTGTAGTACTTGCTTTGCCGCTTCACTGCAGGCATAAAAATCCCTCACCTTTCGGCGAAATTCGCTGATACGTTCGGGATATGTTCCTTTCTCCGGAGCTCCGGATAATTAAAGTCTGTGGATATACAGCGCGATACACATGGATACACAAACTATCGACAACATGGCAAACTGTTACTAAGGAGCTGACCGCGTTCTTATGGGGTGAGTCATATTATCGTATTATTTCTGCATCAAAGGGACAGATGACAGCAGGGGCCCGGGACTAAACCGGGACTAAACCAGGTCTAAACCAAGACTAAACCAGGTCTAAGCCAGGTCGAAACCAGGTCTAAACCGGGACTAATCCGGGACTAAACCAGGTCTAAACCAGGATTAAACCAGGTCTAAACCAGGATTAAACCAGGTCTAAACCAAGACTAAATCAGGTCTAAACCAGGACTAAACCAGGTCTGAACCAGGACTAAACCAGGACTAAACCAAGACTAAACCATGTCTAAACCAGGACTAAACCAAGACTAAACCAGGTCTAAACCAGGTCTGAACCAGGACTAAACCAGGACCAGGACAAATGGTGAAACAAATATAAAGCTGTTTTTAAAACTGTGTTGCATTTTTACACTGCAATTTAAATGCAACTCTGCATGAAAGTATTGCACGTATTCAGAATACAGTACTCTGAATGGAGCATTTATCAGAATACGTCACAAAGTACTTTTTAATGAAGGTATTCTGTAACTAAATTAATTATCAAAGTATTCTTCCCATCACGGCATGTGTATAGCTTTTGGTCAGCATAGTGAGATCTTTATCAGCATCTAGAAAAAGGGTTGTGAGTTGTCAATTACTTTACTTTACTGTCTGTGTACCTTTAGGCACCAGTGTCTCAAATAAAAGTGAAAACACCTCCAGTATAGACTGGCCATACATGTAGCAATGCCAACATGTCAGATTGAAATGTCCCCTTTGTTTCAGTGCTACTAGTTATTTGACAGAACTGAAACAATGCTCCTGTCTGCCCATACGCTTCCATTAATGTGCTGCACTCTAAGGCTAACTGGAGCCAATTGGAGTGACTGTGAGCAGACTGAGATTCCTCCCATGTTATCTGAACAAGTGTTACTAATGGGTTTATCAATTAGGCCAAGTCCAATAACTGCATGCCTGCCTGCTATCTCCTTTAAATACACTCAAGCAGCAGAGCCCAGATTTCACTGGGTAATGAGGCAGAGTGTGTGTGGACTTCTCATCACAGCTAGTCCATGTGTATCCAGGAGAGAGGAGAGAGTCACGGTGCAGTTTGTGGTTTGTTTTTGACCACAGTTAGAGGACTTAGGAAAGAGACTAATGCGAAGAAATGGATGAATTTAGTGAGTGAGCAAAACGAAAAGCATACTTTCCTTTTAGTAATACATAGGTTGATATTTGTTTTGGGAAAGTGGCAGAAATAGAAGTTTATCTGCCATCATTTCCAAAACAAATGGCTGCTTACGAGGGGAGAAAAAGGAAAAAATATCACAGCAAACTGAGAAAACATTGCAAATTTCTGCAGAATCAATGAGCAACGCACTAAACTCTTAATCTGAGGTAGGAGAATTTTCAAGTCTTGTAATTGACTTCACTAAATCTTTTCTGTCTGATGATGACCGTTTAAGTTCCCATAGAGAGGACTGCATGCACTAGTCCCTTTTATTGGCTAAGAGGAAATTAATACCTCAAATCATGCTGCTATTTCACTTGTGGACCAGTAAAGACTTGAGAAGCTCCATTTTATGATCCGTAGATAGAAATGAATAGAACCCATGGACTTAAGAAAAGACAATAGAAGATAGGATATACTATATGATAAACATGTCCACCACTCAATGAGGAATCACAGAGCGTCACTACCGCTCTGAGTAAACGGATGGGAGCGACTGATCAATGGACAAGGAGGAACAGAGATAAAGTGACAGAGGCTGACACTGTGATAAAGTGGACAAACAAACAGAGACACAACCACTGGCACACGGGATGAGTGAAGGATTGATCTGTGCTAAGCCGGAGTGGGACAGCCATCAGGACGCATGGACAGAGATGGATGGAAACTCAGATGGACAGGCAAGAACAGGCAAGAAGCAATGAGACACCGGAAGACGTGGGGACGTTGAATGATGCAACTGATAGTGGTTCAAAGACTTTTACATCAACTATGGGCCTTAGGTGATCAGGTGGGAGCAAATCAGACTGACAAATCAGTCACATTTCTTTGTTAGGGGTAGGGCTAAATTATTTTTGGCCGGGAAATATTTTTTTTATTGCCTGGGAATCAGAATACACCAATAGTTTAAGAAGATTTGAGTCTGGTCACCTGTAATTCTATCTGTTTTTAAATGGCCGTGATTGACAGGTGGAGTAGCCAATTAGGGACAAGCATTGGTCCACCAGTATCGGAAAAAATAAAGGAAAAAAAAAACATCACAGGGGATTGAAAAACATTGCAGATTTTTATTAAAAAAATCAAAGGTGACCAAGGAACTCTGATGGACTTGAGATTTGGTGGAGGACTTATATTGATCTCTATAAAAAAATAGAAAGACTTCCATTTATTTTTGGTCAATTTCATTTGCAGTATATTTTTTTAAAGTAGGATTTCTCTTCATACAACACACTGTAAACAAAAGGAGCGTTAATATTAGAGAGAAGTCTGAAAAATAAACTGATAAGCCAACACAAGAATCCCAAAACATGTTATAGAGGGCTAAACTACAGTACAACAAAGAAAACAAGTGGACATTCTTTTATCTAAATAAGTGCTGTCTCTGTAATTTAATAATTGTGGCAACTCAAAATTCTGATTGTGATACTATACAATATGATACTAGTTGGGGATTCAAATTTGTTAATTCACCACACATGTTTGTAGACAGAGAGAGGAGGGTGGAGTGAATACACTGGTAGTCATGGATAAGAGGACTGAATGGATACACTCTTTGCAATTTAAACCCTGTTTATCTGCATCATTTGTTCTCCATTTATATTGTAAACCACACTGGGACATTTTTGAAGAAAACTAAAGATTAAATAATTACACACCCAGATCCTTTTAATAGAATCAGACAAAATCTTCTTCAGTATTATGTTAAGATATGGTAAAATATGAAACACAAAATGGCAAAAAAAAAAATTACAGAAGGCAAAACTTTATACTTCTGTGTCAGATAAAGTTTATTAATTGAATTAGGCTGAGAAACTGCAACAAATATGAATGCAAAGCTAGCACAAAAAAAAGAAACAGCATATTTTCTCATCGCCTCTTAGTTGGTGACTTGGTAAATGGCTCCTTCCTGATGAATGAAACCAGGAAAACGGCAGCTCCACATCTGAGACTATACCGCACAATGTATGTGTTTATTTGTGTGAAATGTGGGAAGAAAGAGCGAGATGCAATGAATGAGCAAGTGTGAGAAGCAGAGCCAGGGAGCGAGCTGGGGATATACAGTCATACACAGAAAGAGAGAGAGAGGGAGAGGGAGAGAGCTAGAAGAAGAAAAATTAAGAGGAAGGAGAGACAGAGGAAAGAGGGAGCGAGAAAAAGGGAAAGAGAGCAGGGAGGGTGGGCATGGAGGGGGGAGAGAATGAAAGAAAAAGAGATGAAGAGGACTGAGAGAAAGAGAGAGAGGGAGAGGGAGCTAAAGACTAAGAGAGGAAGGAGAGAGGGAAACACTACAGGGAGACATGGAAGAGAGAAAATAAAGAAACAGAAAGAGGGGGACTGAGAAAGAGTGAGGGTGAGAGAGAGGAAGAGAAAAAGAACATGTAAAGGTGAAAGACAACTGCAAGAGGGAGAGAGAGAGAGCACGCATGAGAAAGAGAGAGAGAGAAAGAGAGAGAGGAAGAAAGAGGGAAAGACGTGCACTGAATGTTGCCTATCCGCGCCACAGAAAGGTGATATATAGTTTAGTCGGCAGCAGCGGGTCACGACAAAGCCTTTAACAGTAATGTCCTGGGAGTCGGCTCGCCCAGGGGACCCAGCGCTCCATTTTACAGCCAAGCAACTGAGACTGAGACAGTGTGGCAGCTGCAGCAGTAAAGCCTGCCTCTAGTACCATCCATAACATGAAGACAACGCTGAAACCTCCACAAAACACAGAGCCCGAGGCCACACCGACAGCTGGCGGGCCGACAGGGATGAGGGAGAGAGGAGAGATTGGAGGAAAGACCATAGACAAAGGAAGCAGAGGGGAGAAGAGCAAAGACGTATATTTGCAGATTCAGACAAAGGCAAAGGGAGAAACACTGGGAGAAGAAGATGGTGCACATCAAAGGAGGGTCTAGACAGAAGGCACAGCTAAGGGGGAGGTATGAGAGAGCCACCATTACCATGTAAGAATACATAGGGACAAACTGAAATCTAAATATGTTGATAGCACTGTCTCATATGTACACAGCATATCATAAATCCAGTATACAGTATGCACTCCCATGTATATTTTTATCTAGTACTTGCTGCATTACACTCCTAGTTTGATGCTAAACTACATTTTGTCGTACAGTACTTCTGCAAAGGTAAACCACACTGAATCTAATCTAATGCATTTACAGTATCTTAAAATGTAGTATTAGTTGTTTGACTGACAAAAAACATTGTATTTTTTTTTTTCAAAGACTGTATATATGGAGATAGCTAACCCAATCCAAATAGGAAGTCTTTCGCTATTTTGTACATAAACAAATTTCTATTCCTAATATGGACCTGGCTCCAAATGTACTATTGTGAGCTTCATTTAACTGGAACACTATGGGTGACGTCAAACGCCCTTAGTCCACTTCTTTATACAGTCTAAAATACATACAAAGATGTATTATTCTGTCTTTGTAAAAACAAACAGGATATTACGAATCTGAGAAGTTCCTTATTTTGTTTTGACTGTTTTTGAGATTCCAGTTTGTACAAATACAAACAGCTATGATAGGATTGTCACAGAATTGGATAGTTGCTTACTTATAAAACACACACAGTCAATATAGTGCTAGATACACTCTGACAAAGCCAAAAATATACTTACAATGATAATCTTGCCTCAAGCCAGACCAATCTATGTAGTGGATCCCAAGTCCAGATGTATGATGAGGGTCTAGGCAGGACTCACAGCATGAAAAGCCTTTACTAGATGAAGAAAAACATGAAAATCTATATAGCATGCATGTAAGAAATATACTATTCAATTTGAACTCTACATAACATACATCTTCCTACATTAAGCCATCACCAGTTATTCAAAGGCAGTTGGGTACATCTTTACACTGATAGTAATTAAAGCAAGACTTGTCAGTTTTGACCACCTTCTAATAAGAGCTGGAAAAGGGCAGGCATCTCAGCAGCAGGCAAGGTGAAAAGACACTGTTAAATTTGGCCTTTCTGTATGTGTATAGTCCTGAATTTAGCACTGCGTTTCTTTCTGGCTTTTTCACCGTTACCTCCGCCATCAACACCTCTTCCTCTCCCTTTCTCAGCCGGTACAGCCCTGCTTTACCTCCAATTAACACTAGTTTGCTTGTGCGTGTATCTGTGTGTGAGCTTGGCCAGCACAGTCACCTAGGTCATTTGGAATACCGCTATAAATATCACACCAGTCGCTGCTCTTTAACAGGCTTCTTGCGGCGTATAAGAGCGCCCACGTACGTACAGACATCTATATGTACTCATTAGCTCTAAACACACTCCTTAGATGTGTTGGCAGTGTGAACTAACCACAGATAGTGAAGCTCCCTCGATGGCTGCAGTCAGAGTGACAGCCATAACCCCAGGGCAGGCCATGCCAAAGGAGGTGGGGTCCCCTTTTTGATTGACAGTGCCGATGGCAATATTGTAGATGAAGTTGACAGGACCATCACAGCTGCTGCACTGGTCAGCTCACTGCCCACACAGAGAACTAGCCTCCCACCTTAGCCCTGGAAACACAAGCAAACAAACAGTATAGAAAACATCCATAGCAATTGTTTCCATGAAGTGGGCAGCAATATCATCTTTGTATGTTAACTTTCTCTCTTATTTGAGCTATTTGATGTTTGCAGCTTATGTAAATCACTAAAAGAGTTGAGTTGATCTTGACAATTTTGGTAATTAAAGGGTCCATATTAAACTATTTCTGTTATAATAAATCATACCTGGAGTTGTGTTTTATTTAATTCTCTCAAACTGACTCTGTTCCACCTTGTGAAGTCATGAGAAGGCTACTTTCCATTCACGTTAAACAATTTCTGTTTAATTTCTCAATTAAAAAAAACCCAAAACATTAAATAATCGATTCAATCTCACCTTGAAAATAACAATATAAATTATATGGCAGGTGTGTAGCAATGTCAATCTGCAGCTATGCCTCTGCAACCAACATTATGAGCTACAGTCGCTCCACAAAGTTACAAAAACAAGTAGTACAAATGTGTGTACTCAAACTGCAAACTGAAAGTAGTTAGTGTTTAGTATGACCTTCATGTACATCTAAAAACTTCAAGAATAAAACATGTCTGTTACAAAATTGAGAAAGTTGTTGAAATCCCTTCTGCAGTGATGACACTATCAAGGTGTCTTTTTCATCAGACAGAGGTGTGCTATGGACGGGGTGTAAAGGCCTGCCTCATGGCTCCCTACAGCCGCAGGGCCCCTCTGTCAGGCCGCCGTCCATCACACTCGGGACGTCCCATGGGCACAGAGCGCACGTACGGGTCGATGAAGTGGACAGAGAAGGTCAGAGCTGCAGCCTTTGTGGCAGCAGTGACAGGACAGTCCGAAAGGAGAGGCCAATGGATCAGGGTTCAGATGAGAAGCTGCAGGAGGATTTGGAACATAACACTGTTTGAAGATTTCACTTTTCCTCTCATTGTGTTTGCTGTAGTCTTGTGTCTGAGTGTGGTTGTAACTTTGAAAAAATTCTTATAATCTGAATGAGTGAGCAGATATTTAAACATGAGACGATTAAAAGTATTGCCAGTTGAAAACAAGGTTTACTCTCTTCACCATACCTTACTTCTTGAAGTTACAGATGTGTGAAAGAGTGGTGTTGTATCTGGATTTCTGATTCAACTTTTGAAGTGACTGCTTAACTTACAGCGTGAATTGCTTATAATACCTCTTAATATGTTCTCAACACGTATATACATCTTGTTTTTATGTCTTGTTTCTACAATCATTTATTCATGATAGTTTTTATGTATTTAAGTTATTATAAAATAAAAACAATAAAAGCCCATTTTACCACATTTCTGATGGATTCCAGAAATAATATCTGATTATCTTTTTTTTTTTAGAGGAATCAAAATAAATAAATAAATAATAATCAAAATAATGACATTTGTCAGTATGGCCTACTCCTACCACCTATACCATACTTTACAGTAATATAGATATTTTCCTTGAGATCTGTCCTGAGTATCTTAAGTCTCTGGATGTTGTGTGGCTGTCTTGGCTGACACATCTCTGCAATATCGCGGTCACGGGACAGTACCTCTGGACTGGCAGACTGGGGTGGTGGTCCCTGTGTTTAAGAAGGGGGACCAGAGGGTGTGTTCCAACTACAGGGGAATCACACTCCTCAGCCTCCCCCGTAAGGTCTATTCCAGAGTACTGGAGAGGAGAATCTGACCGATGGTCGAACCTCGGATTCAGGAGGAGCAGTGTGGTTTTGTCCCGGCCACGGAACACTGGAACAGCTCTATACTCTCCACAGGGTGCTCGAGGGTGCATGGGAGTTTGCCCAACCAGTCCACATGTACTTTCTGGATCTGGAGAAGGCATTCGACCGTGTCCCTCGTGGTGTTCTGTGGGGAGTGCTCCGGGAGTATGAGGTTTGGGGCCCTTTGCTAAGGGCTATTTGGTCCCTGTATGACCGGAGCAGAAGCTGTGTTCGCATTGCCGGCAGTAAGTTGGACCTGTTTCTGATGCATGTTGGACTCTGCCCGGGCTGTCCTCTGTCAACGGTTCTGTTCATTGTATTTATGGACAGAATTTCTTGGCGCAGTCAGGGGCCGGAGGAGGGCCGGTTTGAGGACCGCAGGATCTCATCTCTGCTGTTTGCAGATGATGTTGCCCTGATGGCTTCATCGGACCAGGACCTCCAACATGCACTAGGGCTGTTTGCAGCCGAGTGAGAAGCAGCTGGGATGAGAATCAGCTCCTCCATATCCGAGGCCATGGTTCTTGGCTGGAAAAAGGTGGCTTGCCCTCTCCAGGTGGCTGGAGAGGTCCTGCCTCAAGTGGAGGAGTTCAAGTATCTTGGGGTCTTGTTCACGAGTGAAAAGAGGATGGAGCGTGAGATTGACAGGCAGATCGGTGCAGCATTGGCAGTGATGTGATTGCTGTACTGGATCATTGTGGTGAAGAGGGAGCTGAGGCAAAAGG
Organism: Paratrypauchen microcephalus; assembly: GCA_036785185.1. Lineage (NCBI taxonomy): Eukaryota > Metazoa > Chordata > Actinopteri > Gobiiformes > Gobiidae > Paratrypauchen > Paratrypauchen microcephalus. Next base: position 19,180,841 of record JAVJIX010000002.1, read on the forward strand.
CAAAGCTCTCGATTTACAGGTCAATTTTACGCTCCTATCCTCACCTATGGTCATGAGCTTTAGGTAATGACCGAAAAGATAAGATCGCGGCCAAAATGAGTTTCCTTTGCAGAGTGCAGGGCACTCCCTTAGAGATAGGGTGAGGAGCTCAGTCACATGGGAGGAGCTCGGAGTAAAGGCCTCCACATCGAGCAGAGCCAGATGAGGTGGCTCGGGCTTCTGTTCCTGGACACGTCCCTCGGAAGGTGTTCCGGACATGTCCCACCAGAAGGAGGCCCTGGGGAAGACCCAGGACACGCTGGAGGGACTGTGTCTCTCAGCTGGCCTGGGAACATGAGCGCCCTTTGTGCAATACATTTGCGCAGAGAGCCGTCATGACGCGTGAGTGCCTGCGCTGCTGATAAATTAATGCGGTGTATGTGTTGTCTCATTGACACGGGCATTTTACGCCAGGAACCAAAAGTTGGCAGCGAATGAACTTTTAGTTTTTTAGTATCAGTACTTTTTAGTACTTAGCGGACCTTTTTGGTTGGTTCCTACCTACTTGGAACTGTGTTTCGGTACCCAGCCCTACACATGCGATGTGTAATGTGCAAGTGAAAGTTAGTTTCTTAACCTGTGGGTGAGGGTCCAAGGGAAGGCTATATATTTTTAAAGCTCATATAAAGCCTACATTTCCTTTAACAGACAGAAAGTAAATCAGAAGTAACACAAAGTAGTGTAACTCAATTATATATTTGGGATAATATTGCATTACATAATGTAACACTGCAAAAGGCAATACAGGGGGTCCTCGGGTTACGACGGTCTCGGGTTACGACGTTTTGTGGTTACGAACGCGCCCCCATTAAAAAAAAATATGTATATATTACGCGTCATTCCGTCTTACACGGTTTAGCGTGGCAAGAGATGTAAACAAACGCGAACGGCGCGCGGCGCACGGCGCAAGAATACGCTCTGTTGTGGTTGTAGGGAGAAGAAGACAGCCTCATGTGCGTGCCCAATGTGGGCGGAAGTACCTGATGTGGGCTCTGATCTGCTCCTATGAAAGCGGCAGTGATAACCAAGCAGCGTAGTGGTCTAATTATTGAGATGGAAAGGTTATTGGTGCTTTGGTTGGAAGATCAAAGGCAAAATCCGGTTTACGACGAAATTCGGGTTACGACGCGTCTTAAGAACGGATCTACGTCGTAACCCGAGGACCCCCTGTATGTATTAACAGTTTCAAATGAACTTGCCCATTGGTCCCAGTGGAGGACAGAGAAGGAAACCTTTAAAATTTACCCAGCATGCATCTGACACCAGGTGCAGATTAGTGCATGTTTGGAGACATTATCCCTCAATCAAATTTTCTGTGAGCAGTCTTTCATCTGATATACACACAAGTTTGGACACACTGTTTCATTTATTTCTTTTTTGCCATATTTACACTGTGGAGTGTAGTATGAAATGATTTAAACTTGTTTTATATGTTTGAGATTCTTCAAAATAACCACCCCATAGAAAGGAAAAAGTATGACTACATATCTCGCTCTTTCAATCCATTTAATCATTGTGGTCATGTTATGTTGGTATCCATATGAAAAAAAGTAGGTATGTGCTAGTGTTCTAGTCAAGACCGCACTAATCAAGACAAGACCAGTCTGAGACCACAGGGTCCCGAGACTAGGACAAGACCAAGACCTCTGCGGGCTGAGACTGAGACAAGACCACAGACCACAGACCATCGAGACCAAATCAAGACCATCTTTGTAATTTTTGACATTTATTTGTATTTTACAGTTATTTTGGCACATATACATTATATCAATGTTTTTACTGTTAATCTATCTCTAGTTTATCTGATAAATGGTAAAGCAAACTGCACCTCACTGAAAAATTGTGCCCTTTTTTGGACCCTCACCCACAGTTTGAGGCTCCAAAAAGATAACTTCCACTGGGACTTTACAGAAAACTGTGGAGAAAATGAAGAAAGTGAGTAGGATTTTAAAACCTGTTTTTTCAATTTCCTAACTGGAATTACATTCTCTTAATGGTTTTGCAGTGGTATTTAGCAGCCTCTGCACATTTACCAAACGTATTAGGCAAACTTCAACCACATGTCATGGTTGGCCTGCTCTGTGCTGTAAGCCTGCTTTGTGCCAACACTAACGTAAATTTGGATTAGTTTTTGCTTTTGCATTTTGTCTTGCCCTTCTAAAAAGTGCGCACTGAGGAGGAAGGCTGTGTGAGGGAGGAGCAAGAGCACGAAAAGGCGAGGAGAGGCGCGCTGACGTAAGATGGATGGACATGTAGGATGTTTTGCAGAGAGACGCCCCGCGCTCCCGCACAAAGGTACAAGTTTATTGCCGGCAGCAGTGGCCGTAATGAAATACGATCGCACTCGTCGAGTGTCAGACCTCAAGTTCGAAACAAGACAGAGACCAAGCGCCTTCAAGACCGAGAAAATAATAATAATAAAAATAATAATAATAATAACATGAATTGAGCACTATTTTGTTTTAACGGGCAAGTAGATCTGAATGTTGGGCATGTCGAGCCTGCAATACTTTTCATGTGTCACTCACAACTGATTTAAAAGTGTAGAATCGTGTGCTTTCAGATAGCGCTCACATTCACACTGTCACTGTTGAAATCTCTGTAGATGGCTCAATCATTTATCACTTATCTGCAATTCACCCGCCATGCACTTAGCAAAGATAGCCTATCTGCAGCTTTTAACTCTATTTATCAATTTTGTGCTTATGTGGTAAAAGAAAGCACAGTTATATGGTTCAATCCTGTTCAATTTGCATAATAACATGATCACTTTTAACTTCAATAATATATTTGGGCTTACATAAGATAAGATATAAGATAAGATATGCCTTTATTAGTCCCACAGTGGGGAAATTCCAGTGTTGCAGTGTTAGAAGAATATTAGGAGTGGGGCATCTCATGAGCTGTCTGTAGTGTAGAAGGATTAATGATTTAGTATTATTTATTATTTATTTATTATTATCTAGAGTCTAGAACAACTGGATATAATGTCCGAAACAGTACTATAATGCATCCAAATTTCACTTTACTTCATTGATTCGTAAAGTAATGTTTAAAAATAAACAGTGATGGGTGCCGCAAACACTGAATGCCAACTTTTTTAGTTATGTATAAGGGCAAAACCTACTGCTTAAAAGTTTTCAGCTATTCTGAAAGCGGTAACCAATAGATTAAAAATAAAAATACATGTTCAAAATGTGATGTATAAACAAAAATTGTAACTGTATTGCATTGGCTATACAGTACATTGACATAACCGCAATGTATATTTTATGGAAAATCCCCAAAGCCAAATCTACAAAGACATAATACCTAGCCTCCTCTTACTCATCTCTCATTGTCAGACTGTGAACAGAGGTTTTGACACAGCTGCAGCTCAACATGCATTTTTCAAACAGGTCTATGGCTCCAGCTCCTGTCTGCCATATTGTTTTTGTAAGGCAGGATAAAATGATCTGAATGATAACAACAGGTCTAACGGTGCAAGCACAAGCCTGAAACCATCCTCTGCGGGGCGCTTGTTGGATTCTATAGAGGTTAAAGTTCAAAAGAGAGACTCCTCTTCCGCGTTAATAACACTGTACGAAACATTCTTTACGAAAATAGGTTGAATAAAGAAGACATGCACACATATCTAAACGTTATCATGCTCATTAACTGGTGGTTTATGGCAGCCTCAGTATATCCTATAAAACCCAGTGTGTTTGGTTCATTTAACCCTGGCCAGTGTTACTACCAACACTAAAAAAGCCATTATTGAAGCTCCCACTGAAAAATGAGCTGTTAAATTAGGGTCAGCACCGCTCAATAGCTGCTCACAACTGCACACTTTAGGTGGAAAAAAGAACACAATTATTTGTCTGCAACTGGTTTCTGAAAAAGCCAAAGGGAGGTTTCAAAATTGAAATGGTTAAACATATAATAGCCAGGAATTTTGTTTGTTTCCATTGGGTCAAATAGTTGGGACATTTTCCAAGTGAGATTTGCAAAAACGCATAAATCATGCAATTATTTTTATCATCAGTTTGCATAACAGTCAAGTTGGATAGCAGGTAATACACAGGATCTGTACTACAGTTTAGTCAAAAATATTTACTGCACAGTGAGATATAATCTGATATAAAATCTTTGTCAAATTCAGGTAAAACTTGAAGTGTAGAAGTGTAAATTGTAGATACATATTTACATTCACCTTGTCATTAATAATAATAATAATAATAATAATAATAATAATACATAAGATTTATATAGCGCTTTTCAAAACAACTCAAAGACGCTTTACAGAAAGGAATAAAAAATAAAAATAAAATAAATAAAACAAAACAAATTAAATTAATGTGGGTCAAAGGCAATGGTGAAAAGATGAGTTTTGAGCTGTGACTTGAAATTGTTTACCGAGTCCGAGTTTCTGATATGGAAGGGCAGGGAGTTCCAGAGGGTGGGGCAGCAGTGGGAAAGGCTCGGTCCCCCAAGGTCCGGTGCTTGGATTTAACAGTGGGAGTGAGGAGGTTATAATCAGCTGATCGGAGACTGCGGGAGGGACGGTGGGGCTGGAGAAGTTCAGTGAGGTATGGGGGGGCCTGGTTATGAAGAGCTTTGTATGTAATGAGGAGGATCTTGAAGTGGATGCGCTGTGGGATAGGGAGCCGGTGGAGTTTTTGGAGGACTGGGGTGATGTGGTCTCTGGTGCAGGTGTTGGTGAAGAGGCGGGCAGCGGAGTTTTGGACATATTGCAGTTTTTGGAGATCTGAGGAGGGAAGTCCGTAGAGGAGGCTATTGCAGTAATCAAGTCTAGATGTGATAAATGCGTGGACCACGGTTTCAGCAGCGGATGAGGTCAGGGAGAAACGGAGGCGGGCAATATTTTTTAGGTGAAAGAAAGCGGTCTTGGTAATGTGGCGGATGTGTGGCTTAAATGAGTGGGTGGGGTCGAAGATAAATACGAGATTTCTGATCTGAGGGGAAGGAGTGACTGTGTGACTGTCAATGGAGAGAGTGAAATTCTGGATGGAGGGGACGAGAGATTTGGGACCAGTAATGATGATTACTGGTGATGATTTATTGCAGTTGAGTTTGAGGAAGTTGATGGACATCCATGATTGGCGGCACGGTAGCAGAGTGGTTAGCGCTCTTGCTTCACAGCAAGAAGGTTCCGGGTTCGATCCCCGGGTCGCCCAGACCTTTCCGTGTGTGTTCTGTGTGGAGTTTGCATGCATGGTCTGGGTTCGATCCCCGGGTCGCCCAGGCCTTTCCGTGTGTGTTCTGTGTGGAGTTTGCATGCATGGTCTGGGTTCGATCCCCGGGTCGCCTGGGCCTTTCTGTGTGGAGTTTGCATGTTCTCCCCGTGTCTGGGTGGGTTTCCTCCGGGCACTCCGGTTTCCCCCACCAACCCAAAACATGCACCATAGGTACCTCCAGCTTTGGTCCTGACCAAGCCGAAGCAAGAAGATCATGGAGATGGTCCCCGGGCGCCCTAATGTGTGTGCTGCCCACTGCTCCTAATATATGTATATATATATAGGATGGGTTAAAATGCAGAGAGGAATTTCTCCAGTGTGAGATCAATAAAGTTCACTTCTTCTGATTTTATTGCAGAGAGGCAGTTGGTGATGGACGAGATAACGGCAGGGGTAATGGATTTGGCGGAGAGATAAAGCTGAGTGTCGTCGGCGTAGCTGTGGAATTTGAGTCCGTGCTGATGAATTATGTGACCAAGGGTAAGCATGTATAGAATGAAAAGTAGGGGACCAAGCACCGAGCCTTGAGGGACTCCGCGAGTGACTGGGATGGTTTGTGATTGACAGTTGTTTATGGAGATGTAGTGGGATCTGTCCGAGAGGTAGGATGAAAACCATGATAGGGCGGAGCCAGTGATGCCAATGGTGGACTGCAGACGTTGGAGAAGAATGGAGTGATCGATGGTGTCAAAGGCGGCAGATAGGTCGAGGAGGAGGAGGATGGAGAGAGAACCGGAGTCAGAGGCAAGGAGGAGGTCGTTAGTGACTTTTAGGAGTGCGGTCTCAGTGCTATGGTGGGTGCGGAATCCAGATTGAAATTTTTCATACAGTGAGTTGGAGTGAAGGTGTTGTTTAAATTGAGTAAAGTGAAGCATATTTCACATCTTTAGAAACAAGTCTGTTGCATTTATTATTCGTACATTGTTGATGCAATTAACATCATGGAAAAGTGTTGATCTGTCATAGCTACATATAGAAACTATCTTTATTTGACAAAAATAAACTTTTAGGTGTAATTCTTGTACAGAATCCTGGTAACAATCAGCAACATACCCACAATGCACTGCTGATTGTGCCAAATGTCTGCTTTACACTATACAAGGCTGTTTGTGTTCCGTACCTTGGTTCTGGAACAAAAGGAGATGCCCACATTGAGGTAGGAGTAGCTGGACTTGACAACTTCCGCTTCACATTGGGACTGGAAGAGAGAACAAAAGGGACACTGGGTACTTACTATTTTTCCAAAGTGGATTATAAATGTAATTATATTTACATTCTATTGTAACATCCTGAGTAAAGGTATGATGAATAAATAAGTATAATTAAAGCAGACGTTTTATGCTTTTATGAAATAAATGTGAAGACCTTTACATTAAGTATAAAAAAACAAATGTAATGACATCGTCTGGTGAGGACCTACTGTTTCACATTTGCAGAAAGCATTTGGATAACGTACCTTAAAGTTCCCGTGTTACATTATTTTCTGATCTATGTTATAATGTTGTTTCCTCATCACACACACAAATACCTGGGGTTGTGTTTTGTTTCATTCACACATGTTTAACACACATTAACACCCTGCATATTACGACTGAGTTCTTCTCTCACAGACAGAAAACACTGTTCCACCTTGTGATGTCATGGTAATAATGCTCCTATATGTTTTTAAACTCCATACACCTTCACTAGAATCATTTATATAATTTCAGACCAGGATTTACCAATCTCTACTGAACTAAAGGTAAAGGGTAGATGTTAACTTGAAAAATACCACGAACACAGCATTTTTAGCTTTGGAGATATACACAGACTAATAATAAAGGGTTACTCAAACCCGTGCGAATGAAGCAAAACACAACTCCAGGTATGTTTTTGATGAGGAATGAACATAACATGACTTAAAGCTCAAAAGAGTCCATTTTGCATGATATAGGACCTTTTAGTATGAAAGTGGAGTGTGCGTGAGTGTTAGAGGTTGTCGGAGGGGCCAATGGCGCAGATTGGCAGCCTCACTTCCGTCAGTCTGGAGCGAATGAACTGGAGCGAATGAACAATGAACTGTAAAGCGCTTTGGGTGTCATGAAAGGCGCTGTATAAATGCTATGAACTATTATTATTATTATTATTATAAAACGTTCTGCATGGCGACATGTCACTACAGCATAAAAAATAGCTCCTTTCAGAAAACCTGGAATTTTAGATGAAAGTAATAACTAATTTAACTTTATTTCAATTCATGCTGTCAACGTCCATGGGAATGTGTTTCAACAGAACTTTGCAGTCTGGCTGGTCATGCTAGAAACCACACTTCTGAACCAGTGTGAAGTGAAGACATTTATTTGCTCTTTTTCTCTGAAGGGTTTCAATCATGTGACATTCCTTTGTGAAACAGTCAGGTCAGCGCTGGCATGGACCTGCTGTAAAAGCTGACAGAAAACAAATGGGAGTGTGGTGTGAGGCAATGTAACCCTCAACACAAAACATCACCACGACATGACAGGAAATGAAGGAACGCCGTAAAAAACTCTCGCTATTGGCACTCGAATTAGTCTGTCAACATATTTCTTTTGACTGACGGCAATCTCTGTCAGTGTGGCCTGTCTCCGCGCTGGTTTATGTGTGCGCATCGTAAAAGTGAACATGTTTGAATGACTTATTTGCCAGAGTATATAGGCATAACGCGAGGAGGATGCCTTGGCAGCAAACTGTACAAGTGCAATTATGTATCTTTCGGCTCTCCTCTCCTCCGAGCTTGTGTTCCAACCGGCCTTATCCATGCCAGACAATCTGCTGTGACAAAGTACAAGTTGGCCTCAGCGCTTCAGACTGCCTATAGGATTATAAACGACACGACCAGCGCAAACAAAACTGCCACTCCACATATGCTTTACAGCCAGCCTGTGAAACACCAGAATTAAACTGTTTTATGAATGTTTTATTGATTTAGAAACAAAATTAATTGGCCAGACGTCACTGCAATAAATAAATCTTATACAGGGTTTAAATGATGCAGATGAAATCATTTGGGAGAACTTGGGACTGTTACGCTGTAAACTGCCAGGATATTTACACCAATCAGGCATAACATTATGATCACTGACCGTAAATAACAGAATATAACTTCAGTCTTACTCATATTGCCAAAGGAATTGTATGAGCTGGGCAACAAGTCCTCACTAGGATTGCAAGAAATATCCAGACACTAACTGATTGTTTTATTCCACCTATTGATACTTTGCAGCTGATTTCATCAATATTCCCCGGAGTGTGAAGCTAACTGAAAGACAACCATTAGAACTGTTAGAACCTCTGTTACTGAAGTAAGAATAACTGCCTTAGTTGGAACGAGTGATTTGTGCTTTTAAACAAGTCTCTCACACTTTACAATTACAGTCACAAACTATTAGCTAGCCAACAGTTTTTCAGTTAGTCACTCTCTCCTTTTTTGTTGAAAATCAAACACCTAAACAGGACCATAATGATCGCTCATATTGATCACAGACTCTTGAAAATGTGTTTTCAAAATGTACTTTGTATTTTTTCTTCAGTTTTCAGACAATCTGAAAACTTTTTGACAGTGTTTGATAATGTGTGCTTTGTGTCACCATTCCGCCAATAGAAATACATGTACAACACCCCCAGCGTGATGTCACTGAAATAAGTTATTAATAATTTATTTTAAATAAGTTTCAAATGTTAGTACTGTGACACACTAGGCCTCACAGTTGATTTATTAAAATGTTTTAGTATTGTGCAAAGGAAATTATTATAGGCTATAGCTATTTGACACAGGAAAAACTTTTGACACACGAGTTGCAGACGGGTTTTTGATCTACGGTGACCAGTACTGAGTGTGATCCAAGAGAGGTGAAGGCTGTGCACATGGTCTGATTCAAAGCCAGTGATAGAAACATGGATATTGTGCATCACAGGTGTGTGGGATTGCTTTGTAGAAAGTTATAATGACATGGCTGACTGGTGTATGAGGAGAAAAGTTCTAAATAATATTCATAAAATCCGAGGGGAGCATAAAAAATATTTGAGCAGTGTTTAATTTATATAGTACTTAATGAATAATGTAATTCATGGATTTGTGCCTTTATAACTAGTGAGACGCTAAAAAGCATACTTGTAATCCACACCTTAGACAGCACAAAGAAAGACCAATAAGGGACAATTTAAAACAAACACAAACATTTCACTACAGAAACTGGCTCCAAAAAACTAAAACATGCCCAAGTGCACTAATTACTTTCAACCAAGGAGGTGCTGTTTCCAGTAACTTGCATTGGGTGACAGGTAATTAAAACTTTGAATTTTGAGTGCCCTACTAATTGGTGTAATTAATTTGCCAAAGTGCAATGGGGACGTCTAAGTTTTGTCAAGATTGGGGCTTTTGGTGAAGAGCGTGCGAGGTGCTGAACATGACTAAGAGCCTGAACAATAGGACAAAATAATCCGGTGCCCCCTCAGTTTCAATGTTTTTACTGCCACCATTCTTTGCACCTATTTTCTTTCTTAGTATCCTGTCTTTCCACATCAGCTGCCCACTCCTCGCCAACCCCCTCCCCAAACCGCCTCCATCTCTGCTGCATCAGAGCTCCCGTGGTCTCAGCCGGGGACAGGCGAATGAGGGCCCCAGGAGGCCTGTGCCGGCACTGCCACACATCACTCACTCTCCCTCAATCACACACACGACCCACCAGCCTTTGTCCCATGTACAGGAGGGGCCACGGGGTTGTCATGGTAACGTACAGTAAGGTTTGTGAGGCGGGATGGAGACCTGGGAGGCTAAAGAATCACTGACATGTTAGGTCTCCACTGACACCTGATTCCTACAGCACAACTATAAAAACAACGTATGAAATGAATGTTATATTTTTGAAAAGTAGATTTTTTTTTTGTTCAAATTGAATAAGCAACTCACAAGCTTAAGTGACCTATTTTTTGTCCCAAGCCCACAATTTGGGAACAATTTTCCAAATGAAAATGATTTCACATTCCAATTGAATACAACTTGGCAAATAATCTTAGAGAAATCTTATTCAACCTTTGTAAACAAACTGTAGATGTCCTCTAAGAGCAGGCATTTATGGGTGGATGCACCCAGCAAATAAAACCACTCTGTGCTGTAATTTGAGAAGAATTGCTTGTCTCCAGCAGGCAAAGGAGACTGTTTTATTAAGAGTTAATCTTTGTTTCAACTCAATTAAATAAAGATGTCTTGGTGTGAATTCACACATGTACCTGTATGTGTGAGCAGCACTCTTGCACAACAGCATTTAAAAGGTGCCACTGTCACTTATTCAACTTTGTGATGGAAACATCCTTGAGAATTAACGTCAGGCTTCACAGGAGGGGGCAGAGTAACAATGCACGCATGGGTAATGCATGTACATATGTTTGAACTATATTAGAAAAAACATATGATTACTATGTTCAATATGACAGTAAGGACAGTAAGGACCCTTGTGTCAAAAGAAGGCATAAATGTTTCATTTGTACAAGGTTATGGAACTCTTGAAATTATTAAGAAAAAAAAAGAAATTACTAGTTCCGATAAAGTAGCTCAAATATAACTTATTTAATACTGTATATTTTCTATAAGAATAAGAGAACATTTAGTTTTATGAGGATGTTGCGATTCTCCAATAATATATTCATAATCTTTATAACATCCATAGCATATTTCAGAAGTGGACATGTGTAACCATTTCTGGCTTATCCACAGCATTGGCAGTGGCACACTCCTAAGAGGTGTCAGTCGGACAATCACGACTCTGATCAGCCTGGTAAATACTGGAGGAAATACATTGAGTCAGGTGCATCCTACAGTATCTATACACAGCCATAAACACCTCCATAAACACACTTCAGCAGCACAGTCCAAGGTCTTGTGAAAAAAGTAGAAATTCACATCCCACAGTTAGATGGAACACTGTAGGTGGTGGAGCCAATGCATAACGCTCTATGAATACAAATGCTTTGAACCTGGCTGACCCGGTCTAGATTGTGATTGTGCGGGTGTGTCTGTGCGCATATGCCCCTCTAGATCTCTGCATGTGTGTGTGTATGTGTGTGTCGCAGTCTATCTCCTTGCTCTTGTTCCATTCACGTTGGTCCTTAGGGTCAAATGCGCACACCAATCAGACAAGAGGATGCGTCAGGGGCCATTTTGAGCTAACGCTGAGTCGTGCTTAAGATGCCACGAAGAAAATGAACCAAAGGCACTTCAGAGGAGGCCATAGCTGCACCTGGGGCTCCTGGACAGCTCCTGCCTCACACATGTCTGCTGATGGGGTTACTGTAAAAGAAGTCAACAAGGTGTCTCTGAACTGAAGGCCTTAGAAGCACTACCCTGGCCTATCAGTGTCCAGGCTAGACACAATAATGTGGTTGGTTGGGACAAAAAGGCCACCTGGTTTCAAATAATTTACCCTATTAAATTGGGTTAAACATATTTATTAATTTAACTCTTTAAACATGATTTAAAATGAAAGACACATCATTTATATGTGTTCTACTAAAACAGTAAGCAAGAGCAAGAAGCTCTTTAGTTTGGCTCCCGAGTGGATTTTTGCATATTTTTGCTTCTAGGCACTTCCCATTAACCAAAAATAGAGTATTTTTACTTATGTACTTGGTGAATAGACAAATCTTTCAGCTAAGGTAGTCCTGAGTCCTGACTACACCACTTTCATATGGGTGTTCACTGCAGCTGCCCACTGTGTCTGCTCACTGCTCTTAAAGATCCCATGACATGGTACTTCTTGATGCTTTTATAAGGCTCCTTAATGGTTCCCTAATACTGTAAATGAATCCTTCTTCAAAATCAACACTCAGTGCATGAGAAACAGAGATAAGATGAGAAAGAGTCATAAATATCTCTCTCAAACACTTTATTCTGGGCGTTGTTGCTTGAATGCAAATGAGGAGAAAAGAGCAGGCCTATAGTAGAGGGTGGGGGCGTGGCCAAACTCTCCGTTCTCGGCTCTGAGCTATCAGCTGATCCATTTCCTTGTTTTTGCACGGGGGGAGAGATTTGAAGCGTTCCATTTAAAAATAAACACATTTCCACAGAAAATAAAATGAAACCACTCCTGTTCAAAGGTCCAGAGGCTCAGATAAAGGACTTCTGAGCCTAGAAACACTCGGACGTGCCTCCAGGCAAATAAAAAAAACGCATTTCGCATTGCCTAGCGCATTCGCGGTCCAAACTCTCTGGGCGTGATTTACAGAGACGCTGAGTTCAGACAGACGGGGGTGGAACTGCATTTGCATTTCTTTTTTCGATCTGACATCAATAAGGTGCCTTGTTCAAAATCGCCCGTTTGAGCTCCGATTTTTTGTAACGCAGAAAAGGATCGCAAATGCTCAGTTTAGACATTTCACAACTTTTAACCATGGGGGGGGGCCTAAACAGGGTAGGGGAGCTCACATTAATGTTCAAAAACCTCAGAAAGTGAAAATTTCATGCCATGGGACCTTTAACAGGCTGACCCAGTGGCATTGAAGAATGGGTCAAATGCAGAACAAATTTCCCCATTGGAATTTACATAGTATACCTTAAAGGAATATTAGCGTTTTTTACAATCTGAGCCTGATTTTTGTAATAAAACAAGTTGTTTTACTCACCCATAGCACTTTGGTGTCATTTGGAGCAGTTTCGTAGATGTTGTAGTTTAGCGATATCCGTTAACGTGAGTGCTCAGGGCAGGCGATTGCAGTCACCAAATAACACAGACTTGATCACTTTTCAAATTATAGAAGCTCAATGTCTTAGTCTACACTTTCGTTTGAGTCAAAAGTGGCCTCTAATCTGAGATTTAGCCATAGTTTCGAGTAGATTAGGAGGACAGTGCGCTTGCGCTCAGTCACAGTTTATTTCGCCCTCAGCTCTCGGGACCCAAACATGAAACGCAAAGCTGTAAGACGTTTGGACCATCGTGTTTGCAGTACCCACTTCAGTCAGGATGATTTTTTTACCAGCAAAGGAAAAGAAAGAAGGCCAGCGATTTCAGCGCACGATTCTGAGAAGTAATGCGATACCGATGGGTGTTCTCTGGTGCTCCTAAAACTGTCTCCGCTTCATTCTTTCCGTATCCATTCTGTCTCCTCATCCGTATACTCCTCTTCAGTCCTCAGTCCCCTATAAGTCCTCTTTAGCCTCAAAGTCCGAATCTTCTGCCAGGTGTCGCTCTCAACAGAAAAGTTATTAGCGTCTTCTTATCTGCAAAACAGCTGTGAATGAGCGCATGTGCACTGGCCTCCTCATCTACTCGAAACTATGGCTAAATATCGGATTAGAGGCCACTTTTGACTCAAACAAAAGTGTATACTAAGACACTGAGCTTCTGTAATTTGAAAAGTGATAAAGTTTGTGTTATTTGGTGACTGCAATCGCCTGCCCCAAGCACTCACATTAACGGATATCGCTAAACTACAACATCTACAAAACTGCTCCAATCCAAATGACACCAAAGTACTATGGGTGAGTAAAACAACTTGTTTTATTACAGAAATAAGGTTCAGATTGTAAAAAAAACGTGAATATTCCTTTAAAATCAGTGGTAGTGCACACAGTCAAGCCTTTGAATCCTATATACCCCGACATTATGGCTAGTATCTAAAATTATAATAAGCTGCTATAAACAAATACTGTCCATCTGATGGACACATACTTTGACATATCTCTATCGTCATCACTCACGAAGAACTAAATGTCAAACCACACTGGATCTAACCAAGTATCCAGCACTTCACCTCACAGTCTGAATGGAGCCAAACTGTGGGTTTAGACACTGTCTGCAATCCTTCTATAATGAGGCTGCTGGTGTCTGATAATTTGTGTTGGTAAGTGTGAAAATTAAAAGGGGAGTCGTGTGTGGAGACAGAGGTGTGTGGCAGAGCTCTGTCAGGGTGAGACTTCCTGGACCTCACCTCCCTCTCATTAATCAGCCTGCTGTTTCAGAAGAGATGAAGTGGACGCGCTGCTGTAATTAGCCACATTTGTTAACTGTCCATGCATTTCTGAGTGTGATTTAAGGAGAGTGATGGAAAGTGAGAGTAAAGAAAAGCCAAAAGGGTAAAGTACAATACTGTATTGTTAAGCAATTTAAAGTACTGATACTTCAAATATTAGGTGATAATAAGAAAACATTTCACTTTCTAACCCAGAGCCTTGAGTATGCTTACTTCAAGTACCACTATAAGTTTTGTTTCTACTAACAAACCCACAAACATATCTGCCAACACTGCTTCCTCTTTTACCATTACTGTACTACTGAACACCTTTACCACAAAGGCCTTTATTCAAAAATCTTAAGTCTTAAGTAGTACTTTTTCTGTCAAATAGTAGTACTTCTGCAAACCAATCAAAGGCAATGGTTACTCTTCTCTGAAAGAGAGTGAGCCTGCATTAAGGACACGAAAGTTTAAAGTATATAAATAAAAAAGGCATATTTGAGAAGACAGAACTAAAGAAAAGGTGAAGACAGGATGTGAAGACGCAGAGATGCGAGGAGAAGAGTTTGACACCTTTAAAGTGTGACATTAGTATTCAAGAAGCGACGGTCCACCCCTCCGGTGCACCCCAACGCCCCGCAGGCCCGGCGGTCAGCTCTGCCCCTGCCGCGGGAGGGACGGCTGAGAGATGTGCCACTGGAGGTGTGGGTGGACGCCTGTTTGTGTGGGTGTGTTGTAACTGGAGTTCAGTGCAGGTCCCAGGCATGGCCATACAACACTCTCACCAATACAAATATCCTGACATCCAGTGACTTTTTTATTGACAGCATTAGCCCTGTGTAGCAGTGTGCTGTCAGCTGTTACAAGAAGAGTTTCCACCACAAGGTTCTAAACACCTAAATCTCTATTACTAATATGCTTATGTTTTGTTTCTTCATACAAATGCCAAACGCATGCTTAGGCAAATGAAGAAGTTAATTGTCACATTCTGAGATTCTGAGAGTCCTCGTACGGGTCTCACTACCACAAATCAAAATGTGAATAAAATACAGTAAATAAAGTACCTCCAAACCAAATTTACTAAGGGAAAACCTGCATGTGTTTATGTGGCTTGGGACTGACACAGTAAGTATACAGGTTTCTGACCCTTTGGATTGCTCTATATTTCACAGTTTTTCGGTTAGTCCCATAAGCTCAAATTCAAAGGGGATCTGGCAGCTTTAGCATCATGTAAACACTGCTGAACTCCTTTTCTCTCCTGCACTGCTTTACTCTGATTTGACTAATTATATTCCTCCAGAACCGTGCTGACAAATTCATTTTGAAATCCATTAGTCCCACGGCGTTGTTTAAACAATGTTAATGTCCATTGCTTTAATACTCCTGATTCACATACTAATAGGCGTCCGATAAATCAGGTTATCTACAACACTAGATGCCATGAAGAGTGGAAATTAGAGAATTATTAACTATGGGGTGTTAGAAAAAGGAAGAAACGCCACAGCCCAGAATAAAGAGAAATTAGTGGAACAGATAACTATAAAAAAGACTAGAGGGGAAAACACATTGATAAAGAGCATGAAAGCAGGCGGACGTGTATGATAGTAGCTTTATGCAAGATTACAAAGAATCAGGGCATGAATGAGGGTGGATTAAATAGAATATATAGGAACATTTCATGCGTAGCTTCGAAACCATTGTAGATTCATTCCACTTAATTCCCTCTATTCAGCTCTTAGCATTACTCCCAGAAATGACCAATAAACCTAATTGAAACATTTAAACAAGATGACTTTTATCAGCTTGACTGGAGTGCAATTGACTAAAATGTACAAAATATAGACCAGTTATATAGGTTTTCATATAATAGGCTTTAAATTACAGGGGAGATATCATAATTGTAAAGCAATAAGCAGTTTAATGAAGGCCGTGTATGTGCATAGGTCACCAAAGCTTTGTTTAACTTAATTGCTTGTTAAATCAATGGTAACTACAGAAGGTTTGCTGCAGTAATGTATTATATGAATGAATGCAGATAAAGGGGGTTTCTATAGCTTCGTTTTAGACCAGTGTAGGGGGTGAACTCATTTCAATTCCTAGGAGTTTTTTTGAGTTAGGTCTGGTGACAAAATTGAAATTTAACAAAAGATTATGTATGTTTTATGCATAAATGTTGTCTGAAAATCTTTAAGCCTTTAAAGGTGATTTTCTCAATTGATTTGAGCAATAAAATGAAAGGTAGCTGTTGTTTGGACAGCACTAACTCTGAGGTTCAGCCACAACTAATTATGAAAAAACACTGATTTGAGGTTAAAGCAGATAAGCTTCAGTTTGACCAATAAATACGCAATACAGGATATTTATTTTATCTTTGGCAAACATATCCGAGACTAGGAATGCCAAGATTACCTGGTTAATAGATCATTATTAGAATTTTAAGAGCAAAAAATATATATTAGGAACAAAAATGAGCAATCTCAGTTCTAACATGCTTTTTCAGTCTATTTATGTCACTTTAACTTTATCATCCAGAAAGCTTCATTTCATAAAATACTAGAAGAATTGTGAGCTATTACACAATGTGAATGAGCATGAATAAAAGATTTCATTATTATGATAATCACAACATTAAAATGTTGTATTGTATTGTATTTTGTATTTTATCATAATTTGTATTTGTGAATTTTGTATTAAAATATTGTATTATGTATTATTGTATTACGATAGTTTCCTTCTGGAGACTTTAATTGAAACAAAGAAAGTGCATGCATGCCCTAAGCATTTTCAGCACCACTAGTCTAGTCTGTTGTCTGCCTGTGCTCCTTCCCTCTCCCTCCTCCTCTGACCCCAGCTAAGCCCAAATCCTCACAGTTCTCCCTTCTGTCCCACCGTCTCCTCCTCTCACCTGTGCCGTGCCCAGGGTTGCGTACGGATTACTGTCGACTCACCGGGCTGATTAGTTGCTTGTTTACTTATCGGCACCTCCACCATGATGACCACGGGGCTTCAAGGGCAACACAGGAGGATCAACTCTGCACAAATGCGCACGAAATGGCCTCACAGACAAACAGTGTGACGGGCTGGTCTCAGGGTTTGGGTGCCTGTGGCGAGTGTTTGTGGCACGCCGCCCCTCTCGAGTCACCCGCAGTGGCACAGGGCTCTTAATTAAGACAAGTGTTGTGCGGTGTGTGTTGTGTGTTGATGTGGTGAGGGGGTGGAGCAGCTGGCAGGAGGCTCTAGAGCTGGAGAACATCTGCAGGAGGCCACAGCACCACATGCCTGAATCACCTGCACACACACACAGACACAGAGGTGCACAATGTCAACGTATAGAAAGAGATAATGCTTGATGCTTGCGAAAGTGTAGTAGAGGTTGCTGCTGTTTGAAAGTTTGAAAATGAGAAATGTTTATAGACATGATTGTTTTATTTAAAGGGCCCATATTTTCTGATCTATGTTCAATGTTGTGATCAATGTTGTTTCCTCATCAAAAACAGTTGTGTGGAGTTGTGTTTTGTTTCATTAACACACAAACCCTGCATATTTAGTTCTTTCGGCTGAGTTGGATCATTTCAACCCTGGAATTGCTAATCTCTACTGAACAAAAGGTAAAAGGTAGCTGTTAAATTAAAAACGAAAGTTACGTATATAAATACAAATGTTCCCTTCACACATGCGCAGATCGAGTGGTAATCCAAATGAGTCACACCTGTGACCCATGATGATGCCCCGGAGGTAATATAGGAGAAGAAGAAGAAGAAGAAGTGAACTTTATTGATCTCACACTGGAGAAATTCTTCTCTGCATTTTAACCCATCCTATATATATATATATTAGGAGCAGTGGGCGACACATTACTGCGCCCGGGGACCATCTCCATGAGCTTCTTGCTTCGGTTTGGTCAGGGCCTAAGCTGGAGGATTTTACCTATGGTGCATGTTTTGGGTTGATGGGGGAAACCGGAGTGCCCGGAGGAAACCCACACAGACACAGGGAGAACATGCAAACTCCACACAGAAAGGCCCAGGCGACCCGGGGATCGAACCCAGACCATGCATGCAAACTCCACACAGAACACACACAGAAAGGCCTGGGCGACCTGGGGATCGAACCCGGAACCTTCTTGCTGTGAAGCAAGAGCGCTAGCCACTCAGCCACCGTGCCGTCATTCATAACTCTGTTTCTACGGAATCTTCTTGTGGAAATGCAAGGATCCTGAATGACAGAGTATCTCTGGTGGTCATCCGGGATTCATAGAACTGTAGTTACATACATAACTTCCGTAGTATTTCATCCCTTCTGACAGCTCGAGGGTGGTGCTGAAAGCACTGAATGACTAATATCAGCTATATCTCGAAGAATCCTGAGCACATACCTTACTGAAAAGACCCAAGAGATTCATGAAGAATCATGCCAAGAGGATGAAGAGAGACCGTATTGAGGTTGTAGAATCCGGAAAATGTGCTTGGTGAAACCCAAGATGCGGCACCACATATTGTCTCCAAAGGGAACCCTCTAATGGCTGCCCATGAAGTGGAGACGCCTTGAGTAAAATGGGTCCTCACACCAGATGGAAGGTTGCAGCTTGCCACACTGTAGGCATGGTGAATGGTCTCAATAACCCAGTGTGAAAGGTGCTGTCTGGAAAGAGGGCAGCCCTTCTTAGCACCCCCATAACACAGGTCTGAACACCTCATACCTGCCGTGGCTGCCATATATGTTTTCAGTGCCCGCATTAGGCATAACAACTGCAGCTTGTCCCTGCCCTCTCAGAGCTGGGGCTCAAACCGAGCCAAACTCAAAGGCTTACTACAGTGAGAATGGGACAAAACCTTCAGCACAAACGCTGTGTTCAGCCAAAGGGTGACACCAGAACCACCCGTACTCCACCTGGGACAGGAAGAACTGACAGAAAGGGCATGTAACTCACTGGCCCATTTCGCTGACACAATAGCCAACAACAATGCAGTCTTACATAAAAACCACTTGTGGTCCGCCTGTGCCAAAGGCTCCAAGAGACTCCAAGACTAATGACAAGTCCCACACTGGAGCTCATGAGGTAGTTGCTGGGCCCAGTGAGCACCCCGTAGTAAAAGAGAAATCAAGTTATGGCCCACAACTGTACAACCAAACCATGATGACAGGATATAGCTGCAACATTAAGAATGGATGGAGACCTTCCATTGGCCAAGAGACACTGAGGAACTCCAGGATAACAGGCACAGAACAAGACACAGGATCCTCACCGCAGGCAGAGCACCAGTGAAAAAACAACTTTCACCTGCTGATAAGTGGAGGCCGCTCTAGCATCCAAGAGTGTTTGCCGAACAGGATCGGTGACACTGATCAGCTGCAGCTTGGGCCCGCCAATGGACGCCCAACTGAGACAGCAGATCTCTCCTGGCCAGGAGATGCCACGGTAGACTGCAACACAGACTGTACAGCAACGGAAACCACGGTCATGCTGGCCAGAATGAGGCGACCAGCAAAGGTCTGTGGCCTTCCTGGAGAGCCCTCCATAGGGTCGGCCAAATCAGAGGAAGAGAGAGAAAGCATAGAGGAGGCACTGGTGCTAAGTGTGTGCCAGTGCATCTTGACCCAGAGAACCTGGCTCCCTCATGAAAAACGATAGAGGACAGTGAGTAGACTCCTTTGAGGTGAAAAGATCCACCTCTGCCCGCCCAAAAATAATCTACCACTTGATTGCTGTCTCCCAGTAAATACACTGCTTGCAGTGTGGAGAAACGAGGAGCAGTCCTTGTGAACAGGTTTTGAGACACGCTGAGAAGTCGTGCCGATCCCTGATAATTGATGTGATAGATGGTCAATGTGTTGGCTGACCAAATAAGAACATGTTTTCCTCGTAGGTGTGAAATAAAGCTCCTGAGAGCCAAATAGACAGCACGCAACTCCAAAACATTTATGTGGTCTAAACAATCTCTGGCAGACCAAACCCCCTGAGCTGTCCTGTGCTGCCTCCTGTGAGGCAGGCGTCTGTGGTGACCACCTCCCTGCGAAACACCACCAGACCCATGGGGACCTCCTGTCACAAATAGCTCCTGTCCCTCTATGGGGTCAGTGCACAGGAGCACTGCCACCGCCTTGTGTGATAGAGTTGACCTGTTTCCTTTCTCTTCTTCTTGGTTTGTTCTTTTTTATAGTTACGCTGAGCCATGTGCCTATTCTCCATGCTCTTCTTAAAGGACTTCTGCTGAAATCGTCTTTCTCTCTGCTGCTTGTAAATATTGACCCCTGGTTAACTGAATAGTGACAACCTCGTCCTGGCCATATTCTATTTGAACTCTTATGATCATTTCCATTTTTGGGTCTTTTTGATGGCATTTTCGGATGGAGCAAAGAAGTAGTGGTTTCTCTGTGGTCATATTTGTGGTCTTCATATCTGTCTTCATAGCTGCCACTGATGCTTAGATTGAGCCTTTCCGAGGTTGTTGGAAGAGACTTTTTAGCCGTAGCAGCTCAATCCTCCCTGAATGCTGGAGTTCCATGTCCTTTTGTTATCACTTTTTTAGTAGGGTTTTTTTTTTTTTTTTGAAAGGCAGCCCTTTAGATGGCCTCCTCATGCATTTAATCTTGAAAACATTGCTTGTGAGTTTTCACCCTCGTAATAATTGGCAGTCGGTTAAGTGTGTGGCCAAACTGAACTGTACTGCGCTGCCAAATACCAAGTCATAATGTATGTAATGTAGAAATGTAACTGTATGACATGCTTTTGTTTCTTTAAAAAAAAAAACAACAACAACATGCCTTCAGTTGCATTTACAGTAGGGGCTCCCTGGGCACTGCGCTGTGGCACCCACTGTTTTTGACAGGTTTCCCCAGCAGCACTGAAAGATGGGTCAAATACAGAGGACACATTTCCCTATAGGAAACAATAAAGTGCACTTTACCTTACGTAGAACAGCAGCAGGTCTTAATTTTATTGCTTCAGTGATCTTTAAGCTATTGATGCACATGGTGCTGGCTACAAGCTTAGTCTAATTCTTACATATTTTCTGTACATAATGTACAGAAAATAAAAGTGATAGACAAAGCGATTTTTAAAAAGCATGAAAAATATACACAAATGGTTCTTATTCCCAAAGAACATGTTATGACAAATTTCTGACATTATCGTTGGTCGCTGAGATTTCAAGACATGTATATTTTTATTTGCTTGCCTCCCTCGTCAAAACATCCCTAAAATGACACTTTACGTCCAACAGTGAATTGGAAGACAACCACCACTGAGACCGAAGCAGCAGGACCGTCACTATGGCAACCCACCAAATGGTCATGTCACCCTGGTTTAGTGCGACGGGTGACAGCGAGAAAGAGAGGGCGAGAGAGAGATCGGCAGGCGATAAAAAAGAGCAATAGACAAAGCGAAAGGGAATGAAGGGCATTAAACACCCTTCACAATGCTCCGCTTCAAACAAAAGAGAAAGAGGGGAAAAAGAGAGAGAGAATCTAAAAAAACATGGCTTCTACTGAGCAGCTCTAGATGTGAGGAGGTCAGCAGCTTAGAGAACTTCAGACACTCCACGCAGCCTTGTGAAGTCCTCTTTCAATAAGTCAACAGGAGCCACAGTGTACAGTAAAACACACAGACACACACACACACACACACACACACACACACAGGTTGTCACGATGATGGGGGGGGGTATACATAAGGTATACAGTAAAACCTATGTTGCATCTATCTGTGTGAAGTTAAATAGGCCTAGATCACCATTTTGATTTTAGCACTGGAATATTGAAAATATGAAAAGCAATTTTATGAAACAACTACTGTCCCCTATGGAGTAAACAGAATTGTAATTCAGTTTGTATGAAAAAAATATAAATTTCCCATTTTTGGTGAGATAAAGTTGGACAGTGACTGAAGATGAGACTGAATGCTGTCAGTCTGCCCAGATTCTGGTCTTTAAGGTCTTTAATAGTTGCCTGGCAACCAAACAGACAAAAAAAAGTCTGAATAAGCCAAAGTCTTACAAAATTGGGAAAAATGTATACAGCAACTTATGAAATGTATTATTAACTCTTTATAGTGTGCCATTCAACCAGAAAATAAACAATTTTACCATTAGATACATTTCATAAAAGATTCAACCAACCAAAAAATATATATAACTTAATGTTGTTCTGCACTTACAATGTTTATATAGCTACATTGTCAATACAGTACACAGCGTTCATGCTGATCATTCTTACCAGCAGTATCAATCAATGTTTTCAATCATGGCACAAGAAAAAAGTAATTTCTGCCTCATTTTCACTTTATCTGCAAACATCCCCAGCAGACGGTAATTTGAGCATTCATCTCTGTCCCACATATTGACCATTAATCAGGTTCTAATCAGACGTCACTCAAGACGAGGTGCTACTTCACATTATCTCAACACTGTCATAATGTAAAACGGGAGAGAGTGATTGATCGATGACCGCATTGACTTCATTCAAAAAGTGAACCACTACTTTAGTAAGGACAAAATTATGCCCGCATTGTATATGGCTCATACTGTACAACTATTATAACAAAAATAGTTGTGAATGTACAAATCATATATATTCTCTGCAATTAAATTAAATTTGTATTGTGTTTTTTAAAATATTTAAGTTGGTGCTCTCTTATAACTGCTTTGACACAGACATAAGGATATATTGTAGTTTTACTTTTTAGAGACAGCATATACACAGAATCAACTGGGCGCATTCAGTGGACATAATAGTAAATATGGTAAAAGCCAAATTAAAACTATTATCAAAGTTTATTGTACTAGTAATAACAGTAATTGATGTAATTGCAAAAGTAGTTGAATGTATTGTCAAACAAACTTTAACACTCCAGAGAAAGATAAACATTTACATGAGCAAAGTTATTTGTGTGATTGGTGCATTTGTCTGTTTCATGGCCTCATCTGTTGTTCCCTAATTGCGACAGTGTATGTGCTATTATTTGTTTAATGACTTTTAAAGATGATTCTAGAAGCCTCTTTAAATCATTGTCGGTTCCTGGATGTTTCATCACAGCATTGCGTAACATTCATTCGTGTTCATATCAAGATTAAAATAATTTAAATTTAAGTGTTGCTTTTGCATTGAATGCTCACTTTTTTTTTTAATATAAGATAAGATAAGATAAGGGAAATTCCAATGTTGCAACGGACAGATCAAGAACAGCAGGAAAGTGTAGCATGCAATAAAACAAGTTAATAAATAATGGCTTAAAATAATTTAAAAATAGACTTAAAAATAGACTCTAGAACAGTGTTTCCCATCCAGGGGTACAAGTACCCCTAGGGGTATGCGAGCACACCGCAGGGGGTACTCGGCAGTGTCGCTGCCATGCACAGGAGGAGATTTTTGGGAATTTTTTAATTCTAATTTGAGTAAATTAGAGTTAAAGAAAAGAGAAAAAAATGCCTGAGAATTAAATTTTCAAATTAAGGAGATGAAATAAAATGATTTTCCTTTAATAATCCGTTGTGTCACGTTCTACTTTTGAAGAATTATCAACATGTATGAGTGTGGGGGTACTCGAGGTATGACAAAAAGGCTCAGGGAGTACACAAGACAAAAAAGGTTGGGAAACACTGCTCTAGATTATAGTCGATTATAGTTGATATTAATACTTCAACATTTTAGGGCTAAACAAAACTGCTACAACGTAAAAATAAAAGGGTTAACTTTTACCATACAAACTAACATTACCATTAAGGGGAACTACTTGACTATCACTATTGCTTGACCTTTACAATAATTACATTATTTATTAAACAAATGAGCTCTGCATACAAGCATATTGTATGATATGGTACTGTATGGGTGCCTTTTCTAATTTTCTAAATTTTTCTGCCCAACAGATTGTGAATGCACATCTATCTCCCCAGTTTTCATTTGCTTCTTATTCTCTCTGTAATAATGGTAAACAGCCAAACTATACATTAAAACTGTTCCAGCATAGGTGTTTTAGTAGAGTATCTTAAATGTAACTTTGTTACCATGCCCTGTGCCTCTGGCTATAATACTGGCGCATCGAGGCTTTTGGTTTGTGGCTATTGGAGGAAAAAGGTCAATCGCTGCTGTATGATCCTGTGAGTGCAACTGTCTGACTGTGAATGGGGAAATAGCCCGTGAGACACACACTTACTACAGCTCACAGTGGGAGTGTGATCTAGTGTTCCTCTAACTCACTATAGACAAGAATATAGACAAGAATTGGTGTCTTTTTCTAGTTATTATGTCTTAAATGTATGTAAAAGAAAAACAAACAAAATCTTCACTATGAAATGCATACATATTCATTCATCAATATTGGCCCCCTATGCTCTCCTCGGTGGTATTGATCTACAGCCAGAATATGGGCCATACACACTTGACCCTTGGCACTAATATATAGATATATTTTCAACATAAAGCTTGCCTATAGTTTGGCACACTGGATGGCTCTTTCATGCCAAAAGCAACAAAAGATCACATAAAAGTAGCTGTATTTTCAGTCAGGTGCATGTCCATGGAACGATGGAATCAAACTGCATCTATGTTAAATGAAAAAAATAGTCACACTTTGTATACATTTTCTATATATCAACTAAATGTAAATATATAGCATTTATAAAAAATATCTTCAGCCATTACAGCATGATTTGAATCTAATTAGACTTTTAGACTATTTGTACAAAACAGAGATTATATTAGAATTTGAAGTGATGACTAGAAAGAAAATAAGAGTGCAGCTTTTGCCGCTATCTGAAATCTGCAGAAATTCTGTTTTGTTGTCATCACTAAACTAGCATAGTTCATGTGAGAAAATAAACAAAATGACTTATTTAACAGGTCTTAAATAGAAGATCATAATCAGCACGTGCATGTACAGTGTGTGTTGTACAGTAATGAACGCAAACTCAGCCAAAATCAGAATAACTGATGGCTCCGCATCAGCTTTCACTGTGCGGATCAAATACTCAGCCTGCTAAATAATGTAGCATACGGGGCCAACCGCTGTCCCTTATGGAGTAGACATAGAGGAACCCAACGTATTGCAGGTAGTGGAAGTATGTCAGCACGCGCCGTTGAATACTCCAGGGGGCGACGTAGAGATCATTGCCAGTTAATGCACTATTCATATTTGTATGTGTGTTCCCTGCCCTTGTGTTTGTGTTTGTGGCTATGTCAGCAATGTGTGTCACTCATCAATAATGTACAGGGCTGAGGTCTCGGCGCTTCAAAGCAAGTCACGCTACTGTTCCACATAATTAACTCTCGCTCATACACACACGACGTGCTAGCAACATATACGCAATGTACAAGGAGAAATGGGCAAAAAATAGAGCACTCTCAATGTTACCCCCTGATAAAGGGCCCAGAAATTGTAACTGAAAAGATTTTAGTGGTATTATGTCAGGTTGTTCCCCTCAGTTTTCACAACATTGATATTATAAAATAATTATTCCACGCTTTACTAACTTGGTCAGTGCTTATCTTTGAAGGAAAAAGACTCATTCATAAACAAAACATTACAACATAAAACTGTAAAAAGGAATGCATACATGCTCATAGTATTTATCAATTGAACAATACATTTTTAAGATATAAAAAACTCTTGCTCTCGTCAACATAGAATAAAATGATAAAAAAAATTTATTCAAATATCCATTTAAATGAGTAGAGAAGAAAGAACAGCTCAATGGCACAATGACCTTTCAATATATGCAACACAGCCTTAGGGGAGAAGACAGTAGTAGCTTCAAAAGATGAAAACAAATATAACAGTTTTGATTCATCTAGTTCTCAACCACCATGTTACAAATAAACAGAATACCTGGTGGTGAAAATCCACAGTGCTTTAACAGTCAGAGACGCAAATGCCATAAAAATGTATAGCTCCCAGGCTTTATGACTGGAGCATGAGTCAGTCTGAATCACAGACGAGAACAGGCACTTTAGTTACTGAGGGTTTGATGTTGCTTTATTTCTTAATGCATTGTCGACATTATACAACAGGGAGCATGTATTGGAAGCTAGTGAAAGTAGTCAAGCAAGGACTAAGTAAAATGTGCCAAAAAACCCCAATTACAACGAAAAATTCTATTTCCACAATCCGTAGTGGGTATGGAAATTATATCTAAATAATGGTTATACTTTATTTTTTATCAAAATAATTTCAAAAGGCCTTTTATTGTGCATTAAGTTTATGTTTGGATGATAAAATCATCATCTACCGCCTACTGATTAGTAGTTGTGGTACCTTCTAAGGGTGTGCTCCCACATACACCATATCAAATTTGGGACTAAACCCAGAACAAAACCTGGACCAGACCAGGACTAGACCCAGAATAAAATCTGGACCAGACCAGGGCTAAACCAGAAGTAGAACAGAACCAAACCAAGTCTACTAAATTCTAACCAGTAGTGTGTACGCACGAGAAATTGCCAGTGCAACAAGTTACAGTAAGTCTTTTAGAAGAGGTCTATCCCAGGCAAATTTGCATAAAGTAGAGACTCATTTGACTCATGAATGCACCACACACTTTTATGTCTTTTGTGACAGACAGAAAAGTTAATCATTGTGATCATTTCTTAAGAAAATGACTAATAAAGAAATAATCTGGCGTGAAATGCAATGATAGCGCTATTAACAGCCACCATAATGATTTTTTTAGTGTGTCTCATTGGATTTTTTTCTTTTTGGGGGCTTTTACTGAAATGGATTGAAATAGTCAGAACGGCAGGGGCGGCGAGGGAAGACGGATCTATTTTCTGACAATTGCATGTGCTCTGAAATTGTGCTTCAGTTGGGGAGAGATGTGTAAAATACTCAGAGACATGCAAAACACATCTGCACACAAGTGAGTGGTGTTGATGCCAGCTCGGAGTGATGGTAATATCAGAGACTGGAGGAGCTGCTAATGAACAGTGCGAATGGGAAGAAAGGCTCCAGCTCAATCCACTAATTGCCCTAAAAGCTTTTCATACAATTTACCCTGTCAACAGAGATGCCGGCGCTGCTGTGTATGTGAAGAGTGTGCGCGTGTGTGTGTGTATGTATGTGTGTGTGAAGGAGGCTGGTGGGTGGTGGCTGTGTGGCACAAGAAAAGGAGATAATTCGCAGAAAACATATTGTAAGAAACCAAGAAGAAAGAAAAAAGGCACAATGGTCTGACGCCCACACAAGGCCCGGTATCAAACACAGTCTCTCACATGTACCAAGATGTCTCACTCAGCTCAAGACAGGAGCATTTAGGACAAAACGGAATGTAAGGAAAATCTATAATAGTATAATAGTAGTATGTAATCCTATGTAATCATACACGGTGCACCTTTATTTATATGTATATTTCAGTGGTTTTGTTTATTTGTTAGTTTATAATTGTAAAGCTTATGTGTTAATGCAATATATCATATGATGCAAACATGTATGCAAAGCTCAAGGGTAAAGTGGCCCTAAATTGATTGCGTGCCTGAGTCCTCAGGCATGAGGCAGCAAACGGGGAGGTGACATGTGGCAGGTCATGACCAGTGAAGGAGGGTTTTGGGGGTTAGCAAAGGGTCGCGCTGTCACAGGGCGCCTCTAAAGGTCAAAAGGTCAATTTATTACAGTCAATAGATAGATGGATGGAGAGATGAATTGGTTGGCTGATACCCCCGGTGGACCAATGATGAATGACTGATGATGATTTATGGGCACATACAGCACACGCGCAGTCTTATATGGAAGGGTCATCTTGTTCTTCTGGAGATGTGGGTTTTGAGGATCTGGCCCCTTAAGACCTTGGCCTCCTCCCATGACTCTGATGCCTGTCAATAGGAACGGCACTGTGAGACGAAGCTGGCCCTGGGTCAACACCAAAGCCAATACCTGAAGACAGACAGCACACACACAGCAGCACGCAGCCAGGAAGCCAATATCTGCTGCCCATTATCGAGCCGGCCAGGTCCAAGTTCTGACACGAGCCACAATTAACCCCTGAATCCCCACTGGGTGCTGGGATGTTCATTCGGAGCAGCTAACGAGGCTAAATGTGAGAGCAGTGGCTTCTGTAATGAGACAGGATAACTGCACTGTGTTCCAGCTCCAGAGGGTCAGCTGTCATTGGCCTGCACATAATACCAGAGTTTCACTAAAGATCCATGCTCATTGGACTAGAGTTTGGAGAATAATGAAATCATATACAATAATAAATTTGTATTAGTATGTATTTTTTATTTTCATTTTGTTAATTAAACAAGAATTAAAGTAATAACTGAAACAAAGCTTAAGAAAAAAAAAAAAAAACTTTAAACAAAGCATTTGCTTCTGATCAAAAGCCTCCACTAACAGTGAATAAATTGACACGCACATTCACGGCCACGATGAGCTGTAAACATCTGCTTTGTTACAGCATGACACAACAAAAGAAAACCAAAATAACTTTAGTATTTTGGTTTCATACGCCCAAATATTGTAACACTGGAAGTTTGAAGAATGTCAAAGGTTCTAGCCACATTCAGTATTTGTTTCTCATTGATAGTAACTTCAGGTGGCTTGCAATAGTTACATTTACTATGACAAATTTGTTGTAACATAGTACCCATATGAATAAAATAATTTAAGAGAACTAGCTTTTATAGAGATAAAGATTAATTTTGGCAAGTACTGTAGTAAGCAAGTCTATAAATAGTAGAAGCTGGTTACCTTCTTTTGTTTTGATTGTTTACAAATACTACATTCTGTATTCTTCAACACCTTAATTGTATTTGAATTAATAATAATGACGACTATTCAAGTTGAAATCCAGTTTCACAATTTTCACCCCCTTTGCCATCTCAAATAACTTAAAATCAAAGTGAACAGAAAACTGTACGCATCTCCTCTGCTCAGACTGGATCTGACTGTACTCTATACTCACTTCCAGTCTCCCTGCCGTTTATTTTCCACTCGGGCGTTATCAGACGGGAGTGTGTGGTGAGCAGAAAAGGAGAACGCAGAGAAAATAATTACCCTCTGCCTCAGCCAGCTGGTTTGCTCATAAACACGCAATTATGATTTCATGGCAGTCCATTATACACAAGCCACTCCAGGGCACAAAACCCGGACCAGAGCACGATCACGGAAAACGTCTTTAAACGCCTTGCGATGGCTAATACCTCGGCTACACAGAATGCAATTTTCTGATTTGCTTGGCAGCTCCTCAATAAGAAATCAATTAGGCTTTAAGAAGTATGAGCGAAAAGTCTTGTAAATCCAATGAACTCGGCCTTTGGAGAAGTTGTGAGGGCATGGATACAAACATTCAGAGCAATGGTGGGAAGAGGGCTGTTGCTGAATAATGCTGTTATTCTGTTAAACTTTTCAGAGTAATAGGCCTTATGCAGGATAAACAATGGATAATGGTCAGTTAAAGTCAGTTGCATCTATTTAAGTTAGGCCTGTCCTCATAACAAAGCATTACGTACTGTACAGTTTCAAAGAAATATTGCAACAAATGATCATACTGAAAATACTTTACACCACTGACATAAAGGAGGATAAACCCAGTGAACTTATTTTAAACATTCTACTCTCTACAGCTGAAACCTTACCTTATTACATACAAATGGCAAAAAATCTCATTGCAAATAAATTTTACACCATAAATATTAAGCCCCAAAATATATTGTTCCATCTTTCATATATTGAACGATAAGTTGATTCAGTAATTAATGTGACAGGCCTATGCAGAGTACTGTTATACTACCTAAGGACCAAACCCCAAATCTCTGCGGCAACAGGCTGAAGTACTCTACAACCCTAAAGTCTAAACTGCATATAATAATTTATTTTGTTTCTACATTACAAAAAGAAATACTATTTCTTGTTCTCTCAGTTTGCTCTGCCATCTCTCATATGGTATGTCTTTTAATATTCTCTCATTGATGAAAGTATCTGTTTTTTTTACCCTAATTATTCACAAACACAGCTGGGGTCCTGCCGCAGCAGAGTGAAATGGCAGGCTGAATTGGTACCACAGAGCAAAATAAGGCAGAGCAATTTAAATTTAGGTCAAGAGGATTTTCCACCCACTCTGACCCTTCATCAGTGACAGATTCATCATAGTGCCTTTCTTAGAAGTGCTGCAATCTAGTGTCTACTACGACTACTCTGTATCTAAGCTGGAGATCACAGGCTCTGGCTATGACGCTAGGTAAACACTGTTAGCATGGAGATTATTGACTGTTAGAGCTGCATTTACTTAGTCAAGCAATAAACACAGATAATAAATGAATACAACTATAATTAAACCATTAAATCTTATATTCCCTTTGGAACATACTGAATGGTTCCCTAAGTAAGATGCTGCTGAATACTAAAACTAGTACCAAAATTAGTTATTCTTTTATAAAACTATTCACTAACATTACCATCCATCCATCCATTTTCAATCAAACAATCAATCAAACAATATTTATAAGGCGCTTTTCATACAAAATTGTAACACAAAGCGCCTATCCGCGGCCGGGTCGCGGAGGCAACAGTCTAAGCAGGGACACCCAGACCTTCTTCACCCCGGACACTTCCTCTAGCTCCTCATTAACTCACCAACATTACTAATTGTTGTAAATTACCAGTGACTAACAAATAATACTTTAATAAGTTTGAATACCTTCCCAGCTGCTCAGTTTATTTAATCTGGCTGTAAAATACTCCGTCATTTGGTCAAAGTTGACCCTCAGTCACAATTCACTGACCCTTGATGGCAAGTTCAAGAAGAATATGACCCTTGAAAAAATCTAGATATAAACACAGCTAGCAGCAGGCCGACAGATGCACACAGCAGCCTATGGGAGCCACCTTGCTACATTCTCGCAGTAGCATCTCACAAGGGGGTGTCACTTCCTGGTAGGAGAGACCTCACTGTTAGAGCAACATCTCTCGGGACTCCATGCTTTGAAATAGCGATACAAACGCATTGTGGTGCAACCGTGGGCCCAGTGGGTGCATGTGTCTACTCCCAATGAATGTGTGTTACATAGAGAGGCAGTAGTACACACACAGGAAGGAATGCGCACACCTCTGATCTATAGATACACAGCAGCACAGCAGGAAGCAGGCTTTGGTTGGCTAGGAATACACACCGACAAATACACAACATGTATTCGTACACGTGGATCTCACAGGGAGGAAATATCCCCAGTGCCGCTGCCGCAAACACATGGGAAAGAGATGAAAGACTTGTGCATTCTTAGCAACCAGCTGCAGAGACATCTTTCAAGTCTATCCACTGACTCTGCTATCAATATATACCTGGTTTGCACATTTTCCAAGCAACATCCTAAAAAAAATGGAGGAAGTGTTCCACAACTTTGGCCATTGGACCTTGCGAGCAAAAGCCCCCACCCCAACCTCAATGCACCCATGCCGGGCTTCCCTCCACGATCAATGCCTCTCCTCCAACCTGGAATCACATCAAAAGTTTTCCCCTGGACCCTTCTCTCTGCACCACAAGGTTGGCTGAGCTACAGGTAACCTTTTTCTCTTTCATTCCCTCATCCAATCCCCCCTTTCGCTCTCTCTCAGAACCAGAAAGCATCAAAGCCCGCCAGGCTTCACACCAGGGGCTCTCCTACTAAGCAACGCACATCCCCGGACCCCCCGCTAACACGCACCAAAGCCCTCCCTCTCCCCAAATACCAGAGCACTTCCACCCCACAAAGCACCGCGCCGATCCACCTCCCGCCAGGCCCCTATGAGGAGAGATGGCTGGCCCCCACGCTGGCAATGCATACTGTAAACAACAAGCTGTCAACTGGGCTCAAGTGTGCCAAGTACGTGATGTGACCTATGCAATACAAAGTCTGGCTGTGCAGCGGAAGCCTGGGACGCAGTGGGGGTGAAGGCGAGATCTGGGGGGTACACAATGAGATCGGGCAGAGGAGGCAGGGGGCAAGGTGGGATAAGATTGACTCTGTAGGTGAAGATGCTCAGGTAATCCAACTTCAATAAACAAGGCACAAAATAATACGTCTCATAGAGTTTACACAAGGATTTAAAGTGGGTTCCGCATCTGTAACTGTCCATGGTGCTGAAATACCAATTTATAACAGAGACTTTTAGCTTAATAATATTCAATCCAAACAAACAATACAATCACAACTGGGAGATCATTAGTCGTAATGAGGCATATATCATAAAAAACACTTTTGGGTCTTTTTTACTGTCATGGTGAATAAATCATCATTGTAATCAGTAAAATCAATATTTGACTTTAACATGTTTATTTCATATTTGGGGACATATTGGTAATGCTTATTAAATTAAATCTATACCTTTAAGTAACTGTGTTTAGGACTTTTAACTTTAAACAGCATGGATGGCTATAAATCATAATTTTTGATCATATATTCAGATGTTTGTGTGTGTATGTGTGCGTGTGTGTTTGTGAGTAATTTATTTTATTTTATTTTATTTTCTAATGTGGAAAGCTATTCAGATTGCACCGATTCAGATAATTGAGTATGCATCCATGGATCGGGCTCCAGCTGTGAGATAAGATGTTGTGACAGTGCTACATTCACGTCGTCTCTCACAAACCCAGTCTCGTGACTTCTGATATGCGTTTTTTCGTCTCATATTCTCTCTTTTGACACGACTTGTAAGACTTCCAATGTCTTTCCTCCCTGACTATTGTCTATGCTATTATTACTGTGATCTCCTTGGCTCCATGTTCACCCCACCACCACCACCACCCCCCTGCCTTAGCTTCTACCCCCGTGTCTTCCTCTCAACTGGCACTCAGATTTGTGGCTCTTAATATTGTATCTGTCTCGCGGAAGGACAGGAGCACAAGAAATGACATGTTTCCGCCTGGGGTGAGAAGACACACACTCATTCACTGACACAAAGTACACACTGAAGCCAATGGAGACTAGGCCGAGCTCACAATGTAATTATGGGGAAAGGGAGCAGCGAGTTGCACACCTGAGTGGCGCCTGGATCAGAGCAGGAGCTGGTGTGAGGGCTGACACTGACGGGTAAAAGCCAGGAGTTAGTCTGTTAAAACACTATGACAGACAGCTACATCTACTGACATGTCCGCTCTGACACGCCAAATATTTGGACTGAGAAGAAACGCAATTGGACAAGCTGCACTGAGGAAAGTCCTATCTCTGGAAGCGCAGAAATACTGTATGAAAAAAAGAAAAAAACTGTACTCCAGAAATTCAGATAAAGATTCCACTGGGGTCTAAAATGTTCAAATTTTGATGATGCTCCAACAAATAAAGTGTATCTATTAGGTTAGGGTACAGACAAGCTTTAAACACACATTTTAACAGTAATAAATAATATAATAAATACAAATAATAAAATAAGACCCCATAGCCATGCAAAATTTAGAACTGTGCTATTCTATATATTAAATTATCAAAATGTTTCATCAAAATGGCACCCTGAAAAACGAATTCGTTCCGTCAGAGGCCTCAGAACTGACGATCGGGGACAGAACTTTTTCAATGATGACTGAAAAATGTAAAGTTCACGCAATACAAGAAAATGGGTTGTCCAGAAAGTGTGTTTGTATGTCACTTTTCTCCAATTTTAAAACATTTACACAACACATGTTAAAAGGTAAAATAACAAAAAAGGAGTTTACCTTCGACCAATGTTAATAAGTTTTGCACAGCTCCTGTCACTGGCGTTATCCCATCATATAAGATTAAACTAGTGATGAAAAATCATCCCAAAGTCTCAGGATAAACTTGACGCCTTTTCATTTTTTGATGGCAACTCCTCAGTCCTCTGCTTCAGAAGATTATCACTGACCTTACCAAACCTCAAAAAGAAATACCACAAAATGGTGATTCAGTTTGACCAATCAATCAAAAATATTCAATACAAACTAGTACAAATTACAAGCACAAATCTGAAAAGGTATACATGACAAATAAAATAACTAAACATTTTCAGTCACAGATCACATAAACAAAAATAAATCATACCACATTATTAGTTGCTTTTAAATAATAGATAACAATAGATTTACATACCAACAAAATAAGGCTAAAAAATAATGCAGTGTTAAGCAGGCAAGCACTATAGCTTACTGTACACCTTAGCCTCCATTCTGCTAACAATAGGGTCCCATTTGCACTGTATAAAATGCACATGTGTTGGACCACAGGGAATGAGGGGCCAGCTTGATAAATGGCTTAAATAATGAGCAGTCCCAGGAGTGCACAACTTAACTACAGTCTAAGGCAGCCTTCCCTATGAAGATATAAGGAGATTCACACATTTACAGTAATTGCACAAAAGTGTTGCTTGAATGCCCTTAATTGTATTGTTTTAAATGAATGCAATAAATAGCATAGACATAACACCCCAGACAGAAGATTAAATATTTGCTACATTTGCCAAGATTATATTTATCAGAAGGCTGTTCCTATTGCCTGCTTTACACCAGACCATATCACAAGTGATATATGGTCTGGGAGCCACCTACTGAATATCTCGTAGCGGAGGTGTGGTTTACGATTGTCAACAGCCGTTTATTGGGCATTACGAATGTCTATCATTTGGCGTATACGTAGGCCATAACCAATCATGTCAGTTGTCAGTTCAACTACAAGCTTCTGTTTGTCGCGTAGTAAGCGTCACCGTCTTTCCACCACTCCCCGCTCTCTGATTGGCTCCCCAAATCAGGAGCCCTCACTTAGCCTAGTTGCCAGGCTGTCTTTTAGATCGGAACGATCGTGCAAAGCAGCCTGGGATTTCCCAGGTTACCTTTCCTATAGTCTAATAGGAGGATTGAGAAACTGGGATATTTTTTCTGAATATGTAGACTTGAAAAAGTTTAAATGAAAAAAAGTTATTTAAGTATGAAATATGTTCAATGGAGGATCGAAAATCGGAGGATCGAAACTATACACCTATAGAATATATACATACACATGTTTTGTTCTTGATTATTTTGTTGGTTTTAAGATTAAATTATCATCTGGAAATATTCATGTTATGTGCACTGATTAAAACACAGCTCATTAATTGCACATAAAGTCATTTATTTGCCTTTAACAAATCAGTTGTTAGACATGCTAAAGTTAGGATAGAAGCTGCTAATCTCCACCTCCTAAAAATTTAGCAGTGTGAAAAGTGCTACAATGTGTGTAGCATCCACCGCCACATGTGTGCATATGTGAGTGTACACAATCAGGTTTAGCATTGTGCCAACACATGAGAGAGAAAAATAGAAAAAAGAAAAACAGGAACAGTAGCAGACATAATGATCCGCTGAGGCAGTGAGAGACACAGCCGCGTGGGTAGGGCCTGAGCACAAGGTACCGGGTACAGCACCCCACATGAATATCAAAAAGCTCCCTCCCTTTGACCTTGAGATTAATATTTAAAAGCTGGCTACAGTCTGTACGCACTTACACAGGGAGATGTGCGTGTGAATATACACAGCACTGCTTAGTGAGTACCCCATGGCTGGCAGTGTGCTCACTCCATCTCATTAACGCGCTGTTCGGTCCGGGTAAGGTCTGGATCAAAACAAGCCAGAACAAAATGTGGATAGATAGATATATATAGGCCTGTACTATTTCATCTGTTTGTGTTTAAGGCTTTGTAGCCAAACAATGTCATAATTTGAGGGACATTTCACATTCTACATGAAGTATAATGATGAAGTATTAAGAGATATGTGTATGAGGTTTTCACAGTAAAAAAATCAAATCATCTTTTAGAAATGTATTTTTAGATGTCAAGGATATGGAAAAACCAAGAGTCCCAACAAGTTAGTTACGTTCTGTAAGGCCATTTAGGCAAACCTCTGACTCTCTTAGAGATTAATTTGTAGAGGTGAGACAAAATCAAAAAGCTTTTTTTATTTTACATGAAAATGTTCATGCAAAAAGGAAAAGATTTGATAACTTAATTTGACCCAGATTTCTTATTATCTATAAAACTTTTTTCCTCTATACTTTTATATAATTTGTGAAGGTGCAGTGAACACAGGTTTGTATACTGAATGGAAAGCATCCTCGCTGCCAGCTTATTTCATTTGCCAAAAGTGTGATCAAAGCTCTGTCCATTTGTCTGACTGTAACTTCAAAGTTTAAATTAAACATTCAGCAGATATACAAAATGCTAGACATGTTTCACATGTAATCATTGTTATTATTTACAGATATATCTTTGCCAGTGTACAAAATGCAAAAGCATAATTGTGTTTGTTGTATGAAATGACAGCCACAAAATCAACCAAAGCACCCTGCTGATGCTGAAGCTCCAACTAAAAAGAAAACAATTTATATTTCTTTATCTTTCAAGTTTCATTGTATTTTCTGCGGATGCAGAATACTATTGCTCTACACAACAACAATCAACAACTCTGAACTTTATTCATTATTCAGCCGTTTGTATGTGTGCGGTTCATATGAAGTAATTTGAAAAAAACAACAACAAATTAATACATAGAAAAGATATGTTATTTAAAGTCTGTATACTGGTTTAGTTTTCATTAACAGTAATCCATAGTTTTTAACATGTACTTCAATCACAGTATGAACTATGAAATTGTAGTTGTCAACTATGATGACACAAACAATTCCACAACTTTATCTAGTACAGAGTCTGGTATTCTTGTTGGGTGTCAGTATTGACATATCACACAGTCGACCAACACTGAAGGAGTTTCTCTATGATTTCATCCTTTGCTTGTATCTCCTGGCCTCATCTCTGTCCTGTGTAAGTCTTTCTCTCATAGTCCTCCTCTATCTGTCCTATCTTCCTCCTCTCCTCCTCCTCCTGCTCCATCTTATCCCGCACCTTCTCATCTGTACGTCTCTCTCTCAGACATGTAATATCAGTTCAAATCTCCAGCTCACTTCCTGTACCTTTCTGTTCTTCCGTTTCCACAACATCTGCACTCCCTCCTTCCATTTTGATATAGCCTTCCTGCGCCTACATCTCCTGGTGGCATCTATGAACGCATCCCTCCTCTCCCCTCCCTATATTTATCTCTTCCTTATCGGGATCTCTCGCTCCCTTTCTCCATGCATGCCTATCTGTCTGTATCAGCTCTTCTCCCAGCTTCGGTTATAAGGGGAGGGCGCGTAAGCAGGAGTCAACCTCAAATGGGAAATTGTTTATTCCTGACAGCATTCCCGTTCCCACTAAACCCTGATGAAGGTGGTGAGGAAAAAGGAATAAAAAAAACCAAACAAACAACCAAAACAAGTCATATTCATCACCATAATTGTGTGGGTGCGTTGGGTTTGCGTGCGGGAGCGTGCCGATGAGGGATGGCGCTGTTCACAGGCCGCGGTGACGTCCATGAATCACAGCTGGAGTCGCTCGCCGGTCCTCAGCCGCCATAAAACAAAAGATGGAGATGAAAAATGCAGCAATTAAGTGATTTGATTTCTGCTCTAGCCCCATGTCCTCCTCCACCAGCCCCTCGGTTTGCCACACACATACCACACATTCAAATGCAATAGTTTCCCACTCTGCGACTAAGAAACAAAGAAAATATTATAATAAAATACATGCAAGCTAACTTTAACATTACCCTGAGCATAACACGATGAGCCATATCTGTGTCTGGCATTCCTAATCATGAGTAAGTAATCACAAGTAAGAAAACAAACCATAAAAAGTTTTCTTTAGAATGCAAATAACAAGTACATATTATACACATTTATACACATACACATTTATTATACACATACATTTCATATATACACATTTTTGCTTTACAATAAAAATTATAGCATTCAAAATCAATACTTAATTCATATTGACAGAGTTTAGGGTGAAGAATACTGAGTGTCAAACAAACTAAAGATCAAAGACAAACCCAGACAGAAATAGCAGTATACAATTTAAAATAAAATGAAGAGAACAACAAAATATATATATATATCTAAACAAGGAGAGAATCTGTTTCCCTGGCCAATAATGTGAAAATGAGAACAGTTTTCGCAGCTTAAATGCTGCTGTTGCATGTAGCCTATATTTAAAATATGAGAAATGTGAATGCTTTAGCATTGTTTAGCATGAGGGTATGCTTAATGGGACTTGGCTAAGCATGTGTAATTAAGAGCAAGGGTAAGTGGTGAGCCGCAGAGTGCCCCGTGTTGCATTTGGTGGTAGTTTGTGTGTGTATTTCAGAGGGGCACAGCAACAGCAGCAGTGGCGGCGGCTTGGGTCCATGATGGAGTGCTTTGCAGAGCCAAACACCCATTCAGCAAGCTGTGTGCTCATTAATCCTGCCAAACTCCACTTGTTACATGCACGCACAGGAAATCATGAGGCTAGGTAAACAGGGAACTGATGTGATCCATCACGGCACACCAGCCAGCATAAGACCACACCAAGCTGTACATGTGTGTCCACCAAAAACAATAGGCACAGAGATATAGGAGGAAATGTATACACAGGTGCTCAATTGCCACTGTATACTTGCTGGCAATATTCCTATATATTTGAATACAATTTTAGCTTACATTGACTTGTATACTAGTACTCTAAATGTAAAATATGATGTGAAGTATTGCAATTAGATTTGTAGATATATTTTTGTATATACAGTATGTTTAAAGTAGGATTTGCAGAAGTATAAACTAAACAAGGATAACAGTATTTTTCTCTAAATACTGTTATTTCTTTTCTCAGGCCAGTGTTTGTTTGTGTTTGTTGTCATACGTTACTGTAGCATGTTTCATATGGTGTGAACGTGATATAGTGTGTAGCCCTATGGAATACAAAAAGCATTTCTGCCTACCAGAAAAAAGATATATACTATACTATATATTTACAAAAAATACGTATACGGTAACTACAATAACAGTTTCACAAAAATGTATGGATTTTTGCAGACCCTTGTTATAAGATTTCATTGAAATGATGCAATAAAACTTAACAGTTCTAGAACATAGCACAGAATTATAATGCATAAATAATCAGGGAAGAAAAGAGTTTACCATAAGAGTTTGTGTGCATGTGGTTCAAGTACCACTTACATATTATTTTATGTGTCTACATTGGAAGATTTTAGTTCTAATTAAAGATGTTTTAAACTTTGTTATGTACAAGTTATATAAATGCATTGATGTTGTGCATTGGTTTGTTCAGTAAGACTCATGTCTTGGATATTTACAATAATGGTTTTCCACTAGCGTTCCACACAGCCGTGATGGTGGAGGCCTGTGCACATGCTGTTGTTAGTACAAAGAAATACTGCCACAAAGCTGGGAAAGAAATCAATAGAGCTTGACCCCAGTTTGACCTCTGCTTGAATGGAGAAGTTATAGGACCACGCTGGCCTTGACATTAGCTTATTTGATGTGTATTTTCCCAACAACAGCTTGGTCTCTCGCTCTCACCTCTCCTCCCATTCTCTTCCTTTCTCTTCTGCAGCTCTGATTGCATCCATTGCTTTGTTTCCATCTCTTAAAAGCCCATATCCACACAAACACACACATACCCACAGATACACACATATAGGCACACACATGCCAGTACACACAAACACAGGATCACATGACAGATGCTGTATATGGCCAGTTACACAGCCCACTGGTTAGATGCAGTGCTGGAGCAGATCTGTTATATCTGTACGCCTGCCTGACTCGTACATTTACTGAAGTCATCAGTGAAACGACATCTCATATATCTATGACAGAGAGGGGAACAATACTATTTACAGCAATTCCTAACACAGGAATTTACAGTTAGTGGTCAACCTGTTTTTTTTTTTTTAATGGCCACTGTTCAGCAAAACAGATCATGACAACTGACATTAACACTGATTATGCGCAGATGTATCCTCTAGGTTAGAGCTGTGAGATTACTCAAAATCTAGATCCAGATTCAATCATTTCTAACTGTCAATGTTCAACTAGGCTCATTTTAATCAGAGGTTCACAGCCAGTCCTCAATAAAAGTATGTTTTAATCTACAAAAAAATAACAATAAAATAAAATAATAATAAATCTGATCAATTATCATTATCAATGATTATCAATGTAAATGCATCATGAATTTGAACTCAAACTCACAAAGAATCTACAAAAGTGATTTCTCAATATAGTAAAACACAGTAACACCTAAACTCCGCCGTGTCTGGATGCACCGCCACAGTTTTTACAACAAATCCTTGTTACAGAGCAGTATGCAGCAAGAACATATTGTATTTTTTGGCCAATAACACATGACCATTCGTCTGTGTTGTAGCCTGGGAACAGGAGCTCTGAAAAGTTCACAGGTCAATGAAGGGCCAATCAAGGGTTAGTGCTCGAGCAGGTTCAGGTTTGGACTGAAAAGAGGTCACCCGGGTCAGGTCAGGGCAGGTCTGGGAAAGGAGAGTTGTCTATAGGGATTAGTGCAAGAAGAAATAATACGTCTATTTGATCCAAACAAAAAAACTATATAATAAATAATAAAACACATGGAAAAGAATGATGATTACATATATACTTAGAAATTAAATTTATGTAATATAAATATGGTTTTACCTAAATACATTTTAAGGTCTCCATTTAATTGTGAACATTTTGAATCAGTGGATTACCTAATCAAAAGAATAAAAATAAATACATGTAGATGGAAATTGTAGATGGATGTAGATGTATATGTACATATGAAATACAGACATATAACCAGTAAAATTCTGAAATAATTTAATATAATTTAATTTGATAGATTATAATAAATATACTAAACTATTGCATCAAAGCTAGTTTGATACAAAGAACCTTACTTTTCAGCTGAGGTAATAGAACTGTCAATCACAGAAATTGTGACCAATAAACAAATGATCCCCTCATACTCACACATCAACAGGAGAATGCACCACACACAATACAGACATAGCCTAATGCACAGCTTAGGGACACTCTCATAGAAATAAACAGCACAGACACTACACAGCCAATGTTGGGCCCAGACTGTAGAAGTCATCAGGGACCCGTAAAGCATTACCCTCTGTGTGACTCGGGCCACTCCAGAAATAGCCTCTGTAATGTATTCTTACCGCCACCGTCTCTTTTGCACAATAGTGCCCTTAATAACACACTCCATTTCTGTTGGCATAAATAAGGGCTCCATTTCCATCTTATTTCATGCAAATGAGTGCGGCGGCGCCCAAACAGGTAGTAGGAGTAGTGTGTGGCAGTGTGTAGTTGCTGAGTGTAGTGGCATGATTGGGGACGAGCGAATTCAAATGAGCGTTTGAGAGACCCCACAATGTGCCAACGACTCCCACGCTTGCCTGCCAACAGTGTGACAGACAACGTCACTTATGGGTCCGCGCCTGCACCGCTGCCATTACAGGGGCCAACGCAAAACCAATATTTATCCAGGCAAATGGTTCTCTGGAGGGAGATTATTGATGCTGACATAGAGTTAAACTAAGGCTGCAAGCACTGATTTGGACTTGCACTGATCTGATTGGCTTAGAGCAACCCAGCTCTTTTCTGATTGGCTCCATAGTCCCAATAATGTTTAACCAGAGAGAAAAGACATTATACAATTTTCGCATAAAGAATTCACTTTTTATTTCTTACTGTTAGTGGAGGTATACATATTATGAAATAGCATGTTCAAACCCTACACTCTGATTAACATTGGAGTATATTGCTTTATTAGTTTAAAATTCATAGGCTCAGTTCTCCCAGATTTTATTAAAATGCTACTCATTGCCATAGAAAAAAATAATTTATTTATAAAACGCCTATGCTTCCCTGCAATAAGTGACAATTATCTAGCTCTATGTGGAGTAATATACATGGCACATTTGGAGTGTTAAACAAAATTCACAAATAAAGCAAAAATGCCAGCAGCAATGCCAACGGCAACATGAGGGTGATGTTAAAAAATTAACTTCATGTTACCTCATCCACAGACATAAGAGGAAGTCATAAAAGTAAATGTACTGAACATAAAACTCTTCAGAGATCAAGATTTAACAGAGCACAACCACAAATGTACTTTTTCTGTTCC
Organism: Paratrypauchen microcephalus; assembly: GCA_036785185.1. NCBI lineage: Eukaryota > Metazoa > Chordata > Actinopteri > Gobiiformes > Gobiidae > Paratrypauchen > Paratrypauchen microcephalus. The sequence continues at coordinate 19,223,045 of JAVJIX010000002.1, forward strand.
TCATTGATCAATGTGAAATTTCATTGTAGGGTCTAGTCCACTGTGTTTTTGATTAGAAGAATCTTTTGAGTTCATCCTACCCATTGCCCTTTGACATCTTAGTTATGACTAACATTTGTAAGTATGTTTTATTTTCATACATACATTAATTAAAGCCAGGGCTGTGGGGCTGCAGAGGCTGTAGATCTGGTTCTAGTGGAGTTTGTTTCCATATATTTACTCTGCACTCAAGCATGATGGCTCGTCACTCAAAATGTGTGGGCGCCTCTCTGACAGTTTTCTCCTCAAGGCTTCGGTTCTGTTGACGAAGTTTGTGCTGGTGCTGTGCTGCACTTCTCTAATCAACGAACCTGTCAATGCAAATGTTTACTTACAACTAAACACGCTATATTTACTTATAACTAAACGTACTGCCAGCTCATAAAAGGCCAGCTTTAGGTCCTTTTCTGTACTTAACACTAACCATCAGGTGACTATGCTGTACTGGAAAAGAAAAAACATGTTTAAATAACTTAAATATATTTGTTTCTGACTGGCACGCAAAATGGCACGTAACAGTAATATTATTTAATACTGCATTTAGGGGATTCAATGTATGATGTCACAGCAAAACCACAGAATGGTATTGGCTTTACTTCGGATGCCCACAAAATTTTTCAAGACTTAACATCAGCACAAAGCTCACACTGATGTGTTCTGGCAAGACAATAATAACAGTTATAATGTAATATGAGGTATAAAACCTATATATATATTTTTGCACACTAGGATGCAGATTATTTGCTGTACACAAAAAAAACAAAAAACAAAAAAAAACTGAAGATTGAAATAAAAATAATGTACAAAAAGTACAGAACACCTTTTGTATAAATAATATTATATAAAGTATATGAATTTCTCTTTTTAGATTGACCTGTGCAGTCCTAGGGGAGCAGGTGGTTGCAAGTTGTGCCCAGAAAGGAAACGGATGTAGGTTTACAGCGCTGTAGGGTGGTCCGATAAAATGGCTTCAAACTCGCTTCAAGGAAAGGTTAATGTCTCTCTCTCAGTTTCTCTTTCCCAGCTGAGGTCTTACAGCAGGTCCAGACTGCATTAGATTAAATCATAAATTACCAGCCCACCCCCATATCTGCATCCCCCTATTCTGTGTCCCTATCACGCTGTACCCTGGCCGTCCTCTCCCCTATCTCAATCTCAGTGCCCCTTTATTCTCACATATTCCATTCCCCATGTATTTTCCCTGCTCCTCCTCTATTATTTCTCTAATCATTATTCTTCTTACTTTACACAACTCCCCCAGCCCCACACTCTCTCTGTGCATGTTCCACAATACAGCTGTGTTAGAGGATAGTGGAGTGGTTTTGGTCAACAGGGCATAGGGCTGTCCACAACTCAGATGTGTTTGTGCCTGCCTGGGTTATTGGGCTTTGTGTTTCACTGGTGCAAAAATATATGATAATGCGATAGGAAAAGTAAAATTTAGAGAGCTGGTAAACAGGAACACGGAGGAGGTGGAGTGGGTGTGGGGTGGAGCACAACTATAACTTTATGCCAAAAAGAAAGTTTTATAAAAAAATAAATAAAATAAAAAATCAATAAATTACTACTACTACTACTACTACTACTACTACTACTACTACTACTACTACTACTACTACTAATAATAATAATAATAATAATAATAATAATAAAAAACTAAATAACATTTAAATAATCTTCACCAACTGCAAAAGTTTAAAATAATGACTTTTGAAATCTGATAATATACATATTTGTATGAGTATGTGTCTAATAAATTTCTCTAAATGTAAATCATGTTTCAATAATTGGAGAATTGCTGCATTGTTTAGAATTCCGAGATCCTGTGTTATGGTCTAAGGTTAAAATAGGGATGTGGAGGAAAACTGTTCTGGAAAAAAAACAGTGTTTGGTGGCCGCACACCGTGCTACAGAGTTCGGCTGGAAAACCAGGGAATAAAATAGAGTGACCCTGCCACGAGCATCTCTCTTTTCCCCCACTCTCTCCCCCTTGCCGTGTGAAATCAAATTTCCATGTGGCTCCCGTATCTGTTGCACAGCGAGGTGATTTATCAGGGATGCAAAGAGCATGCAGAAACAATCTTTATTACATCCATTTCCTGCTTGTCAGCCGGGATCATGTTGGCTGTTCATTAAAGGCGCGGCGCAGGTGAGGAGAATGCATCCCGATGCCTTGATAGATTGTCTGCTCCCCTGTGGTGACAGCAGCTGGATGGATTGAACAGCGGGGGTGAGGAGCGCAGAAAAAAGAGCTGACTCCGGCGCTACCCCTGTCACACACACTTTTACAAACTGGCCAGTGTCATTTCTACAAGCAACTACACAAAATTACACACACAATCTCTCACACACACACGTCTCTGACATAACCTGAACCAGAGCACATCTTATGAATATACGCCATATGCAAACAAAAAAATCTGCAAAACTTAAAATTTACTTTTATAAATTATTTTTTTAAGGCTCATAGGTCCATAAGATTAACATTAAAATTATTATTATACTGATATTAATCAATAGGTGTAAGCAATATGTTTAATGTTCATCGCATGTTACATTTTATTATTATTCTACATCAATTTCTGAACAGACAAATTCAAATCAATAACTACTCTGATTATAGTGAGCCATTCTTCTACCATTCCTATCCCAGCAAAGGCCATCTTTTCAACTTCTTAGCTTTAATATAACATGATTGACTAAGTAATCTCTGTTACATTAGACTGATCTAAAACCCCTGTGTGAAAAAGAGCTGGGGACGTAAGAGGTACATCCGACCACTCACTTTTGATATATTTAAATTGAGAGTCACGGGTGCTTTTGTGTTGCTTAGAGACCACTTGTTTGTCTACTTTTCAAACATGGAGCGAGATAATCATGTAATTGGGATTATTATTTTGTGCAAAGGAGTGCTTCGACAACATTAAGTAGTGTGTTGTCAAAGGCTTACATGTCAGACTTTTAGTGCTGTATTGATGATGAAAATGGCTAGTTTTGTGCATAAGGTGCCAGGTTGTACCTAACAACATGTCATAAGTAATGATCAAAGCAAGTCGTCTTTACTGAGGGCACCAAATAAAGTTATTTCAAATGAACCACACAACTTATAAACAACACATGCTTTACAACATGGCCTAGACTGATTCTCACAGTGCATTTGTTTCACATCAAAAGACAAATGGCTCAGTAGAATCCATACAAATATATGTTAACGAATGAACAGACACCACCATATTCAATTAATGAAGCTTCCCCTCCATCAAAAACATGCTTGGAGTTGTGTTTTGTTTCATTCAAGCATTTTTTTAATACTAGTATTTTAACAAAATTCTCTGTACCTATTTCTGTTTTAATCATCATTGAACAAATGGCAATGGTGTTTTCATCCAACAGGCACCAAAGTATTGGTAGTGCCTTAACTTCCTTTATTTAGCACCCAGCCATATACAGCTCTGGAAAAAAATAAGAGACCACTGCATTTTTTTCTGAAATCAGCATCTCTACATGTATTAAAGCTATTCCATTCCAACGTCTGTTGAATTTCAACACAAACACAAAGCTGAGCTACTTCAGTTCTTGCACCAGGAGTGGAATAAAGTCACCCAAGAACAATGTGAAAGACTTGTGGAGAGCATGCCAAGACACATGAAAGCTGTGATTAAAAATAAGGGTTACTGCACCAAATATTGATTTCTGAACTCTTCTTAAGTGTAAACATTAGTATTATGTTGTTTTAAAATGAATTTGATCTTGTTTCTTTGCATTGTTTGAGCTCTGAAAACATGGATCTTTTTTGTTATTTTGACCATTTGTTATTTTCTGCAAATAAATGCTCTAAACGATAATATTTTTACTTGGAATTTGGGGGAAATGTTGTCAGTGGTTTATAGACTCAAACAAAAATGTTCCTTTTGCCCAAACACATACCTATAAGCAGTAAAATCAGAAAAACTGATAATTCTGCAGTGGTCTCTTATTTTTTCCAGAGCTGTACATCATGCATTTTCAAGTATAGCGGTCATTCTTTGAGCTAAAAGAAAATCTTTGTTAGACAAATCTCTGCCAACTTACATTAGCCCTTTCCTATTTCAAGAAGTACAGGGGAAAAAAAACAATATTTCTAAACCATAAACCTCAAACACAATGCTGTCCAGGACGTGATCGCAATTTAGAAAAAAAGTACAACTTATCACCTTTTGAAAGTGAATATGTTACAGTGCCTTATGCTAAATTAATATTTACCTTACAGCAGTGCTTCTCAATTATTTTCTGCGACGCCCCCCCTAAGAAGAAGAAGAAAACATTTTATGCCCCCCTCCCTGTGCGCGACTATAAATAGTATTATTTGTCTACAAAAATGTTATTAGTACACCTCTGCATAACATTGTATCCTTTTATTAACATTTAAAACAAAAAAAGAAATAAACTTCCAACAAAGACTGCACTCTGCACTGACTTTTTGCACTGAGGACTCAAATATTGACGTGTTTTTAACGCAGCTTTATGCACATTTGTTTACATTTTACAGAAACGAAAAATAAAACTACACTGCATAAACTAAAAGCGCTTAAAAAAAAAAAGCTCTCTCCTTGTGCCGCTGATGCGTCAGCTTCTGTCGGACAAAAGAACATGACTCAGTGGAATATACGTGTTTTTTCTGTGACAGAGGATGTTCTGCTGATGGTGAGTCTGTTCTGTGCGTATATCGCGTATTTAAGGTTGCCGACCCCTGCCCCAGAGCGACAACGAGAGCGCCACTGCCAACTACTGTTGTTGATGTGCAATTACACTTAGTTCTAGTACAGTACGGCAAAAAAGCATGTCTCCCAGGGTCACACCGCGCCCCCCAGGGGGGCCCGTCCCACTATTGCACTGCTGTACAGCATTAGAAGTAGACAGTCATATAGCATAATCAAAAAAGCCATTACTAGGCTCTTTGCAAACCAGTCACATCGATGACCCTACATTACAGGAATAACCGCTTATTAAGTTCAATGACACGGCTCAGGTTTGTGGGTGTAAATTATCCCTGAGTTCCTTTCTGTCTCTCTCTCTTATCTTTCTCTCTCTCTCTCATCTCTCCATATGTCTGCTCTTCTATACGTCCATTTCCAAGTCTAATTTGTGGCAGCGTTGTCTGCCGGCATGTACCAATGACATGTAATGACAATGGTGTGAGTGTGGATCGATACCAGCGCTTTGAGCCCACACGGTCAGGAAAGACAGAGGCAGGACAGGGGACAGTGCTGATGGGAGGGCGATGTAGGACCGTCCTGGGACAAGGAGGAGGTGGTTAGATGTAATTTCCTTGATGAATCTAGTTGTTGAAATCAGTAGACTGTAGCCTAATCCCTTATGACAAACCTAGGCATTTTGCATCCTGATGGACATAGGCCTTGGCCTGTTTAAATCATAATATATGACAGTAGCCAATATTTTACAGAAATTTGCTAATAAACATTTGCTACACCAATCATCGGATTGGTCCAGCCCAGGGGTCGGCAACCCGTTTCACACAGTAAGGAAAACATTGGGAGCCACAAAACCCTTTTGAAATTTTAAATGAAATAACACTGCATATAACGGCTTTTTTGCCTTTGTGCCATAGAATTATATTTTGAAAATGAATGAACTAAAATAAAACATTTTAATTAAATACAGTGGTCCCTCGCTATATTGAGGTTCACTTTTCATGGCCTCGCTGTTTCGTGGATTTTAAAAATAGTGTATCAACGCGCATTTCTGCGTCCTGATTGGCTAAGGCAGGGGTCTTCAACGTTTTTCAGGCCAGGGACCCCCAAACAGAGGGTGAACTGGGCCAGGGACCCCCTACTATATATACGGCATAGAATTGTGTTTTATATTAAATTGAGCTTAGTGTCATGTATAAACATTGCTACTCTGTTATGGTACATCCAATACAAGGAAATAATACACAGGTTAATACTGTATTTTACACTATAAAATATAAAATTATATTATGTTAAAGTGAAATCAAAAGATTTCGCGACCCTCCTGCAGTACCGCCGCGACCCCCCTAGGGGTCGCGACCCCCCTGAAGACCTCTGGGCTAAGGCACTGTAGATCTTTGCCGATTTGTCAGTCATTCTCCTCCGTGTCTCCTGTACAGAATGTGTTCAGTTTGCCAGATTTATAGAAATGTTCGATCGCAGTGTGACTCTGAAGTGCTGTATGTTTGCAAGTTTTCTCCCCGACAAAACTCGCCACAGCGAAGCGGCGCCAGGACAAAGAGACTCAGTCAGAGGAACTGTGAAATACACACGAAATACACTTTGGTTTCGTTCTCTTATACTGTGCTGTTTTGTTGAAAATCTACGAAGGTCTGAGTGATTAAACAACAGAAAAATGTGAGAAAACGTTAATTCCAGTCTGAGAAAAGTGTACAATATGTGTGGTGAGGCGTTTACAGCCTTAAAACATGGAGAATAATTGTAAAATATAAAGCTGACGACTTCGCGGAGTTCGCTTAACGAGGGACCGCTGTACTGAGCCGCATCAGAGGGAACAAAGAGCCACATGTGGCTCCGGAGCCACGGGTTGCCGACCCCTGGCCCAGCCCTCTGCCTCATGCCTGGATTCGAATATGGCCCTCAGGAAACACCTTATGCCAGTTTAATAGCAAAGGAGTTTCACGCGTTTTTAAATTTTAAGTGGTTTATTTATCAAATTCAAAATCATGATCACTCTATATAAGGAAAATCCTTTTTTGGCACATCATCACTAAGTCCTACATGCACGGTATATATGTAAATCACTGAAATACCAAAACTGAAAATCATTTCATATAAAGGGTACTTATGCTTCACTATTTAACTAATAAAAGGCATCTAGCTTTTCCCGAAATGTGCTTTAGAAGACGTCCCCGAGCAAATCAATATAAAAACGCTAATGCACACATATTAAATGCTGCAACAGTGGAACAATATCTGAGAGAGGAGTCAGAGGCGCACACACAAAGAGCCGTACAAATTGAAGGTGGCACAGTGAATGCAATGAGACATTTGTAGAAGGGCCAGCTTCAGATGCCAATTACATTACCACTAAAACAGAGCGATTGGATTGAAGGATGGGGTTAGAACATCATGCAGGAAAAGGCGGAGAGGGAGGGGCGATTCGACTGAAAGAAAAATAATTTATTTCATTGTGATATCAAAATCAATGGTTATCGATTGAAAGGTGACTAAAGGTGAGTGTGTACATGATCCTTCAGTCGTGAGAGGCAGGCTGTCTTAGGAAGAAGGAGAGGACACAGGGAGGGAGGAAGGAGAGAGAGAGAGAGAGAGAGAGAGGGAGAGAGAGAAGTCACCTCCAGTTAACAAAGAGGGAACAGGGGGAAAAAAGAGGAACAGTCAAGAAAATGAGAGAACGAGACAGAGAAAGAGGAGGAAAGAGTGCGGTTAGAATCAATACAGAAAGGTGGAGGGAGCAGAGTACAATAGCCGGAGAGGAGAGCCAATTCACTGGTGCAGGTCTAATACACACACACACACACACACACACACACACACACACACACACACACACACACACACACACACACATACACACACACACACACGGACATTAGCGCACGCACAACCCTCTCCCCTCAATCCTTCTGGCTCGGGCTTTCTCCTGACATTTCCCTCTATATCCTTCCTCTATTTCATTTCTTTTTTCTCATTTTGTTCCCACCTTTTTTTTTTTTCAGTGGTGAATATACATAACACGTCTGCATGCAAAAGGAGGCACAGGAGAGGCAGAGGCGACTGTTTTCCACTACTGATATGCAGTCAAATATAATGTTTTTTACAACATAAACACGGAAAATGCTTGTGTCTTAAAAAATGATACACAGATACAAATCATACTATAATTTGTATTAAGACTAACTAATACTCATTCGCACAAGTATCACTACTAAAAACAGGTTTATACTGGCACAAGCGGTCCATATTTGAATCATGTTTATTTCATTTTACTGATAAAACCCGTTGTCTCCTATATTAAGTCAATACTTAAGCTTGTTTAGCCTATGGGAGCAAAATTGTACTATTGGGGGCCACCGTAGTCACCTATATTAAATCAGACCTTTCCTGAATAGTTTTAGGCTGTGTCCCATTACTCTGACTTACCCCTTCGTCTTACCCCTACCCCTTGGTTTTGCGCGTTCATGTGAGGGTAAGGGGTGTCCCGATTCTAATTTTGATCAAGGGCTCGGGCCACGACCTCGGGCTACATACCCCTTGAAACGAAGTAAGCTCTCGACCAGACTTGGAACGAAGGGGTACGCCTACAAGCTCAGGCAGGTTTTGGGATCAGGATGGCAGCATCACATCGAGCAGCCAAGGAGTCTCATAAATGTATTTTCAGCAGTTGTAATTATCGATTAACAGTTTAGCAGGTTTACAATTATGACGCTTATGTTCTACGTTACTTTTAGTGAACTGTTGTTGCGGTTTTAATTGTAGTGATGTCTGTTTAGCCAACGTTATCGTTTTTTGATGAACAAGCTAGTTTTTTGTCGAGCTGAGCAGGCCTGGTGCCAGACATAAAATATTAAAGGGATATGCCACCCCCAGGTCAAATTTGGGCATCTCCCCACAGTCCAGAGACTAAAATAAGTGGTGGAAAGCGTTTTCCTGGTCACTCAGCCATTGTCCGAGTCTGTCAGCACTGACCGCCGCCAGGGGAATCCCTGTTACGCACCAGGAAGGGAGTTCCCCTGTTGCGCAGCGTGGTGCGTGCTACGGCTATGTTTTTCCGCACTGAAAAATAGTTCCCACCCAAAATGACCAAGGCAAGCTCTCCGTGTTGATTTGTACATTTATTTGCACTCGATATGAATGCGCACTACACAGAAAGTAATTGGGAAACGCATCGAGCAAATTAATTCCTTTTGGCCGAAATCTTTCTCTGGCGCCGTTAGACTCCAGTCTAACGCGGAGGAGCAGCAGATACAGCGGCGGTCAGTGCTGACAGACTCGGACAATGGCTGGGTGACCAGGAAAACGCTTTCCACCACTTATTTTAGTCTCTGGACTGTGGGGAGATGCCCAAATTTGACCTGGGGGTGGCATATCCCTTTAAGGGGGCGATGAGTTTATCACAGGGGGCGGCGTCGCGCACGCACACACGCTCCTCGAGAGCTCGTGTATTTAGACTACACCTTTGTAAGAGACTGACTGAGTAAGAGTAAAAAGTGATGAGAGTTTTTTTTATTATAATTAATTTAATTTATGTTTTAACTAATTTGTATTGCTGAATAGCGTGGGGTAGTATTTTTGCAGTATTTATTTTAATTTCTTTTTTTCTTTTACAACTCTCACATCTGAGGGGGTGGGACTGATGACGTGAGGGGGCGTCGCCACCAAACGCCCCCTCGTGGCGCCGGCCGTGGAGCTGAGGTACCTGATAATCCTTGACATGTGTTTACATTTGTTTGCGTCAATTGTTGTCGCCTCTGTAGACGTAGCAGCCAGGTAGAGGCGAGGGATGATGACGCAAACGGTAATCGAGTGGTATTTTCAGTATCAAGTATCAAACCTTCTTCATTAGTATTGAAATCTAGTTTCAAATGTTAGCAATGTGACAACACCACACTCTACACTCTATTGCTGCAAAACCACTAGCCTGAATAGACTGGGCTAAATCACTAGCATTGTTGCATCATAGAATTATACTGAACTAAAATTACACATTACAGGTATTTTTTGTATTTGAATTCTTGCCAGTAAGTATTATATTTGATTTATGTATTATGTCTACATGTGTTAATATTTCCTTTCTCTCATCCAATGTTGTTTTGTCCCCATGCTTTGATATAGTGTCACGTAAGAGCCTCAGATGCTAAAAAGTGTCACATACCTGTTTAACACAGAGGGAAGGAACAGCGCACCCCGACACTACTCCGGCTCTATCAGCACTTGAGACTAGTGAGGCTTCAATTAGTTCTTGATGAATGAGCCCATAAGATGCTGCTCTCTCATTTCCCTTGTTGCCAGATATCCCAGCAATCAGAGAGAAATGAATTCTCATTGTGGCGTGACTGAGACAGAGATGACTGGGGGATGCACCAACATAAATCACCCAACCTCCTCACTTACAGGCCCAAAGTTCAGTTTCACACCAAACTTAACAAGACTTTGGATGTTGTCTGTTAAAATGTGCTTACCTAAGATGTATGTGACCGAAAACTTTTTTTCCATACACCTTTCAGTGGGAAAGACTGATATTTGCAGGTTGTGGGTGAAGAGCTGTTGAATGAGAACAATATTTAACAGTTTATGAAAAAATGTGGTTGTTGGTGGTGAATAAAGGACGCTTTGAAACTGCTTTGCACTGAAATTACATCCAGAATTCTTGGTCTTTGAAAAAAAAAAAAAAAACACAATTCACAAGTTTCTCCTAATTGAAATATAAACTTGGCCAGATCATATTTGTAAAAGATAATGAGTCCTCAATCATATCTCATGGTAAAATATAGTTTAAAAAAATACAAATATACTTACCACTGGAGTTTCTGGACAGTGTTTGCACAAAAGGGAACAAGGGAAAACATGCACTTGCTATTGTCCTGTGAAAAAGAGAGAAAAAGAAAGATTCACACAGCTGAAGCTGCACTATGTATGTTTCTGGAGGTTGGTTCGCCACCTGCTTGTTTCCATGGAGCTATTGTGTTTTTGCCTTGGAAAGCTCCATAGTATGGCACAGTATTGATCTTATAATATAATATATGTCATTAACGTGACACTTGTGGTATAAAAGATTTAAAAAAAAAAAAAACATCAACATAATGTGCAGTTAAATCCAATGGGGGTAAAGTGTGTATAAGTGCTGGTATTAGTGTCTGAACAACCATGTTAAAAGATAGCATTTTTGAAATGGTGGATATGTTATGACATTTAGTCAGTATAATCCCTCTGCTCAGTACCATCAACAGATCTCAGCAGATACAACTATCTAAAAGATGACACATAGTGCAAAAAAGAAATGTGACGTGTGTGATTTTCTTATATTTATCCACTTTCTTTGAGAATTTTAAACATACAATTGCTCTTTTATGGATAACCTTGTGCCCACAGTGATTTACATGTATCTTTGTATAATATGACCTGCACAAGGATTTTCTTTTTATTTATTCACACGCCAACATTTTAGATCCACTGTACATTTAGCCTTGCATCTAAAAGGCTGTCATGCATTTGCTGCTGGTAACCTTATGTGAAAAAACATCCATACAAATGCTTCTTACAATTCTATTAACACTGCAGCTGCAATTCCCATGAGACCCACCAAAGCACAAATTACATGCATACTGCCTTGCACAGAGCCAGCCAAGCAGGTTAAAAGCTGTATAGGCATAAATATAAGCAAAAGCGTGTTATCTGGTCATATAGGAAAATACAGAACAAACAAACACACTTGCTAAAATGTTGAGAAATTGCCCAAACTCTACAGTTGCTTCCTTCGTTTTTCTGTTCAAAGTGGCTGTTTCAAAGTGGTTGTTTCAAGTTCTTGTTGTTGTTAAAAGGAGATATACGGTAAAAAAAAAAAAAATGCATAGTGAAAAGGAAATAACACAAACTAGTAGGGGGTCTGCAGTGTGAGCGTGCATGGCTGAATCTTGTGTATGTGCCTAACTGGGCTGGTTTGCATCTAGGGAGCAGTGTGGCTTTTGTAGTGGGTGAAATAAAGGAGATGAATGAAGGTGGCTAGCAAGCTAACGTCCACTAGAGCATGTGAAACAGCCCAGGGGAGCAGAGTGTGAAAAAACTCTGGCACAATAGATAATATAAAAGTAAATGCCATAGAGCAATCTGTATAAATAGGTCATTTGGATGTCAACAAATGTAAAGGGATATGTATTTTAATTTAGAAAATGTATCATCATTAATTATTAGAAACTGTTTTGAAACAACGTAGCTAAAATGTGACCATTTCAGTTCAAGATACTCAGTTTCCTTGCAATTTATAATTTAAATGATAAGCTTTTTTTCTGTAGCCATAGCTGCCCTGGGGTAGTTTGACCCCATAGACTTTATCACAGAAGTGGACTATGGGAGTGTGATGTCAACCATAGCGTTTGGTTGCAACCGAATGATGCTCATCAAGGCTAATCTGCAATCAGGGACCGCATTTAGAAATTCAAGCACAAAATCAAAGAGCCAATCAGGAGCCAGGCTGTTGAAGGTACAAGCCCCCTGCCACCTGTCCCCAGCCAAGTGGACTGGTCTGTTATTAATGAGCTTGAGTTATGGACAAAACAGTTAAATAAAAACCCCAGGATCATGTAGAGTGGGTTAATACAAACATTTTATGACCAACATTACGAGTTTGAAAGCAGTGGTTATGGAGAGAAGGGCAGGAGCCTCACTTCCTATTCGGAACGAGTTTAGCGTGTTAGCTATGTCCAGTGATATATACAGTCTATGATTGATACAGTGATTGCCAAACTAGACATTGGGCCTCTCCAACTGGCATACACAAACATGCAGTAGAAACACAGTGCTAGCATTCATACTTACACAGAAACAATATATTGTTGGTTAATACGAGCATTGAACCTGTACTTAATCATAACTAACCAAATCAGATAATGTTATCCATGCTGCAATGACTGCTCTAGCATGGGGAGCACTGTTTGGATGTCTATAGTTTCCATATTTGTCAACACTCACTTTTGCTTTTTTCACAGCAGCCCTCAAGCTAAAACACACACCAACCACCACAGCCACCACAACCACCACAACAAGGACGTTCAGAACACAGTATGGATTTTAGCAGCTCAGAGGAGATGGACCATGCCAAATCCAGGTTTCTGTCCAATCCAATGTGTGTTTGTATCATCAGCTTTTATAGCCGTCAAGCCAGGATCACACAAACACATATACAATGGTGTGGTCCTGGCAGGCTCCCAACCCCAAGCAGATTACTGACCCTCAATCAATAGCCTCATCTACCAGAGGCTGATTAAACACAGCAGAATGAGAGCAGTACAGGCGAAGAAAAGAGTCAAATCTACATCTATTTTATGTTTTTGTCAAAACTTAAGAATGTTTCTTCTTCAGGACTTATGCATGCACTGTAGATCAATACAGCAAAGATGTGCTGCAAGCCCACAGTGTAAGATAAATAAACATATAAATGGCTTTCTGAAACCAAAGAATTTAACTTTCATTTTTGCAATAGACAAAAGGGAAAACAATAAATCTACAACAAATATGAATTTTAATAAGAAGAAAGAACAATCAGTTGCTGTGGCAGACTCACTTTGACTAGCTTTCACAACATCTGTAGATCTCTTCTTTGGCACGGTGGCTGAGTGGCTAGCACTCACGCTTCACAGCAAGAAGGCTCTGGGTTCGATCCCCGCGTGGCACGTTGGTATGGCCGTAAGCTTTGGGTCGCCCGAGCCTTTCGGTGTGGAGTTTGCATGTTCTCCCCGTGTCTGGGTGGGTTTCCTCCAGGCACTCCGGTTTCCCCCACCAACCCAAAACATGCACCATAGGTAAAATCCTCCAGCTGAGGTCCTGACCAAACCAAAGCAAGAAGATCATGGAGATGGTTCCCGGGCGCAGTAATGTGCTGCCCACTGCTCTGAATAACAGGATGGGTTAAATGCAGAGAAGAATTTCTCCTATGTGAGATCAATAAAGTGGCTTCTTCTTGCTTCTTCTTCCTCTGGACCCTGTTTGGCACGGATTCTGACCCAACTATAGACTTTCCCCTATGTGTGTCTGTTCTCTTTTCCAAATCATTCAATATTTTTATTTGATACAACTTCAACATCTTCAATTGTGCATCCTGCCAATGCCACAGAGCCACTCTCTTTGAGCAACGCGCTCAGCTGAGACTACGACTCTGACAGTATTCTGTAATAAGCAACAAAATATTTAAAATATTACCAGTTTGAGAATTATTGCAGCCTCACATTTCTTTCTCCAAAAGTAATGGCATTAATAGAGTTATTTGGACGCAGCTGAGTTGCGTCCTTGAACAGGTGTGAATTGACACCTGTTGCGAGTCCCCAATGGTTCATATTCTGATGAGCTACATTTTATTTTGCCCACTCCACACATTTATATTATTACTACATTTGTGCTGACAATGAATGTTTACAAAGTTTGATCACTTTAACAGAATGTCTTCACTAAAAATTGAATAACTAAAGAGCAAATAATTTTTATCAGTTATAACTTTTTTCTTTTCTTTTCCATTTGCTACTGTGTATGGTTGTTTGCGTATTGATACAAATACTACTACAATGTGTACAATCTTATCATAAGATGTCAATTATAGACACAAATGTTTTGGTCTTCAAGTCTTTTGATTTAAACACATTTATTCTCTGTGTAATGTTATGGGTTAATGGGTTGAACTTGGCTCTTGCTTGTAGGCTACAATAATAAACATGATAAATGAATTACTGAAAAGCTAAATAAACTTCATAGTGTTGGGAATGAAATGAAAACAATAGTCAACATTTAACAGTTTGGGTTATTTTTGATACTTCAAATTGTTGCAATTATCAAATCACAAAAGCTGCAACTAATATAAAGTCCAATGCTGTTTATTGTCTCTCAAATGGTTTAAATATGCAAGTGAGCTGAATTTGAACACAGCATAAATCTCAAATCTGCTCCTGAATGATGGGTCAAATGCAGAGAAATAATTTCCCTACGGGGATGAATAAAGCATGTCTTCTTCTTCTTCTTCTTCAAATCATATTGCAATTGTAAGACCATTTTTCAAATTTGCCCTAAAATCTAATCTAACCTGAATCCAAACATTTAAAGCTGTCCTGTCTTGTCTACGTTTCATGGTATAAAAGTCCTGAGAAACACCGGTGCTAGTATCTCTCCTGAACTGCACTGTGAGAGCTCCTCGGAGTCTCATCAGTCCTCGACATCTGTCTTAGTTCAACACAGACACCCTCTTTACTTTGTGCCTCTCTGTTATTCCTGTCCTGCTCCATAATCTCCCTCTCTCCCTTTGTCTTGGCTCTTCAAAGCCTGCTGACTTATGCCTGTCAGAGGAACATCCTTCACAGTGGAGACGAGTTGTGAAGACGAGAAAGACTCCAGATAAGCCCAAATACGAAGTGCACACGCAGTTTTGCACATACCTCCTCTCCCTGCTGTGGGCCAAGGCATGGTATTGGCGGTGAAGGCCTGGTCACTTCATTGGTCTTCTAAGGCTGTCCTCTGCCACTGTAGCTTGAGATCTGAAATAACATAACGATCAATTAAATTATGCTACTTTTTCCCCTTGTGTTGACATCAAGAAGTGTCCGCTTGTGGTGAAAAGTATTGTTTTGTCTTTCCTGTAACTACCAGCTACTTTGCATCTATAACTACATAATAATTTACTCATATAATTACCATCATGCAACCATGATAATTACTATACTGACTTATTATTCAATAGATTAAAACTGGAACTATATTTTTTGGAGGTCAGTATTTATCGCGTGCACATTTTTTATTTTCTCTACTGGGATTTTTTTTTTTTTTTTGTCTATTCAGTAAGATTTAAGCCATAAAATATTTAATTAAAAACTTCTATGACTCATTACAGATGCAAACTAAATACTGGGTTTCATTCTGCTGTTTATTTATTGCAGCTCATTATTTTATTTATTTATTTTTTACAATATTGTGCATTTAGAATATTGTTATTGTGAAAATCTGCTCTTAAGTTATTGTATCACTGGCATAAATTACTTTCAGTATTGCCGTTTGTTTATCATCTATATTTACTTCAGTAATATATCACACTTCAAAATGTGTTATTGTGACAGACCTACATACAATGCTAAGTGATGATTATATTCCCTGAAACATAACATCACAACATAACTGTTAAAGGAGTTGCCTGGTTGTGAACTTTGACACAGGAAGTCCCCAATCTTTAGCCAATAGCATGAGCTCTCCCAGCCTCCCCTCCTCTGCTGTGAGTGTGAATACTGGCGACAGATTAGCATATTATTAGCATCTCATTACCACAGCGATGCTTGGCTCACAGTCTGCCGCTGTGCTATCAGCTTATCAAGGCCTCCACCTTTTCTCGGGGATATATTACATGTTACTCCTGCTCCTTACACATTTTTCACCTCGGAAATGATGCGCCATATCGCTGCCATTCCCTTTCTCTCTCCTGCTACGTGCATTACTATGAATCACTTTGTTTTATAGATATTTATGGCGCTAAAATCACACCAAGTGCTAATAGAAAGCTGTTGGCTGGGAGTGTAATAAAGCTTTCTACAGCGGTGTAATGGTATGCGTATTCATCCTGAACATACGCACGGCTCCTCGGTTCGATACTTGCTCTGAACCAAGTAATTACTGTCACATTAGGCTAATACTGTCTAATGAGGTCCGTGTCTACTATGTGTTCAACAGGCATTTTAAAATTAGCGGCCGGATGTAAACTAATGCTCTCAGATCCTGTATGGTGATATACTATAATAAATCACAAGCAGGGCATAGTGTCATTTAGAAAAGACATCAAATATACGCATTTGATCATATTTTTTGTAGTCCCTTAATCACAATCTCATCTTCTCAGCATCACTTTGATGATGTTCTTTATAGTGGAAAACCACAAGCTCAAATTAGCTCAAATTAGTCTTTACTTTTTCCAAATACTACAGGTAAAGCAATGCACTGAACTATGAGATTACCTTCTTCAAATTACAAAAAGCATGTCTAGTGCTAGTTATAGGCAGTGCACAGTTACAACATTCAGAAAGCTCAAGAGGTGGGCAATATCTAATTATCAAAAAATATTTTGAAATGTATTTAATATAATGATTTTGAATATCATACATATTGTTAATTCTTCCATGTCTCATCCTCCTTGCACATCTACTGTATTTCACCATAATCTTGGAAATTAAAACTCGCTACACTTGAGCAGGATACAATCATAGATTGAAAACAAACTCACAGCAGCCATCAACAAAATCTAAAAAGTAATAATTTTGGAATATATTACACATCCGTATAGCTAAAAATTGCATACATAGTTTATGCATAATAAAAAGCATAAAAAATTGGGTCATCAAACAACATTTAAGTTAAAATGCCACCTGCTTCCAAATAGTATATACTAGCACTAAAACCAAGCATAAGGGTCCTTTTCATAATTTCAAGTCTTGTCTTTACTGCCCTGTCATCCCAGGTTAAAAGCATCAACACCCTCACCTGCTTTTCCACACACAGGACCAGAGCTAACCCACACACCGCACTGCTTTCATGGGCTGCTTTGATCTGATAAGAGGCTGATCCTTGTAAAGGTGGGCCAGGCGAATCAAACAACACATCAGACATACTCACAATCACGTACCACTATTGTTCACTCACACTTAAATCAGAGAAGAGGTGCAAAATATATAGTACTCAGACTGCAGGCTTTTATGAGCACAAAGGCTGATGATGTTTTTATTTTTATTTTTTCATTAGATGTAATTATTTAGTGTTGGTTTAAAGCACTGATTTGAGTTTAGTCAATAAGAAAAATAGTAATGATACTGATACTGTATGCCATATCTAGTAAAGACATTTTTTTTTTAAGGAAGAATGGGAAGTTGAATTTAAAAAATCAAAATACAAAGTAAACAAATACAACCAAATGACAACACGCTTGTATAAAAGTGAGGAAAACTTTTTTTTAAATGCAAATGGTTGATTTAATATGGTGGTCTAAACACACATATTTTACATCACTTCAGTACCAATGACCATACTGTTAAGATGATTACTTTTAAAGAAAAAAGTTTAGTTGTTTGTGCCTTTCATCCTTTACAGCTTCATTGTCCCTATTGTGTGTAAACCTCAAGTACCTTGTAAAAACCCCAGCAGCTCCTCCTCTGGAGCAGGAGCCAACACAGTGATCAATACACATGATAGGGAGCTAATCGCTCTCTGTCAAAGCCAGGCCTGCCAGCCACTAATGGCAGTGCTCACAGGGGAGCGTGTGTGAGCGTGGCCTATAATGGCATTGGGACTCTTTAGAGAGTGTTGCTCAAGGTTAGGCTCAGGGGACGAGGGGCAATTGACCGTACTGTCTGTGACACTGACCCCTCCACTGTCAGCGCATTCATCATCCGGAGCTGACATGCAGAGGCTCCAGCACACACATCTGCACACGCACAGATACCAAGGCAGATAAAGCAGCAGTGCACAATATAATGTGTTTAGGGCAGTCAAATATGAATTTAACAAATGGATAATGATCAGGTATCAGGAAATAAGGTATGATATGCAGTGCATTAATTAAATACATAGTTTAATTCAAATAAAACTTAATAATCAGAAATTAAAATGTTTCATTATTATTTTGGTTTTCAGTAATTTGGCTCCTCAATGTTTTGTCAAGAGTTAGTACAGTGAGTCGAATAGTGAGTTCCTGACATAACTGTAGAGAATGTGTCATGCCCATGGATACAAAAACAATACATGTTTCAAAGGTTTATCAAACCAGTTCCCACAAATATTTTGAATACATGTTGGTAAGGTAAATGTATGGAATACATTTAAAATACCATATTTAAGGTCTGCCTTTTACTTTTCAGAGGAGTTTGAAATTACTGTTTTACAATTAACATCCACTAGATGGAGTCAAGAGTCACTGTAGGCCACTGAGAGCCAGAAATTCTGATCACAAAAAGTTAATTAATGTCTTAAAATCTAAATGTCTAAACAGAGAGAAGCATTAACTGACATTACAATATTAAATTTATCTCAACCATAGGATATATTTACATAATGCAAGGTTAAAGAAGACAAAAAAGGTTGAAAGATTCAGTGAAATAGTGTTATAGTGGAGAAGTGAACAATGTGCAGGTGAGAATCACAGAATGAAAAGTGTGGGTCTTGGGTGCGTTGGTGCGTAGCATCCTGCTCCTGTGTGCACACAATGCTCCATGTCTCTATATGAATGAGTGGATGGGCTGGATGGCAGGCAGCTGCAGCAGTCTGATAGGAGGCGAGCTGCTTAGATATCAGCGCTGACATTTTGGGCTTCGCTACCCACCCACGGCCTCTTGGGAAAGTGATGGCAGCGGCTCTGGTCATGTGCCCTCTCCACTAACCCCCTCCTCCAGCACACATCCTGCCTTTGGCTGTCAATCACAGCTGCAGGCTTTCTGACGCTCTGTCGCCTCAGCCCTGGATGGACCTATTGTGGCACCGCATGAAGGACCCCACCACCCCACCACCCGGACCCTGTCTCCTATCTGATCCACAGCACTCAGCTACTGCCTCTTCAGTCTCCCATCTAGGGCTGCCAAATGGCCCTGCCCACAGACTGAAAAAATAGATGGCCAAATAGATAAATGAACAGAAAAAAACATTAAAATATAAATAAATAACAGCATAGAGTGGTGAGTCTTATAGAAGAAGGGGAATTGCATAAATCTAAAATGGAGAGCGATTAGAGAGATACACTGTGGTCCCTCCTCTTTCCTTCTCTCAGGGCACCTGTCTCTCCTCTCTCCGCTGCCCCCCGCCCCTCCTTCCCAGCCCCAGGCCTCTGTGTGCTGCTCACTCCATTGTGTCAGCCTTCACAAGTGCTCAGTTTGAGTGGCAGGCCGTCACAGATCAGTTCCCAGCTAAAGCGGCCCGGCAGGCCGGGGTGACGGGCCAGGAAGGGATCTAAGTGGGGTTTATCAGCGCTTCTTAACGCCTCTCCGGCTCCCTGACACAAAAGAGAGGGGGTATTAAACATCTAAAGCAAACCAAAAAGCGTGAAAGCTCCTTATAGGGCCGCGGGATTGCGGATGTGACTGGAGTTTTTAAAAAAAAGAAGAAAAATACTGTTGGAAAAAAGCACACAAACGTCTCAGCGGTGAGGAAGCGTTGAGGGAAATTCTAATGTTTTTTTGATCCCATGTGGATTCAGAGAGTGGGTGGTGCAGAGATATACACAGATAGAAGGAGAAAGAGAAAGGGGAGAGGAAAAGAGCATCTGTAGGATCAAGATGGCACTAAGCATGTAAAAACTAGCTTAGTAAAGCTTTATAGCCGCCACCTGGTTTGTTAATGTAACCCCAACAGCAGCTTCTGCTAAAAACACAAACAATCATTATCACTGTGTCAAGGTTAGATAGAGACAATCACAATAAAGACGAGAGCCTCTCTCCACTAACTATGTGAACACGACAACTGACAAAATATTTTTACATTTTATACATGTACATTCATCTAAGTGCTAACATTTTTTCTATTATAATAATATGATAAAAAGGCAGCAATATGCTAATACAGCTAAAGCGAACTAAACATTTTCTTTCTTTCCCTCCAATGATTTAGCGACACTGATAAAAATGGAAACATGGATGGTAAAAAGTAATTTACTGCATTAAGATACTGAGAATACAATTCAAAGAAGATATGAACTATGGCAGGGCCATTAATCAAATTTGAATCCAATCATTTCAAATTGTCAATGATCTTGAGTCTTCTTAATGGAGAAGACTACAGTCCATCCTTAATATTCAGTCATTAATATCATGTGGTTTGAAGTGGCAAATTAAATTTTGTGTTTGTGTTAAATGTGCACTGAAGTCTGTCTGTTTTTTGTTCAGAAAATTAATATTGAAGTGTTGATGTGTTTTCAATACGAAAAAATAAAACTGATTCAAAAAGCAATACATCAATACATGGGAAAAATGCAATTAATGTTTTACGCATATCACTGAGCAACCTTTTTGCCACAGTCCTAAAATACTTGTAAAATACTAATAAAGCATCAACATAAATGGCATTCCTATACAAACAAAATACATCAAAGTAAATAACTCTCAGGGAGGTGTAAAAACCTAAAGAATGGCACACACATTGAACAATGGTGTGTGCGATCAGTGCAGCAGCGGGGACTGTGTGTATGTCAGGCGGCTGGCAGGGGGTTAGTAACTGAGACATTTGGTAAAAGGTCACTATAGAGTTCATACACAGTGGATGATGTGAAAGAGAGCTTCCACAGTTAGCACAGTTAGAAGAAGCAGCAATCACAGGTCGAGCATTTAGCAAACAAAGAAACAGTAGGAGGCCTGAGGGAACAGCACACGATTAAAAAGAAGTATGTTTGAGGGAAGCTCATCACAATCACTGACTTTTTATAGTAATAATGTCATATTCAATTTAGGCAGCAAGATTAATCACAATGGAAATGTGCGATTTGGATATTAGGACTGCAGTCAACTAAACACATGCCCTGTGCTTAACAACTAAACTGTAAGAGAGCGCATTGTTGTGTTGGCAAAAGAGCTCAGAATTATTAGAATCTTCAGTCCAAGTTCTTCTTCTTCCTGCTGTTATGCATACATCCTTATGATCCTAAAAAATACAATTAGTTAGCTAGTTAAAAAAATTGTTTAACTTTGACACCATTGGCCAGTTAACAGACTAAAGAAATGTAAGGCTTCATGATGCTTCTAAAATTGTACATAAATAGCAAATTTTATTAATGTGATTGTATTGTCCAGTCATTAAATTGAAGAAACTAAAAAAGAAAAAAAGAAAGAAGTTATGATCTACATCCATAGTCATAGCTGCCCTGGGGCTGGGTGAGAGAGGCAATTTGCACAGCACCTTTTTAAAGAATTATGGATGAGCAGATAAGCAGTGACCTCCATGCCAAAATACACAATATTGTCCTTGGATTACAATATAAACTGTCATTTGCAAAATAAAAAACTTACTATGATATTGTTCCACACTAAGATAGATTTCTTTTTCCACTATTGAACCATCCCCTCATGAAATTCCTATTATTTGTGTATTTAATCGCATGTCTGTTATGATGTATCCATTACGTGTTTGCCTTAGAGCTTTCCTTTCTTTATGTTTCTGTTTTAGCGCAGCCTGGTTAATTATGTCATTAGCTGTGTGATTAATACTACGGCAGCTGATTGTGGCTGGGCTGACGGAGAGCTGCATGTGCTGGATTACATGGTGCCAATGCCTCCACTGAGAGACCACCAGGACTTACATTCTCTCAGTGTAAATGATAGGCTTATAGAACAGGCTCGGAGCAGCTCTCCCGTGGACTGTTGTAATCAAGCCAGCATTTTATATGAGCTATAGCAGCTGCTGTAGCACTCATTCAGGGGCATTGGCAGTAGAACTATGCCTGATGTGATTTATGCAGTATTTACCACAAATATACAAGTACAATTCTTATAATATGGTTTGTGCCTAATTAAGACAAAGGCAACATCGTAGTTTTATGTATTACATTGGGGATTAATTATGGTATTCTTTCTCAACAAGTCCATTAAAAATATCTTTGGTCTTCCTCTTGTGACAGATCTAACAGCTGCAGCTTTTCATCTGTGAATTTCTCGCAATCCTTTATGTGTACAAATAATCTCAATCTGAGCTAGGACATTCAAATTCAGATTCTTGAATTACAATTTGAGTTAAGATAAAAGAACAAAATTACTCAGATGTTGTATCTCCAAAACATAATCCTTCTTTTTAAACATAAACATACTCACAATTATGCAATTCCAAAATTGTTGAGCCCTAATCTGAGCTCCCTGACTCCAAAAACATGTTCCTCTGCTGTACTCATCCTTATCCTTCTGATTACCAAAGAGAACCCCCAAAGTAGCTATATCCAGACATGTCTTCTTTATTTTACTCCATTTACTACTTTCTCTAGGAGTTATAATATTATTGTTGCAGCGAAACATGAATGGATGTATATTAAAGAAACAAGCAAGTACAAGTTTATGTATTGTAGCACAAGGAACTGTCCATGGTCCTTAAAGTTTACAGAATGCAGAAAGCAAAGCTGAAGTAAACGTGTGTGCTGCATTAGTGAATTCCCAGACGTGTTTCAGTAGCTTTGCATTTCTTAGTAACTTAATTTGCCTCACATCTTCTTTACTACATTTGCTGAGCCCCAAGCGATTTTTGATTTGGTTTAGAAGGTAACTGAAGTGCAATGTTATTTCCACATATGTGCAATTTTCAGACTATTCCAGACAAATGAATAATAAGTCTATAAGGTTTATGGTATTTTGGCTGTGCTTGATCAAAAACGTGCATTTGATGTGGAGCTTTGGAGCAGCATGCAGGATGAATATGTATGTGTACACAAAACACTCCCAGCTAAGTAAAGCTTGCATGTTGCTTCAATTAATGAGCCCTAGACTGTAACCCACCTGCATGAAAAGCAAAGGGAGGGTGATCAGGTTTCTATAGACACAGGCCTGGTCAGAGGTGGGAGGAGAGAGCACAGCTTTGGCAGCGGGCCAGCTTGTGTGGAGCTGACACTCTGTAATTGTGTTTGGCAACACATAACCCACAGTAAATATACTTTCCGTAAACCAAATGTCCTTTTATCAGTAACAAATGCATGCAGTTAAACTGATTCTATTATTCTAAGTGGGTTAAGTACGAGAGAGAGAGAGAGAGAGAGAGAGACTAGTTAAAGCAATGCCTGAATGCTACGGTTATCCCAAAACATTATTTGTTTAATCCATTAAATTTAAGACTCATTATAAAATGGAAACCATTTTGGTTTGGCAAATTTATTTTCCTATAAAGTTACAGAGGAAGAAAAGTAATTAAAGTTACACTTTAATGAAATCATGGAGCATACATGGAATCACTAGAGATTGCTCATAAATTACTTCAATTAATCACACGCACACTGATTCAGATGATAACTCTTAATCACAAACTTTCAGATCCTCCACATTCTCTCATTTACACACTAGTGGGCAGAGGTGGTTAGAAATTACTTTCACCCCATTACATTTTTTGAGTAACCTTTAAAAAAAAAATAAAAAAAATAATATTTAAATTTAGGAGGGAAAGATTTCTTTTGAAGTAACAATACTGCATAATTTTGACTACCACAGTTATTCTTGATTGACCAAAAGCCTACATCCCTTCAAAACAATCAAACAACAACTCCAGGTGTGTTTTGATTGTCACAAGGATCAGATCACGATTGAGATTTTCACTGTAATATTGTCCAGCCCTATTTTCTACCTACCTCTGCTACTGTGGCTTTAAGTGTTTTGTATGAGCGCTCTGAAGCAAGTCTAAGGCTCTGCTACATCCCAGAGAGACGACAGGGGCAGCGCTCTGACCCTACCTCTCCAGACTAGACCCTCCTCTCTCACCCCGTCCTGTCATAGGGTGTCACTGAGGGCGAGGGTTTCCATGACAACACGAGTCCGGCTTTGAGGCCACACTGTGCAGTCCAATGCACCAGGAGTTTTTAGAGGTGATGAGGGAGGGTACATCCAATGATATCAGGTGGAACAGACAAGGTAAACAACTTTGTGCCATTAGTCACCACACGGCTCTCTTCCTCTTTTTTTACTTGTCGCTAATCAGCGCTAGACCCTGATTAAAACAGCAACGCCAGCCAAATGAAGCTCCATTTGCATATACATGCTGTGTAAAATCAGAACCAATGGTGAAGTGTGATTCGCTTTGACATGGTCGTGTTAGATGTATCACACAGTCACGTCTAAGGAGCTGAACACTCTGATTTGCTGTAGTTACAAATCCATTCCCCACTGAGTTACACAAACACACGAGTAAGGCCAAAATAAGGTGGCATCTTTGGGGAACCTGCAGCTTGGCACAGTTCACACACACCCACAATATCTCCTCTCTTTGGATGTGAACTAAAGAGTAGAGCTAATTTGTTATTAGTGCACTTACCCCTGCTGTTTTTGCAAGACTCTTTTACAAGGTGGCTCTGTGAGGGTGCCCCCTGCTGTCTTGTAGTGGGTACTTCTTACCCAGGCTGCCAACCTAGACATGTAAACAAAACCCAGGTCATAATAGGAAATTCAATTTAAGGGAATATAATAAGAAGTTGAATCCCCTTTTGTGTATTTCCATATAAAAAGCCAAACATACACATTGTTTCATTAAAGCACTACGGATAGTCGGATACAGCGGGTCAAATCGCTCCCATATTCAACCTTAATCACCTACATGACCTCTTACACAACATGATTTCACAGAATTCCCTACAGCCATTCACCTTTTGCTGTTTTTTCTACGAGTCAGACCAAAATCAAATAGCACACACTTTATCTAACCTTATCCTGGGCTTTTCATTTCCAAGCCTTATAAACTCGATCGTATTGACCGCCTGGGAGAGTTAGAACTAACTAAGTGAAATCTACTCGGCGGCAATTGTGTATTAGATGCACAGTGCAGCAGCAGCAGCGGTGGTGGGTTTGTGTGTCCGTGTGTGCGTGTGTGTGTGTGTGTGCGTCGCTGATTCTATCTCCCTTCACTTTCATTCTCTCTATTCTCTGTCCCTGAGGTGCATCAGGGCTGAGACTGCCGAGTAAATTGTCCCAAATTGAGTTCCTTCTTGCCGGCAGATACAGGCCACATCCAGACCGTTTAGAGCGAGGCAGAGAGAGAGGGAGGAAAAACAATCACAGAGCACATCACGCGCTTGAAAATGCTCACTCTAATTTCGGTCTTTTTGTCTTTCTGCTTCCTCCATTCCACCTATCCCTCCTGTTCTGTCTTGTACTACACTCCTAAAAAAGCTACACACAATCTATGTATTGTTATCTCCATATCCAATTTTGCCGAATTCATTCAACTAAAAGAGTCACTGTCCACTGATGGCAACAGTGGCTGAGTCGTTAGAGCTCTCCTCCATCATATTATTACGATGATTTAAATCTTGTAATTGTGTAATATATGCCTGTAATTAAGTCCCGGCTTAGATGTAGTTCAGTCTTGATTTTGTAATAATTTATTTTTATGTTATCTAATCTAACTTATAACATGGTATAGACCAGACTAAGGCTGTTTTGTTTGTTTGTTTAGTGCAATTTAAGACCTACTTAAGATTAGTACAGGATAACATTAGGAACAAAACTGATTCATTCTCTTTTAGTTTAGCTCAGGTTAAAAAAAAATTGCATTGTACTATTGCTGTACTGTAAATATCAGTGATATAGTAATCCATATATTAGCACAGTTTTGAAATTCTTCCGATTGCTTTTTCATATTGGGCAGCTCTAATTCTCCTCCTCTCCTCTTTTGGCTGCAGATTTTGGTCATGCGTCCCTGGCTCTGGGGCAGGCTGTACTCAGTGACACGGTCCCATCAGCGTCAGACCTCCTGGAGGAGAAGTCTCGCTCTGACAATAATCACACAGTAAGTTTAGAGCTGAGCCGAGCCAAGCGCACACCACTCCCCAGACACAGGCACACTCCATTTAACTCTGCAGGGGGCTCTGCCAGGCTGGGATATGGGATGAAGCAAGAGGCAAGGATTTTTTATTTTTTTTTTGAAAAGGAGGGGAAAAGCTGTGATGGGGAGAGACTGGGGACAAATATGGAAATGAAGACTGAAGGACTGATACAAAAAAATTGTGCTGCAGGGCAAGACTGGACCCAGTAGTTGGGTTTGGAGGTTGTTTAGCGCCTGCATAAACAGATAATGGAATAATGTTTCCATACTTTGATACATACACGAGTTTTACGACTGCACAAAGTACCATATATATATATATATATATATATATATATATATTAGGGCTGGGAATATTAACGCGTTAATCGCGATTAGATTAATGTAAGTTATGATCGCGAACAATTTTTTTAATCGCGTTTTATTGGTTGTATTAATTATACTCATTGTCGGTTAAACGCGCTATTTTGAGTTTGCTAGTATTTTGTTCCTTCTACGCATCCGTAGGCAGCTAGAGCGGGCTTCAATCATTTATTTACAATTTCTCAAAGTAAGCACTATTACTGGTTCATTGTTACTCTTTCCTTTCTCTGCACTTTTTTGAAATAAAAAAAATAGTGAGAAATACTTTGCATTGTGAGTTTAACTTTAGATTCGAACGGTCTTACTGCAAGATATCAATTTTAAACATGCAAAATAAATCACGATTAATCGCGATTAACTATGAAATTTCTGAGATTAGTTGCGATCAAGAAAATTAATCGTTTGACAGCCCTTTATATATATATATATATATATATATATATATATATATATATATATATGTGTGTGTGTGTGTGTGTGTGTGTGTGTGTGTGTGTGTGTGTGTGTGTGACTGACCACAGCAAAACAGGACACAAGTATTTTGAGTTATTCACGGGATCTGAAAGTGTAGATTCTAGGCTTCCCAATGATGCCTTACACATGGAAATCTGACAATCTGACCTGAAGTTGTGGCCATTTGAAAGATAACGATCTTGAGAAAAGCTCCTCTAAAGATCCTCTTGTCCAGGCCTTCAAAGCTTATTTACATGACATTAAGCTAAGCCTTCCCCCATCACTGACATCACTGTGGTGTTTACATTCAGGAAAGGTCAGAATTAGTGCAGAATTATAGTTTGTTAAAATGGAAATGCTTTTACAACAAAAAAGTCCATATAATCATTCAATAATTAAGTTAAATTAAGTTGAAAAAAATTAAGTTGAAAATTTAAGTTAAAAATCACCTGTATTGTCAATTTAATAGAATACAAAATAGTATAGGACACCACACACACACACACACACACACACACACACACACGCACACGCACACACACACACACACACAAATGTTGACACAAGGCACTGCTTTCACCTAATATCTCCATTTGATGCAGAAATAATATGATAATAATATGACTCATCCCGTGTCGCCGTGCTGTCGGATAATTCACGTGTCTACAAGTGTATTCGCGTATGCGCTTATATCCCCGGACTTCCTGCAGCTAAATTCACCAACCGCACTCTGTACATGAGCTCCGGAGAAATGGACCTGTCCCGAACCTGTCCCGAAGGTCTCCCGAACGTTTCATGTGTCCAAGTAGAAGTTAAAAGTCAATTTTCATGTCCTTTTTGTCTTGCAGTGCTCACAGCTGATAGGCGAACAGGGGAAACCCCTTCGGCGCTTCTCGCAACGGGATTGGCGGGCGTACGAGCGTGGGAAAATATCTTGATTTATACACGCCCCGTTTCTATTTGAAATTAAAAATGTATGTTTTTAACATCACTAATGCTGTTATCTGAAACATGGAGTGGCTTCTTCATGATCTCAACTTGCACTTTCTGCAAAAAAAAACATCACAAATTTTGAAAAAAAAAAAAACTTCTAATGCAAATATCTCCGTTTCACTAATGCCGACAAGTGGACGGTTTTAGCGTGGTCGGACAAACGCACACACACACACAGACACACACACACATACACAGGAGGACAATTAACCTTATTCGGCTCAGACGTTGTCCAGCCAAACAAGGTCTGCATTAGGTGCTGGGGAACCAGAGCATCTTGATGAAAAATTAGCTACTGGAACAAGGCGAAAATGGGCGAAATGCAAGAACAAGGCTCTGTTGGAATGCTACTACTCCAGTAAACCTAGGCAGAGGGGTTACATGAACATGATGTGGGAGAAATGGTAACTTTGATACCCACAGTCCAAGCTAATGGTCAAACAATTAGTAGATCAGTGTTCCAACATCCACAAACGGCAACTGCTATCACAACTACAGACTGACGAGGTACAACACAAATGCTATGGCAAGGGGGAGCTAACAGAGGGGAGTTAACACCAACTCCCCAACCAGAGATTGGGTACGAAGCCCCAATAAGTATCACGCTGAGCGAGGCAGTGTCTGACCTGAAAGATAAGATCATGGACCGAATGAACACAAGGCAACCCTGACACCAGTTACAGAGGCTAAGTGAAGTACCATCTGAAAGTCTCCTAGAACATGTGAATGCAGCACTGAGAGCGATCCCTACCACAACCATCACTGAAACCAATGAGCTGATATACACTTCAGCAGCAGTGATCCTAGAGGTGGTGGGCTATAAGAGCAACCATGGGAGTCATGGGAGAGAATACCCACCATGGAAAAGACTGTTAGAGGCTAAAATCAAGGAGGTGCCGAGAGAAGTAAGCCAATTGTCAGAGGCCCAGAAAGGTGCAATGAAAAAGGTACAGGTACAGCCAGATGCCCATACCTGAAGCACATGAAACTGCCAAGCAAAGGCTACAAGCCTTAGCCAGCCGCCTAAGGAGGTACACGCGAGATAATGAGACCAGACGAATAAACCTCCTGTTTGCAACACAACCTGTGAAAGTGTACGCTCAATGGCAGGGGGATAACACCAGAGAGAGACTGGAGACTGAAAAGTACTGGAAAGGCATATGGGAAAGGCATCACATAACACCGATGAACAGTGGCTGGTGGCTGAGGGAAGACCACAGCAACCTCCTTGAACAAGATCCAGTCACCATCACAGTGGCAGACATTCAGGAAAGAGTCTCAGGCATGAAAAACTGGACAGTACCAGGCCCTGACATGATCCACACATACTGGCTAAAGAAGCTCACAAGCGCCCGGCAGCACAAATGAACCAGCTGCTTAAGGGATGGGACTTACCCTGAATGGCTAACCCAAGGGCATACGATCCTGATCCTGAAGGATCTCTCAAAGGGTACAGTCCCATCCAACTATTGGCCAATAACCTGTCTCTCCACAACATGGAAGCTCATGTCAAGCATCATCGCGGCAAAGATAAGCAAGCACATGGATCAATACATGAGCACAGCACAGAAGGGCATCGGTAAACACTCCAGGGGAGCCAAACACCAACTCCAGGTTGACCAAACAGTCGCCTGTGACTGCAGAACCCGTCAGACCAACCTGTGCACTGCCTGGATTGATTACAAGAAAGCCTATGACTCAGTGCCACACACATGGATCACTGAGTGCTTGGAGCTGTACAATATCAATCGGACTCTAAGGGCGTTCATTGCAAACTCGATGCGGTTGTGGAAAACCACCCTTGAAGCCAATAGCAAGCCACTTGCCAAGTGTCCATCAAATGTGGCATATACCAAGGAGATGCACTGTCCCCACTGCTGTTCTGCATACAATAGGTCTGAACCTCCTCAGCCAAATCATCGACTGCACTGGGTACAGATATCGAAACGGGGCCACCCTCAGTCACCTCCTCTACATGGATGACATCGAGCTGTACGCTAAGAGCGAGCGAGACATCGACTCACTGATCCACACCACCAAGATCTACAGCACAGACATTGGAATGTCATTCGGGCTTGAGAAAGATAGTAGGATGGTGACAAAGAGAGGGAAGGTAGTCCGCACAGAGGGGGTCTCAATCCCAGAGGGAACAATAGCAGACATTGAGGACAGTTACAAGTACCTTGGTATACCCAAGCAAATGGCAACTTGGAAGAAGCGGCTACGGTCAAATACCTGCAACGAGTAAGGCAAGTCCTAAGAAGTCAGCTCAATGGCAAGAACAAGGCCCAGACAATAAACAGCTACGACCTGCCAGTGATCAGATACCCTGCAGGAATCATAAGCTGGCCAAAGGAGGAGATACAGACGTTAAGACACGAAAGCTTGGGTTCCATCCAAATCCAGCACCCTGAGACCAATTTTATATATATACAGTCATACCTCACCTTACAAAATTAATTAGTTCCAGAAGTGGTTTCGTAACGTGATTTTTTCATAAGTAGAGTAGCAATGTAAAAGGCCTGATTCGTTCCTAGCCAATGGGAGGCCAGCAGGGTGTTGGGAGAGTGTATTTACAGGTGTATTTACGTTTTGGGCGATTCGGGCGGCTGCGAAGCCGAGCGCGCATCTGAGTGTGCATTCTTTGAATTTCGCGTTTCGTAACTTGAATTTTCTTTCCTATTCAGAGACGAAAATTTTACGTAAAGGCGTTTCGTAACTTGGATTATTCGTTATTTGGGTCTTTCGTAAGGTGAGGTATGACTATATATGTATGACTATATATATGACATATATATGACATATATATATATATATATATATGACATATATATATATATATATATATATATATATATATATATATATATATATATATATATATATATATATATATATATATATATATATATATATTAAATATATTATAAAAGTTTTTATATTACAGTGCTTGATAAAAATTGAGACCCAAATAGGGACAGTATTTCTGCTTGAATTAAAGATCAAATAAGCCACTTCAACATCGAGTGATGAAGGGAGATGGTGCACACTCTTCAGTCTATGCTGAGTGGTCAGCTTAATTAATATATGCATCATTGGCATCATAAAGTAACACTGCAGATTTGTGGTAATATGGACTTCACCCACTCGACTGGTTCATTTACTCTATGATAAATTACTAAACTAATTCACATTTTTGTCACGTTGAGGGAGTACATCTTAATTTTACTTGTGTAATAAATAAATATACCATATTTCATTCATTTGGCTGTTGGGAGACTTATATCATAATTTAGCAAGTACCATTTCTCACAACTAAACTTTCCCAAGAGTAATAATTTAGTCAATGACTAGTTGTGAATGAATCAGAGAATCAAGTATTAAAAAAGAGGCCAGGGATCTAACAGTTTTGTACAGGGAACAGTTGATTAATGAACTGTTGTTAAAAGGTTTCGAAATACAGTGTGGATTGGTGTTGTTAAGCACAACATAATGTTGTAACCACTATATGGCCAGAATGGTATGCCAAAAAGTGTTCAAAATATTATGTAATTACACAGTCACTTTAAAGACTATGTTGGCATGAGCACCCCATAGTAATATGACAGATGTCATTTATGTCAATTTACCCAAATAAAAAACTTCATTTCACACTGAGCGTACAGCAAAGACACACAGTGAAAACCACATTAATCAACACACAACCAAAACAAACACAATCTCACAAACATTCTGTGCCCTGCCAGCACAGGTTCACCACAAAACAATATGAGGCCAATCAGGGGGACCATTGGTATGGCTCTCCCTCTGCTAATGAAGGCACTTTGAAAAGGTAATCTAATTCACCAGCAGCAATTAAGGCTTGGGAGCGCCTTGTCACTATCAATTATCCGCTCCTTCACTCATGTTCTCCAGTGCGGACGCTGAGGCTGCCTGACAAACAGCGGCCCTGTTGGACAAATCAAACCCGTCAGACAGGCAGCCACAGACAGCGCTAATCACGACACATATACTGTAACACAAGTCATTCACTGGAGGAGTGAAGGTACTGCTGTGTAATAAAGTTGTTGACCTAAAATCTTTATCAAGTGAGCATTTCTACTAAAAAAAAAAAGAATGGGGACATATTGTGTACTTTTTAACCATGTGTATGCTTCCTCAAAGTTGTATTTTGCTTGATTCATGCATGTTTGAGTAATGCTGTCCTATGTTGTCCTGCATTCAAGCCTCAGAGTGCTCAGAAATGGCTTCATTTCCTTCTACTCCCATCCTCACTCACATCCCTGTACATAGCACAGAGTATAAAAAGGTTCCGTATGTAGCCTTCAAAAATAAAAACACATGAACTGCTTGGTGAAATGACACTATGAAGAGGCCAGGATTCTCAGCTCTGCAATTTGCAACAAGAATCGCAAGAAAGGCAGGTACTAAAATATAGATGTAGTTAAATACTGGTTTCACCTATTGTGTATTATCCTGGACAAGACACTTCTACACATTAATCCTAATTGTCATACAACGTATAAATCAATCATTCATTCATTTTCTTCCGCTTTTTCCATTTTCTGGGTCGCAGGGGCAGCAGTCCAAGCTGTGTTCTGCTGCCCAGAACACAATGCACCAGGCCCCATGAATCCCCCCACAGGAGGACGGCTCACGTCACAACAGGCCTTGATGTATCTTCTGCCATGGGGGCTACAAGTGTCCACAGACACTGGGGGCAAGGTGGGGTTAAGTGTCTTGCCCAAGGACACAACGGCAGCGCTTGACGGTCAACCCGTCAAGAGTTGACCGTCAACTCTTGACGGTCAAGTGATCCCGGGGCCTAGTGATCCCGGGATCACTAGGCAAACGCTCTACCAATTGAGCTACTGCCGCCCCCATAAATCAATCAATCAAACTTTATTTTAAAAAAAGTGTTTTATAGTGATGAAAAATAATCCCACATTTTCCTTCCACCCACCCAACCAGCCCCCCACAGCTGCCTGACCACACAACCCAAATAGTAACACACACACACATGCACACACACTCACACACATACTAACATGCTAAAATAAATTAAACAAACAAACAAACAAACAAATGTGAGGCTGAATACAGGCGAACCAGTTGAAAGAGCACCATCAGAGGAGCTGTCTATACGAAGAGCAGAGAGCCGTCCACCGCCACCAGGAACCGCCACAGGGCCCAGGGGAGAGATGAGCCCAAGCACCACCCCCTCACCAGGACACAGGGCCCAGGGGAGAGATGAGCCCAAGCACCATCCATCCACCAGGAGCCCACGGACAGACACCGGCAGCTGCAACCGACCACTGCTCCTGGTGCAGAGGCCTCCTACAGAGGAAACACTGGAAATCCTAAAAATGATAAAGGAAAATCAATATATATAATAGTATCAATACAATTTTTTCCCCACCATTCTGTCTCAACATTACTGGACTCTTCTATTGAAAACTAAGAAGTCAAAGTCACGAAGCTGCTTTCTCTATTAATACTTATGCAGTGCTCAGACCTGTGACCCTCTTCTCCCACTGAAAACATCTCCAACATTCAAACAAGACCTTCAGACAGTACCGAGGTGGACACAGACTCAAAAGAACTATTTAAATGCCCTTTTTCTCAAGCTCTTGATTGCTTAACTGGCTCTCTCAGACGGATGACCTCAGTTGGAAGTGCTGATAAGGAGGTGATTAGCATGACGCCAGGACAGCGCCGCACTGCTCCCAAGGATAATATCTATCTATGTCGTCAAAACATTCGACTTCGGACAAAGATTTATCTCATTTTGAACCACAACTCATTTGATTTACAATGGTCTAGTGGGGGTCTAATCTTCCAAATACAGACATAGTTCCTTACCTTGTATAAAGTGACAGAATAAATCATACGGCGATTTGAACAGTCACTATCAAATTCAAAAGGACTCAGGACAACTACAGAGAACTAAGGATGTATGGTGTCTTTTGCGGTTCTGAATTGGTGATTTGTATTGTCCAAGTTGTCCCTGATTCTATATTAAAGAGTCCATATTACAATATTTTTCTGTTATGATGTTGTTTCCTCATCACAAAGATACATGAAATTTTGTTTATGTTTAACACACAAATCCTGCATATTACGGCATCTGTAATATGCTCTCAAATGGAAAATAGTCTGTTCCACCTTCTGATGTCATGTGGCAATACAGGAAGTGCTCTGCTGTGTTTTTAAACTCCACACACCATCATCAGAATCGTTTTAATCATTTCACACCTGGAATAGCCAATCTCTACTGAACCAAAGGCAAAAAGAAAAAAAGGGAATACATATTTGAACACAGGGTTTGAAATTGTGTTTTAAAATGTTGTCAATTTCTTGTTGTATCATATGGACCTTGTGTTTTGACTTATTGACAATTATGATGTTATTACTGATACTAACTATGCCTTTGTAGTGCCAGTTATTTTAAAATATTGCCATTTTTTGTAAAGCGAAACAAGCTAAAACTCTTGATGAAATGCGATGAAATGCACCCTCAAGAAGAAAATATTGGACTTTGGTGCTTCTTCTTCAGTTACTATTATGCAAGATGGAAGTCAGTGTGTTGAGAAAGAAGAGGGATGGATTATTCAATTAAAGTAGTGAATTTTAATTAGGCCATATTGGGAATTTCATCTGGGTTTAGCTACTTTGCTAACACAGAGACATGAGGAGAGGAGCTGTAGAAACTCTCACAGCACAATTTTGAATACATATTTTACAATTGAATAACTAACTAGAAAGATTACACAGTAAAATCTACATCTTATTAAGTGAAAAAGATGTTTGTAAAAGAAACCAGTCAATCCCACATTACAGACAACACTACATAAAATCAACACACTTCAATGCTGTCCATCAAAAGGCACTTATTAAAGGCCATGTTGATAATGATGTAAGTTGGTATACCCTAATCTTTTAATAATATGAGATATCTGGTCTAGAGATCAACCGATATGCTTTTTTTCATAGTCAATGCTGATAGTTTTGATTATTTTCCTCAATTATGCAACCACAGCCCTTTTTTACCCACAAACCTTTAAGAGAGCTGCATCGTCATGTTTTGACCAGTTATCTTTTTGTATTAAAGTGTTAAAAACACAATGTTTTAGGCAGCAGATCAACCAAAAAAAAAATATATATATATATCAGCCTGTGCTGGAGATTTAAAGCCGATAGCCAATACGCTAAAAAGTCCAAATATAGGCCAACCAAATAAATTTGTGCCAATTATACACTTAACTTCAAGATACAAACTAGCCTCTGTCTACTTGCTGTACCACATTTAAATACGTGGTCTTAAAAATACAAAACCTCCCTGTTGCCTTCCCTGCTGTGGCTGACGACCACCAGCCGCTTCTCCACAGACACATTGAGCAGCAATGGAGCAGGAGATGGAAGGAACAAGCAGCAAGCATAAACACAAACAAACATAGACATCATGAGGCAAGGAGAGCCACGTGAAGCAGAGGGAACAGCAGCTGGTGTGTACACGAACAGACCTGCAGGGGGCGCTACCAGCCTCCATGGTCCAAGCTACCCACAACTTCCAACACATCAGGCCCGAAACCAATACGCTGAGGGCTAAATGGGGTGAGCAGCTACAACAAGTTTGTTTCAGTGCTAGTGGCAACTGTGGTGTAATGTTATTACACCAGATATTGGAGAGGGACTTTTACAGTATGTCAGCTTGGCTTTGGGGACTAAAGGCTTAAAGCTGTTAAATTACACATTTTTGGCAAATATAAATCAAGCAAACGAGCTGAAGTTCTTAAAATCTTTTAGCCTTCTAAAATAAATACTACTAACAACATTTATCAATCTTATATGTCTGGGTGTTGCATATGTTGGCTGTTATGTAAATAGTTGTAAATAGCTTATTACATAAATTGTTTTATAGGGACCACATGTCCAGGGACCATGGATGAAAATGAGCCTTGGAGCTAAATCTGGTGCATTTACAGAAATCAAATAAATAAATGAATTAATTTAATAATAATGAAAGTCTATGTCAAGTAGACAACATGCAGGTTCCACTCAGAGATAGGACTGAAACAAAAATATAAAAAGTACACAATTAATGCAGTAGGATTGAGGGTACCGGTCTATGTTAGACTACTGCAAGTAAAATATATGAACACAGTTTGGAGTTGGATTGCTGCCAAATTTTTTTTTTTTTTTTTGTCATATTCATGGAGACAAAGAGAATACCACTTACTGCACATGACAGTTTTACATGAAAAAACTCAGCATTTATAAAGCCCAACTGGAAATGTATTTTTGTCCTCCCCAATGCTCTCTTGTGTCAGGTATAGGCCAGTTTGTGTGCTCCAGGCCTATTCACCATCTTTCTTTATCTTCTTTATCTTTCTCCCTCTCTCTCCATTTCAATATTGAAGAGAGTTTTATTAAGGGCTAGACTCGGGTGTGCTGAGGCGCTCTCAGTAATTTTCCTACAAAGTGCTTTAATCCATCACACGGCCAACATGTGGCCTTTGCAGCCATACATCATCTCAGCCCAGGGAGAGGGAGAGAGGGAGAGAGGGATGGAGAAGGAGAGAGAGCATCTTTCCTCCCCTCATAGCCTTTCTTCCTGTGCCTTCATCTCCCGCCAGAGAGTCCCACCTGGGAGGGGAAGACCGCATCTCTTGTGCACATTGCTCAGTCAAGTCCCCTCCACATTCCTTCGTTTACAAATGAGAGTGAGGGATGGAGCTGGTGGGAGCGAGCAAGGGTGTGGGGGGCAGTAAGCAAAGAGAGACAGTGAAAATGAAAGCGATGGAGATAGGCGTGAGTGAATGAGCACATGAAGCTGAGAGAGAGAAAGCGATAACGAAAATGGAGAAAAGCTTAGTGAAATGAATGAAATTGGGGACAAAAGCAGGTGATAGGAAGTCACTGTGGCTGTGTATGAATACTACACTCAGGTGTGTGCATGAGGAAATAGAAAATCAGTGAAAGTGGGGGCTGCATTACCCAGAATGCAGCTGGTGCAGCATTGCCCTCTTAGTTGCCCCCAGCCAACAGCTGCCTCCATTTTGCTTCTCCGTGTTCGCCCTCGTCACATTGGAGGCGCAGGGCTGAACTCTGGGCCCCTGGACTAATGGAATGGGCCCTTGCTCCCAACCATTAGAGGATTGGTGTTCCTCTCGGTGCCCTCGGTGCCCTTCGGTACAGGAAAGGTAAAAGCACAGGCCGAGAGAGAAGATGTGGCGCGTCAGCCTCTTTCCTGGTGCATTACACACACCTGCTCGTAACATAACAGCTCAAGTAATCCAGCACTGTACGGCTTGACATAGCTTAGCATCTGACTGAGGCCATTTCTGAGAGCATATTAGAAATTCAGAAACAGGGGCAGCTGCAGAATGTTTCAGAGAAGGAGTTCTCTGAATGTGGAGAAAGCGGCTCTGACTGATCGTGAAGCGTTTGTGTGATTTCATTTAACTGGTAAATCCAGTGCTCTACCTCAATTACATCTGCTTTAGTCAGATGGAAAACACACCTCGAGTGCTCCGAGGAGGGAGGGGGTGAGGGGTGAGGGAGCACAGGGCGGATTGGGGATTGAATCTCTCGATGAGCCGATAGCACGTCCACAGACAGCCAGCCAAGCTGTGCTGTGGTAATGTTATGCTAATGATATGGTAATGATATGGTAATCTGCCAGCAGTATTCCACCTCACTGAAAAGAAGGGCGGTCTAGGAGGCCTTTCACCATTGGTTGGAGACCGGGGACTTCCTGGTGTCAGAGTTCAGCACACGCACGCACGCACACACACACACGCACACGCACGCACACACACACACGCACACACACACGCACACACACACACACACGCACACGCACGCACACACACACACGCACACACACACGCACACACACACGCACACACACAAACACACACACACAAACACACACACACTGAGATACACAGAGCAGTGATCGAGCTGAAATAAGAAACAATGCAACACAGAGACATAATCTGCTTCTAATCGGATTTGGAAACTCTTAAAACAGAATAATACAAGCAAACAATGCGCTCATGTGATGTAACTTCAGACTGGGGTAGCTTTATTATGAGTAAATCTGCATGTTTTGTCTTCGTTTTTAATCAGCAGGCACCATCAAATGACTGTGTTGTGCAAACGGGCACAAAGTGAAATAGAAAACTGTCTGTTTCAGATGGCGATGAGGTTGTTTATTCTTTATCATTGTCTGCACCAGTAATGGCTGCCATTTCCTGCCGTCAGAGCATCTCTTTGACTCTGATTGTATTACAACAGGTCTGCCTTGGTTAAAAATGAGACCGGCCATGGGTACAACAGTAATCTCTGAATTCACATCAGTAGTGACATTGGCACTACTGATTCATTATAATCACAAGTTTCACTGTGTTTGCTGTGTCCTTTATTTAAATATTAATAAAAGAAGCAAGGGTGAACAACAGCCATAGACAATAGGAAAGGTCAACGCACTGCAGTAGAATTAGAAGTAACATTATTAAACGCAACAACACTGAATCTGTCTATTCCGCATAAAGACATCAACCAAGGCTTTTCTCTTTGTTTCCTCTGCTTGTACACTTCCTTAATGGATATGTCGGTTTTGCACAATGTAGAGACATTGTGACATTTTCCTGGATGCTGTACACTAAATCAAAGAGGCCAACAATATGTGGAGTGCCAGCATGGAGACATTTGATTCCCACTCGACTGTACGATTACCACTGGAATGCCAGCACACATCACTACACTGCTCTCAATCTGGCAGCGGGCTTGTCAGGCTCCTCACTTTACTTCAGTGTTTTCAGAAATATGGATCAGAGCAAAGTGTGCAGAGCCGTCTTATCTTGATATATGATATTTGCTGCATGCAAAGCTGAAATCACAGGTGGCACAATTAAAATGGGTTTGACTTAACAAAGAGGATTTAGTGTCAGTGACATTTAGCATCAGCCCCTGGCGACAGGTAAAACAGACCAGTCAGCACATTGAATCAGGCTGATATGTTACACAGGTATACAGTATTACCATTACTGTGGGACTCACAGTGTAAAGACAAGGGAGGAGGGCTGAACATAATTAGGAAGTGATAACATTTGTATGACTGTAGTAATATTTTTGAGTCTGTTTTTGATTATAAACATTCATGAACCAGAATTTAAATCCAGCAAAATTGAAGCAGCTTTGTCAACAACCAAAACCATGTTGATAAGTCAGTCTGGCAGAGAGTGGCAGTGGATCAGTGGTTTGAGAGCTTAACAAACTGACAGTTTGATCCCTGCTCTGAGTCTGATCACTGCAAATTGTTGTTGTGTCCTTGAGCACTACACCTGCCTTGCTTCCATTGTCAAAGTACACTAGGGTAAGCATAAATTAGTGTGTTTGTGAGAAAAATGTGGGACAACAGACAGTCCATAATCCAGCATAATCACCTGCATGTGTCTCATGGATGTTCATTTACAGGCACTGTCCTGTCCACTGTACCAAACAGATCTATACAACAACAAAACGCTCTCTCAGATAGACAAGTATTACTGCTATTTGTTAAAACTGCATTAATTGTATGGAATAATTTATATTTTTAATTGTGGCTGTTACCACTGTGTACATGCAAAGGAGAAATCTGTAAAATTGCTAAATCGCAAGGACTGTATTGGGTGTAAAAGGAAAACACCCAATACATGAAGGCAGGAAGGTGAACAGCCACAAGGGACAATGAGCGTGAGACAGGCGGAGGGGAAGACACAGACGGGGTGAACTGTCCAATAGCCGCCTGATAAAGGTCAAAGACATGTTTTATTCATGATCCAGGCAGCAGCAGCAGAGGCAGCAGAGGCAGCAGGGCCAAGGTTGAAATGAGCTCACGTCACTGCTCCCATGAGGCCGGCCAGCACACACTTCCACTAACTCGTATCAATAATGTCACAGCGCACACACCTCAATGACAACAAATCATATGTTAGGCAGTGTACTAGAACAAAATCAGTAGACAAACCGTAAAATTGCTTAATTTCTCTGAACTTTTATGATCTCTAAGCCCAGCTACATGAGGGGGTCATAACGTTGGCCAAAAATACCAAATGTTGATATGCATATTTGTATGGACTTGTAGGTATGGGAAACTGTGGTTATTGAAAGTGGTTATTTCTTTTATTCTTTTATTTCTCTTAAGTATGGTAGTGTGACACTACCATAACTGAACCCATCCAGAGAGCCATGAAAAAACACAACATATGCACTGTAGTCAAACCATACACAAAACTCCAGCAACAGCTAGTACACCCCAAAGACAAAATCCTACAAGAACAAAAATGCAACGCCATCTACAAAATCCAACGCAAATCATGCAATAAATCATACATAGGGGAAACGGGCCAGGCTTTTCACATCTGAAAAAAGGAATACCAAAAGGAATGCGAAAAGGAAACATTAGGGAGACTCACCAGAACACAAAAAGACAAAGCAGAGCAGGAAAACCTAAAATCTGCCATATCAGATCACTGTAAATAACCTCATTATGGATTATAAAAATAACCACATCATGGATTGGGACGGGGCATGGGTCATTGGATCGGAAAACAACAAGTTCAAACGCTGGATCAGAGAGGCCACTGAATCAGGAAACAAGGCGCGGACAGCATCAACCGTGATGACGGAGCATTCCTCCTTTCACACAACTGGGACACCCTCCTCCAGAGAGCACCGGGCGAAGGGAGGCATGGTCAGTCTGAGTGACCTGCCAGGTCCATCAGGCTGACCACGCCTACAGGAAGTAACAGCTGATATACGACACGTCACCACCAACACCGGTAACAGTTCTGAAGATGGCTTGCAGCTAGCAGCCGAAACATGTCAGTAAGGTAAATACACATTACTGTATTGTCCAAACCCAAAAAGTTAAAGTACATAAGACAAAATGAACATCTTTGGTTTAATAATTCATTAATCTGTACATGGTCCTTGGCAAATAAACAATGCACTAAACAAATTTACATTAATACTAACTTTTTAAATGAATTATATTACATAGGTAAATGACTCTCTCATAATGAAATACACAGAAATCAACCTTAAAATAATGTATGTTAAATTACTGGTTGCTTTGACAATAAATGTCCTCAAGCTTAACCAAGAATAATACTATGAATTTAATTCATAAATACAGTTACCTTTTCAATCTTTCTGACTGTGAATGTTTTATAAAAGAGAATCTCTCATGCCCTCAAACCTCTCTTTGAACTGAGACTGAGAAAAAAGCAAAGTGACTCCAACTAACCCAGGCCTGCTTGGAGCTCTTTTTCATAGTGAGAACATTTTGAGGAAGCTGACATATTTTCCCACTCAACAACCAAAGTAAGTGCCTTTCAAATATTGACGCTGGTAAATCTGATCTTTGCTTCAGAAAAACATAGACATATACTTGACAAGGGTTGACCCTGTCCTCCCCAAACAAACACAACTGAGGAAATAGTTTTTGTTTTGTTTAAGCTTAAATTTATAGTACTGGTAATAGTTAACTACAAGGTAAGTCTGTAGACCTTTAGTAGTACATTAATCGATTGATGGTGTGTGTCTCATTCAATTAGTATTTTTCATTAGTCAAATATTATTGATTTTAAAGGATTTATATATATATTTACTAATCAACGTACAGAACATGTCTTTAGTCAACCAAAAATGCTCTGTCAACTACACCTCTACTACCAGGAGATCTTAAGTGTTAAATTAAAATAACCCAAGTCACAAGAAAATGTAAAATGAACTGCTCTAAATCAGTCACAATAAGCAGAGAAACTGAACCAGAAAAGCCATTGCATCACAAGTGTATGTACCACAGGTTGAGAACCACTGAACCATACAGTATATGCAAGACAAGATTAGTCAAATATTTAATACGTCAGTTGTAATTTGATGAAAGTGTAATATCCTTCAAAATGGATGTAGAATTCAGCTCCCAGAAATTGAAAATAAATCATAAAAAGGCTTTAGTAACTGAGGAGGCCAATGCGGGGTTATTCGTAACACGGGTTTTAAACATGCACTGACCTGTTGTATATTGCATGCTCAGTCCAAGAAGCTCATCCAAAGCCCTCTCTGAAGCCTCAGTCCATTTCCACTCCAAAGAAAGAGAAGCCGTTTGGTACCGCGATGCCCCTCTGTGGTCACTGGACTCATCTGCAGCAGAAAGAGAACACATGGAGGAATTAAACAAATGAGGGAAGTGTAGAAATGTTCAAATTTACATAAAGAAAAAGCAACATGAGGAGTAAAATTAGACTAACTATATAAATAGTCTTAACAACTT
Source organism: Paratrypauchen microcephalus (assembly GCA_036785185.1). Lineage (NCBI taxonomy): Eukaryota > Metazoa > Chordata > Actinopteri > Gobiiformes > Gobiidae > Paratrypauchen > Paratrypauchen microcephalus. Next base: position 19,265,423 of record JAVJIX010000002.1, read on the forward strand.
GTGAAACCAACACATAAACATTCTGCATACTGAATGAAGAGTTTAGTTTGAAGAGTGTTGCTCTAAATGTGATATACAGTTGAAGGACACTGCACTGGTTAATTAGTAAATACAGATTCAAATGTGTAAGATTTTAAAATAAGAATCAGTAGTATGTATGTATTTAGATAATCTATTTAGAATGTGTAAATAGAACAATATCTCAAAGCAAATAGCTCCATATTTTAGACATTTAAGGAGAGTGCTTTATTTTGTTTATCAGTCTACGCTGCTGCTGAGACTAATATAGCAGAATGAGTAAGTCCCAACAGACACTCTTTCCATTAGTTCTTTATAAAGAACACTTAAAAACTTGCATCAAAAATCTATGAAAAACAAACACCTACGATTTTCAATATTAACATAACACTCCAAGCTCCATCTAAATGCACAAATGAGCTGAGTGGAGTGTGCAACACAGCAGCTCTCCCTGTTGAGCATAGGCAACTGTGAAACAATTTGCCCACAGCCACCTCCTCTGTACTTTTGCATGAAATCCATAGTGGCTGCCACCTACAGCAAGTGAACCACCCACCTGTAGCCACAGTGAGTGAAACGTCCAGGAGAAATCTTTCACCCAACACGATGAAAGCTAGAACTCTGGCATCAGGGGCCCAAAGCGAGACAACACACTCTCTCCAGTTCCCAACCCACACGTTTAATCTCCTGGCCTTGATGCAAATGCTTCAGAGAGCAAAGAGGCAGCCGAGTGTTTGCATTGTGTGTGAACCAACTTCCCTCTTTAACTGAGTGAAATAGCAACTTTATCACTAACTCTTCATGTTATGACGTCTGCAACTCAAAATGCAGCCAAACAAATACTATTCTGTTTTGGTTCTATCTTCAGTAGACCACTCACCAGGTTGCATTGTAGATGCACACAGTACTAGTCTATTCACTGAATAAACTGGTTGATAACAGGATTTAAAACACAACAATGTATGGACATAGTTGAAAAGAAGAGATGTAGAAAGATAATTACCAGTTTGGATTATTCTCTCAAAACTAATGAATTGCCATAAAATTATTCAAGGCCCTGCCATGCATCTGATATTAAGAAGGTTTGGTCAGGACCTCAGCTGGAGGATTTTACCTATGGTGCATGTTTTGGGGGAAACTGGAGTGCCCAGAGGAAACCCACCCAGACACAGAGAGAACATGCAAACGCCACACAGAAAGGCTCCGGCACCCAAATCTTACATCAATACCAACATGCCACACGGGGATCGAACCCGGAACCTTCTTGCTGTGAAGCATGAGCGCTAGCCACTCAGCCACCGTGCCACCAGGACATCATAGTTTAAGTAGCATGTCATGAAACCAGCTTAATTAAAATTAACAAACGTGAGTGAATACACCTGCATATATTTTTGTAGGTCATCCTGTCACCTCAGACAGTGTAGTTCTAGTTCTTGTTGTTGCGACTTGCAACAAGCAAGGGGACTAAACATCTTTTCTTTATGACTTTGACTAATATTAATTTCCTCAAAATAGGTTAGGCTTTTACTTAAATAACATTACTTTTCAAAGCAACAACAAAGTCAAACAATGCCATTTAAACTCTGTAGCATCATTCAACCCCACTCTCCAAAACCACTGATTAAAATCAATGCACTCACTTGGGACTCAAACCCCGTCAATCCCATGGAGGTGCAGGGCTGGCAGCAGCGAGCACCCACCCAGCGAGAGGCCAGCCCGGGGCAGAGCAGGCAGGCTGAGAGGCAGACATCAGGAGAGAGGCAGGGGAGAGCAGCACAGCCACATTGAACAGTGCACAGCCCCAGGGCTTACTGGGGTGCTGATAAAGTACCTGGACATTTTTATAGACAAACTACTTATTTCCGTCCTCATATCGCTCGAGAAGACTGATAACTTTATATTCCTCTCAGGCAGACGAATGAAAGGGGCACTCTTTCAGGAGTTTAATTGATCAAACTGTGGCCACAAGGGTTTTTTTTCAGGAGATAAAAGGAACTAGCTCACTTCCCTGTACAATGCAAAGATCTTTTAGAAACTAGACCCAATGAAGAAACAGAATGTAGCTCAACTCATTATGCAAAGTCATTACTGGCTTTCCAACTATACTCCTACGAGAGGAGTTAATGGTGAAATTTTATCGTACCGGATTCCCAGAGGTCAAACTGTCGGTCACTGGATAACATTATTTTAGCAGTGAGAGCTTCAATAATGCTCCCACAAAACTTGTACTAAATGTGTGTTTGGAGGTCAAGTTTAAATAACTGGATAATAGGAGATGTGTGGTGTAACATAGTTTTAGAAGCTTTTGGGTCACTCCAGAAGGTCACACTGAACTGCAGAGACTGGCAAGTCTGGGCTTTACTGTTAAGGCATGTTACTCTCCTCTTCATAAACAGTTTTTAATAATGCAGATGTAACTTTTACATTGCTTAAACTCTTAATTTTAAGTAACAAAACAACTACCAACCAAAGTGTATGATACTGGTGTTTGTGTATGTACTGATGTATGATGGACTTTTGCACTACAATTTAATTTCCTCTGATTATAATGAACCCATCAACCCACCATTAATCAAAAATGAACAGTTAGAGCCACCGGCCATTTCTCCTTATAAGAATATTCATCTGTATCAGTGTGGGCCTATTTTCCCAAACTGTTATTGTTTTATTAATGCTATATTGTGAAGTTTAATAGTGGACAGTAAGTACAAACACTTTTTTTTAATGTTTCATGTTTAAATAATAAAATGGAAAATGAGTTCAAAAGCCAATAAGCAGACTAAATAAAAAGTGCTTCACAGATTGCCATTATGGACCATGTAACACTTATAGCCTGCATAAGATCTTTGGGATGTGCACAGTCTGGAGAGGCAGATGAGCTGCTGCAGCCTGCTCCACATAGACTCTACTTTTCCATTCATTTCAACAGGTGCTGCAGACAAGAAAAAGTTCATTTTTAATCCCAGCGTGTGCTCTGTATAACAAAGCGGGTTATGTTTTGTTGTTAGCTGAAACGTGTCTGCAGTAATCATGAGCTAAATGGAGGCTATGGCTACTAGCTCCAGGGGGCGGGAGTGTGTGTGTGAGGTGCTCATCTCACACTCCCTCTGCAGCCGCATGTGTCGAGCCAACTACACTGAATGGACCACTGACTCTAGCATCAGTGGCTTTGGATCACCAGAGCTGCCTTACCTTCTGCATCCCGTGAGCTTCACCCACAGAGCTCACGGTGAAAGCGGAGCAAGACAACGACGCAGATGCAACCCGAAGAAAAAAACACGTCGCGACGCTCCCATCTTTTTGTCTCCGCTCAGTCCCAAGTATTAAAACGTGCAAATTAGCCCATGTAGAAACGCCATACTGGTGGATTTTTTTCATCCGGCATCCAGGCAAATGTGCAAAAATAACGCTACTGTGAGACGGCAAAATGAGCGGTTCCACGGCTTGTGGTGGAAGGGGGATTTTGTAAAGATGTGAGAATGCATTAGAATGCAAGAAATGGTGTGATGGCGAGAGGGGCTGTTGGGAGAGACGGATCTGCATATGGAAATTAGGGATAGCGCCTATAAAGTACTGCTAAAATACTACAGTCTGAAAAAGCATGTAGACTATTTTGAATTGTACCGTTTTGACGCAATGCGATTAAAACGTGCCAAATATTACACAGCTTCCATCAAGTCTAAGTGAATGCAAACGATGGGAAACACGGCCGAATAACATGACCATTTTTTCCACAAGAAAACGGTTGTAGAATTATTAAGATTAAGCAAATATTATAGTCTTGTATTTGCCACGCATTTTGGAGGCACGTTAAAAATAAATATGCATCCCTGCTTAGATGTTTTGTACAATAAAGATCCCGCCCCCTCAGAAACTTTGAGCCAATCAGCGAGCAATGAGGTTGTGCGCATGCGTGCACCGAATACGCGGGACACAACAAAAATAACAGCTATGTTCACAGATTCAGTTTATATTTGCGCTTAGAACAACTTTATTACACTAGGAACAAACCTCGGACGCTAAATAAGGTATGCCATTGTATATTTAGTACAATATTGTTATCGATCATGAACAAGGATGACTTAACGCAGTTTATTGCACAAGTTAAGCTATTGTATCTTACCTCGATGTGCCTAAATCTGCTTGCTGCTACTGTTTTGTCTCACTGTCATGTTCTCTTGAATAACATGGTAATCAAGGACTATGGCCGACGACTTCACTCAATCCTTGACCCCACCAGTTTCCCCCTTCGCAGCAGACAGCTTGTGTGAGCTGCCCCCATCACAGCCACCATGCTTTTGCTGTTCTGAATCCAAAGAGGACCCTGCAAGTACTCTTCCTGCTGATGGATATATTGCTAGAGGCGCGCTGAAAAGGTTAAATCATTCAATATCTTTCCGTTTTTAAGTTAATCTGTTACTGACTAAAATGGACAGTGCAATTCATTTTTAATGTCTTTAGACTTTTGCTGCGCCTGGACCCTGCACCATCAGAATATGAGACAGACATTGTTGAGATATTTGGGTTTCCCTGGGTCACTGAGATAGCTCTAGTAGAATCAACAAAGCTTCTGTTTGGACTCTTCAGGTATTTTTTGTGTTATTTTTTTGTATTAATATATAGTGAACAATCTTGGTGTTTACTTACTACAACATATTTTATCTCAGACAAAAGATTTACAAGATGAAGACTTTGGTCCAGTCCAGTTCTCGGGATTTTGGTATGTTTGTTCACTACTTACAGCAGGGGTCTTCAAGGTTTTTCAGGCCAGGGACCCCCAAACAGATGGCGAACTGGGCCAGGGACCCCCTACTATATACGGCATAGAATTGTGTTTTATATTAAATTGAGCTTAGTGTCATGTATAAACATTGCTACTCTGTAATGGTACATACCTCCGCGACCCCCCTGTTGAAGACCTCTGACTTACAGTATAATAAATGTATGTTTTATTTTTTGGGGCACTATATTAATAATAATACAATAATAAAGAAACTCTTTAAGGTGTGAGTAAATGAGACTTTCACCTTTAGAAAATATCCTGGCACAATGACCTTTTACTACAGCTAAATTATAGCCACATTAAAAGTCTATAAGGTTTGTGTTTCTTCTTGACATGCTATATTTTCTTTTACCTCAGACAAATGGGTTGTAGATGTACTATTTCACACTGATCTGTTATGATGTCTTAGTGACACTTTCTTCCTGTGAAAAAGCAGATCCCTTATCTATTTGTCATTTAAACAAAACTGAACAGTAACTGCAATATGTTCAAGGTCAAGCTGGAAATCTCCACTATGAGGCAGAAGACCTCAAAAAACAATGTGTAACATTTCTTCAGTATATCAAAGTATATCTGCATAGGTAAGTGATCTGCTACAATAATCTTTTTTTATGTTGAACAGATTAAAAAATAATGTTTTTTTGTTGTTGTTGTTGTTGTTGTTGTTTTTGGTCAGATATCTGGAACCCTCCAGAGCTCTAGAGTCAGGATCCTCACACCCATTTGAAAAGTTGGAGGCTCAGTTCCCCTCTGCTCTTCTTGAAGAACTTTTTGGCATCACTCTCCTCATAGGATGCCTCAAAGACCTGCCAGCCAACATTCAGAGTGCTTTCACTATACAGAACCAAGGAAAGGTATTCCTATTATTAAATAGCACTGATCCATGATTACTCAACATAATTTTGGCAAAACACCAAGGAATGCATTTTATCTTCTTTCTTTCTAACACTCAACTATATTTTTTTATTTCTCATGCAGATTTTTCCTCCTTCTTGGCATATGTTACACCTTCATCTTGATATTCATTGGTCCATACTGGAAATACTTCATATGCTTGGTCTCAAAATGCAAGGTTTATACATTTTTTCCACATATATTATTATGTTGTAGGTACTAGTAATATCGCTTTGAGCAGTAAAGCCTAACTTTGTGTTATACAGACACATAATAATACACACAGGTTTGTTTTTAATTTACCTGTTTTTCACTCCAGGCCAGGTGGTGTACGCCCACCAGTTTGTGAACTTGACAGGAGAAAACCTGACTGATACCAGTCTGTTTGAAGAGCACCTGTGCTCTCTACTGTGTGACCTCACTGGTCTGGCCATGGGCAAATACAGCAAGGTAGGCGGCTGGCCGCAACTCATTATGAGTTACTGTTAGTGAGGGGTGCTGAGCTGCATTTTAATGATTCTCTGTTCATGCTCTGTACAAAAACTATTTTCTCAAACTTTACAGTAGAGAAATGATTCTTAAGTTTATTTAATGTTATATATTTAGTTTATTTAATGTTATATCTATCTCACAAGAAAAAGACTGTTTTGAAGTCCCTGTTGTATAAAACGTTGTACAAACATTGATGTCTAGGTGAGACCTACAGAGGCTCTTGCCATCCAACATTATCCATGCCCCTGCATTAAAGAGCTGTGGATTCTACTCATGCACCTGCTTGAAAACAGAAGTAAAGTTTTGCACACACAGGTAAAAAAAAATTGAAATGCAGATTTGTGTGAATGCACTGTCTTAACAAACTAACCTTTTTGATTTATTTACCTTGTAATTTGATCTAGTCTTTCTGGAACTACATGAACTCATTATTGAGACCTCTGGTCTCTGGAAAACCATTACCAGAGCAGTTCAGCAGGATCCCAACACACTGTAAAGATCCTTTAGGGTTTACATGGTGGCTGGTTACACATACAGCAATGTTGGGACAATACAGCCGGAGCGGAGCAATTCAGACTGAAGTGAGACACTCTGACTATGTTAAAAAGTTTTTTTTATTTATGTTTATATAATATATAATATATAATATATATTTTTTAACACAGCAACACATTGATAACTGGACTTTAATCGAGGAATTACTGAAGATCACTTGTAATCCAAAGGTTTGTTATAGCAACATATTTTGTGTTTTAAATTTTATTGAATTAGGATCTAATTCTGTATTTTTATAAGGGAACTCTTGCAGAGGAACAAGTCCGGATGCATGTCCATTGCTGTCTTACTATGAGTATGTTGTGGGATCCTAGCACTGTTGCTGTCTCCACCCTTTGGGACTATTACAGCAAAAATCTGGTCAGCATATACAATATAATACAAAATCATTTGGATGAACAACTTAAAGCATAACCTCAAAATGTCTCTGCAATTAATTAAATACTTTCAACCCTTTTTTTTCCCCCTCAGAATGGTTCATTCAGTGTGCCCTGGCTGGGTGTCTCTGGTCTTGGTACTTTGTGTAAGTCACCCTTAGCTCTGCTGGAACAGGCCCGGAGCTGCTGTAGTCCATCTCCTCTCCACTCTCCGGGACACACCCAGCTTTACCGTACAGCTAACTCCTTCCACATCTTCCTCAGAATTTTGGCTCTGTGCCTTTCTCAGAACCGAGCAGGTGGAGTGCCACAAAGGCAGATCAAAGGAAGGTAAATACTGAAATGAGAGTGAAGTAGATTCCAGTTCACTCTACCACTCTTTACATACACTGTAGAGTACATTGTCTTAGCTTTCCCTTAGCCCGTTAGCTTTTTTTCCCTTGATCTGTGTGTTATGTGTCTAATGTAATGTTTGTGTGTACCTGGATACATGCAGCATGTGTTTGCACACAGTCATACATTTCCGCCTCGTTCATGAGCGTGCCAGGTGCACCACAATCCTAGTGCGTCTTTGATATTTACTCAGGCCACCCAGTGAAGCAGGTGTCTCAGGAGTCAACCACCTGCTCCTCAGTACAGACCAGTGCCAAGGAGCCTGCTACTGATGTGCACATACATTTTGTGCACAGTGTGCAGCTGCCTCCAGTACCCTGATGTTGTGTTTGGGTCATGGTTGTCTTTGTGAACAGGAGGGCAGAAGATGGACACTATGGGCTCATGAGTATCTGCACAGAGTGCTGGCCTATCCTATATCCCAGACCGGCTGGGTGCCAAGGAGAGGCAGCCATAGATAAATCCGCCTAATGACTTCCCTCTGTCTGGAATGTGCTCAGTAGCTCTGCAGACATGGGGGCTAATTAGCTAACGAGCGTGGCGGTTAATTCGCCTTAACGAAGCTGTGTTAGTTTCCAACACGGATAGAGCAGGGAGCTTAGGTGGTGGGAATATGAGGGGTTGGTGGGCAATCTGGCACAAGTGAGACCAGGCTGGGTCCAGTCCAGATTTTCCCCCTGTACTCCCTTTCCATAGCCATCAGCACTACCCCCTCCCTGTTTGAGGTGTGAGGCATGTTGTCTGTATTGCTTCAACATTTCGGCAGTGTTCCCACTCCTGGCCGGGCTCGGTGGGACACCCGCACTGGTTGTATTAATGGGATCGACTGCAAGCATGTTGATCTCCAACACCAGGAGTTAGAAGCATCTGCTTGCTTGTGGAAAAAAAATCTGTCCGTAATAAACAAACAGACAGACAGGTTGGGAGAACATAAAAATCTCTTGTGCTGCCTTGCTCTGTGCCGTTTATATCCATGTTACGTATTGACTATTCATCTATTTAAATCTTTCCCTTTGCCGGCATGGTTGGCCGCCCTTGTCTTTTATTGTCCTCTGTGGGTGTAACTAAGCTGATTTTAGAGTTAACCTGTCTTTTGCAGTTCCTTCCTCAGTTTCCCACTCCTTTACATCAGTCATACTTCTTACGCAGAGTTTTGTCTCGGGATGCTCGCCGCTTGTGTTTTGACCTGAACAGCAGCTCCACTCACCTGTGTGGGCTGCATCTGTGTTTGGGGCTGGGGCGGAGGGGTGGGGTGCTCCAACAGTCTGTGTTTTCCTGCCAGGCGAGCAAACAGCAAGCTGGTTGTGTGGCCAAGCATGTGTGTATGTGTGTTTTATTGATCTCTCTCTGGTGTTGCAGTAAATTGGCTTGGCTGAAGAGAGAGGGACCAAGCACCTACTGCTGTGTGTCTGAGTGTCTCTGACATTTAACATGATCTTTAAAGGCATTTCTCCACAGTGCCCGCAGGATCTAACAGCGTGCTGGGTGTTTGTCTATTCTTACTCCCTTCCCCACTTTTTCTTTCTGTCTAGCCCACATGCACTGACACACCCGGTGCCGCGGTGGTCCAGCTGTGCACCTCGAGCTGAGAGACTGCTGATGAGTTGTGTAGTGGGTTTAAAAAGTTCAGTTAGTCAGCACTTAAAGAAATTGCCAATTGTTGAAGTGAACTATTTTCCCATTATGCTTGCTCATGCCTGTTTTGTGGTAAACCTGCAAATGTTCAAAACTGTCCAAAATCTAAATAATTGCTTTTTTTTTTTTCTTTAGAATTTATTCAAAGTTTTCATCAAAGAAGATGCAGGAGCTGTCAGAGGCAGGACTCATGAACTTCTTGTTGCTGTTTATCGTGGTGGCCAGGCAGGTGGAGCTGGAAGATGTAGCTGGCAGAGCATGTGAGCTGCTCGGCTTCCTTCCATCAAACTGTCCCCCTGGTCATCGCACTCTGGTCTGGAGGGGGCAACTGACACTACTCTTGTTGTTCCAGGTGTGTGATTTAGTTGTGAACATGGCTACTTCAAAATATGTTACTAATTAATAAGTGCAGACCACTAAGACAAGTACTATATATATACAACAACTAAGATAATATATAATCTGGTTCTACCAAATTCAAAGCTAACTTGTGACTTAACTTGTCTGGCATAGGCCTAAAAATAGGCTGCCTTTGCTGGGAAAACATTAGTCTTCCTGTCAAGTTAAGATGCAAAACCTGAACATAATATCACTGTGTTGCTGAGGTAATTAATTTGCTAACATTGTTTTTAGGAAAGAGGGCTTGATGTTGGAGCCCAGGCCAGTTGGCTCGCCTCATCCTTTAATGAAACAGCCAAAGAGTTCTACAGCAAAACCACAGAAATGTCCCGTAAGATGGCTCTTTGGGGTCCTCTGGGCTCATACCTGGAGGGAGTGGCAGAAGTGTTTGAGACCAGCACCAGTCTGAATCTCTCAGAGGAAAAACTGCTTAATGAAGGCTTTGAGTGGTTACTGCCTGCATGCCGCCAATCAGACTTAAATTCTGCTCTCGGCTTCCTGCAGACAGTCCTCGCCCACCTCAGGTAGGAACCAGTTGTTTTTGTTTATGGTTTTCTATTGGCCTCTCCAGAGATTTATTACTAAAATCCTTTGAAGAACAAAATAATTTTCAGACACGCACTGTGTCAATAAATGGTACTAGTTTAGTGCTGTGTCCACTATTCTTACTGCAAATACATTGAGTTTTCCACTCTTTATCATTATTGAGAGACACTTTTATACAGTCACCATGGATCGGAGTCACAGACAGAGCCACATACAGCTCATAGCCCTCTCTGTGTTAAACAAGAAAAGGATTGTCCATGCAGCTCTAAAATGTAGTGTCCCTTGTTGGTCTCAGGAGGACAAGTGGCCCCCAGCTCACCCTCCCTTGATGCTGGTACAGGTCTTTGTTGGGTTTCTGATCTAGAGTGTCCTGTCCGGAGCCTCCTGTTGTCATTGAGACACTGGGCGTTGAAAGATTGTGGTTTGTGGGGTGTCAGGGGTGTTCAGGCTTGGGGACACCGGTCTGTTACAGGTTACACAAACTACCTCAGTCAGGGTCATAGGGCCTCAGTGTGAACACAGAGATGCCACATGAACTTTGTGGAGCGCACGTTTTGTATGAGATGCTATTAAACCCAAGCTTATTCATGCCTGAAATGCACAAAATCTCACCTATGTCAATCAACACGATTTATGAAAGTGTGTGTTGAAATCTCAGTGGAAAAGAAACAGTCTGTAATAGTTGATAAAAGCGATAAAAGACTTTAAAAAGCTGCTTTTAAACACCAGAATGCTTTCTTTAGCTGAACAATTTTTGTTTTTTGGATTTAAAAAAATGTATGACAAAACTGTGGCACTGCTCTGTTGCATATGACTTTGTTTATCTTCCCTTGCTATCTGTACACTGTTGTAGGATAATTGCTTGGCATTAAATTATTGCAATGTTTACTCCTAGCTTTTAGAGGTTAATAAATAAGCGGATATGCTAAAATAAGGACATTATAAAGGTAAGTGCACTGATTTATGTAGGTGTATGATTGCTTTAATTTTCCAGTGTACACATCCAACCTCTCCTGCCTGCTCTCACACTGACCTTCCCACACACAAAAAGTGAAATTCCAAACCAACTATTCCCTCTCCTATTTCTCCACCTGGCTCCCGTAACATGCCACCTCGTTAGCTTTGCCTAATTCCCAAACTTCCCATCTCGGATGTTGGGGTTGGAGGGCACACATTTGCACATTAATGGCCAAGGAGCAGTAAGAAGACTCGTCCCAGAGCCCCTGTGCGTAATGGCCCAGACCACACTGACCCATTTAACCAAATAAAAAATATCACGCTCACTCTCTTCAATCCGTCCCACCAAATTAAACATAATTCCTCACTTTGGCAATTCTCAGTATCTCTTTGTGATTAAGCGATTTCCGTGACACAATTAATCTGTAATTACGGCTGCGAAAAATTTTGCTTGTTCATCATTATGTCTATTAAGAGTCAGGTTGAATCTGCATTACATTACTGCATTAAGAGAATTATTTCAAAATGGAAAGAAGCAGAGGAGCGTACGTACACCCCCCTGTCCAGTTAGCCTTCTCACATGGCGCTTGTCCTGGAGTCAGTCCTGGGATATAATTCCTCTGTTTTATTCCTTCCCATGATCCTTTGCTGCGGGAGGATTTGGGTGCTGTGGGTTGATGAGGTGAGCTGGCACTGGAACAGCCTGTTGGATCTGTTTTCAACACAATCAATTAATCCCAATCTTTTTAGTTTGCCAAAATACAGGCCTTGCTGTGAATCGTTTACTCAGTGTTCTGAAGACATTAAAGAATTGTAACTTAACTCACGTTTCAAAATGGCCCACACTGATTAGTTATACAAAAGACACAGCAAGTGAAAGCAATGGCAAAACATTTAAATCTACTGGTTAGAGCAGTATGCAGCGTGAATTTCATGAACACAAAATCTAGAAACATGTTTTAGGACAGACCCGGGCATTTCAAGTCCCGGGGCTCAATACGGCCCGTGAGCCGACTCTGACCGGCCCACGAAAGGTTGCTTAGAATTAAGAAAATAAAACCTACTTTCAAAATTGTACATAATGCATTTGTACTGATGCATTTGTACTGATGATCATCTGTCGAATGTGCTTCACATCTCCACCTCAAACATGAACCTGACTTTGATGCACTTGTTAAAGCTCAACAGAGGCGAGATTTCTCTCACTGGTCAAGAAAAAAAAAGACTAAACATGCTAACTTTCTACACAGTTTGGCAGTTGGACAAAATTGTTGTGACATATCTTGTATTATATTATTTGGCAAACAAAGACATTGTGGTGTCTTAATACAAAGTTAAGAAAGTTAAACTCAGAAAGCATTGTGGGGTTAATGTGACTGAAAAAGAGTTACAAATGTTTCTCGCTTACCATTGTTTTGAATTATTTTACTGAATAAATTCAGTTTTTGTAAAACCTCACTCTCTCGTTACTTAATAATAACACAGAACTTACCAGCTTCTGTAAACAATGCCATTTACTGATTTCAACGTAGAAATAAAATCAATAACCAGAGTAGATTTCAAACTTTTGTCCCTCCACAATATTTTCTGCTTCTCATTTGGCCCCTGGGGAAAAATAATTGCCCACCCCTGTTTTAGGATCATTCAAATTTGGAACAACAGCTTCCCATTGTTTGCCACTAAACTGTGGTGCTAAGACTGTAACCTAATCTTACGTCCCATTAAGAAAATAAGAAAAGTAAAAAAAAAAAAAATGTTTAGAGACTATATTCTAGGGATATTCCATTTAGTTCAAAGTCAAACTCATAACATTTTCTTTCCTGCTACTTAAATTTAGCTTGTATTGAACAGGGATTTATATTACTACATAGATAGAAGATGCTTCAAATTTTGTCATGTTTCTGGGTTTGGGATAGACATAAATTACACTGACTGGAAAATAATGTTCACAACACCTAAGGTATAAACAGCATTTGATCTTTGCAATTCAGCTACACACCTTGGATAATGATTAAGCACTTAACCTTGCCTTAAATTCACTTCTGCTGCTTCTCCGCTTTACAATCAATAGATGATAAAATGGACAGGGAGTTCTATTTAACTGTAAATGAAAATAACAGAGTAAACTGTCTTGGTCTAGCTTTACCTTGCCTTTGAAGTGTCTCTCAATCTGTTTTTTCTTCTGTCTGGGGTTAAAGCGTTTCTAATGGTGTTTTGGTATCTTCAACTTGTGTTGTGTGTACACATTTTACAACGCTGCAGCAGTGGAGGATTAAGTGGGGTCTCTGACGATGTCTTGTACAATGAGGGTTGATGGGTGTGAAAGGCCCATCCTGCAGCAGTAACGAGGCTAATGAATTCAGACTCTAATCGATTGTCTCAGCTCTCTCTGGATTAGATGCAACCTTGCTGGAAGGGAAGGCACCGCTGCTGGAGAAGTGTGTGTGTGAATGTGTGTAGAGACCATAGTGTAACATGGACAGGATTGAAGGGGGGTTTGCTACTTGCTGTATCCTTTTCTCCTCTTTCTCCCCAGCACACCTCAGCTCCGTGCACCCCCATCTGGGCCAAACGGGGGGACAGGAGGATCATCTCCAGTCTAAATGAGATTACAGCTCCTTCAGCTGCTTATCTGGGCTAATGCCAACCACTGTGGGGCTGCTGTGGCGGCTGGGGCCCAAGCCAGGGATGAGCCAGAAAAAGCGAAACTATAGTCTGTGTACAAGGGATCAGCATTACTCCCCAGTCTTTGCCTATAATATCCTGTTCTTTCATTCCCCACCTCCACCTCCACACTACAGCGCACCACCGCACCTAGTAATCCCCCAGGAGAGCAGACAGGGAAAACACATGAAGAAGAGTGAGAGGAACAGGGGAGTGAAAGGATTTGAGAAAGTTGAGGGAGGAGGGTTGTACACCAGAGACAAGGCTCTGTTTGACTTTAGCATCGGCCACATTTGTTTATCTGTTTGTCTTTGTGTTTTGTGTGTCTGTGTCCATCCAGGCGAATACATCATCGCAGTGTCCAGTTAGCACCCAACCTGACCTGGGCTCCCGGTAACAGCACTATGGGTAAAGAGCGCCACCTAGCGGTTGCATCGGCTCTGTGGGCTCATTTCTACCCTTTTCTCCGTGGGCTGCGCCTCTCCCAGACGCCACCAGCACAACTAGCTGATGCGGCTGCTGGTTAGTATTAACACCTCAATACTAGTAGAGCAGAAATGGTGCTTGGATGACAAATAACCAAAAAGATTTATGCAAAAGTGAAACTCAACATGCAAAAAAAACTCCAGGACTCAAGTTACAATGTAATGATAAAAACATGAAGAAAACTTGTAAATAGGGATGCACCGATGTGAAAATTTTAGCCGATAACCGATATTAGCCGTTATCATTATTATTTTTTAAATTCTGAGATAACATTTTATACAGATTGAAAATCATGCAAAATGAATTTTTTAATGTCTTCTTTTATTTTCAAAACCTGTTTTGACTCCATAAAGCTTAACTTATTTTATTCACAAAACCCCTGTGAGAAAGTTTAGATTTAAAAAAAAACAAAACACAAGGATGATAAATCACCATGTCACTGTTAATCTGCATTTCACATGGCTCCCATATCACCACATATACAGTCATACCTCACCTTACGAAATTAATTTGTTTCGTAACATGATTTTTTTTCGTAAGTAGAGTCGCAATGTAAAAGGCCTGATTCGTTCCAAGCCTATGGGAGGCCAGCGGGGTGTTGGGAGAGTGTATTTACAAGTGTATTTACGTTTCGGGGGATTCGGGCGGCTGCGAAGCCGAGCTCGCATCCGAGCGCGCATTATTTGAATTTTTGAGATTTCGCGTTTCGTAACTTGAATTTTCTTTCGTATTCAGAGACAAAAATTTTACGTAAAGACGTTTCGTTACTTGGATTATTCGTTAGTTGGGTCTTTGGGTCTTTCGTAAGGTGAGGTATGACTGTACTTCAGGTTTGGGGGCCATTTTGTGTATTGCCAAGAAAAGGAACTGAAACACATTTTGTCAAATTACAGCGCTCTCAAGTCTCACGCTTTGAGAGTGTGACACAGGCAATTCAACGTGTTCACACGCCACACATGGTATTTCTCACGCTGAAATTTAGTTACGCAATTCAAGCGCAGCGCACAGCGTTTCTGTGCCCAGAAAATCGGTCTGTGTGGCTCAGAAGAGTTAGTTATGCACCGCGCCATTTTCAGCGTAAAAAAACGCACTCCCCCTCCCCCCGCTCCCCGGAACTCTCACTCCAACCGAACTTCAAAACTTGAGAGCCCTGTCAAATTACAATAAACTTAAACATGGACAGATACAAGATAAACACAACGTTTTATAACCAAGATCCCTGTACAGCTCGACCTTATTAAGGACAGCTCCCAGTGCTCTGCCTGAAGTGTGACAGAACTTTTGTTTGTTTTTCAAAGCAAGGTATTTATAGTACTGACAAATATTGGTCGTTCATATCAACTCAGTTTTACACATCGGGCCGATACCGATATGTTAAAATTTGTCTGTATCAGCCAATACCAATGTTAATGCCGGTATGTCGTACATCCCTACTTGTAAATTTATAGACAAGAAACAAATCTGATAAAATTTGAGATTTCTCTTCCAATATTGACAACGTTTTGAGAATGAACTGAAAGAAATACTTACTATGTACACTATACCATTAGCAAAAACATTAATCTTTAACATTAATCTTTCTTTTCCAGGTTTTACATTACTGGCCTTTGACCTTCCTGGCACTGCTCCTCAGGACCTTCAACCCCACCCAGTCTGGTCCATAATGCAATGCTTTGGCTGGGATGACATGGTTCACCCACTGTTAGTGACTCGCTACCTTCCCCACATTCTCGAAAACAGGTATCTTTTTTTATTTTATTTCATTTTTCTTTCAAGCCTCTTTTCTCCACTGCACTCGAGGGGGAACATCAGGCCAAGCAGATGGGTATGATGTACACCTTTTTACCTGTCAAGCTCCATTGCGTTTCCCTACACCTCTTGACAAAATACTTCCACACCAGTCCAAATGGTATATGTGGAGGCATTTAATTATTTATTTAGATAGTCAGTGCCCTTCATCTGTGGGGCGTAATACTTAAGCTGAATATGAAACTGGTGTATCCTTAAAAATACACTCAAGGGTACTGGAAGTGAGTGTTCAAATCTCAAAGGACGTTCACTGTGCAGCCGAGTAAGTAGTATAGAGAGGCTGTACCTGAATTTCAAGGCACAACAAGGACACTTCACAATTTATTCTTTTAAACATGTCATTACTGCATTTATTCTACTTAAACTGTTATTTTTAAATACAGATACAATTTAGAAGAATGCTTTATATTGTATTAAGTCCATCTGATGAAGGTAAACCGCTGTTGTATTGGATAGACTGGAGAAAGGCTGCCCTGCCAACCATCATAAATCACTTGTGCACACACCACATTCAACTAGACCAGGGGTGTCAAACACGCGGCCCGGGGGCCAGATCCGGCCCTCCAAGACCTTCAATCTGGCCCTTAGCTGATTTTCTATTGAACTATTTTAATTATATTTAAATTTTCTATTAAAATATTTGTAATTTTCTGCACATCTTCCTTGCCTCTTTCCAAATGCTCTTAAAGGACGATCGTTTTGACTGTTGACCGTGACACTCTCTTGTCAAAAATGAGAAAGTGGACGCCGAGTGCAGGATTTTCCCAAAAAAATGGACCAATTCCTAATTGTTCACGGAGGTGAATGGAAAACCTGTACGCTTGTGTTGAAATTGCATTTTCTTAAAGTTTCAGGTTGTTCATAATATTATAATATTTTGTAAAAGAAAGAGTTCATCAATTAAAAAAGACTTCTGTAATAGATTTGTTTCTCTGCACAAATATTTGGATTTATTGCTATTTTTTTTAGGTATATTTGTCATGAGTTTTCTGATCCGGCCCCTTTGGGATCAAAGTAGGTTGGATATGGCCCCCGGACCAAAATGAGTCTGACACCCCTGATCTAGGCAATTTGGGTGAAGTGTCTTGCCCAAGAACATAACAACATTGCCCCACTACAGCACCTGTACCTGGTATTCTCAGTGGTCTGCCGTCTCAGGATTAACCATATCAAATGAGATTATGCCCTAAAATGCAGCTGATCTCCATGTGTGTGTTTTTTTTTTTTGTAATAAGTGATTTCATCTAACCCATTCAGTGAGGTAGTGGCATCTCTCAGCCGTGAGTCCAGCATTGGATCATCTGGTATAAGTTTGTCAGTGAGGTCCTGGTTTCGCTGCGTGTTACAACAACATCTTCACAAAAACCAAGATGGGACTGACAACAAAACAGGTACAATTTTTGCTTTCAGAAGTTTTTTTTTTGTTTTGTTTTTTTTCCTATTGTCAAGTTTTTCTTTTGTTTGTTTTTTCAGCCAGAGCAGTGGAGGAACAGTTGTGTGAATTGACCCGGCTTGTGCTGAGGCTCCCTGAAGTGGACAGCCTCCTGCAGCAGGCCGTCCTACAGCCTGCAGCCAGCAAGACGGAGCCCAATGTGGCCCTGGAGCTCTTTGTGAAGGTATCACCCAAATCCTGTTCAGAAAAAAAGTATAACTAACGCTCTCATATTTCAGTCACAATTTATATAAACAGACCAGAAGTTTTTATTTTTTATTTCATTTTTCATTTTGATGCCACAGTTATCAAGTCTAATCTCTTTTCCATGTGTGGCAGTCTGTAGGTATTGCGTACAGCAGGATACAGGTCCTCTCTGAGCGTTCAGCCATGATCACAAGAGCTTTGGACTACATGGGAGATATATTCAAACACATTAAACCGTCTTTAGTTAGCAAAAACCAGGAGGCTCTGCAGCTCACCTATTGGGCCGTTGGTATGTTTACAGTTACTTTAATACAGACCTGTTTCATCCTGTGCTGAGCTGTAACTCTATAATGTTGTCCATGAAAGCATTGTTTGACATTTCATCTCTGTGATCCAGGCTGCATAGTGAAGCACTGGAGCCCCCTGTTGGCCACATCAAAAGCCCAGCAGCTGTTGTTTCGAATTGTTGACGGACTACTACTTCCACACAATGTCACACAGCAAGACAAAGCACTAAGGGACAGTCTTCCACTGTACTTACAGGTTAAAAAAAAAACAGTCATTATATGATATGTGCTGTTTAAGTCCAGTTTGGTTTAGTCCTTATTTATTAGGGTTATTTAGTTCAGATTTATTCAGTTGCTGTTTTGTAATCACTTTCTCAAGTTTATGCAAGTTGTATTTCTTACCTAAACCTAAATTGCTCTACTCTTTTTAGAACATTAATTAGATATACTTATTTGTAAAAGTGGCTTTAGTATTTGGAATTTAACAAGTGGAAAATGTGGCAATAAATACATAAATCTTAAACATAAGCCACATTTTCAAACCTTTTGTCTCCCACAGGGTTTGTCTGTGGCATCTAGTGTCTCCCAGTCACAGGGAGCCTACCTCAAGCAGCAGCTGCGCTCTGTTACACGCAGGTACCTGGACCATTTCCTTCCTCTATCCCCTTCTATCGGGGCCATTGCCAATCACCCGGTGCTCCTGAGTGCATGTGAGTCCAACCCGACCCCACGAGGAGCAGCACTGCGGAAAACCATCCTGGAAGTGCTGTGGCAAGTCCCTATATATGTTCACTTTACAAATGCAGAAGAAATGAGCCACAAATATTTCAAACTTGAGAATTGCGTATATGAAAAATAAATAAATACTGGCCTGTGATGATTTTACTTAGTTTTCCTTTTTTTTCCCTCAGTGAAAGTTTTCTCCAGTTCAAAGGTTACACACCCCCTCCACGTTTGGCGTCAGTTTTGATGTTTCTTTGGGAGCTTTTGAGACGAAATCGAGACACAGACCCAGCACTACTAACTCTTCCCTTGCCCTCTGTTCTTCGTAGTTTGATGATTGTCAATGAAGCTCAAGGTAAAGTTAATACATCAGAAGAAGCTGCACATTAATACTGAAGTGTACATTCAGTATGTTGAATGGGATTATACAAAAACATAGTAATACCAAGAATCTTCTTTCAGATTGTTATTTTACATTGTGCCTAAATAAACAGTACCCATTATTTCAGCAAGGCCAACATAAGGTGTGAAGATTTTTATTTGTGACATATCAAACCACATTTGAAAGATGATTCCATTCCAACATGACACAAGATTGTGGCTTTTGCTGGCATAACAACTTTCTTTTCTTAATCTTATCATAATCTCATCTTCACTAACTTTGTTCATTGCTCAACTATCTTTATGAGTCACACTAATTGTGTATCTCTTCTGTTGGTGTTTTTGATGTTTGCTCAGTGAGGACAACGAGCACAGATGCCTTACAGCTTGTAGTGGAGCGCTGCGCTACTGCATCTGCAGAGGGACCGTGTGAGCAGATGATCACTGTCTTGCGGTAATTGACAATAATGTCTAGCAATAAATGCCTACACCTGTATGAGATTTGCATAGCTCTATACTGCCTGAAGCAGTTTAATATATAAAGTAAGAGAGTGTGCATTGAATATTTAGTGTTATCACACTCAGGTGGATTCAAGTTCAAGTTATCAAGTCAAGTTATTAAAGTTAGATTTAGATGGTCATTTTTTGTGTTTGTCCCTTGAGTTAATTTCATCCAGGTCTTTCCTGTGTTCCTCCGAATCCGCATTGACCTAATAAATAAGGGTATAAAGAGATTTCTGCGCTTTTGTGTGCATTTTCCTTTCACATTAGGGATGCACCGAATATTCGGCAACCAAATGTATTTGGCAACCGAACCGAATATTGCAAAAAAAAAAGCCACATGCGGCTTTCGGTGGAGTGAGTTAAAAGTAAGGCCGGATAGTGGCGTATGACACAATCAAACAAGGTTCATTGACGCGGTGATCAGGCGCCTTTAAATTGCTTTAAAATTACTGGAAAGGCTACAGGAATATTTAAAGAACATTAAATAAACATTTACTTTCTTTAAAAAAAAAAACTGGGCTATTTGTGCAATATTTAAAAAATAGAAAAAAACGTATCAACTGCATTTGATGGTTTTGGTACTGGTTTTGGTATTCGGTCAAACTTTTATTTGGTTTTGGCCACAAATTTTCATCCTGGTACATCCCTATTTCACATGATACGTAAACCTGAACTAACTAACTAACTTTAAGGAACTTTTTTGTCAATACCACGATTTTTGAATCGTGCAACAACCGGGCAGATGGAACTAGGCAAAATGCAGCTTACATCTCAGTGTTCTTATTAGAGCTTTTATATTGTAATCAAACAGTATAATGTTATTGTAAGATCCCTTGTGGGCTGGTGTCTGATTAAACCTGTAGTTTCTTGCATATATAGGATAAATCTCATATATATAGGATAAGTCTCTGAGTAAAAATGGCAATACAAAAAGATAAATAACTTAATCATCTATTTCTCTCAGGTCATTTGTGGAGGAAAATGAGGGGGTCTATGATAGGCAGGTCTACAGCGTCCTGGAAACGGTGGCTGTCTTAGATGCTGCTGTGGTTCAAGCTCTCATCCCCAACCTGTCTCTGAGTCTGAGAAACACCGAACGCAAGCGAGGGCTGGGCAGGAACACAACGCTGAGGTGAGCGCGATGCACATGAATCATATCTTGAAAGCCATGCAGAGAGTATTCATGGCTATCAACTATTTTTAAATTGTCTAGACGTCTTGGAAGGTGTCACGAGCTGAACTAGAAAATTGCAATGGCTCTTTACTCTTTTTCTTTTTTCTATTTGAAAATGATGACAATTTGTGTGTCTAACAGGAGTGCCTATAAGAAGTTGCTGTGTCTTCTCGGAGAGAGTGGGCAAACGGAAATAACAAGTTTGGAAGAGGACTGAAAAGTATTAGCTCCAGGACTCTGCGCCAGCCTTGAAAATCTCTTGTTAGTCACACTGGGCTTTTTGCGATTTTGTGGATCTCTGAGGGAATTCCTCCAAACATATGCTATGGATTTTACTTGCTCCTGGCATAATAAAACTAGTGTGAAATCTAAATATGTGAGAAATCATGGCTCAACAATGTATACGATGTTTATGATCTAAATAGTAATTATTATTTATACCAAATAATAAAATTTACATGAAATACATGTTTGACTTGGTGGCGCACATTGTTACATTTCATAGTGAATGTAAATAGGGATGCACACGCATATGCAATAAATTATCATGGATGCATGTAAAATTCTGTTAAAGGCAATCGATATTGACCCACACCCACAGATGTTACAAAAGGTTTTGAGAAGAAGGGTTAGCGTTCATGTTTGATGTTGTAAAATGTTTAAATCAAAATACATTAACCATATGGTCAAAGTAAAAATGCAAAAATAAAATTAAACTTACTAGAGCTATGAACACATTTTTAAAGAGATATTTTTACACATGAATAAAATGGCTCATACTCCTAAACTATAAATTTGCTGAGATGTGGACCAACCATAAATCTTCAGCATCCTAAAGAAGGGAGTTGCCTCTATAGAGAACTGTTCGTTCCATTTCTCTCTCACCTCGCCAAGTCGCAGCAATCTCCCGCAATCCGACTTTAGTTTGCACCTAATCACACCAAGTCTCACTCCTGTCTCCCACAATCACCCGGCCCCATTTTCTGTCATTGCTAGTCATTTTCCAGCCTCATCAAACTGCAATGCATCCCTTCATCTGTGCTTTCTCTGCCGTGCCGCATTCCTCCTCTCCAACACTATCAGAGCTTGTGGGGAGAAGACTCACAATGGAGGTGAAGCATAAATTAATGTTCAGTTTTCTATTACAGTGATTCTCAAACTTTGGTATTGGTAGTGCTGGAGATGCACTGACCTATTCAGACACACTAATTATGTTTTCTTTCATTTTAATTTAGTCTAGTGCAGGTGGTGAATCCGGCACCAAAATGTTACACAATGCAACTTTAAGATAGAATTTGATTAAAGACATGCCCTTGCCAAATATTTTCTGTGGTGGTACATGGCATGTTACAATATTGAAATTTTGTGTCACAATTATGAATAATCAATTCCGATTAATATCACAATTAAAGTTGCTGACATTTAAAAAATGTTATGGATATGAATAATTATATTTTTTATATTATGAGAAGGTTTCATATTTAAACAACTGTTTAAAGTCAGTATTATACTTTGTAGAGATCAACCCATATGGTCTTTTTTGTGGCCAATGCCGAGACTGATTGTTTAGAATCCAGAGGGGCTGATGAGCTCTGACAATATATTTGGGCCGATATGTAGGGCCACTTTTGATAATTTCTCCCCAAAATATATTTTAAATTATATGGTAAATGCCTTCATTGCACTAAAGTGTTAAAATACAGCTTTATACAGGAATTGGTGAGTCCAAACGAGATACTGGATGAGACAAGAAGGCTATGGCTGATAGTCAATACACAAAAAAGTGCAAATATCGGCCAATCTATCTCTTGTACTTTGCTATAAGTGAAATCAACATTGATCCAGAAGAGAACATCATGTATAAATAGCTTTTCTATGCACATTCTGTTGATATAATGTTGATTATCTTTGTAGGCGATTATCACAATTATATAAAATGTCCCATGAACGAATATTATGTACCTTTTTAATCACGATAAATGATATTGTTTATTGTACCATCCCTATTATATGCAGTGGTGAGTTTGTTAATATAAAGTAAACTTCCTCATTCATCTCTACAATACCAGAGGTAAGTCTTTACACTGCCCTGTATAACACAGGATGTTTATTGGTATCTTTTCACATAAACTTTCATACATACAGTATTTGGACAAATAAGGAAAGGTGCTGAGATCACATTTTGTTCATAGTAAAACAACAAATGTGGATTGAGCCTGACATTGGATACAGTACTGTGCAAAAGACACAAAGTTAAAAAAAAAAAAAAAAGTTTATTTGCGATAAGCCACTTGTGGCCAGACTAGGACTCAATCATAGATTCACAAAATAAAAGCTTTTCTATCACCATGTTCATGAGTCAACTGTGACAATTTGTTGAGTGAGAACAATGTATAATTTGTCTTTGACCCATCACTGATATTTCCCAAAATATTCATAGATTAATTAATTAATTTCCAAATTGACAAAATTGTCCAAATATGCTTAGAATCTTTACACAGTACTGTATTTTGTATACACATGGGAATAATATATCAAAAAGCTCTGGATGAAAACAAGCAGACATTCACATCAGTTTCACCAGTTTAAGGTCCAGTGTATAAAAGTATTTAAAACACACTTATAGATAACTCTCACCCAATAAGCAACAAACAAAGCAGTAATTTAAAGCAATATTTTTCACTTAAGTGTTAGTTCAGTCTTAGTACCAATAGCTCCTTAAAAAGCACAACAAAAATGTTTTCAACTGCGGAGCTTTATAATTTAATAGAACCTACAGAGTAATAAGTAGTTATATAAGCTATAGCGTTTTTAAAAAGCTGTAGCCCTATGATGGCTTGCCTTACCCAGAAGTTTGTATGGGCTGTGAACAGTGAAAAAGCACAAACCATGTATTTTTTTTTTTTACCAGATTCAAGGCTGAAGATAATACCTTTTGATCATTTTCAAGTACATTTTAAAAGCCTGTTGCATCTTGACTGTACTTTAAAAACGGGTACGTTGGTCTTCGGGGAAATTCGCTTGCTTAATGTGCACACTCCTTGTTTCCGAGTCTCTTATAGCTTGCCTTATACAGTAGCATAAGAAATTCAAGTTAGATAAATGTAACATGTGCCAGTTTAAAATGTAGTAATGTTCAGTCATGAGGATGTAGTCCGTAATGTGATTTTCAGCAGTGGTTTAAACAGCACCAATTCTGTGATGGGGTACTTGCAGCGTCTGTAGGTTTGGGCAGGTGAAATATGGAGCAGGAAGAAAACAGGTGGCTATTCCATTAGAGGCAAAAGGCAGTGTTGGTCCATAGAAAACCTCCTCCTTGCCCTCTGTACTAAGATCTAGTACCTGTGGGGGGGAAAAAATCCACATTGTTACAGATTTATAGATTTTTTTTTTTCTGCTTGTATTTGATTCTTTGTATTTATTTTAGTGTTCTTTCTAAGCTTTGTAAATACACTTTATTTACACAGATTAACTAATTCCTTGCAATGTATATGGAGTGCATTTGTATAAAATAGTGTGTATGCTTATGTCTTCCCACATCCCCAAGACAAGAATGTGATGGATAAATTTGTTACACAACTTTGCCCCTATCAGTGACTATCACAGAGAAAAAAAAGTCAAATTAAAAAATAAATAAATGGTTATATTTATCCAATTATTTGTACTATAAAGTTATTTTCTATTTAACTTCACCATTTTAATTCATTTTTTATTCAAAATCGCTGAATTTTCACTTTTACCGTTCAAGAGCCGTATGGAGACTGACTGTGCTGTAGCTCAGCAGTGACAGATTCTGCGCTAAAGCGGCGGTGAAAAGGCGCCGGGTAAGGCTCGTAGTTACCTGGCCCCATGGTAGAGGTACTCGTGAGCCCAGGGATTTTTCTGCAACTCCTGGGGCAGCGGATTAGAGTTAGCAAGTCAAGTTTAGCAATCTGTTCACTTTTTTCTTCTTATCTGGCCCTACTTTTTAAATGGAGGAAGATTACATATTAAAGTTCAAGCCGTTTTCTAAACTGGACTTTCGGTCGAAGTAGGAGGTTATAATTAAAGGAAGACCAACGCCGGATCTAAAGGGTTTGCTCCAGACTACGGGACAAAAGACTCGCTCTTTTCAAACAGCGTAATTGACACGAAAAGGCTGTGTGGATGTCCAATAAGAAATCGTCTGAATTCTTCTTTTCCTAACCTGCTGTGACAGTGTCTGGACTCAGATGGGATATTGTGACCTGAAAAATTTGCAAAGAAGCCTCGTTAAACATCAGCGATCCACCGCTCACATTAAGAGCCAGATCGCGCTAAAAACGTCGCTATTTTAAATTTATGACGCTACTTGGTGCACTCTGGAAAATGCACTGAACAATAAAAATAAATTTTCAGCTTCAGATCAAAAATATTACAAGCTACTTACAGGGAGAGAAACTGGCCCGGGGCAGTATTTACTTGCCGACACCTGGTTTACATAATATGTAGTATGTACAAATATTATCTGTAAATCTGATTGTGATGACGTCAGCGCTTCACCAGCCATGACCCTCACCGCACGTCACTGGCCCCGATGTAGTAAATGTTTGTAAGCATAATTATTGTCTGTGCATGCATTTTGTGGTTTTCTTTTCAGTTTACTTATTTTGATTAAATGAAAACTTGGAATGAGTGTTAGTGAATTTGGACCGGTGATAATTTGAACCCATCTGGTCTAGCCTTGTACTTCACTTGGACTTGACGCAACCTCAACTGATAACTTGACACCAAAACACTGGCTGCACTATCATTAGACTATAAACAGCAGAGCCAGCCTCAATTTATCAGATTACCCTCAAGTGTCTAAACTGTCCAAATAGAGGAGCTCTGTCTCACCTGAATGCATGCCAGGGGCTCATTGGTCCAAATGGAGTAGCCTCCCACCACATAGATCCTGTCATCGTGAACCGCCACGCCGGACTCGTTCTGACCTGAGGAGGGCACAGATGACACACTGCTGCAGTCTGCTGAGCTCAGGCCATTTTCACAATATCACTTTCACGTCCCGGGAGGGCAAAGGAGCAGGAGAAATGAGGCAAAAAGCTTCAGAGTAACTTCATAGTGAACTTGAGAGATTAGAGGGCGCAGGTAATCACGATAAATACTATATCGACTTAACGTTTAGTAACTGATACATAAAACAATAATTTTTGGAAGTGAATATCGTGGGTGCCTTTTTCTCTGTACTCGTAGGGAACTTTTTGTTATTTTTCTGCACTACGATAAGACTTGAGCTGTACAGGGTTGAATCTACTTCTAGCTTCTACTTTAGGGTTATTTTGTCTGTGTCATAATGGCATTCAATATTATAGTTTATTGTCTATATATTCTTCAGCAATATATCGTAGCCTACCTCAAGGGTTCACATAAAAAACAAAAAACAAAAAAAAACCGTGTCACTGAGTGTGTTGCAGTGCTTTTTGAAATAACTGGTATTATGACTTCATATTGTAAAATAATCGTATTGTCCTATTTTTGCATTTGTTGGCTTGTAAGATGCAGAGCCAGCCGCTAACATTTGCACCCTTGAAAAACATGAACAGAAAATTGTAAAAAGTGAAAATGAAGCTGACATTTATCTGTCAAGAGGATTGTTCCAGGGGTCCACAGCCACCACAGCGACTTTTGTGGTGGAGGGTCCATCGCCTGCTTGTCTCTATGGAGATGTTATCGCTTTTCCTGGAATGATCCACTGTATGACATTAAACTCTAGCATTTATTCATTACTGGTGTTTCTATTGCTCAAAAATACAACAATGCACTGTGAATATTGTGAATAGGGTGGTGGAACATTCTAGAGCAGGGGTGGGCAAACTTTTTGACTCATGGGCCACAAAGGGTTTTAAAATTTGACAGAAGGGCCGGACCAGGAGCAGGTGGATTTAGTGTTTTAGTAATCCACCTCATAAGAGCAAAAAATAACATGGGATATGTAGAAAACTTGTGCTTTATTTCAATTAAAAATTAACAAAAGCATTACAACAAATATGCCAACACCTGGCATATCAGGCATACAGCAGCTGATAAGTATTCGGTGAAAAAATATTTACTTGTCCACTCCTTATTAAACACTCGACATTCTCTGTCCACTTTTCTTTTCTTAGCTCCGCTCATCTTTAGAGGAGGGCTGAGGGGTCAAGGAGTAAAGTAGTACGTCAGCTATTGGAAAACATCAGAATTGCAGGGAAATTAAAACATTAAAATATTAACAAGGTTTATTAATATAATATCTTCAAGTTCGGCCGGCCAGATTAAAAAGCTTAACGGGCCGCATACGGCCCCTGGGCCGTAGTTTGCCCATGCCTGTTCTAGTCAAACAATAACATCTCCACAAAGACAACAGACCCTCCACCAGAAAAGTTGCACAGTGCACCTTTAACTTACCCTATGAGGGGGTGCAAATATTATAGCAGAGATCCTTAAATTGTGAATATATATATACAGCTCTGGAAAAAAATAAGAGACCACTGCATTTTTTTCTGAAATCAGCATCTCTACATGTATTACAGCCATTCCATTCCAGCGTCTGTTGAACTCCAACACAAACACAAAGCTGAGCTACTTCAGCTCTTGCACCAGGAGTGGAATAAAGTCACCCAAGAACAGTCTATCATCTATAACTCTATTCTCAAACCTAAATCAAAACAAACAAAGAAAACAATAGGGTTAGCCAGGTCAGGTCCAGAGGTGTGAAAACACCATTATGGTCCTGAACAGTGAAAGACTTGTGGAGAGCATGCCAAGACGCATGAAAGCTGTGATTAAAAATAAAGGTTATTGCACCAAATATTGATTTCTGAACTCTTCTTAAGTGTAAACATTAGTATTATGTTGTTTTAAAATTAATCTGATCTTGTTTCTTTGCATTGTTTGAGGTCTGAACACATGTATCTTTTTTGTAATTTTATCCATTTGTCATTTTCTGCAAATAAATGCTCTAAACGATAATATTTTTATTTGGAATTTGGGAAAATGTTGTCAGTAGTTTATAGACTCAAACAAAAAAGTAGTAAAATCAGAAAAAATAAAGATAATTTTGCAGTGGTCTCTTATTTTTTTCCAGAGCTGTATACTGTAGATTTTTGCTTGGTTAGTGTTCATTTTACACTGTTTTACGCTTGTTTATTCCCACCTGTGAGCAGACTAAAGGAGCATCGTGTCCACTGGTCCATGTCCACATTATACGAGTCGATGTGCCTGACCAGTATCCGGTCATTGTTGTAGTCCAGATCATTCCCGCCCAGCACGTAGAGATGCCTCCTCACCGCCGCCATGACGTGGTACACTCGCCTCTGTAACATGGGACTGCGAGCCAACCACTGGTCCTGGGCACAATGCGGGAGTGATGGATGGGGCAAGGCGAGCAGATGGAGTGATAGAAAGAAGAGAAGGATGAGATGGAGGAGGTGAGATGTAGTGCAAAGAAGCCAGTGAGAGAGGAACACAGAGGTGGCAGGGGGGGAAGAGGAACGATGAATAAGAAGATTAATATTTAAGCAGATCCATGCATGGGTAATTGATGTATGCTCAGTGCTAGATAAATAACGTGACACTAGAGCTGTGGTCTCTACTAATGACTTCCCTCCCTATTTCTAATCATATGTTTCAGCCACTCCATTTTACACCGAGGATCCCTGCTCATTTCACTAAGTGTGCTGAAGCTTATTCTGTGTCGGTGTATGTGTGCATGTGCGAGAGAGGGAGAGAGGAGAGGGTGCGCTTGATTGAGGCGGTGAATGTGTGTGCGTCTGCTGGGAGCTGACGGGTGGCCATCTGTTGAGGGGAGAGTGGGTGGGGGGTTGCTGTTGCTCTGGCAGGTGAATGTAGATCCTCGGTGAATACAAATGAGATGCTCCCTCTCTCTCTCCCTACTTTTTTCTTCCGCTGGTTACTTGGTTCGTTCCCTCACTTCCCTCCCTCAAAGACGTGTACAAACATAGACCCATATGGAGGTGCACCTTAAGCGTATATACACTCCCCCACATTATATACGGCCTTAACAAGATCCAAGCGTCTTTAGCAGCTGGCTCATATACGTACACAAACAAAGCTTCATGCATTCCATCAGTGAGTCCTGGATAGTGCACATAAAGGCACCAGTAAAACAATTGCGTCTTTTGTAATTAAATGGTAGCCTATACATTTCTTCCTGTGTTATATTGCACTTTTTAGCTAAAATAACTATACAAGTATGCATCTTCAAAGTGTTTTTTTATTTTGTTTTGTTTCTGACTGTACTACAGGTTATTATTAAGGATGCACCGATCAGGTTTTTACAGTTCCTATTCCGATTTTATCTCTCGATACCTGATATCTACCAATATTAGTGTAGAGGCTGATCCAAATGTGGTATGTAACTGGATAAATATCCCACAAGTAACTACTGAACAGCTTTGTGTAAATAAAAATGCAAATATGATGAGACTGTAACCAGTAAATAGTTCAATTAGATACATTTTTAGGCTCAACCAGAATACAGCTCTGGAAAAAAAAAGAGACCACTGCAAAATTATCAGTTTTTCTGATTTTTCTACTTAGGGCAAAAGGAACATTTTTGTTTTAGTCTATAAATTACTGACATTTCCCCCAAATTCCAAATAAAAATATTATCATTTAGAGCATTTATTTGCAGAAAATGACAAATGGTCAAAATAACAAAAAAGATGCATGTTTTCAGACCTCAAACAATGCAAAGAAACAAGATCAGACTCATTTTAAAACAACATAATACTAATGTTTACACTTAAGAAGAGTTCACAAATCAATATTTGGTGCAATAACCCTTATTTTTAATCACAGCTTTCATGCGTCTTGGTATGCTCTCCGCAAGTCTTTCACATTGTTCTTGGGGGACTTTATTCCACTCCTGGTGCAAGAACTGAAGTAGCTCAGCTTTTGGTTTGTGATAGAATTCAACAGACGCTGGAATGGAATGGCTGTAATACATGTAGAGATGCTGATTTCAGAAAAAAATGCAGTGGTCTCTTATTTTTTTCCAGAGCTGTATATTAGGGTTGTAAAATGTTTAATATTATTGCATTATAGGGTAAATATTCCATGATCCAGTCAAAATACACTCTGGAAAATGCATCAGTGCAAAACTTAACACTGATGTATTTTCCAGATACTTGATTTGACCTGATTTAGTTTTTATAGATTAAGTTGCAACTTTAGTTTATTGTGTATATAAAGTGAAATTGTGTTTGTGTGTGTTTTTTTTTAATAAGCATCCTCAAGCAACACTGATATTTTTATCACATTCATTCAAATTGTTTATCAAATTGCATAACCTTATTCATGTTTTTATCAACCGGCGCTGGAATGGAATGGCTGGCTAATACATGTAGAGATGCTGATTTCAGGAAAATATGCAGTGGTCTCTTATTTTTTTCCAGAGCTGAACCAAATCATTCAGTATCAGCACCGATATCCGATGCCAGTATCAGATTGGTCCATCCCTAGTTATTATAGAATAAATGTTGATAAATACATGTAAAAATAATATTTTTGGAGTTAGTTAGTGTTTTGTTAGTGTGGTAATGAAGCAAGCAGTGTTTCTCTGAGGTACAGTCAATTTATTATAGCTCAGGCTCCCTTGCATTCTGAACCATACTCTAACACTGTATGATATGGTTGTTCTTATGGCCATTTTGTAATATTATGGAAAAAAAACAACAAAGATAAACGCTTTATTCAGTTTACTTTAAATTTATAATGGTTTACTGTCTATATTTGGAGAGATGATAGGTGTTTCTAACACTTTTACAATAGGTGATAAGAAATGGTGCATATTTCACGGTATACTGATAGACTTCACATTCTTCACATTCAATTCTCACATACGTTTTATGCTTCTCTAAAATGCGTTTCTAATCATTTCCATATGTTACAAAAATCAATTAGCAGGCTCTTGACACCTGCATGTTGTGTAATCCATCACAATGAACAGAAGGTCTCCATTTATTTTCCATAGTCTCATTATAGTATAATATTAATGTAGTTCAGATATAAAATGACACTAAATCTTGGCATACCTCCCGCTGCCCATATATAAAAATAAATGATGCAAAGGATATGAATTCTGCCTTCAATCTGTATAAAGATCACATTACTTAATACAGCCAGTAGTCTACACAAAGACATCCCTGCATCTCCTTTGATTTGTCAAGGGTGTTATAGAGTGGAGATTGCCGTTCCAGCCTTTCTGTATGCAATGTAAGCACTCATAACTTCTCCATTTGCCACTGAAATTTGTTAAAATTTATGTTACCTGTTCAGGATCATAGACCATAAGGCGATTCTGGTACTGGGCTGTGTTTGTCACTCCACCTGCAAAAGAGAAATGTACAAACACATTTTGCCTTGTTTTTTTACTCAAACAAATTAATCTTGGGTCTCCACAACTTCACTAACTGCTTTCCAAAAGAATAACATTTGTTTAAAAAAAAAAAAAAGAAGTTATTTGCGAGTAAAATAATTGCTTATTTTTGTTATTTTGTTTGATTCTAAACAGACTCTGAAGTTAAGAGCTTTGTTGAGGGAATACCATCACTTACACAAATCCCTGATGTGTCACGCAATGAAAATAAAATTTGAGCCGTTTTTTGAAAACATTTTCCCAACTCCCCTTTTAACAATATTAGAGGTGTACTGTGCAACTTTTCTGGTGGCGGGTACGCTACCTACTTGTCTCTATGGAGATGTTACTGCTTTGCCTGGAATGTTCCGTGGTATTAAAACATGGACATTAAACATATCCATCTAACGTGTATTCATTACACAAGTTTCTGTGTGTTAAAAGTAGACCATTCCTTCTGTGAAAAGGGGTGACTCTCCACAGATCTGAATTGTAATGTAGCATCATGCTGTAAACTGCTTGTCTCCCTACTGATAGATAGGCTTAATTTATAGCTCTGGAAAAAAATAAGAGACCACTGCATTTTTTTTCTGAAATCAGCATCTCTACATGTATTACAGCCATTCCATTCCAGCGTCTGTTGAATTCCAACACAAACACAAAGCTGAGCTACTACAGTTCTTGCACCAGGAGTGGAATAAAGTCTCCCAAGAACAATGTGAAAGACTTGTGGAGAGCATGCCAAGACGCATGAAAGCTGTGATTAAAAATAAGGGTTATTGCACCAAATATTGATTTCTGAACTCTTCTTAAGTGTAAACATTAGTATTATGTTGTTTTAAAATGAATTTGATCTTGTTTCTTTGCATTGTTTAAGGTCTGAAAACATTTTTTTTGTTATTTTGACCATTTGTCATTTTCTGCAAATAAATGCTCTAAACGATAATATTTTTATTTGGAATTTGGGGGAAATGTTGTCAGGAGTTTATAGACTCAAAACAAAAATGTTCCTTTTGCCCAAACACAGACCTATAAGTAGTAAAATCAGAAAAACTGATGATTTTGCAGTGCTCTCTTTTTTTTTTTTCCAGAGCTGTATACTCTGAAACAAAGCAGTAACATTTCCATAGAAACAAGCAGGTGGCAGACCCTCCACTAGAAAATGTATGTAGTGCACCTTTAAATCTAACATCTCGCATAATTGTATTCGTTGTTTTTTTTTGGTACCTGAAATCCAGAGCAGGTCGTCAGCCACACACCCAGCATGGCAAGAAAGTGATCGATCAAACGGCTGGACGAACATCCACTTGTTCTTTTTGGGACAGTATCGCTCCACAGAGGGCAGCACCTGTCTGAGCTCATTCCTGCCCCCTACAGCATACAGGTACTGCCCCAAAGCTCCCAGGACAAAATGTTCTCTACAAACTTTCATAGGTGCAATTTCAGTCCAGCGATTTCCTCTGGGGTCGTACCTACAGGCAGTCCTTACGGCACAGGTCCTCCCGGTCGCATGCTCCACCTCCCCGCCCACCACAAACAGAAAGTTCCCCATCACGGCTACACAGTGGTGGCTCCGTCCAGTAGGCATCGGGGCTAGTTCACTCCAGTTGGAACCTCCTGCTACCCGTACATGATCCTGGGCGGCTGGGTTGAAGTATCTTAGCTCACGCACTCGGCTAATTTCACGCTTCCTCCCACCAGCGATGTACAGTGTCAAAGACTGAAACCTTGGTCTAGTTCTAGCAGACTGTTGTAGTGGCTGGGAATAGGTGGCATGGTGGTAGTCCAAGGCTTCCTCCACCAGGGCGGCAGCAGTGGGACTAGACTGGACCAAGGGGTGATTTCGGGATAGATGATGCAGTGTGGGAATATCCATGAGGCCGTATCGCACATGCTGAAGGAGATCTTCAGTATACTGGTAGCGACAGTCGTGTTCAAGCCACAACACGACCAACTGAAGGAAAAAGCAAAAAAAAATTAATTAGAAAGCTAATCAGAACAGGGCAATGGAAAATAGTACCATACTTTTCAGACTATAAGCCGCTACTTTTTTCTCACACTTCAGACCCTGCGGCTTATGTATGGATTAATGCTTTATAAAGGAAGAAGAAGATAGCGATCAATGACTTTTCTGGTAGGTGAAAATACCTACGGTAAATAAGTGAGGAGAGTTCATGAATTAATGAAGCCTTGTTTTAGCCACTTAAAGCCTCCTACACAGGTATCAACAGTTCCGTGAGATTGATATCAGGACGTTTACCCTTAAAGTTAAACTTGAAACTTTATTTTAAGGCTTCCAGAGGCTACAGGCTGACCATTTTACATTTGTTATACTGCCGTGTTTCTGCCGTAGGCGCTGTTCGAAAAAAGCACGTACCGGTATTTACGTTAATAACAATTAAAAAAAAAAATCCTTTTGTGTGTGTTGTGGGCACCTGTGGCCTATAGTCAGGTGCGGCTTATATATGTGCAAATCTTAATTTCTTTAAAAAATTTGGTTGATGCGGCTTATAGTACGAAAATTACGGTAATACAAATTAATTAAAAAAGAATTGTAAATGTGTGCAAGACATTGTAGCACTGCCCCACTACTACTACTACTACTACTACTACTACTACTACTACTACTACTACTAATCCAATCCAACTTTATTTCTATAGCACATTTTATAAACAGAGACAGTTTCCAAAGTGCTGCACATAAAATCAATAGAATTTAATAATAACATTACTAAAATAGCAATAAATAAAGTGCTAATAATACAATCACTAAACAAAAGCAATTATAAAAACATTACTAAAAAAGCAATAAATAAAGTGATAATAATAAAATAACTAAAAACAATAAAAACACAGAGGACCACACAACTCATGCGGGATTAAAATCCAGAGAATAAAAGTGGGTCGTCTACTACTACTACTACTACTACTACTACTACTACTACTACTACTACTACTACTACTACTACTACTACTACTACTACTACTACTACTACTACTACTACTACTACTACTACTACTACTACTACTACTACTACTTAAAAGACATTAATACAGTTACTACTTTTACTGCAAGGCTACTACTGTGCCACTATTTTTACTGTCACTCCGGCTTTGATAATGTTAAATTACTATAATAGAAGTACTGCATTTTCTACTGCCCAATTTATTACAAAAATAATTTACTTTATTTACAGTTTATACATAAAATTGCTTTGGGTAATACGGTAATGTATTGTTTTCAGAGTCAAAACTCCTGAATCCCCTTGTAGTAACTTTCCACATAGCTTGATTATTGGTAGGATTACCTGATATGATTAAGAGGAAAGCTGTATCATCTGTGCACCAACAGAGAAGTTACTCTGAACTTTGTGGAGGTAAAGGAAACAGGTGGTACTTTGTTTTGAATACAGGGAGAGCTTGACAGAACCCACAGCAGAAGCCAATAGTGTATGGTGCATACATTATCTCAACCCAAACAAAGCCACCTTTCTCCACTCCCCACTCTAATCCACTCTAAAGGTGGAAATATGCAACAAACGTACAACCCCCCCTTCTTATTCGTTCCCTCTCTCTCTTCATAGCTCTAAAATGACAACATGTGTGTGTGTGCTACAGCAGCTGACTGTGAAGGTCACGCAGCATCATGCAACAACCTCAAGGCACAGAATAAATCAACTCATTTTTCCCCTGCTTTTCCCCTACGCTCTTAAAAGTGTTAAAACTGTGGCTGTCTGTGTGTGTGTGTGTGTGTGTGTGTGTGTGTGTGGATGATGTGAAATAGGCTAAAATAAAACTGGGAGGGTCATTTGTGGGTGTCATATTCAACACAACAATGAGGAATTGCATGTCCTCCCTATGCTGAGCTGTTTTTCTTTAGTAGTCGGGTTTACACGTGCCATCTAAAGACATGCTTGGGTCCTAACGGTCCAACGAAAGAATGTGAGGATGAATAGTTGTAAGCAAGTGTTTCTCCCTTTCAGTCCGGTCACTACCTGGCTGTTGTGCCCTGCCTTAAGGCCCATAGGCACTGAGAAGGCTTCCACTCATCTAGTCACAAAAAAGAAAATGAATGAAAACAAAGCTGTAGAAAATGTGATTTCCTGAGAGCATGAGAGAGAGTGTAAGAAAACTCTCTGTGACGATGATTGACGGCTGGGCTATATCAGTTTGGTATATTGTGCCCACTCCCTCCGCCTCTACACTTTGGGACGAGGTTTGCCGTTTGCTTCCGTCTGATGGCCAAATTAACCTTCTGGGTGAAGTGAAGGAGGCCCAAAGCAGCCTAATCAGAGGCTGATTATGGCAGCGGCGGCTGGCTAAAGGGTCAGGGTAATTGTGCCATCAGAGGCCTGATTGTTTTCAATCAGACGGCCGGCCGAGTGACAGCTGGGGGATTGGGGCCCTGATGGAGCCGCGGTGGGCCTAATCAGAGGGAAGGGGTGAGAGACACCAAGACAGAGAGAGAGGGACAGGGGAGGGGGGGCTGATTGGTGCAAATGAACAGTCAAAACCCTACCTTGCACCAGCCGCTTTTTACTCCACAATCTCTTCACACTCTGCAGTTCATCAGCCATGCATATTCACACACACCCAGACCAGTGAAGAGTCGATCACACACACACTACCTCTCCTTCATATCCTCAGCAATATAAACAAACAGCATGAGTTACAGATGGCAGAGTTTAATTTGTTACTTATTAGCCTGCCTGCTTTGAGCGCTATTTCTCTACCGTGAGTCTCTAGGTGTGTTATACTGTGCTGACTGCTTTTTTACACCAAGCCATAATTTGCACAGGTTCACATGCAGGTAATGAAAATATTACATTAGTTGAACATTACATTAGTTTAAACTGCTCAAGGTCTAATGCCTATTGTTCATTTTGTATTATGGTAAATTGGAGTGGACATTGATTTCTGCATGAACGTCTGCTGTAGGAGTTTACCTTCCAGATGTCATCCTCGCTGAGAGAGGTGAGGCGGTCGCTCTTCAGGACCTCCCTGAGCAGGCGGTAGGGCAGCTGCAGGGCCTCCTCTTGTCGACTCTGGCTCAACTCAGAGAGATGCTCCACCAGGAAGCCCACCACAGCCTCCTCCAGCGCGGGCAGGTGGAAGAGGTCAGCCACGCGGTACAGCTCCAGGTAATTTACACTGCTAAGCTCCTACAGGAAGCAAACATGCAGTGTAGAATGCAAAAGCCTCAGGGAAACTGTGAAGTAACATAACACAATTCTGTACTGTAGCTACTATAGGAAGGTGGGTGAAGCGTACTATTTTACAGTTACATTTACATAAGAACTAACAAAGTGGGTAGGGAATTTAATAGAAAATAATGATCAAATGATAGAAGAAAAAAAATAATAGCACATGGGACTTTAGTAGAATAAGACTGCCATCTTCTGGTCATTTAAAATACTAACCACAACACATAAGCGTTCACATATACAGCATCTTTGAACCGGGTCTTGAAGAGTATTGATATTTAAAGATGAAAAATGCAAGTAAACCAACTAAATTAACTTTTGTCATTTCAATCAAGAATTCAGACCATTTTTGTAAAAAATAAAAAATACATAAGAGTAGAGTAGAAATAACGTATACACACTACATACGTCTATATACACTGTCTTCTAGTTTCAGTGATATAATTGGCATGAATGAGCCACAGGTGCGCTATAAGAAATACATTTCAGTTGACATCTTGAAGCACAGGGTGTAGAACTAAACCACTCATACCAACTATTTGCAATTAAGCCCAGCAGCCACCAGATGGCGGCCAATAGCTGGATTAATTTATACTGTAGGTCTCCGGATGAGGATTTTGTAATAGAGTATGTTAAAGCAATAATTTGTGATACTATCTGATAAATAAAAATGCAATAGCCATGTAAAGACTCTTGTAATAACTGCTGATGTATTTCTATTGTGTTTCTGCATACATCTGTACATATATAAAATCTCTTAGGACTATGTATTATGTAACAAGTGATTTTGCAACATCCTTAACCTGATTTCTGTATGCCTTCTGCAGCATCTGGCCCTTTACCAAAGGACGGCAGTGTGACTTTCTGTCCCCATTGGAACATCTCAGTGTGTTAAAACGATGAATCAACAGCAAGGTGACCCATTAGGGGTAAAGACCTTGAACTTGTACTGCTTTTTTTGTTCTAACTTTCTGTGCACTAAACTTCCTGGAGCTAATGCAGCAAGTGAATTTCTCCTGTGTGAGATCAATAAAGTCTTACCTTATCTTATCTTATCTTATCTTATCTTACTATGGGATGTTGTTATATCAGGTCATTTGACCCTAAATGTCAAGTCGCAATAGACTCATAGTTACACTTGTATATTCAAATATAACTGGTTAAACGTGAATTAAATGTGCAACATGACAAAGGGATACACATAATAACCAACTCAAAAGTTGACTTCACACTTCACCCACTTCATGTATGAGTGTGAATGTGAATAGTTTGAGTAGTGCTCTAAGAGGCTTGTTAGGCTTGTTATGGCGGCTGTAAATGTTGGGCAGAGTTATGAGTGTACTGTATCATAATAAATTATCTTAACAAGTAAATTTAACATGATATCACACATGTATCACATATTTTCTAGTAAAGTGGGTATCTTGGGAAACCAGATCAAGTTAGTTTACTTACAATGTAGATCTAGAAAAAACTAGAGGCAAGACTAATTTGCCTTCATCTCAATCTAATGATTAATCTATTACATAGAACCATTTGAGTCTATATTTATAATACTGATTATATTTGTGCCTGTCCAAAGGGTATGGTTTATTTATTTGCACAGGGACAGTGCACAACATTTCATTGACCTTTGAAATAAACAAAAGAAAGATGCAGGTGCCAGGTTATAGCAAAAATGCTAATTTCCACCTGTAGTCCCGGGACAGGTTGATGTTAATTAAATATACTGTAACAGAGATTGTAGATGGGTAATGGACCAGTGCATAAGAATAATCACATGTGCATACACATCAGATAAAATTCCGACCGTCACTATCAAATTTAATTTCAAAAAACATTTTAAAAAATGTTTAATCATCATTGTTGTTTAATGTTTAATCAAAATCATCTTTATACATCCATACACACACACACTCACCAGTCCTGGCCTCACTCACACACATTCATCACTAATGAGTGCAAATTTGGTTTGAAAGTAGCCATTTCTTTGTTCAATGTGCAAACGTTTGAAAACTTGTACATGCTGATCCTGTTTATGTTGTCTAACCAAACCACAGGGTGTTGGTTCTGGTGAGTTTACCTGGATGAGGTAGTGTGAGCAAAGGCCCAGGAGCTCCAGCAGCTGAAGGTGACTCCCCGCTGACAGGACGTCCTGTATGACCCCCGGCTCCAGCATGATCTGACCACACAAACGAGACAGAGGCTGAATTAAGGGCAATTAAGAGATCCACTAATTTATACAGTGTTTGATGTATGAGATGAAGTCATGTTGAGAATTGTCTACATATTTTTAAGGTTTGATAAGCTCTAATTGCTTTTCAAATCCATAAATCAGGTCATAAGTTTTGTGCTCATGATCTGTGTGTAATTCTAGGCAAGCATAATGAGTTTATTTATTTGACTTGGAGAATAACTGTGGCAGATTGCTAAGCATAATAACAACTGCTCTAGCATCCATCTACAGCGTGATCATCTTAGCAGCATATGATAATTATTACATCACTGAATCTGCCAAAACCCCTTCTGTTTAAGTGGATGAACAGCAGCTAAAATTATCTGTTGAAAATATAAACCAGCCTCATGAGCTCTGGAGTGGAGCCAGGTAGAAAAACTAGTATTAAAAACTCATTTGAGAAAATTAAGGACCTGAGTGCAGCTGTTCAGTGTGAGAGCTGCAATGTGGTCAAAGGGGAAGGTGTTAGCAGTAGTAGTAGTAGTAGTAGTAGTAGTAGTAGTTGTTGTAGTAGTAGTAGTAGTAGTAGTAGTAGTAGTAGTAGTAGTAGTAGTAGTAGTAGTAGTAGTAGTAGTAGT
This sequence comes from Paratrypauchen microcephalus, assembly GCA_036785185.1. Taxonomy (NCBI): domain Eukaryota; kingdom Metazoa; phylum Chordata; class Actinopteri; order Gobiiformes; family Gobiidae; genus Paratrypauchen; species Paratrypauchen microcephalus. The sequence goes on from JAVJIX010000002.1 coordinate 19,304,535, forward strand.
AGTAGTAGTGGTATTAGAAACACTAATACTCAAGTTAACATTCCACTCTCTCAATAGCCTGATCATTGCTTTAACATTTTAACAGCTTTTTTTCATGTGAAATTATACAAATTTGCTGTTAACCTACAAAACATGGTAATAAAATGTTTTGTTTTTGAAAGCAGGAAAAACTTTGCTAATCCTTCAGTGTGTTCTGGCCTACTTAACCGTAGAGCCGTAACAGCACCAGAGGTAAAAGTCTAAAACATACTTCTGTGTTTAAGTATCTTCCTTGTTCTTACTCTTTTTCATACAATATTTAGCTTTGGGCTCTTTGGAATCATTCACTGCAAAGGCTGCCAAGTTTTCAGTTATTTTGAGTTTATTCTTTGTTTACTCCTTTCCATATAAATTTATTTACGGTTTCCATGCCCCCAGAGAGAAGCCACAATGTGAATAATCATGGAAATAAAGAAGAACCATAAAAGGTTTAACTGGTAGTGTATATATTTTCAGAATTAAATACACAGAATATTCAGTGTATATCAGAAATTCCAAAACAGTTGGGACACTGCATAGAAAAACACAGAAACTATTATTAGGCAATCACTTATTTATAACAGCCTTTTATTCAGTGGCAGGCAGCTCCACAGAGTTTTTTCTAAGAGGTGGTACAAAGGTTTCCAATAGAAGTGCTCACATAACATGGTAAATAGGCCTACTATGTTTAATAAGCAGATTAAAGATCCCATGACATGGTACTTCTTGATGCTTTTATATGGCTCCTTAATGGTTCCCCAATACTGTAAATGAATCCTTCTTCAAAATCAACACTCAGTGCATGAGAAACAGAGATAAGATGAGAAAGAGTCATAAATATCTCTCTCAAACTCTTTATTCTGGGCGTTGTTGCTTGAATGCAAATGAGGAGAAAAAAGATGGCCAATAGTAGAGGGTGGGGGCGTGGCCAAACTCTCCGCTCAGAGCTCAGAGCTGACAGCTGATCCATTTCCTTGTTTTTGCACGGGGGAGAGATTTGAGCCGTTCCATTGAAAAATCACAAAAAAACACATTTCCACATAAAATAAAATTAAACCACTGCTGTTCAAAGGTCCAGAGGCTCAGATAAAGGACTTCCGAGCCTAGAAACACTCGGACGTGCCTCCAGGCAAATAAAAAACGCATTTCGCATTGCCTAGCGCATTCGCGGTCCAAACTCTCTGGGCGTGATTTACAGAGACGCTGAGTACAGACAGACGGGGGTGGAACTGCATTTGCATTTCTTTTGTAACACAGAAAAGGATCGCAAATGCTCAGTTTAGACATTTCACAACTTTTAACCATGGGGGGGGGGGGGGGGGTAGGGGAGGGTAGGGGAGCTCACATTAACGTTCAAAAACCTCAGAAAGTGAAAATTTCATGCCATGGGACCTTTAAGTTAGCAGACTGTGGTGATTAAGACTGCCTTCACATTGTTCCTGTTCTTGCCCTGGTTTGGTCCTAGTTTGGTCCAGGATTAGTACCGAAATTAGTCCTAGTTTAGTTCCAATTCTGATGTGCTCCATGTGTGAAAAATCTATAGAGCGTTTTCACGTAACGTCATAATCCGGAAGTAGGCCTTGTTGGAGATATAATGAAACAAAGCAAACATTGCTCTTATGCCCCAAAGTTTAAAAAAAAAAAGCAAAATGGTCAACTATTGTTGGGTCCTAGACTGTCACAATAGATCGGACAGAGAAAAACACCTTCAGTTCTATCGTTTACCTAAAGTAATGACCAACCAGGGTGAACAGACAGAGCGATTATTAAAGGAAAGGAGGCGATTGTGAATTGCCAGTTTCAAACAGAACTTGGATGGGAAAAATCATGACAACATTCACATACGCTCAGCTCATTTCACAGCCGGTAGATATTTCATACTGTGCATTGTGATTGCTAATTTTGAACCAATTTGTAGCGACCATGTTTACATAAACAAACCCTGACTAAACTAGATCCAAGGCATAAATGTTAGCTGTAAATACTTGTACATGTACATGTTCATTTGCTTCATTGGCCCCTACAGTAAATTGTATTACAATGTTAATATTTTAATCTTTGCAAAACGTGAATAATAAAAAGCAATATACTAGTACTTAAACACATTACACGTGGATTTACTAGATATAAGTATGCCTACCTTTGCCATCACAATATGCTTATCTTCATTTTTCTGCACTTTACGCTCTCGTACCAGCCACAAACAAACTGGTTGTTGCCTCCAGACCTTTAGAGCTCTGAAGGTCTTGTGCTGTATAAGGGCTTGGAGAGAAAAACAGGTGGTTCACAATATCGGGATCACTTACAGCAGCAGAATCGACAAATCGCCACTGTCACTGAACAAACTCAAATTCATCTCATACCGATCTTCTTGTCCAATTAATTTGAGTTTTTTCATATAACGCTCCTTTTCTTTGGCATCCAACTTATCTCTATACAACTGGTCTGAGTTTTTCTGCATGGTTCCTTTATAAGCGTGTTTAATTTGAGTGAGCAATATCTCCAACATGGCCGCACATCCGGGTCATGGTCGGATTTTTCGTGAAAACGCTCTATTGGAGGTGCATCATCCATTATCAATGTTCTAGCAGTGTGTGTCAGTGAATTATTATGAATATACAGTATATGTTTACAAATTACAATTTATTGAGAATTAAGTGGGTCAATCTACAAACACAGACAGTAATTAGGTATTTCACCATCCCTATAGCTGGAAAACCATGCACAAACAATATCTTACGTCGTACATAACGCCATTCATTTTATTGGACAACCTCCCTCCTATGCCTATGTCTGATAAATAAAAATAAGCAACGGTAAACAGATGATGAAAAACAGCAAATGTGTTTATTTTTCACTTTAACTCAATCTACTCTGAAGCCCTGCAGCAGAGGGTACGACAACACGCCATGATAACTGTAATAAATCTAAGTGCACTACTCATATCCTGCTCCCTGCTCTCATCTCCATAGACCGCTGCTATAGGATCACTTTAAATCTCGCACAGCTTATGTCAGGTTTATGGTGCGGGGCCTGCCATGTATGGGAGTGAGAGGAGCGCTCTGTAAATCAAACTTTATTGCACTCTGCTTTACCTGGCTGCAAACAAGGACTGAATGCTCTAGCTACAAACCCCTTCTAGTTTTATACTACTCGTATTAATTTAATTGTTAATGTTTTTTAGTATTTTACGTTTTATGAGTTACTTGTTTTGTATAATATTAAGAATTTAACAGTGCAATGGGATTATTAAGATTCTATATTCAGATAACAAGTGTATTCATGTAAACAGAGGTTAAAGTTTAAGTCTGAGCTCTACAGTGTGACTTTGAGACAGGTAATGCTACTACACTTAAATATTCTTTGTTTTGTTTTTGTATAATATACAAAAACAAAACAGGACTAAACCAGGACTAAACTAGGACAAAGCCAGGACTAAACCAGGACAAAACCAGGACAAAACCAGTATTTAATCGAACTAAACCAGTATAATACATATCATATTGTATTGTATTAAATTGGCAATACAGGTGACTTTGACTTAACATATTATCCTGTGTGTGTGCGTGCGTGCGTGCGTGAGTGTGTGTAGTGTGTAGTGTCCTATACTATATTTTGTACTGTATTAAATTGACAATACAGGTGACTTTGACTTAACATATTATCCTGTGTATTATTGAATTACACTGGTCTACAAATTTTTGGACTCGATCTGCTTCCGAGATAAAAGTGGCTAAATCTCATTTATTTGATAAGATAAACTGAAAATCAATTGGTAACTGAGCTGGTTAGCTAATGTATTCAAGATATTTAATGATAATGTTTTACATCAAAATCTGTTTATACAATAGATTTAGGCATTTTTGCTTAAAAATAATATTTATACTTTGAAAATATTTAACTTGCACTTCTTTATCCGTCAAGAAATAAAACAAGACATTTTCTTTTCTTGACAAGCCACTGGTGAAGATTAGTTGCACATGTGTTACAACAATAATGTGGAGCCCAACTTTTGTCCTGATCTCCAACTTCACAACCAAAGTAATGGTTTTACGCCTTTTTAACCACTGCAGTTATGTTGCGCTTTTGTGATGCAAACGTCATTTCACCACAAATGTAACAGAAGTTATCTGGGTTGTTCACACAATTTCGAGGCATCTCTTTTATGTGAAATCAAAAAATATTTTATGTTAAACTCTAGATATATTAAAATGAATGTGTATTGGAATGTGCAGTCAGGCTTTCAGATAGAACTGGTTGCTTGTAGATATACTGTACTTTCTGATAAACTACAGTTTTTGCGTTATTTTGCATAAATTTCCTATTTTGACCCAATACTATATGCTGGAAACTACAGCCAATCACTACTTCTGACTTACTTTTTCTTTATTAGTGACCTAAACCAAGACAAATTTCACTACTTTTGTTCCGGCAGCATTTTGCTTGTAGAACAGTGTTATTGAATGATTATATGGACTTTTTGTTATAAAAGCATTTCGATTTTAACAAAGTACCTTCTAATTCTGACCTGCCCTAAAACACCACACAGCAGTAATGTCAGTGATGATCTGCAGGGGGAGGGCTTAGATTAATGTCATGCTAATGAGCTCTGAAGGCCTAGACTTTAGAGAAGCTTTTCTCCACTCTTTGTTTTCAGATGTCTCGCTTTCAAATGGCCACAAATTCTTCAAATTTTCTCAGATTTCCATGTGTAAGGCATCGTTGGAAAGCTTAGAATCTACACTTTCAGAATCTGTGACTAACTCAAAACGCCTCTGGGATGACTTTGTCTGGTTTTCCGTGGCCAGGCACATATTGATAGACCAGATATTGAATGATTTTTATGATCATGTATTTTGCACAATATTCAAGCTATTCCCTTATACACTAGTGCAGTGTTTCCCAACCAGGGGTACAAGTACCCCTAGGGGTACACGAGCACACTGCAGGGGGTACTCGGCAGTGTCGCTGCCAGGCACAGGGGGAGATTTTTTGGAATTTTTTTAATTCTAATTTGAGTAAATTTGAGTTAAAGAAAAGAGAGAAAATGCCTGAGAATTAAATTTTCAAATTAAGGAGATCAAATAAAATGATTTTCATTTAATAATCTGTTGTGTCACGTTCTACTTTTGGAGAATTATCAACACGTATCAGTGAGGGGGTACTCGAGGTATGACAAAAAGGCTCAGGGGGTACACAAGACAAAAAAGGTTGGGAAACACTGCACTAGTGAACTACTACGGCATGTGCCTAGTTTATGATGTGGTTGTAGTTTTTTAGAGTGCCATTAACTGCAGTGCTGGGACGAGCATATTGCCTTCATCTCACGCAGCATCTTCTCTGAAAGACAGACAGAAGCTGAGCCAACCCAAAAACAGAACGGCTTGTGTGCCTGCTGCTGACCTACTTAATCTCAACCAGCCTATCTTCACTCATTGTCACTGTGGGAATAACATTAACAGTAATTGAAGCAGACTAAGACTGACATGAAAAATGACCCTCCACCAGAAAACTTACACAGTAAAGTGAATAATTCTAGAGGCAAAAATATAAAAACTAGGGCAGAGGTCTCATTGACGTTTATTATCAGAAGCACGTTAGTGAATGTTCTGCAAAGTTTCACAAATTTATGTCAAAGTAAACTTTGTGCATTCCTATAGGTGGCGCTGTAGCACTGACAATTGTGTTCTCTATCGCTGTTCCGAGTTTCGTTTGCTTGAGACAAACTGCATGTCCCCACTCCCACTGGGGTCCAAATCTAGGCGGTGCCGTTGAGTCGGGTCACTTTGGGCATTGTGGCAATGCCCATTTTATCAAATTTTTCGCCGGACTGGTCGATCTGATAGCCTCATGTGGAACTTTTCGTTGATATTCAGGGGGTCAAAAATGTGATTTAAGGTGGGGAAAAAGAACAATAAGAAGAAGAAGAAACCGACGAAGAACAACACCCCTCGCCAGCTCTGGCCAGGGCCAATGACAAAGTTCCTAGCACTAAACTGTGAGCACTGCTGAGGAAGAGTTTCTCATTTGTCACAAGTATGAGAAGCAAACCACCTTAAAATAATACATGACATGTGTAGCAAAAATGTCTTTAAATGTCTGAAAAATGTAAAATCTGATTTTATTTATTTATTTATGAAAAACCACGTGTTTTGCTGACCGGCTGATACACACCACCTGTCAATGGCCATTATGTTAGTGGTGCACTTACTTGTCCAGTGTATGCAAAGTCTAAAGCATGCTTCAGTCCTACGCTGGTCACTCCTTGCAGGGTAACTTCATCTGCTTCACTCTCCACCATGCACAAGCTGAACATGGCCTGGAAACAGACAAAGAAAGGGGTCATCAGCAGGAGGCAATAGCACTAATACTAAATAGAAGTACTAAGCCAGTGTAAATGAGAGAGGCCTTTAAAGCGACAGATAATGTGGGGCAATTGGAAAATCAATGTCTTTGTACACAAGTGTTTCTGTAGTACTTAAAAGAGGCTCGATGTCTGGTCATATAATTTAGGACAGATTCTCAAACTATGGTCCTGGAACTACTAATGGTGCATATATCTCATCAGGACTCACCAGGACAGTTGTTGTGATATTTAGTTCATTTTGGTTTAGGAGAGTGTATTTTACTAAAGAAAAGCAATAATGATGAGGTTAATCTTTAAAGAGCATTTAATTTAAAATGTTAAATATCACATGTGGCTCATTAATGCCCATTGGTCTTGCTGTAGTCCCATTTAGATTAAATCTGCTTTTTACTTATACTCATATTTAGTAGAGATTATTCTCATTTTAAGTACAGTGGTATAAATATCATATATTTCTGTTGCAGATCAGTTCTTCACTCTTTACTTCTTTAACAAGCTTGACTATAAGACTATAACCTTGATCCCTCAATTGATTTTGCTGTCTTGGCCCCTGAGGTCAGCAGGAATAAACAGTCACATATGCACACTAACTATAGTACAGCCAATGTACACCACAGCACATGTGCAATCACAGCTTAGCACAGCCAGCATCTCTTGTGTCTGGGCCTCACTGTGTGAGTTCAGTCCCTGCCTGATAATCAAAGCTATTGACCAAGTTCACACCACGAGAGGATGACAGACCTATCGATCAGGGGCCAGTCAGCAGAACAAGTGAGTGGAAAAGTGAGAGAATAACAGGGTCAAATGTACTTATGATGGAAACTCATTGAGTGTTCTTTTTCTATAGGAAGAAACATCGGTAATCACTGAAAATGCATTGCGTCTAATGATGCAGAAGTTTCAACATTTTCCTTTGCCAGTGTTCAGTCATCCAGTTTATTACCAGTAGCGATTACAATAGTAGTTTTCTGGTACAATCGCAGAAATAATAAAACGTTAACAGTAAATTACCCTCTTAAAAAGATGTAGTAGTTGCAATAGGGCTGGGCGATTAATCGAGATTTGCGATATCTCGAGATGTTTTATGAAATCGAGAAAGATTTTGGCATATCGAAAAACTCGAGATAATGCGCTAAATGAATAAGATTTCGCCACTCTGCTTATTTTCCTCAACTGTTTGTGGAGCTGTCCACCCCGCCTCCTTCTTGCGTTTGTGTTTCACTGCCGTGGTAAAAATGTTACACTACAGCAGTGCTTCTCAATTATTTTCTGTGACGCCCCCCCTAGGAAGAAGAAAAAATTTCACGCCTCCCTTCCTGCGCGCGACTATAAATAGTATTATTTGTCTAGAAAATTGTTATGAGAACACCATTGTATCCTTTTATTAACATTATAAACAAAAAAAAGAAAGAAACTTACAACAAAGACTGCACTGAGGACTCAAATATTAATGTGTTTTTAATGCAGCTTTGCGCACATTTGTTTACGTTTTACAGAAATGAAACTTAAAACCACCTCATTTGCATAAGCTAAAAGCACTGAAAAAAAAAAAGCTCTCTCCTTGTGCCACTGATGCGTCAGCTTCTGTCGGACTAAAGGACACGACTCAGTGGAATATACGTGTTTTTTCTGTGACAGAGGATGTTCTGTTAATGGTGAGACTGTGCGAAATCGCATGTGAGAACGCCACTGCCAACTACTGTTGTTGATGTGCAATTACACTTAGTTCTAGTACAGTACAGCAAAAAAACATGTTTCCCAGGGTCATACGTGCCCCCCCTGGCATCACGCCACGCCCCCCCAGGGGGGCCCGCCCCACTATTTGAGAAGCACTGCACTACAGGTACAGTTTTTTGTTTTTTTGGAGTTCGAATTTTGTTTTTTAAGGAAAAGGAAGGCAATATGTATTATTTCTTTTTTTTATTAATTACGAAATGAGGGATTTTTTTTGTCTCATCTTAAAATTTTTTTTTTTTAAATCTTTTTTAGTTGATTGTACATACTTATTATTTATCTTAATTTTTGATGCATGCTCTTTTTTCCAATTGTTTCTGAAACTTGCGTTGTGACACTGCAATTTCCCCATTGTGGGACAAATAAAGGATTATCTTATCTTATCTTTGCACTATATAACTGTCTACACTCAGATTTTATGTTTACAATTAAATAAGGCAATATACTACTTCCTTGGTTTGATAATGTTAAAATTGGTACACAAGCACAGCACTTTGTTACTAGTACCTGTCTACCTTTAGGCACTTGGTTGCCTACCGGTTTGCACTTCAATAAAAAAAAAAGAATCCTTGCTGAATTTGGCGCGTTTTTTTTTTTCCCTGCATAGATATCGAGATATATATCATATATCGAGATATAGCAAAAACATATATACAAAAGAGATATTTTTTTTCTCCATATCGCCCAGCCCTAAGTTGCAATAGGGATAAACAGAGCCCAGTATATAGTTGAAGATCTTTTGGAAGTAAGGATGACTTTATAACACATTATATTTTCTCTGAGAGTAGAGACATTTCTACTTGTGTGTGCTATCAATGCCTTATTTCCTACAGTGATCGTGGGCTGATGGCATTGCTGATGGTAATTAGAATTTTCTAAAGCCTCTTTCCTCAGTACTGCAGAGCTCACTACACTATTTGAACTCCCATAATGGTGTATAACATTCTGACAAGACCTAATGGCCTCAGGGCAGTCCATTTAACAGAGAAACACATTCTGACAAGAAAAAAGAGCACCAAATACTCTCTGATACATAAGCCCTAACAGCTGATATGGAAGATGGGGTCAGCGAGAGGCCAGTTTTGAGCTTGAATCAGAGCGCACAGGAAGGCCAGTGATCAGACCTGCAGGGTATGGTGAAGTGGTCGTAAAGAGCAACAACATCTGGACAGAGGTGTTTTTATGACAATTGAGGACAAGTACACAGCTCTCATCTCTTTGATTATTGAAAGAGGTGAGGGATATAGGCATCCTTCTACTTCAATTATATTCTATATCCACATAAATTAAAAGGATTTAGTTTGAGAGAGAAGATTAAATCCTGTGACTGCCGCCTGTTCACATGATGCTACAGTGGGGTACAGCTGGCCTGCTGCCCTCTGGCTCAAACATTGTGTTTTTGTTTGTGGTGATCATACCAGAAACAACTTGTGGCTCATTCCACCCAGGGAAAATACACAAATCTGCACTAAGCAAGTTTGGTGTAGTTTAAGGTCTTCTTTTTAAAAAACTCTGACCATTTCTGACCTCTGTACAAACATTTTACTGCTGTGTGTATGAATGAAAGAGACAGGAGACCCTTTGAGGACAGATCCCAGGTAAACAGAGGGCTCATGCACTACAATTACTCATGTCCACTGAGTTAGATCATGTAAAAGAATATAAAACAAAGATGGAATCTAGAGTCAAATATTTCTTAACTGCAACAAAAATATGAATTATTACAATATAATAAATGCATACTATATTACTTCTAAATAATTACTCAAATAGAGGTGTGTTTCAACAAAACTGTAAACGCAATTCAAGTTACACACAAGTGAATCTAACTACAAGACTTCTCTGAGACATACTTGCTATTCAAGAGAGCACCGTCAGCAGATGATTCAGTAAATGAATGAGAAGCAGTGGTGGAGTCAGATGACATGCTACAGATAATGCTATTAAGCTCCGGGAACAGGGGAGAAAGGCCAGTATTCTTCGTACTGCAGCCCACTGATCTAATAATCTTCTGTGGGATGCTCAGTGGGGATTCTGAGTTTAAAAATGGAGAAGAACAAAGGATAAAAACAAAGAGTGTGGCTGGTCTGCCATTGATTTAAAAATATCCTTCACACGCACACAGGAGCAGAAATCCCACAGACACATAGACATATTTAATCTCACTCTCATTTTCAACAGGGATTAATTTCGTCTTCCTAATCTGCTCTGTGTCACTAGATCAAATCTCATCTGTGCACTTTGTCTAGGAGGATTTTCAGCCTGTCTTACCTGTAACTATCTGGAGAAGTCAATTTATCACAGAACAAGTGCAACTTAACTTAGGGTAGAGTTTTACACACAAAATATGAAAATGTGTGCTTTTAATCAGATTTACATATACATTGACATGTTATTTAAAATAAATGTGCCATAATGTTCAAAGTATTAATCGTAATTAAATTGATTCTCACACTGCAGTAAAAGACAATGTTAATGAATTACTAGACCGTAATTTAGCTTTCTGAATGATGTCTTGTACCACAGGTAATGTTCGGTTCTTTGTATTTTCCCCACCAAACGGGGTGTCAAGAGAGCACACTGTGTTATAACTCGTGGTATTTATTGATTGATTGATTGATCGATTGATTGATTCCACATGCAGTAGGTTATAAACCTGTAGGACAGAAAAGGCTATGATGTAAATTGTGATAGCAACCAATAACAGCAATATAGTAATATATAATTATATAAGCACAGCATAGTATAAACATATACATGAATATATACACTCAACAAAAATATAAACGCAACACTTTTGTTTTTGGTCCCATTTTTCCTGAGATGGACCCAAAGATCCAAAATTCACTCCAGATACACAACACTACCATTTCTCTCAAACATTGTTCACAAATCTGTCCAAATGTGTGACAGCGAGCACCTCTGCCCCGCCGAGACAATCCACCCCACCTCACAGGTGCGCCACATCAAGATGCCGATCCGACATCATGACCAGTGCACAGGTGCGCCCCAGACTGCCCACAATAAAAGGCCACCCCGAAATGTGCATTTTTTTTTTTTTTTTGCTTTATTGGGAGTCTGGGGACTCAAGGGGAACCAGTCAGTATCTGGTGTGACCACCATTTGCCTCATGCAGTGCAACACATCTTCTTCGCATAGAGTTTATCAGATTGTCAATTGTGGCCTGTGGAATGTTGGTCCACTCCTCTTCAAAGGCTGTTATGGACGAAGAACACAGGTGCATTTTATTGATGGCATTTTGAATGCACAGAGATACCGTGATGAGATCCTGAGGCCCATTGTTGTGCCATACATCCATGAACATCACCTCATGTTTCAGCAAGATAATGCACGGCCCCATGTTGCAAGGATCTGAACACAATTCTTGGAAGCTGAAAATGTCCCAGTTCTTGCATGGCCAGCATACTCACCGGACATGTCACCCATTGAGCATGTTTGGGATGTGCTTGACCGGCGTATACGACAGCGTGTACCAGCTCCCACTAATATCCAGCAACTTCACACAGCCATTGAAGAGGAGTGGACCAACATTCCACAGGCCACAATTGACAATCTGATAAACTCTATGCGAAGATGTGTTGCACTGCATGAGACAAATGGTGGTCACACCAGATACTGACTGGTTCTGAGTCCCCAGACACCCAATAAAGCAAAAAGAATGCACATTTCGGGGTGGCCTTTTATTGTGGGCAGTCTGGGGCGCACCTGTGCACTGGTCATGATGTCGGATCGGCATCTTGATGTGGCGCACCTGTGAGGTGGGGTGGATTGTCTCGGCGGGGCAGAGGTGCTCGCTGTCACACATTTGGACAGATTTGTGAACAATGTTTGAGAGAAATGGTAGTGTTTTGTATCTGGAGTGAATTTTGGATCTTTGGGTCCATCTCAGGAAAAATGGGACCAAAAACAAAAGTGTTGCGTTTATATTTTTGTTGAGTATATATATATATATATATATATATATATATATACATACACATATAAACATATAAATACATATACATATATGCACGCATTCATACACGCACAAATCCTAAACATCGAAATACTGACATGCACCAATTCTGACCATACATTGTATTCCCACACAAAAGCGAATTAAGTGAAATAATTCCAGCCCAAATCAATTATACACCACCAATACACGAATGTTGACCAAATCGCCCAATCCACCAACCGTGACAATAAAACACCGCATCGCACGCTTGTTATAGTACATAGAGACTACTGAGCCACGGAGACTATTGAGCCGCCAGTGGAACAATGACAACGCGGCACAACACCGGCATGAAAGCCAGCCGCGCATACGACCCATGTCTATAAATAACAGCAGCACACCAAATTAACTTAAAACCAGCTTAATAAATGAGAATGGCTCAGCTCACCGGCAGCGCGTTGCTTTCTCGACGAAATGACATACAGTGCCCGCTTCCGCATGTAAACCCGTGCCGCGGCACCCGCGCACATGATTGGCAGCAAACAAGCCAATGAGCATCCGCTCCAGGTAAGTGAACCACCCACCCACTTACTAACCCGTGACTTTAATCTGTGTGTGTGCGAGTGCATGTGTGTGTAAGTGGACCCGTGATTTAGCAAACGCAACAGGTAACCTAAGCTTAAAATAAAACAGTGGAAAGAAAGTCATCGTGAGCAGGGAGATGGCTCGGGTTTTTTAGCAGATTCAAAACAGTCCCAGAAGTGACTGTATTGTCACCGGTGACCAATTAGCACTATGCTGCAATGCAACATAGCTTTAACTGTCTAAAATAGTGTTTCAGTGAGATGTAACAAAGCATATAATGAATAAATATGGAGCCTTTCAAAAAGCTTTACAATCATTATCTATTCAGTCCAGACTTGGTGGACGAGCACTCTAACTACTGAGCCACTGCTTCCCAATATGGCACCTGGTATCGAGCTCAACGCTGACCACTCAATCAGGTTCCAGAAGTCAATTTTCCATTCATTTTTTCCATTTTCGAAAAATTCTGATTATAAGAGTTCGAAGACATCACAGAGGCTAAGCAGCTATGTGGTAACTAATATCCATAATGAGGTTGTCTTAAGTTGTTTTAAGTAGCTGATTATCCCTAAGCAAGCTTTCGAACTTTTAATATTCTTTTCTTTTTTTTTTGGAATGTCTATGAGAAAAATGAATGGGAATGTTTATTTCCAGAACCAGGAGTGGGCTGTCACTGCTGAGCTCCATTTCCAGTAAACCTCCATGCCAATAATAACAAGACCTAACCTTGCTTAGCTTTCGAGATTAGACATTGAGCATTCTCAAGGTGGAAACACATCGATATAAACAAAAATCATTTCACTAGCTGGTGTACTCTCATTAATACCAATCCAATATAAATATGTTGTGTCATTTAGGGCATCTGATTTACTGTTTTGACATTACAATGGGAATACTCACCCTGAAGTAGTCACTGCATGCAGCCAGAACAGCTTTGTGGGCATGAAACTTCTGCTCTCCGGCCACCAGTGTCACATCACAGAGCAGCCCATCCTTCCTCTGCTGGTTCAAGGCAGACAGAACCGAGTCCTGGTGGGACTTAGACTGGCACAGCCTCTGTCCTGTCAGCATCTCCCCACTGCTGCACATGGAAACCATAAACATAATGTACATATACACAGAAATTTGTTTTTCTATACTTATTATCTCACTGTTATGAAATCTATATAAGATGTACATAACAGTAAGATAATAAGATGTACGAGGTGTATTGTGTTAGTGTTAATTATACCACCATATGACATTTAAAGTTATTTGTTGTAATTGCTAATGACTGTCTAATACAGCGTGTTATCCTTTCAAGTACAGACACATTATTACAGTTTTTATAACAAGCTAGAGCAAGTAAAAGTAAAAAGATTAAAAAAGACAAAAACACAGAGGACCGAGAAACAGCATATTTCTACGGGCAAGCAAAGCACTTAACTCTTTTGTATCTGAGGTACAATGGCTCGTAAGTTATAGATTTTGTTCTGCATAAAACAACGTTTGAGAGGAGATGTCGTCCACATTTGGACATGTGCGGCAAATTACTGGCTGTGATTAGCATGTTCCAAATAAGGACGGTTGTTAGGCGCACTTTATCGTCTGTATTCTTTATCGCACTTTACCTGTATTCAAACAGTAGGAGGCATTGACTTGTCAGCCAAGGAAGCCCTTCTGTTTAGCCATCATGTTAATACACATATTTCTTATGTAAGACACAATGAAAAGAAGCTTTGTCGTGTCATATTGTGCATGTCTATTTATGTAACAAATGTTCTCCTAACCATTTCCAGCACTTCTTTCAATTAGAATGTACCCCTGCCTGTCTGAATCCATCTCAGCCCTTTTTAGTGTCTGGACGTCATTCTATATACTGCTGCAGAGCACCAGCGGGCCTGCTCTGTCACCTTCATGGTGCTGGAGGCAAGAGACCGGAATAATGTGCGTGTATGTGGACAGTGTGTGTGTTGACAGTGTGTGTGTGTGGACAGTGTGTGTGTGGACAGTGTGTGTGTGGACAGTGTGTGTGTGTGTGTGTGGACAGTGTGTGTGTGTGGACAGTGTGTGTGTGTGTGTGTGTGTGTGTGTGTGGACAGTGTGTGTGTGGACAGTGTGTGGACAGTGTGTGTGTGTGGACAGTGTGTGTGTGTGTGTGTGTGTGTGTGTGGACAGTGTGTGTGTGTGTGGACAGTGTGTGTGTGGACAGTGTGTGGACAGTGTGTGTGTGTGTGGACAGTGTGTGTGTGTGTGTGTGGACAGTGTGTGTGTGTGTGGACAGTGTGTATGTGGACAGTGTGTGTGTGGACAGTGTGTGTGTGTGTGTGTGTGTGTGTGGACAGTGTGTATGTGGACAGTTTGTGTTGACAGTGTGTATGTGGACAGTGTGTGTGGAAAGTGTGTGTGTGGACAGTGTGTGTGTGGACAGTGTGTGTGTTGACAGTGTGTGTGTTGACAGTGTGTGTGTGGACAGTGTGTATGTGGACAGCGTGTGTGTGGACAGTGTGTGTGTGTGTGTGTGTGTGTGGACAGTGTGTATGTGGACAGTGTGTATGTGGACAGTGTGTGTGTGGGCAGTGTGTGTGTGGACAGTGTGTGTGTGGACAGTGTGTGTGGAAAGTGTGTGTGTGGACAGTGTGTGTGTGGACAGTGTGTGTGTTGACAGTGTGTGTGGACAGTGTGTGTGTGGACAGTGTGTGTGTGGACAGTGTGTGTGGAAAGTGTGTGTGTGTGGACAGTGTGTATGTGGACAGTGTGTGTGTGGACAGTGTGTGTGTGGACAGTGTGTGTGTGGATAGTGTGTATGTGGACAGTGTGTATGTGGACAGTGTATGTGGACAGTGTATGTGGACAGTGTGTGTGTGTGTGGACAGTGTGTGTGTGGAAAGTGTGTGGACAGTGTGTGTGTGTGGACAGTGTGTCTGTGTGTGTGTGTGTGGACAGTGTGTATGTGGACAGTGTGTGGACAGTGTGTGTGTGGAAAGTGTGTGTGTGTGGACAGTGTGTATGTGTGTGTGGACAGTGTGTGTGTGTGTGTGGACAGTGTGTGTGTGTGTGTGGACAGTGTGTGTGGACAGTGTGTGCGTGGACAGCGTGTGCGTGGACAGCGTGTGTGTGTGTGTGTGCGTGCGTGCGTGTGTGTGTGTGGACAGTGTGTGTGTGTGTGTGTGTGTGGACAGTGTGTGTGTGTGTGTGTGGACAGTGTGTATGTGGACAGTGTGTGGACAGTGTTTGTGTGTGGACAGTGTGTGTGGACAGTGTGTGCGTGGACAGCGTGTGCGTGGACAGCGTGTGTGTGTGTGCGTGCGTGCATGTGTGTGTGTGTGTGGACATTGTGTGTGTGTGTGTGTGTGTGTGTGTGGACAGTGTGTATGTGGACATTGTGTGTGTGTGTGGACAGTGTGTATGTTTACAGTGTGTGTACGCTTTGGGCTCAAAATGAGGCAACAGATGAGTCAGGGTTTGTTTGTTTGTTTGTTTGTTTGTTTGTTTGTTTGTTTGATTACAGCTGGAGGACGTGAAAGTGAAGCAAAGTGAGGGGCTTGGAAATGGATAAAAGCAAGTGTTGTCAATCACTGAGCAGGAAACATGTTACAGTGTTTTACATTTCCATATTGTCAGCAGTCCTACAAGGATAAGGGGTGTAAAATTACACTGTTCCGGAACAAAAGTAGTGACATTTTTCTTGGTTTAGGTCACTAATAAAGAAAAAGTAAGTCAGAAGTGCTGATTGGCTATAGTTTCCAAGATATAGTATTGGGTCAAAATAGGAAATTTATGCAAAATAAGGCAAAAATGGTAGTTTATCAAAAGGTACAGTGTGTCTACAAGCAACAGTTCTATCTGAAAGCCTGTCTGCATATTCCAATACATTCATGTTAATATGTCTAGAGTTTTAACATCAAATATTTTTGGATTTCACATAAGAGAGATGCCTCGAAATTGTGTGCACCTGATGTCTTAAGATATTTCTTGTTTATTCCTTGATGGATAAAAAGTGCAAGTTAAATATTTTAAAAATATAAATATTATTTTCAAGCAAAAAATCTATTCTTAAATCTTGAATAGCAAGTATTCCTAAATCTATTGTATAAACAGATGCGATTCTGATGCAAAACAATATCATTAAATATCTTGAATACATTAGCTAACCAGCTCAGTTATCAATTGATTTTCAGTTCATCTTATCACTGTAAATGAGATTTAGCCACTTTTATCTCGGAAGCAGATCGAGTCCAAAAATGTGTAGACCAGTGTTATTGGCACAAAGGTAATTGCTGGTTTTAACAGATTAACCCTCAACTAGAAGTTTAAGTTAGGGTTCAAATTTCAGTTTGAAGTCACATTTCAGTTTGGATTGGAATGGAAAAACATGCAAAGACCTTAAAATGTTTAGCTACTGTTCGTTCCCTCTAAATGGGCTAGCAGTAAAGCACTTTGGGCATAAATGTAATGAAAATGAATTGATCCTACATACAGTAAATCTCTGTCAGTCTGAAACACAGAAAGGCTCTCCAGTGTATTCTTCTGAAATAGCTCTGTACACTGTCGTAAGTGCTTTTACAGTAAATGATTTAAGGATTCTGCTGTTTGGTTGTTTCAATGGAAATGGTAATTTAATTGGACAATTTTCGACCACTAATTACTGTAATGTTGTTGACTTCAGATGAAATTTGATCACACTCATTAGATGCACCATCCAATCCTCAGAGCATTTATTTACAGTATACAATTGCCAATAAACGGTGACTCATCGTACATAAAAATATTATCATTTATTGTCAGGATACGTGTAGGTTAAACTAGACAGAAAATACAGAGAATATACAGAGGTTGGGATCAGCTGTTTGATGCAGATGTACACAATGATAGAGATGCATCAGCCAAAACAACATACAAAGTAAAAGGATGATGTGACGTACAAATACACTGGCCTCAGAGCCACACCAGAAGATATATACAGACATGTGAATCAATTCCCTTTCCAAATGTCTTTCTTGATTTTGGTCATGTTACCTACTATATCTTTGCACACATCAAATTCTGGCAGTCTGATATGGCAGTGAGGACTTCTTTAGCACTGTTAATCGGTCTGCAACGATTGAGGGCTATGTACAGTAGGTGCGTTTATATCTACTTTAAATCCTTGCTTCATATGTTCCTGTTAATTCCCATCAATTAAAGTAAATTTCCACCTTTTACCACCTTTGAAAATTCATTAAATTACCCTGGTGCAGATTTTAAGTACAATGTCCATGCTGTAAATCGCTAAACCACGTGAATGTACAGTAGTATTCAAGATAGAATTTGTTGTGGAATTCATTAATGGTGAATGCAGTCAGTATATGTCTTACATGAGGCTGGGTTCAGAGGGCATGCCCGTTGGGACAGGGGCAGGGGAGAGTGGTCCGGGCCGAGAGGCGCTTTGTGGCTCCCTGGGACTGCACCTTCCTCACTGGACACATACATCAGCCTGATAGGACACAACACCACGTCAGCTTTACTCAGTCCATCCACTTTTACCCATAGCCTGACAACTTCCTGTACAAAGTGTGAAAAGATGCAAGTCAATGATCTGTGAACACTGACATTGACTGTCCTTGCTGGCTGCGTCATATTTCGTCATATTTTCATTTTGTTCATCTGAGGTGTGTATAAAGGCCAACACGCTTAGAAATAAATATAACATGCCCATAAATGTTGCGTTGTGGTGTTGATATGATTTGTAAACCAGGCATGAAAACGGGTCAGGAGTGAAAAAGGTGAGAAGGGTGCGCTAACCCTAACCAGAACCCTAAACCCTAAACCCTAGACCTGGTTTAGACCTGGTTGTAGTCTTGGTTTAGTCCTGGTTTAGTCCTGGATTAGTCCTGGTTTAGTCCTGGTTTAGTCCTGTTTTAGTCCTGGTTTAGGCCCCTACTGTCAGCTAATATGTCCCTTGATGCAGAAATAATAGGATAATATGACTCACCCCATAAGAACGCGGTCACTCCGTTGTAACAGTTTGCCGTGTTAATTTGCGTATTCACGTGTATGCGCGGGTCACGTATATCCACGGACTTTAATTATCCGGAGCTCCGGAGAAACAGACGTATCCCAAACGTGTCCCGAGGCGAAAGTTCCTTCTAACGTAGCATTAACGTAGCAAGTTCAGGATTTTGTCCAGTTTCACTGAAATGAAGCGTACATATTCATGCGGCTCGCTCACAGCTGATTGGGGAACAGGCGCAAACACAACAGCGCTAATCGTCATGATTGGCGGAAGCGCGATCGGTGGGTAATTATGCTGCAACATGATTGGAAGCTGGAGCGCAGTTCGGCCCTTCGAAATTGCGGGGGTTTTGTTCAGTCAATTAATATTTTCCCGACCTTTCCCGACTTTGCCAATACTGTCGAGTCAAATAAAGAAAACAAAACTGGAAAAATAAAAAAGAACAATAATGATGCATTAGTCTTGTATAGCACTTTTCCAGATGCTCAAAGTCAGTTTACAATT
Organism: Paratrypauchen microcephalus; assembly: GCA_036785185.1. Lineage (NCBI taxonomy): Eukaryota > Metazoa > Chordata > Actinopteri > Gobiiformes > Gobiidae > Paratrypauchen > Paratrypauchen microcephalus. The sequence goes on from JAVJIX010000002.1 coordinate 19,323,675, forward strand.
TGGTACATTATTAGTTAACGTGTGAAGAATCCCTCAATCGTCCAGGTATAATCCATGTTAAAAGGAGAAATTCAATTTGTCAACTGGACAAAGTTTATTTGGTTCGACCAAATCAACTCTGTCCAGTTGACAAATTGAATTTCTCCTTTTACCATTATTAGTTAACATTATTAATTATCCAGTAAGCTACTATTGTATCCACAGCTACAACAGAAGTGAGGCTGCTAATTGGCACCATCGGCTCCTTCGACCACCACCAACACATACCCTACTTTTATACTAGGCAATGTAGGTGATATGTCTTGTGTAAGGACAAAACAACAGATTTTACCACTGGCACCCCACTGTGCCCAGCGGCCTCCCATCCAAGTACTAACCAGGCCCGGCCTTGCTTAGCTTCTGAGATTTGATCAAGCTTTGGCAGGGAGGTTTGGCCATACAGTCAATGTAATAGAAAAAATAGATCTGCATTGTACACATCACCGACTATAACAACCACAAGTCCTAAACATCTACACCAGGGGCAGTACTAAACTAATACAACAACGAGCAGTGATGCAAGTCGTACGTTTAGTTTCAATCTGGACATTGAACAATAGTAATGTGAGAGCTACAAAGAAAAGAATAACACATGATGTACATTTGAAACAAGCAAACAAGGTGTCTTTTTGGTGGAGCTACAACCTTGACATTATGTGCTACACACCTAAATCTGATACCCCACTGTCTGCTGTAAGTGAGGTGAACAGCGGTCTACACAAAAGCATTCTGAAACCCAAGCCTCTTTAGATTCCCTGTATTGCTGCTCACTCAAAATGCAATTATTCACAGTTCTTATATTTAAATTACATTGCTTGAGTATGTAGTGTATGGTTAATAAGAGCGAGCACAAGTGTAGACTGTATTAGCCATGCCTCTTGAGTTTAATCTACAGTGAATCAAGTTATTGATCACTTCTTGAATGACCTTCATGGCTGCTACCTTCTGTCTCAGATGGAGGAGAGAGGAGACTGTCCAGGAGTCTAACTTTAACACACAGGTTATGGCTCACTCATTATATTAGTCTAGACATGCATATAAAAGGAAATGTAGTCAAAGTCATCTACCATTCCAACTCAAATTAAATAGCAAATCTAGTTATTAGATCCAGTGATTTATAAAATTACAAAAAGAAATAACTCCATAGTTCTTTTTTTTTTCTTCTTTGCTGTATATAAAAAGCTATAATCCCTTCTCTATTCCTCTTGTGGGGGATGGATACAACCCGTGTATCCAACATTACTATTATTACTATTTTATAGTAGCCCAAGTCTATAGTATCCACAAGAGACGGTGGTTAAATTTATACTCAGAACAAGTGGACCATTGTTTCAAGGCACAATTAAACACTATAATCTGCTGACTGAAAACAAAATGCTGTCTTTACGCACAGGCAATTACACAATTACCAGTAACAACAGCATAAATAATACTGGCTGAGCTTGGGGCGGTGAAAGGTTTGGGTTGCCAGATAGGAACACACCATTTAATGAATTAAAAACTGTCACTTTCCCAAAGCCCCCAGCTGTCAGGGGGTCTCCCAGCAACAGGCCATCGCCTCGTTCACAAACTCAGGCAAAGGAACAGCCTCCTCCCTCGTACGAGTCCGCTAATCCTGTTGCATCCTCTCCGGGCGACACCAAATTATATTTAGAGCACCTCTCGCTTTGACTGTGCCGTGGTCGACAGCGTTCAAATCCCCTCTTAATGTACAACAAGCTTACACGCACCTCATATGACCACGCTGGAGGACTCCGAGCCGCTCATTTACGCAGGAGCATGTGTCCTATTGTTGAATCTGATGTCCGATGATGGGCGCACGGTGGAGGAGGGAAGGGACGACCCCGCGGAAGATGCAGCCGGTGATCGTGGACACTTTACTGATAACACTACAGCACCGAAATTGTGACACGAAACCCCGCCTCTCCACAGAGTCACATGAACAACGCGCTGGAGTGTGAAAAGCGCCCCCTTGTGGACACTAAGCTCACAGGTCAGAGAGTGAATGATGCCCGTGTGTGTGTGTGTGTGTGTGTAGGTGTGTGTGTGTGTGTGTGTGTGTGTGTGTGTGTGTGTGTGTGTGTGTGTGTGTGTGTGCGTGTGTGTGTGTGTGTATGTGTGAGTGTCTGTATGTGTGTGTGTCTGTGTGTATGTGTGTGTGTGTGTGTGCGTGCGTGTGTGAGTGTCTGTGTGTGCGTGTCTGTGTGTGTGTGTGCGTGTGTGAGTGTCTGTGTGTGCGTGTCTGTGTGTGTGTGTGTGCGTGCGTGCGTGTGCGTGTGAGAGTGTCTGTGTGTGTGTGTGTGTGTGTGTGTCTGTGTCTGTGTGTGTGTGTCTGTGCCTGTGTCTGTGTGTGTGTGTGCGTGTGTCTGTGTGTGTGTGTGTGGCCGTGCGTGCGTGTGTGTGTTTGTGTGTGCACGTGCATGTGTGTGTGAAAATTTTGTAAGTAAAGTAGGCCTAAGCAAGTAAATTTTATTTATATAGCGCATTTAAAAACAGTGAAAAGTGGCCAAAGTGCTGTACAATGTCAAACAACTAAAATTAAATAATAAATTTGCCAATAGCAAAACAAAGTTCGGCAGCATAAAATAATAAGAACATTTGACATGGCACGACAAGTATACATAAGATGGAATAAAAAGGCAAAATAAAAGATAGAGATAAAGATTTAGATTTGACATTTTGGGGTTTGCACAAATTATTAGACAGGCGTATTTTTTTTACTTATACCCACAGACCAAGAATAGCCAGCACTGGTATTGCTGTATTGCTTTACCCTTAGTGTGCATCTATAATTAAACCCATACGTAACACAAAGGATATAAAATAGACTTTGTACATTTTCATTGCTGACCATTTACTACATGAATTTCTAGTGATGCACTGCTACAAATGCGTCACTAGAGATTCATGGGATAGTATCAACTTCTAAGAACTGCTGTTTCGGCTGTTCAAATTTGTTTTAGATATTGATAGAGATATTATTATATATATATTAGAGATATTATATTGATATCCGCTTACAGCCTACTGAACTCTCAATAATACTGCACTAAACTACTTTTCATTATACATAATATGCTGCTGCTGCTCTATGTCTTTATGAATGTATCATGTTTGTCACTACCTCACTGTAAACTACTGTTACCTGTGCAATAATCTGTGCAATAACCCACGTGCAATATTTATACCATACTATGTGCAATACGAAATCCACATGCAACACTTATACTACTACACTATATTATGTGCAATCTGTGAAATACTCTATTTACACCTTATTTAATCCTACCTGTACCTTTGTACATTATTTTATTTATTCTTTATTTAATAGGGACAGTGCATATTAATGAACATTTGCAGCATTGCAGTGTAAATATGCCAGATTATAGCAAGAATGCTAATTTCCATCTGTAGTCCCTAGGCAAGTGACACCACAGCAAAAACAATAAAACAATGACAATTGACAATAACACCAACATTAAAACATTAAAACATTAAAACATTAAACATTAAAACATTAAAAATGTCCACAAGTCTGCTTTTCCTTTAGCCACCGTTTCAAGTATGATTTAAAAGTGGCCAGTGTTGGAGTCTCTCTTACTGATGATGGGAGAGTGTTCCAGAACTTAGAGCCTCTGACTGAGAGCACAGTTTGTCCAAATGTTGTGCATCTGTGTGGGACCTCACAGTTCCCCTGGGCCGTGGCCCTTGTTCCCATCCCACTGACAGTCTTTGTTTTAATAAAATCCTGCAGCGGAGGAGGAGCAAGTCCATGTAAAACTTTATATATAAAACAACCGTATTTAAAATGAACAAAATTATTAAAATTGAGTAAGTTATACTTGTCTAAAATTGTGCAGTGGTGGACTGAGAATGGTTTCTTGTCTAATATTTTCACAGCTTTTTTAAAAAGTGATTCAACTGGTTTTAGTGTTGTGCCAGCTGCAAGTGCCCATGTGGTAATGCAGTACTCTATATGAGACAGAATCATAGAGTGTAAAAACATTCGTGCCGCATATAGAGTCATGAAGGGTCTTACTTGTCTAAAATTCACTAAGTTAAAATTAACGGTTTTTGTGAGGTGCTTAATGTGTTTCTTAAATGTCAATGTCGGGTCCAACGTCAGTCCCAGGTATTTAAACTCTTTGACGAGGCTGAGTTCCACCCCGTCCAGAAAGACATTGGACCGCTGCAGCTCATTTGCTTTTTTACTGAACATCATGCAGACCGTTTTCTTTGTATTGAGCTGTAAGCATGAGTTCTTGACCCACTTTTGGACATGAGTCATGGCTGATGTTAATGTTTCTGAAGCTTCTTGTACGGTTCTGGCATGTGTATAAATTACAGCATCATCAGCATACAGCTGGACATTGACATTTGAACAAACTTCTGGTAAATCATTAATATAAATACTAAATAAAATTGGTCCTAAAATACTTCCTTGGGGGACCCCTGTTGGACAGTGAAGGTAGGGTGATTTAAAACCAGACAGGGAGACACATTGTTGTCTGTGGGACAAGTATGACTCAAACCAGAGCAACGCCTCTTTAGTTAGATTAAAATGGGATAATTTAGTTAAAAGAATCTGGTGATTTACCGTGTCAAAAGCCTTTTTAAAATCTATGAATACTGCACCTACAAATGCATGTTTATCAAGAAGGCTTTTGACATTTTCAACAAAAAAACAGTTTGCAGACTCTGTGGAGTGGTGACTGCGAAAACCGAACTGCATTGGATGTAAAGGTGTAGTATTTGTGGAGAGATGTTCGTTTAATTGTTCGGCCACCCATTTCTCAGCAATTTTGGAGATGGCTGGGAGGATACTGATGGGGCGATAATTAGCCATCTCAGTTTTACTGCCACTTTTAAAAAAGGGAGAAACCACCGCCATCTTCCAAGCTGAAGGCACAACACTTTGTCTGAAGGACAGATTCAACAGATGTTTCACTGGTGTAATTAATGCATCTTTGTGCAGTTTTAAAAAGTGTGTGTCCAGTCCATGTGCATCTTTTGCTTTGGAGGAATTAAGAGAGTTAATAATTCGAAGCACATCTCCATCTGAGATTTCTTTAATTTTAAAAACTGGGTCACTAGAACTCACAGTGGGAATTTCTGTTGGTGCAAACTGCTGGGTTATTTCATGTACCGATTTAATAAAATAATGGTTCATCTCGGTAGCAATAGTAAGTGGATTTTGGATGAGGATGTTGTTTATTTTAATTTCAATATTATGATTCTCATTTTTATGTTGTTTGCCAGTTAGTTTATTAATATTTTTCCAGATAACTTTGTTATTTCCTTTTGCTTCATGAATAATTTTTATGAAAAAGTTGGCTTTGGCTTTGCGTATTTTGCTTAGTACTTTGTTTCTAGTCACAGTGAAGGCCTGTCTGTCTGTTGCTAAACCAGATTTCAATGCTTTTTTAAGCAATATGTCTCTTTCTTTCATTATTTTTATACACTATCCAAGGTAGAGCATTCTTTGTTTTTTTGGATTGTTTCCCCTTTCTCCTGAATGGTGCTATAATAAAATATGTACTTTATATTTTTATTACATTTTATGACATTTATATTTATTATATTGTTTACTTCTTCCCCTGCCCTTTTGCAACACTTTTTTTTACCATGTACTATTATTGCATGTTATTAGTACTTCTCGACTATCTTAGCGAGTCATCGGTTCTTCTGATCCTAAGCATTTCATTGCATTGTTGACCCTGTGTTGATTCTGCATATGACAAATAAACAATCTTGAATCTTGAATCTTGAATGTAATATTTTGTGAATATTCATTGATAAATTACCAAGTATCATGTTGTATATTATGTAGTATATTATTTATACTTTTATACTTGCGCTGTGTGCACCTTGAAGGGAGACTTTAAATCTCATTGTACTATGTATAATGACAATAAAAGCTTTCTATTCTATTCTATTCTATTCTATTCTATTCTTGGAGTAGCCATCTGTCAGTGGGCTATTATTCTGTGGCACTGCACTGCCTGTATTGTGGCAGCTGTTGACATTTGTGGGAAGGAAAAAAAAAGGCATTTTTTGTTGTTGTTGCTGTTTTTATTATGTTTTAAGTAAGTCTGATTTTCTAAATTAGTGTTTCCCAACCAGGAGTACTTGTACCCCTAGGGGTACACGAGCACACTGCAGGGGGTACGCGGCAAATTAAGGACATGAAATAAAAAGATTTTCATTTAATAATCAGTTCTGTTACAAGAGTTAGATACAGCAAAGGAAGATTATTTTGATTTAGTATTTATTTGGGTAAATTATTTATTTTCAAAAAAACATATTCTTTATTTTTATGTTTAACTAATTTGAGTTAATGATAACAGGAGAAGTTCAATTTGTCAACTGGACAAAGTTTGTTTGGTTGAAAATGTTTCGCCGCTCATCCGAGAGGCTTCGTCAGCTCTAATAAGAATACTGGTAAGACACTTGCTTATATCTTGCTGTAGGGAGGAGCTACCTAGCTAACTACTTTCCGGAACTATCTCATTGGTTTCCGTCTTTTGTTTCTCTGGCGTCTAGCTAACGATCCCTATTCACCCCTACACGCCTGTTTTTCACACCTCTGGCCCTGACCTGGCTAGCCCTATTGTTTCCCTGTTTGCTTGATCTAGGCTTAAGAATGGAATTGTAGATGGGATGCAAATTATGTCTGACTCCACCATTTCTGTTCAGAGAAGGATTCTCTTTTTTGACAAAAATAGCCTCTTTAACTCCCCTCCCCTCGTATTAGAGCTGACGAAGCCTCTCGGATGAGCGGCGAAACGTTTTCAACCAAACAAACTTTGTCCAGTTGACAAATTGAACTTCTCCTGTTATCATGGATTCTACCTGGACGACTGAGGGACTTTTCACGTAATTTGAGTTAAAGAAAAGAGAGAAAATGCATGAGAATCAAATTTTCAAATGAAGGAGATAAAATAGGAAATACAAATATTTTCATTTAATAATCCGTTGCGTCACGTTCTACTTTTGGAGAATTATCAACACGTATGAGTGAGGGGTTACTCGAGGTATGACAAAAAGGCTCAGGGGTACACAAGACAAAAAAGGTTGGGAAACACTGTTCTAAATAGAAATGTGAGTGCTTTAGGCGTTATTTGCGTTATTTGAACAGATCCACGCTACAGAGTCTAACACGTCCCACTGCACGTAAACGCCCCACGCTCCAGTCCAGAAAACACGGGAAGAGGCTGCGGCAGCTGGAGCACTTTTTTCACCGAAACACGTCGCGAATCTTTACCCTAAAACCACACTTGCTCTATATCCATGTAGGAATCAGAGTTAGAACGTCGTATGAGTTTAAGGTAAGTTTATTTATAGTTAAGATTGTTGGTTAGTTTTGTTTTACCAACTTTATTGTTTCGAAGTTTTCTGGCTCTGTCCCATGGCGACTGTGGTAGGCAAGTTTACTGTACTCTCCCAACACCTCACGTTTTGTTTACTAGAGAACATTGTGAGCTTCTCTTCAGCACATCAGATCTCTCCTTGGTAGATATTTGCTTTAACTGTGGTATTTATTAAGTGAAATCTGCGGTTAATTCAAACAACGAGCTGTAAGTTGGCTATCTCCATTCATTGTGTCAAAATGCGCTTTTATCTGAACTATTTTTCCAATCTCCTCTCACTACATATCTCTGAGCTGACAAATTACCTTTACTTTCCTGTCAGCACTATTCAGCATTTATTCAGCATACCAATCGATATCTGGAAATGTTTCTTTTGTGTTGAGTGCGTTGTGGTTAGATTAGATACACTTGTGCCACAAGTATCGTATCAGCACATTATAAACAGGAATTAAGCACATCTACTAAATACTACTTTAAATTCAACACTGTATTGCACTGAACTGTGAAAACAAATCTAACGACCAGGCAGGACTAAACATGTTTTCCCACTTAATATATGCCTTTCTAGCCTGAAGTGACTTTATTTATTGAGTGGCTTAACTCTCTGTTCTCTTGGTGACACACAGCAGTACTATGCAAAGACTCTCTATGGTCTGTATGGTAATATTTGCTGCTATAACTAACGCTCTCATGTTTCCTCAGAAGATTTCACTGCCTGTAATTGACACCCAGTCTTTATAAGGCCCGATCAAAGCAAGAAAAACTCCCAAGCACCAAAGAGTAGAAACATAACTGGAATTTAATATGTGTTGACAAGCTCAGACCTATGCTCTTAAATCACACAAATATTGATGTCATTTTCCAGGTTTGCACTTGTACCGGTATTTTACTAATGATTTGGCCACATTTCCTTTGCCTCAAACCAAATGTCATATGGAACAGGTGTGAAGGAAGAGCTTTCCAAATTGCAATACTTAGTAAACCGGGCGCCGAAAAGATGGCTGCTCACTGCTCTTGAAAAGGATGGGTCAAATGCAGAAGTCAAATTTCTCCCGTGTGTCACTGTGTGTCATTGTGTGAGACAAATAAAGGCTTAATCTAGACTAGCGCATTTGGGTTTGGAGCCCAAAAAGGATCACAAGAAGGTTCCAATAGTCCTTCTTTCATTTATCTGAAGCCGGTGCTGGTGTAAAGATGCTCCATCAATCTGAACTTGTTTTTGAGTTGGAATATCTATTAATAATTTTGTCCATGAAATGTATGCAGTTTTTGAATTTCCTCCAGGATCAGCTATCAGTGAAATTTTAACAAAGCACAAACTCTGTTTTTATATTTCAGATGTGGGAGTTGTGTCTTTGACCCAGGGCACCTGCTCCAGTACTATGTGGATGATGGAAACTGTGCCCCTTTTGCCATGTCGTCCTTCTGCCATGAGGTGACTCGAAAAAAGCTCCCAAACCTATATTCTTCTACCAGTCATTCCTGAATCTGTGGTGCATAGAGGGTGGAGAAATACACCAGTACCATGCTGCTACCGGGATCACTGTGGCTGTGTTTGGGGCTGGTGTGGGTGGGACAGTCCTATGCCCACAGTCTGTTCACCTGTGAGCCAATCCGAGTGCACCGATGTCTGGAGATGCCTTACAACATGACCTTCTTTCCCAACATGATGGAGCACTATGACCAAGACATCGCAGCTGCTAAAATGGAGGTGTGTTCACTTCATAATATTTTTTTTTAACTTTTTTCCAGTAATGTTTTTTATGGTATTATATTTTTTGCCTTTTTAGACTTTAAACTTTATTGTCCCCAAGGGGAAATTCATTTTCACGCACACAGAGCCTGTTTGACACACACAGCAACAACACAACAAACACAAACACGTTACTATAGACATTACAGCACACTCAGCGGGACCTGTTGTTCAAAAATGTGACGGCTGAAGGGATCAGGCTTCTGCCAAAGCGGGCCCTCCTGCACCTGATCGTCCTGTTCCTCCGTCCTGAGGGCAGAGGGGTGAGGTGTTCCTGAGGGCAGAGGGGTGAGGTGTTCCTGAGGGCAGAGGGGTGAGGTGTTCCTGTAGTGGGTGAGTGGGGTCCTGTTCTATTGAAAGTGCAAAGCGTCCAATAGCCCTGTTGTTGAGATCTGAAAGGTTAGGTGTGGGGAGTCCTATAATTTTAGCAGCTGATGAGTTACCTTTGTGAGTTTAGACTGGTTTTTAACAGTGAGCATATTGAAAAAGCAGGTAGAACAATACAACAGAATAGACTGGATGATGGATTGATACAACAGTAATAACAGATGTGGAGAAACATGGAGTCCTTTTAAGTTTTATTTGTTTATTTGGAAGTGAGACCAATGTTATAAGAGATCAAGAGTATTATGGCCTATGGAAAGCATCAAGGAAAGGTCAAGAAAGGAGCTAACAGAAATAAATCTATTATAATATATTGTATTGTTATGGAAAGATAATGCCACTGTAACTAACCAGTTTCAGATAGCAAGCCTTCAACAGTTTGAGAGTGCCAAAAAATGTTCTACTGTAAAGTTTTCAGTAGTGTTGACTTGTCACTAATCCATCTCTGTCTCATTTGGTATTGATCGCTTTGTCAGGCTGTAATTAGCGTTATTAGTCCAGCTTGACGTGAAACCAATGCTTCCTCTGTTTTTGCAACAGATCTCACCACAAAATTCTACCAGTGCCATTACTGTTATTCACGATGCTATTAGTGCTTGTAGTCAGTAAATACCGTCTTGCCGTCTTCATATTGAGTGCATATTGATTTGGCTGTAATTAGCATTTTTAAATGGTCATCAACAAGCAAGCTCAAAGCTCACAAATCATCCTTGATTGTTATTGAACACTGTCTCATTAATCAAATATTAAAAAGATAATACAACTAAAAGAAATAGAAGTAGAAAAATTATAAAGCAATGATGAAGAAATTATGTTATAATGTTCTTCATCAAATATATACCCAGAATTGTGTTTTGGTTCATTCACACATGTTTAACACACAAACCCTGCATATGACGGGTTCTTGTCTCAAACAGAAAACACTTCCACCTTCTGATGTCATACAGGAAGTGCTCCACTGTGTTTTTAAATTACAATAAACCTTCACTATAATTGCTTGGCAATTCCAGGGCTGAAATGATCCAATCTCTGCTGAACAAAATGTAAACGGTATCTGTTAATTTACCACTACATGAGATCACAAGGTGGAACAGAGCATTTTGAGCTAATATTAAATGATTGCTCTAGCATATGTGAATGAAACAAAATACAACTCCAGTTATGTTATTTAGGAGGTAACAACACTATAAGTAAAGGCACATTAAATAATGAAAATTTTAACTGATGAACGGTATTAAATTATAGCAACACTAACCTTTTTTATTTTTACATACATTTCCCCTGAACTTTCTTCTGGGCATTTTGTGTTTCATCTGAGATGACTGTCGTGTGACCCCCTCACGTTCCTTTGTTGCTTTATTTAGCTTATCCTAATTACAGGGTATCATACAGACATTATTATGTAGGCCTTTATTGTCATAATCCCATAGTTCCTTCATGTTGGGCATAGTGTAAACACAGACCTCAGGAGTAATGACATTGGCTGTGCAAAGACTTCTCCTATTTCTTTGGTATTCTCATCTTGTGTCTTGACATTGCCACAGGCCCTAGTGTGCATTACAGCATTCGGTGTGAGAATGTAGAGAATGAGCAGGGATCCATGGATGAAGACTTTTTGTATTTGGCATCTGGAGAAAAGTGTAGGAATAGGATCCTTATTTCACAGCGACCTTGGCCACAGGCGACTTCTCTGACTTTGTTGTACATGGTCTTTGATTTCTGTGAAGAGAAGCAGAAGAAGGGACACACCCAGATTCACGGACACAAAGCCCACCCTGCATACCACAATGACTTTTCTGTTAATCACTCACTCATTTCTCCCTGTACAAAGTCTTACAGTTGTGCTCTGCTCTCCTAGGTAACCAGCCAGCACTAGTGCCCTGCTTTGCGTACACCTATGACAGTGGTTCAAAAATGTTCTATTGCTGAGATGTTTCTGGGATTTTTTTTTATGGTGAAAATGAAAATACATTAAACAGATGACATACATAGCTAAATCCTGATCCAAGCTTTGATTTGATTTTGATTGTGTTCTGAACCACTGGCCTTGGTAATTAAAAAATATTTTGGCTTCATGATTAAATCATATTTAGGAATAAGCATCAAGCGTCTATAAACCAACCCTGTAGTTTGCCTCTAGTTGATGGTCTCTAAATTAGTGGCAGCACATCACAGTTGCAGGCAAATAAAGATCAGATTGTTGCTGAAAATGTAGTGGAAATGAGAAGGCTTCCAAAACGTCCACAAGAGAAACAAGGACCTGTACTGTCAGGGAGGGCACGCTCAGGCCCAGAGCCTTGGGCCTGATGCCAGACTGGAGCTGGGGACTGACAAGAACGGCAAACATTGAATACTGAGCACTGTGTGAATGGCATGTGGACGGAAATAAATCTTTACATATTATTGTAAGGATGGACACAACATTTATCCTGCCACTAGGGGTCACAAGTGTAAATGAATGAAGAGGATTGGGCTGGCACAGACATCGGTTAGTGGCAAATGATGCTTTGGTCTCCTTAGGTGGAGGAAGGAGTCTCTTTCTAAACGATTTGAGCTTAAAGGAAACCTGTTACGCAAAATACATTTTTATGAGGTTAACCACGTTTTGATAACTTTCCTTCATCATTCATTTCCAGGTGGTTTCATTAATTGTTTTAGCAATCCTGTAGTGTCCTGCATTTGAGGTGTGAATGCTCAGAACATTTCAGTTTTTGGTTATAGACTCCAGGTTATAGACAATTGTTTAGTAAGTTAGGTTACCTAGTCATTCTTCAAAAATCAAAACACCACTTGCTTGGGTTTATTCCACTAGAGGGGACCAGCAGCAGTCAAGTGAAGTTGTTTTAGATTGTCAGTGTGTTCTACAATGAACAAAATGTAAAATAAGGATCCACATTTGAGGTAGTTAATTATATAATGTCTTCTTGACGTTGGGTGATATCAGTATTGTTAAGAACTTTAATCAGCTGTCTATACTATCTATTTTTTCACACCCATTCCACAATCGATCCGCCTCTGTCATGCTCTAAGTGATGAGGAGTTGAGTTTATCAGCAACAGTATTTATAAATGCAAATACGTAGACATTAAAGAACAGCTTAACATTAATTCTACAACTACAAACGTACCTCTACAATAAACATTCATGAACAGATCAATAAGAGTATGCCAAAACTCACAGCATAATTAGATCATGAGAGTTATGTGAACGTAACAGAAAGAAAAACAATTTTCAATATTTCTAGTTTGTAAAAGCATTCATGAGTCCCCACTATACGGTCTATGGTCCTATATAGGCCCTTATTGTTCCATCCACCCCACCAACAACATGATCCCAGTGTCTCTGCTCTGTCACTGTGTGTTTCCAAATGTCCACACACTCATTTCCTGCCTCTGCTCCCCTCCCATTTGTGGATTTCTTGAGCGATGTGTTGAAACGGAAGAGTGTGCTTCCTTTGCAGTCAATGGGCCCTTTGTGTGGTGCTATAGAGCCCAGCTCATCATCTGCTCAAAAATCTGACAATTGTGAGCTGGATATGAAAATGTCTTCACTGTACACATATCACCTATTGAGTGAATATTGGTGTATCAGTTACACTGGATAGCACAGAGGAGTACAAAACATGCCATATCCAGTTAGAAAATTTCCAACTGGATATGGCATGTACAGTAATATGCATCAAATCTATATATATTAGTGCTGTCAGGCGATTAAAAAATGTATCCAATTAATTACAGGATTTGTAATTAATCACATTTTAAGAGTATGAAAGAGTGAGAGGGAGAGAGATTGAGAGAGAGCAATCGATCGAGCGAACTGAGTTTGTCAGTTTTTCTGCGGTCGCTTTGCTCAATCGTTTCCCAAATTCGGTGAGCCTGGTTTGGTGGCTTGGTGAAGAGCGCACTAACGATGGAACGTGTCCGGATGCGTTTATCGTTCAAATGATCAGGCTGGAGCAGCTTTGGTGATCGGAAAATTCTTTTTGACAAAAGCTACAAATCACCGCGTTCTTGTTGATTGTCCCGTCTTCATTCTTTTTATAAATAAACTTGCCGTTCAAAGGCCCAAGCAGCGATTTGTTTGCAGCACACCAAATTTAAAATGTGCACACATTGAATTGCCACTCATAATTAATTGCGTTAATTTTTATAACGCGTTAATTTGAAGTGTAATTAATTCATCTAATTAACGCATTAAACTGACAGCCCTAATATATATATATATATCAAATTACTAATTAACACTTTTATTCTGTTGCACAAGCAATGTTGTATTGTATTTAGACTGGTGCCCCCACGACCCGGCCCCGGATAAGCGGAAGAAAATGGATAGATGTTGTATTTCAAACATACATTTTATAATTCAACCATGATTTCAGCTGTATTCTCTTGTCTTCCCACAGCCTTTTATGCCGTTGGCAAAACTGCACTGCTCTCCAGATGTGCACCACTTCCTGTGCCAGGCCTTTTATCCCCCGTGCATCGAGGAAAACAACGTGTTTGGTCCCTGCAGGGAGGAGTGCAAGACAGTGCTAGCCGACTGTGCAGAGAACATCCGCATTTTCGGCATCACCTGGCCTCCTGAACTACAGTGTGACAAGTGAGAGCATGGCGTTTCAAACAGTTATTCCTGAAGTACAGTCACAATACTTTTGATTTTGATACTAAAGAAAAGGCTTGACACATAATAATAGTGCTTACTTTAGTATTACCATGTGGTCTAGTACTTGTTCTGACATCGATCAAGACCATTTGAAAACTATTTACAAAGATCCAGTTTTGTCCTGTACATTATGTGATTTCTTTTTTTCAAAACTTGGTCAAATGAGTATCTAGTTTTAATAGTTTTAGTATTGATTAGCATCTGGGTATCTACACGCTCGACAACCTTAATCTGAAGGGTAGCTCAGTAAGTTTTCAGGTCAGGTCAAAGACGACAGAAACAAGGGAATGCAGTCAAAATGATTTACTATAGAAACGAAAATGACCTTACGATTTTTGTGTGTTTTTTGCTCTAGATTACCTTTATGCGGTTTCCCCAACACAGACTCCTCATTACAAGCCACCACTCCGATGAAATCCTCTGCATCAAAGAGAGACCTTGGCTTTTGGTGTCCCCTGCAGTTCAAGACCAAATCAGGTTTCGGATCGTCTTTCTTGGGGGCCCAGGACTGTGCGCCGCCTTGCTCCAACATGTATTTCAAACCACATGACATAGACTTCGCAAAGAGCTTTATTGGTGTGTGCTCAATCGTTTGCCTTGGAGCTACACTGTTCACTTTCCTCACCTTCCTCATCGATGTGAAGCGTTTTCGATATCCGGAGAGGCCGATTATTTTCTACGCAGTCTGCTATAGTTTTGTATCGTTAATATACTTCATTGGATTCCTGTTGGGGAACAAAGCAGCCTGCACCGAGCCCTTTCACCCAACAGGCATGTTTACTGTGGTCCTTGGATCCCAGAGTAAAGGATGCACTCTGATCTTCATGTTGCTCTACTTCTTCACGATCGCCGGTATTGTCTGGTGGGTCATTCTCACCATCACCTGGTTCCTGGCAGCGGGACCCAAGTGGAGCTGTGAAGCCATTGAGAAAAAAGCGGTAAATTTAACTTAAATTGGATCTTACTAGAGGTTTCATAATCGTCAAAATCACAATCATATTATAGAATCAGGCCACACACAAAGTTTAACCACTATTTAGTACATTTAAATTGAATGAAGGACAAAACTTAAACCTCAAAATAAAGCAAAGTTTGAAAGATATTGCGTAAATTTTCAATCATATATAGGCTTTTGGGATTTTATTAGGGACACCGAGTGAAAATTGAATTCAGAATATGAACTAATAATTGTACATTTTGTTTTTGTGTAGGTGTGGTTCCATTCGGCTGCCTGGGGAATCCCTGGTGCTCTGACTGTCATGCTTTTGGCTCTAAATAAAGTTGAGGGCGACAATATTACTGGCGTTTGTTTCGTGGGCCTTTACGATCTGGACGCTCTCCGCTACTTTGTCCTGGCCCCTCTGTGTGTGGGTGTTTTGGTAGGACTCTGCCTTATTCTGGCTGGTATTGTCTCCCTTAACCACGTGCGGCAGGTCATTCAGCACGATGAGAGAAATCAGGAGAAGCTCAAGAAGTTTATGATTCGAATCGGTGTGTTCAGCTGCCTGTATCTGGTGCCACTGGTCACGCTATTGGGCTGTTACACCTACGAGCAAAGCTACAGAAGCAAGTG
Source organism: Paratrypauchen microcephalus (assembly GCA_036785185.1). Taxonomy (NCBI): domain Eukaryota; kingdom Metazoa; phylum Chordata; class Actinopteri; order Gobiiformes; family Gobiidae; genus Paratrypauchen; species Paratrypauchen microcephalus. The sequence continues at coordinate 19,339,456 of JAVJIX010000002.1, forward strand.
GGAGGCAACATGGCTCAGAGAAAACTGTCAGAAGTACAGCATCCCCTGCCCATCCAAGGTACACATTTTTAGCAATAACAACTACTGCTACTTGATAAATATCATTTTGACACAATGAAGTTTCATTTATTTCCTTTTATGCTCATTACACAAAATTGATTCTAAGCCATATTATAATGTGGTGTCCTCAAAAACATACCCAGAATTGGCAAAAGGAGAAATTCAATTTGTCAACTGGACAAAAGTTTATTTGGTCGAATACGTTTCGCAGCTCATCCAAGCTGCTTCTTCAGTTCTGGTCAGACGCTGGTGGACACTGTCTATATCTGCCTGAAGGGAGGAGCTAACTACAATGAAATTACTATGAAACTATCACACCTATTTGTTTACAGTTTCTGTTAGTTAGGTAAACCTGTTCAATACGCAGTGGGAGTGGAGTGTGGGGTCTTGTTAGCAGAACCATTCAGGGCCATAATGGGTGTTTTCACACCTCTGGACCTGACCTGCTGCCCTATTGTTTTCATTGTTTTGATTTAGGTTTGAGGATAGTTATAAATGGGAGACAGATGATGTCTGAGACCTCCATTTCTGTTCAAGGAAGGATTCTCTTTCTTGACAAAAATAGCCTTTTTAACCCAGATTTATTTTTTTTTCCGTTTCATTCACAATCACAGTTGGTCTGTCTATAACTAAAAATGTGTCTGTCTATAGCTCAAAATGCTCTTTTCCACTTTGTGATGTCATGTAGTGGTAGTTTTCAAGTTAACAGCTACCTTTTACTTTGAGTTCTTTAAAGGGACAGTGTGTAGGATTCGTGGCGCATAGGTGGTGTAGGTACCATGCACTTCCTCTTTTGGCTACGGCAGACCTCGAGGGTCACCCGGGTGCGTTGTAGTGCCGAAAGCTCGCGTGCCCGCGCACGAATCGCGCGCCGCTGTATACACGTATATACGGTTCCCCGTTCACTTTTTTTTTTCTTTTCGCATGAAAACACACAATCCCGATCATGATTCATGACAATCTACACATCAAATGAAACCTTACAGTCTCCTCTTTTTGACTATGCAATTCATTTCCCTGCAAAACAATCACTCCCCGAGCACATGGGGCTTTTATACAGAAAAGCACAAAACGAGGTTAGCTTACCTTTGAAGGCTCTGCACAGGTCAAACTCTGTATTTCACCATAAACTTGGCCTCAATCTGTCCATAAGGATCCAGCGAATAAAATCCAGTAAAACAATTTAGTCCAAAATACGTCTTAGATCCATTACAAGTGTGATACAGCAGCATGCTTCTTTACACGAGGCTCCCCCCTCCCCTTCCCCTTCTCTCCTTCGCTCCTCCGCTCCCAAATGCAGCGCGGCTAAGCAGCTGCTAGCAGGAGCCGAGGCGAAGGATGAGCCCAAATGTCCTTCTGCGGCTCTCGTATTCAAAATGGCTGCCTCTATATGGGGAAGATCCCCCTTTTATGTGACTATATCTAAGTCCAAAAGAATACTTTGATGTCATGATGGAAGTGAAAAGGCTTGGAAAACAATGTATTTTTGAATGGGTATCTTCAATTTATGTAATTAACAGGTAAAAATCTTACACACTGCCCCTTTAAAGATAGGGAAAACAACACTATAAGAAAATCAGAAAATAACATAATATAGGCACTTTATGCATTCAGTTTCATTAATTGTGTTATGTTGCGATAATTATAATTTTGCCATAATAAAAGCATTTTTATTATGATGACTGGCATGATGACTAATTGTTTTCCCATACAGGATGCAGAGCCCGAGCACCCAGACCTGACCTTGTTTCTGGTGAAGTACTTGATGACATTAGTGGTGGGGATCTCTTCAGTGTTCTGGGTCAGCAGCAAAAAGACTTGCTCTGAGTGGGCTTATTTTTTCAATAGGACACGCAAGAGAGAGTAAGAGCATTTTTCCAAAGTTTCCCCTCTTTAAACAATGCATACTAATTTGCCCAATATTGTTTATGTGAAATATGTCTATTATGTACCTTTTTGCCCCACAGTCCCATCAGTGAGAGCCGTCGCGTTCTTCAAGAATCCTGTGAGTTTTTCCTAAAGCACAACAGCCGTGTCCAGCACAAGAAAAAGCACTACAAATCAGGCGCCCACAAACTCAAGGTGATCTCTAAATCTATGGGCACGAGCACCGGAGGTGTACCCACCAGCCCCTCTGTCTCTGTGGCCACACACCAAGACCCAGCACTGTCCCCTCATGGACACCCACCGCAAGGCCCCCTGACTGAGGCATCAGTCAAGGAGCACTTGGAGAGGGGAGCGTCCAGCCGGAGTTCACGTCGGGACAGAGACAGAGAGAGGGAGCGAGAGAGGGACGGGGTGGAGAAACGCAGTAAAGGAAGCAGCTCCGGCAAAGTCAGCAGCCTGTCAGATAGCTTAGCCAGAGTGGGTGATGAAAGGCAAGTAAAATTTTATGAGGTGACACATCTTGATTACGTTTTAATGAACATCTGACTGCATTTTAAATGTCTGTAGTTGTTGAATACACCAATACTTGCGCATTAGCCTTAGGATTAAATCAAATGAATAGTGCCTATTCTGGCTGAAGAAGCATATTTTAATTAAAAAAAGGTTACTTATTGAACTACTTGTCTGTACTTGCCTGTATTTACTTACTTACCCAGTCTTACCCAGCTATGACCCTGTTGCCCTCATGTGTCTCTGTAACTTTCTATAGAACTTAAAAGCTTAAAAGGGTTGTCAAGGTGTATTGTTTCTAAACATTCCTAATAGACTTCAGTATGTGAAATTAATAAAGAATATAAGATTTTCTGTTGCATTATGAAAAGTCATACAATTGTAGAGTGACATTTACATATTAAAGCAATCCATTGTTTCCTTCTCTTTGCATAATACCAGTGAACACATTCAATACTCAGTACTAAATGTTTTTATTTTTAGGAATACTCCTAGAAGTGACCACTCTGAAGCCAAGAGGATTTCCCCAGTGCAACATCCAGCTTTAAATCTCTCCGTTAGCAGCACCCTCCAGGACTCCAGCCAAATCCAACTGGTGCACAAGGATCCTGAGGAGAGCAAGGAGACAAAAGACATGAACTGCTGAAAAATACGACTCTCTCACAACCTGTTTCAACTTAAGTGTCCATATTTCTTGCAGACTCAGACGATTTATTAGCCCCAGTATATGTCAGGTAATGTATATCATGTCATGCCATTGCTGTCTTACTGTAACATACCAGGCATATTTGAATGGTGTATTTGGACCATTTTTAACTTATAGAAGACATTTAGTTTAACTGGTCTTAACACTGGACATTTTACTTTTAAAGGTCATGCCAAATATACTGTAATGCTGCAAGTCCTTCTGTGGCCTATGGTTTTGAATGTTTAACGATACAGAGCCTGTAGTTTGATATTGTTTAGTAAAAACACTGTTTATGTCGAGTTATTGAATATTGTTGTTTTCTGTGCTCTTTTTAAGATGGTCTCAAATGTTTTCCCTGTGAATCTGGATTATCTGGATTTTTTTTTATAATGCCTTTTGTTAAGCCTGACCTCTTGAATTATTCTTTGTTTGGGATGAGTGCTGTTGGTGTGATGTTTTCATTATGAAAAGTCTTATTGGCGTTGCACTATATTTTTAGAAGCACAAAGAGTGTGTGTTAAATAATAATTGTGGATTATTGTTGGGTGTGTTATATCTACAGATCTTGCATCTTTTAAGCGTTGACAGATTTATTTCTGTTTCTAATTATCTGTATTCTTCCATTTTGAAGCTACTGTCTATAATGATGTTCACGTGATTCCTGTTTCTATTCCATACTATGTCAGCATCAACACTTCTTAAAGGGAAAGTTTATTATATCATGTGTCATTGTATATCAAAACCGCATTGGTTTGTCTAAGCAATATATTGTATAATTTTGTTGTACCGTTTCATTTTATACAAATAAAAAGTCATTATTTTATAAGATGTGTGAAGAATCCCTCAGTCGTCCAGGTAGAATCCATGATAAAAGGAGAAATTCAATTTGTCAACTGGACAAAGTTTATTTGGTCGAAAACATTTCGCAGCTCATCCAAGTTGCTTCGTCAGTTCTGGTTAGAGTGCTGATGGACACTGCTTATATCTAGCTGCAGGGAGGAGCTAACTACACTGAAATTATTCTGAAACTATCCCACCTCTTTGTTTTCAGTTTCTGTCTTTTGTTTTTTCAGTTTCTCTCTGGCGTCTAGTTTAGCATACCCATTCAAACCCTAATGGCTGTTTTCACACCTCTGGACCTGACCTGGCCTGGCTAGCCCCCTTGTTTTCTTTGTTTGTTTTGATTTCAGTTTGAGAATGGAATTGTATATGGGAGACAAATTATGTCTGACTCCCCCATTCCTGAAGAAGGATTCTCTTTTTTGACAAAAATAGTCACTTTAACTCTAACCAGAACTGACGAAGCAACTCTGATGAGCTGCGTTTTCGACCAAATAAACTTTGTCCAGTTGACAAATTGAATTTCTCCTTTTATCATTATTTTATACAGGGCTCTCAAGTCTCACGCATTGAGAGTGTGACACACGCAATTCGACGTGTTCACACGCTCACACGCCACACGTGGCATTTCTCACGCTGATTTTTTTTTTGTTTTTTTGGTGCCCAGAAAATCGGTCTGTGTGGCTCAGTTTATGCAGGCACCGCGCGTTTTCAGCGAAAAAAACTCCCCCCTCGTCCCCGCCCTGCTCCCCGGAAAAAAATCTCAGTTTCAGCCAATCAGAAAATAGATTGTTCTGTTGTTGGGCAGACTAGTTTCAGCTGCTAAGCGCACACAGCAACTGACGGTGATGATAAAACAAACTGAGAACCATCAGGTAATAACTTCATTTATATAACTCTCATTAGCTGCTTTGTAGTTTAAGTTTGCTCTTTAGACAAATTCAACGCAATTCGACGTCACACGGCATTTCTCACGCAATTCCTCGGAAATATACGCAGTCTCATGCACGACCACGCTCAAAACTTGAGAGCCCTGTTTTATATTTGGTGTCAATGAACGTGCGTAAATCTAAGAAGCTTCCCACACCGCTTTGTCTAAACTTTTTTTTTTTGACACTTTTGACACAGCACCAGTGCTTCCCCCTCTGCAAACTCCTGCCTCCTCCTCCAGCCCTCAAAAAAGTGGGTAGTATTGGAGTCCAACTGCCGCCTCAGATCCTCAGAGTAGCGCACAGAAGCCCGGTTATTACGATGTCTCCGTTAGTTGCCCGCCTGCTGCTACTCGTTTGCTTGGCTTTGCCGCTTTATGGCGTGGAAAAGGTGAGAAATAGAGGATACCGAAAGGATCCTGACGCGGATAAGGTACGTTTTATTGCCATTGTCGCATAACTTAATTCAAAACGCATTATTTGTGCCGTGCGTAATTTGTGCCGTGCGTAATTTGTGCCACTTAAACTGCCACGTGACAAATTTTCTACTTAACTGTCACTCCCATTCATTTAAACAAGATGACTTTCCATCATGGCACTGATAAAGTCTATTTTGAAAAGACAATTCACAATATTACCACAGGATGAGAGAGGACACTTTCAAATTATAGTTACTCACTAATTAAGGTTAGGAAGTGGTGTGGTCACTGTCTGTAGCTACATTAGACTTCATCAATCTAATGAAAAGGTTGAACTGCTGTTTTAATGTAGCCAATGCCACAATCCAGTCTATGTTCTGCTCCATTTATGATCTTTATGGCTGTCAAGTCAGTGTTAAGTCAAAAATATACATTTTTCTTGAAATTGCATAACCTTAAGGATGGTATGAAGGGGGTCGTTGTCCCAATTCTCATGGGAACCAAATGAAAGTGAAACTGCTGTTTATTTTGGTTGTAGACCCAAGTGCCCACAGGACTTCATCAGATAACATTTGGAGGGAAGCTTGTGTTTACCTGTTGTAACCCCTTGCCCAACTTCAATCCTATAATGAAAACAACACAATGAATAGATTCTTGTGTTACTATTTTACACTCACACAGTGCTCTGGAAATGATGCAGAAAAGCCCAACTGCACTAAGCTCTCAGAAGAAGGAAGAAATTTGAAAAACATGGTAAAATGCCTCTTTGAACTCCCCTGGGACTGTTTAATTGCTCCATGCATTATAATGCGTCCTGCTGTGCTTGTGTCTATGCTTTGATGTCAAATTATGCATGAAATACTCTTGCTGCTTTCTGAGCACTACGGGGCTATCACATTTACAGTAATGGACTGTGCTGCTGCTAATATCCATAGAGTTGGAGAGTAATTCATGCAGTCAGCTCAGAAACTCCAAACTGGGAGCTAATATGAGCATGAGCAGTGTGGTTTAGTGGACAGAGGCTCCTTTCATTAAGCCGTACTATGAAAGCTGTTTGACACTCAATAAAACTACTATGAATCATATACAGTACTCCCTGAATCCAACTATGGATACACCAGACAGTCTCAAGCCTGGATAAATGAAGAGGATTTGGAAGTAGGGCATCTGGTGTAAAATTCAACTTAATATGCTAATCACTGCACACAGAGAGCAAGGAAATATGTAGAAAAATACACATAATTGCTTAAGAAAATAAGAATTACATGCCTTCAGCCGATTGGTCCTATTATCTTAGAATGGTAAAGCAGTTAAGAGATTCTTTTCAATGAGCCACTTAGTCACTGGACTGCATTTGGTGGTAAAATCCATCCAAAATATTAGCACTATTAGAGCATTCTGACAAAAAAAAAAAAAAAAAAAGGCCTACACCAAATCAAAAATTTAAAAATGTAGATCATCACACATACTGTAATGCTTATAGATAGGTCATTAACTCAGTGCCAACTGCCTTTCTGCTTGTTCCATCCAGTGTCTCGTTTTACTAGATGATGTCAGGATGTCCACCTAATGGATAAAACAGGACAGGCTTCTTGCTTAACCATCTGTTAAAACCACCTGGCTTTCAACTGATTCCAACTGTGATGCAATTTTTTTTTTTTTCCAAATATTTGGGATAGTTATTGTATTATTATTTGGGGGAGTCTTTTTTCTATCTGTTCTATTTCAGTCACCCTGCACATTCAAATCCATATCTATCTCTAAGATGCATTTCAAGCTAAAGGGCAAATCTAGACCAAAAAAAGAAAACTCCTTTGGTGTTTGTACAAAGATAAAGATACATGGTGGTTGGGGAAATGAGCGCACTGTGCATGGCTCGAGTCACTTGACCACAATGCCAATCCAGGGCCATAAACTTTTGTATTGTTTTGGTAAAAATGTCTCATAAAATAACACTAAACTATCTTGGGCTATGGTTAGGATCTGAAAAAACATTCTGTAAAATGTTTTGTTTCTTGGCTTTATCTTTTATGGGCAAAATGGCGAACTGAACCGTGTATGGTTTGATGACGGCATGCAATTATTAAATATACAATTATTACTAAATCAGCTGGAAATAGACTCTGCTGTGTCTTGTTTTTAGAACACGTTTGTTCACTTATGGATCCAAGTACTGAGAAATGCTATAGACTTTTTCCTATTTTGAGTGGGTTGTTCTGTAATAGATTAAAGTCTTATATATGGGTTGTCCCTGGAAATTCCTGACTCAGCCTTTTAGCGGCTACATCTGTTTAAACATAGCAACAGGAGATAGGGGACAATGAATCACACATGCAGACATGTGTGGCCAGAAAACTGCTAATTTAAACTGTCACCAAGTCTACATTTCACCATTAAGGCTCTCTAGGTATTCAAAAAGATACATTTTATTAATTATTGTTAGGGTATTAGTAATATTATTTGGGCCTTGTATTAGTGGTTCCTATTGGTCCTAAGAAGTCTTTTGCAGTTCAATGTTAGATTTTAGAGCCAAATAAATACCTTGTTTAGTCCTTGCCCCACAATTGAATCTATATAATTATGTAGTATTGCATTGTTGTTGCATTCATTGTTTGTAAATACTTTTGTTAGATGAATAAGTGTATTAATGGCAAAGTCATGATACTTTCCGTTACTTCTTGCTTGGCTTCATATCTTCTTGGTGCTGCTGGTGCTTTTGGTCATATGGCTCAAAGTGATCCCATCTGTTTTCACATTTATGTCCACTCATAAACTCAAGGTCAGCCCAAAGTGAATGTTTTGTTTATATGCCTCACAAGCACTGTTTAATGGGACTTTCCTTAAATGAGTGGTGTCTGTCTTACTCACTGCTTTCGCCTGGACTAATCCAGCAACAGGAAAATCCCCCAAAAGAAGCTGACTAATGAGAAGATTTGAACAATCTTTTGTCTTCAGTTTGGCAGCTGCATGCAGGGTCCATCTGGGACTCCTGGACGGGACGGTAACCCAGGGGCCAATGGTATCCCCGGCACACCAGGTATCCCAGGACGAGATGGGCTGAAGGGGGAGAAGGGAGAGTGCATCAGTGAGATCTTTGAGGAACCATGGAAACCGAACTACAAGCAGTGTGCCTGGAACTCACTCAACTATGGGATTGACCTGGGTAAAGTAGCTGTAAGTATCAGGAATTAGCCTAAAGAAAAGGTGAAACTGGGCTGTAAATGTTTCCTGTTGCCAAAATGCTTCCTTAGAATCAAATGTGTAATCCTTGTGTAATCATATACTTACCATGAAAACACTTTCTCCATGGAAATGCTATCACTTTGTCTGGAATGTTTCACAGTACGGTGTTAAACCTTTCCGTCCTTTATATAAAACTTCAAAACCAAACTCAAAACTCATCTGTTCAGACTGGCCTTTTCACTCCAACAATAACTGCACCTGTCCTTTTAAATGTTTTAAATGTTTTACTGTTTAAAATGTTTTTATCGTTTAAATGTTTAACTGTTTGTATTTTAACTGTTGCTTTTAACTTAATGTATATTATACTTGTTGTAAGGCGATTATTATTATTATTATTATTATTATTATTATTATTATTATTATTATTATTATTATTACTATTACTATTATTATTATTATTATTATTATCCAAAGCAGACCAAGTTACGGGTCAGATCTGTGGAGAGCCAACCCAGTCACAGTCAGAATGCCTGTTTTATTATTTGTTATTTCTGATATATAAAACCATCTATAATTGAATAAATGTAAAGCAGATTTCTTTAATGTTTGTGGAACATTCCAGACAACGCAATGGACCCTCCACCAGAAAAGATACACAATGCACCTCTATGTTTAAAAAGTCAAAATAGTTGTACTGTAAGGCTTGACACATATACCACTGGGCAGACTGGCCGACTAGTAGTAGCCAAAAGAGCCACAGACATGTATGAGGTGTCTTTCCCAAGGCATTGCTGGTTACAATGATCCATCTGCCAAGTTTGTCTGCAAAATCTGTACAATATTATTATGTTGTGAAATTGGGCAAATAAAACAACTCTATTTTGTACTGTGGGTGCCTTGTAATTAGGTTTTGATGATTCAACCTTTTTAAGTACTAGTCTAGAATAACTTGTTGTGTTTCAGGACTGCACCTTCACCAAGCTGCGCACTGACAGCTCTCTCAGGGTCCTGTTCAGCGGATCTCTCAGACTTAAGTGTAAGAATGCCTGCTGTCAGAGGTGGTACTTCACCTTTAATGGAGCAGAGTGCACTGGTCCTCTTCCCATAGAGTCCATCATCTACCTGGACCAGGGCAGTCCCGAGCTGAATTCAACCATCAACATCCACCGGACATCCTCAGGTACAAATGCATAAGGACTCGTCTGTGATTGGCACTTTTCACGCCGACTATCAGCTCATCAGATATACCTGTCTACTAACCTGTGGGACCACTTATACTGTAACCAGTCTAAAGCTGAACTAAAGCAGCAAAGAAAGGACCAGCACATAACAGAACTAAACCAGGACGACTAGAGATTGACCAATATAATGTTTTTTTCATGGCCGATTCCAATTGGTTAGAATGCAGTGCAACCGATGGCTGAAAAGCTCTACTGATATTCCTGTGATTTCAAGTATTTTCCCCAAATGTTGTTATTGAAATTATAATATGTATTTAAATTATAATACTACAAACTCCATGCAAGCTCCTTTTTTAATCACAAACCTATAAGAGAGCTGTGTAGCCACGTTTTCTGCAGCTACCTCTTCTTATTAAAGTGTTAATATAAAGCTTTGTGAGTACTTTTAGGCAGTAGTTTGACCAAAACAAAATATCGGCTTGTGCTGGAGATTTAAGGCCGATAAGCGATCCGCTAAAAAGTCCAAATATCGGTCCAATGGTCCATCTCTAAGGACTACCAAAGAAATTCAAATAAAATTAAGTTAAACTGAATCAGGGCCAAACATTTGTCCCACAGTTTAATAACGAATAAAGAACATTCAGCTATTCCAGCAGTTTTTACTAACGCCTTTGTAGTGGTACTGATTCACCACATGGTTAACCAATCGTGTGTAAGGGCAAAGAGACAATTTGGGCGTTCCCTAAAGTTAAAGCATTTTTGTTCTTTTCTTTTTTTAGTTGAAGGGCTGTGCGATGGAGTGAAATCTGGACTGGTGGATGTGGCCGTGTGGGTGGGGACCTGCGCGGATTATCCCAGGGGTGATGCTTCAACAGGCTGGAACTCTGTATCTAGGATCATTATTGAGGAACTGCCCAAATGAATAAATAACACTGAAAGGAGAGACTTCAGTTGTGGTGCTATTACAGTGTCATAAGGTGTGGTTGAGCGCCAGCATCACTCACACCAACTTGAATGTGCTTTTGTTTGTCTAAATGCTAACCTAGAGGACAGGCGTATACACAAAGATACCGTTTGATGTATGCCATAAACATATACTTTAGCTTTTGTTTTGGTGACACTTTAATTTGAAGACTTTTGTTGTTGTTTTTTAATGATTGATGAATAAAGTAAAATTGTGTACGTTTTTGAATTCATTCAAATATGTATCCTTTTTTTCAATACCAACTAAAAGTTTTTAAAAATCTATTTGTCATTTAAATAAAATGTTGAGTTGCAAATTCAGTGCGACAGCAGCAAGAACAAATTTGCTATTTTACAGTTTAAGTCTAAGCAAAAAATATTTATTTTCTCCATAAACAAAACAACTCTTGTAGCTCTATTTAGGATATAATAAACTCTCCCGATTGTGAATATCACTTCGTACTTTATAACAATAATTTAAGTAAAACCATAAAAAAAGCTAAGACTATTCCAGCAATAGTGTACATCACTGTTTAGACTTGACAGTAGTTGTGTTCATGCTCACATGGCTATAAAATGCAATGACACATCTCATAATGCACTGACAAGGCAAACAATTAAATCATAAGTAATTTTCCTCATTGGCTTATAGTGAAAATGAATGGATCCCACACCAGCACATTTGCATGTACTGATCACATTTCATCAGTTATGAAGCATCTTTTTTTCTCAATTTTGTTCCACCCAGATGTGTGAAAAGTTCAGTTGTGACATTGTGTGTTCACAGTCTGTTGCTGCTGCTCTGGTTTTCTGTAAGAACCTCATTGAGGTTGAGTGATGAGCATTCGAGACACATTTTCATAAACTACGAAGGTGATGCAGCACGCTGGAGTTACTCGGATCAAGTTGGCACCAATTCCTTTGTAGAAACCAAAAGCGCCCTCATTTCTGAAAAAAGATGAGCAAAAAAGTGTCAGTTTTTGTTTGTTTTGTTTTTTTTTAATCCAAGTTAAAACACATATAAAATTATCTGCAATAACGAAAAGTTATCCATCTTAGCTATGCTCATATATAATTCATATATAATTTACATTAGTGTTAAACCAGAATTGTACAAACTGTAGTTTTATTAATTGCCCATACCTCCATGTACGTCTCACAACATCAATAACTCCATTATATGTATTGTGCTGGTCCTGAAGCCTGGCACGCACCACTTGATAGGGATATGTTGAGGCCACTGCGAAGAATTTGGATAATGCTGCCATTGTGATATACTCCAAAGCACTCTGTTGATGAAGACACAAAAATTGGAGCAGGAGGAGGGAGGGGAGAGAAATGGTAAAGTGCATGATTCATTTATTCAAGGTAAACGTTACATTAATCAACTGCAACCAGTTTGTTGAATTTAACACAAACTCACAGCACTCCCTCAAGCACTATCAGGCTTATAAAAGTAATGACTCACCAGTTTAGCATCTGAAGGTGCCTTCTTGTATTTATTGTAGTCTCTTTTGAGCTCTTCATAGGCCATAAACTGTAGTGCGCCATGAGAAGTACCAAACAAACCAGGAATATAACCCTGCAACAAAGGAGATCAGAAAATAACTAATTTCCTTGGTTTTATTTGAGAGTAAAACTCAATTCTATTGCCAGTTTAATTACTTCAATTAACTAGCATAAGTCAAATCATAGACTGTATAAACTACTTGTTATGATGCCCTACCCTACAAAGAAAAACTGCACTGTGCAACATTTGAAATTATAGTGACATCTAGTGGCAACTGTCTCAAATATCATGTTAAGTGAATGATGCAACAGATACGAGTATGGCATGTAGAGAAAGAGCCATATGTATAACCTAACCTTGTACAACCCCGGGAGTCCCTCATGGCGATATATCTTGACCAGGGCATCCACCATTCCCTTGTACTGTTTCCCTGATGACCCTGCATCGTACTGCAGCACCAGTCGAGTTTTGGTCACCCATATAGGGTTGGTTATGGTGAGAGTCAAGATACCTAAGCAACAAGAACATTTAATCAGAAACATGTGAAGTTACTAAATTGCTGGCACACAACAAAGAGTCCACTGTGTGTCTAGTTTTTTGGTCAACAGAACTGGTTTTGTGCAGTACTGACCTGCTTCAGCTGCCGATACTAAGTGCTCTGTTGCGCTCAACTCAGTCTGACGTCCTTCTTTTGTGTAGCTTTTTATTGCATTGTAGCTGTAAAAGTAGATTGATTTTAATATTGCAAGTTATACATTTAAATTATTTGCTAATGACTGTGTAAATATTTAATTTTAGAGAAAGAGTAGTTTACATACAAAAAGAAGTAAAGACCCCAGGATGCTCCAGCGCCCCAGACATTAGGGGTCACACCTTGATAAAGTCCTCTGAGCCCCTCCTGTTTCCACACACTCCTCATACAGTGAAAAATGCCACTGTACTTTGGTCTGAGCTCCAAGCCATCACTGACTGCAAAGAAGACAACAATTTCAAAAAAGTGTCAAAAATCCTCATGAAGTTTATTTGTGCAAGTAGTCAGTATTGTTGAAAGTGCTCAATGTTGGCTGGGACCTACATTTTTTCAGGAAAAACAAAAGCCAAGGCACCCCTTTTACATTAGTTTAAAAGGGCTGATGATGACGATGGTAAATCAAAATTCGCACATGCTTTTAAAATGCTTGATTAACCCCAGCCAAATAAACTTATACACGAAGACTTCTTTGGCTTTTGTTTTTTCTTACAACAATGAACAACTTTAATACAAAAATGGGAGAAAACCTGATGGCTAATGCATCAATGTAGGAATTAGGCTCATTTTTAGAAGAGTTGTTATTCAATGTTTCCACAAAACCCTAAGGATTTGACAACTTGTTTACACAGCCTTGATTACATTAGTTAGTCCATGGATCTGGTCATTTATTTTTTTAGTCCGTGTGTATTTTAAAACCTTACTAATTAGGTCTATACATTTCCATTATTTAGCCACCAGGACCAGGCAGAGACAATGTCTCCAAAAAAGATACTGGGAGACTCCACTGGAGATCACTCAATATGGCAGTAAAGTCAAAAGCACCTGTCCAAGAATTACTGCCAAGGCAGACACGTGACTAGCATTTATAATAAAATGAGAAAGGTGATCAATGAATTGTGTAGCCTTACACATTTCACCATTCACCATTTGTAAGCAAATTATTTTGGACATACCTGCAAATCTGATTTTGACCAAGTCCAGTGGATGAAGAACCAGAGTTGACACCACTCCACCGCTGAGCCCTGCAACCAGGTTCCCCACCCTGACATGACTGAAAACCTGCCGCAGATGTCCGGCTGCGGACACTGGGGGGGCGGCCTCCCCGGTCCGTGCCGCCGCGGGGACAATTACGTCTCCAGGGTTTGAAGCAGAACTCATGTTTACACCAAGTTACACAAGCTAGCTTCAGCTAGCTGCACTTACAAATCAAGAAAGAGATAGCACTTAGATAGTAACACAGACGTCAGTAATCATACAAATAACCCATAGTTATCCCACGATCTCGCCGTTTCCCCACGGCCAACGCATGTTGTGTGAGCCACGTTTTTGACATGAGCCACTGGCGAGTGGGCAGGGGCCCCATGCTACAATGTCAGGCTCCAGCTGCTGACCTTTGTCAAAATAAAGTTTTTGCACCAAAACCTCATCCGCCACAAACCTTCACAATAAAAGCACGTTCAACAGTCTATGGTTCAAGCCGGCTATGTTCTTACAACATGTGCACAATGTTTGCATAAGTTTTAAACAATGGATTGCACATGTGTTGATTAAGACTATGTATATTTTAATGGAGATGGGACACATTAAAAAGCTCTTTTTTTGTCCGGATTTTAGTGTGTTTACATTTTTTAACTTGATTAAAAGGGCGTGGAGGACTGTGTATCCCACAATGCACCCGGAGGAAGCTCCTTCTGTAACACACGGGGCTTGTTTTCGCATCTGTGCTCGTTTTACGCTCTTAAATCTAATAACACCTCTTAAATTGTACAGTATTTGTATTTCCAAATGAAAGTTAAAGTTCTGTCGCGGAATCCGGACGATTATGTCCGGGAGACCAAATATGATATTCAGCGCGGTAAGTGGATTTCCATCAATGTTAACAGTTTTTCAGCTAAACAGCTAAAAGCTCGACAGAGCCGTGTGCATGGATAAGAAAACATTTGTGCTAAAATAAGCTTTTGTCATATTTGTCGTAAAGTAACGATGACGATGCCAGTGTTGTTTGTAATGGATCTTGATTCCTCGATTACTGTGTTTGATCTATAAAGATGCAGGCCTAGTTATTATATATGCTACTAACCTATATACTCTGATGTAGCCTTACACTCACATTTTGTTCAATTTACTGATTATTGATGATATGATGATTATTTATGAGTATGGCTCGTGGTGACTTGTTGACCTCTTTTCTCTCTGCAGTTCCTAGAAACTACGACCCCAGCCTTCATCCATTTGAAGTCAACAGAGAATACACAAGGGCTCTAAATGCCACCAAGTTGGAAAGAGTTTTTGCTAAACCTTTTCTGGCATCTTTGGATGGACATCGAGATGGAGTAAACTGCATGGCAAAACACAGCACCCGTCTGTCCAGTTTACTGTCTGGCTCCTGTGATGGAGAGGTACATTTTGCCTTTATTTATTACTTATATAACTGGCATATTTCAACTGAGGTTTAGAAACTTTTTTCAGAGGAGTCCTGGCTCCAAAAGTGTCCCATTCATATAGTTCATATAATAATTTCTTGTATGTGGGTATGTATCAATACTTATGGTTACATTAATTTTATTCCTAAATTTGATTAAACTTATTCTGAATATAGGCCAGACAAAGCTTTAGAAGGCTGCTGTGATGTTTGTCCATCTGTAAATTTTGCTCTTCGCATTATCCAACCAGCTCTTGCTGGAAACATACAGGCAGCAGTTTGTATTGAGGTGTTTATTTTAATGATGATCGAAAGATCAAAGTCAGCTTTATTGTCAATTCTGCCATATGTGTTCAACATACAGTGAATCAAAATTTTGTTTCTCTGTCCAGGTAGTGCAAAAAAGACAGTGTACAAAATACAATATAAAGACAAAACACAACAAAAACTATCTAAGACAAAAATCTAAATCTAAAACTAAAATCTAAGCTCTAAAATCTTATCTAAAATCTTAAATCGGGCCCATTACAACTGTGAAATGGTTATGGTCTATGGTTTTTGTTTAACTTTCTAAAAAGCAAAGTACAGATTTTCAAGAAATAACATCTTCACTTAATTAAATAGGATTCTAAATTATCTGTATGTTTAAATTGTTATATTACTATGTATAGTAATCAAGTTTGCCCATTTTGTTCTAGTTAAAAATCTGGAACTTGACAAAACGAGAATGTGTCCGAACAATACAAGCGCACGAAGGGTTTGTTCGAGGAATAGTTGTTCGGTTCTGTGGGACATCTTTTTTCAGTGTAAGTTCCAATCAAACACATTGTGCAAAGTACATCTGTTCATTAATGCTTACCAGATACGGTCTACATCTACACAAACTGATGAAATCTTTTTTTTTTAATGCAGGTTGGTGATGACAAAACAATCAAACAGTGGAAAATGCAGTCTCCAGAATATGGTGAAGAAGAGGAACCACTGAATACTATTCTTGGAAAAGTATGGTTCCCATTTCACATTAGATTTCATTACATATCTGATATTTCTATGGGTTTGATGAAAGGGGTGCATTTCTCCAGACTGTATTCACAGGACTGGACCATCACAGACAGGAAGGTGTGTTTGCAACATGTGGCCAGCAGGTGGACATCTGGGATGAGCAGAGGAGCAGTCCTATCCGCTCTTTTACCTGGGGCGTGGACAGCTTCAGCTGTGTTCGTTTTAACCCCGTGGAGGTAATGACAAAAATAACTGTTATTTTTAGTTTGACTTATTTTCTTCAAAATTGCCTTTCTTTAACTTTTTACCAACAGACTGAGCTGCTTGCAAGCTGTGCTTCTGACAGAAGTATAGTGCTTTATGACATGAGGGAAGCAACTCCACTCAAAAAGGTATAATGTATGTTCAGCCATTGCTTGACCAATGTCAGTGTATTTTTTTAATATGCACTTGTCCCAAAAGGTTGTAATGACAATGAGAAGTAACACACTCAGCTGGAACCCTATGGAAGCATACCACTTCACCTGTGCAAATGAAGACTATAAGTAAGTGAACATAAAACACAAGAGTATTGTGAGTATAGTGATTTTTTTTTTCCAATTTTTTCAATTTTTTTTACTATTTCAGTATATTTTGGTGCTTCTTTTCAGTCTCTACACTTATGACATGAGGAACTTGGAACAGCCAGTCCTAGTTCACAAAGACCATGTTTCTGCTGTTCTGGATGTTGACTTTTCACCAACTGGAAAAGAATTTGTATCAGCCAGTTTTGACAAAACCATTCGCATCTTCCCCAAAGATGGAGGCCACAGCAGGTGAACATCACAAGAGAATTGTAGTTTATTCTATAGGCAAAAGTGTGGATATGAATTTAGTTTATGCTTATTCATGTTTCAGACATGTTTCTCATTTACACTATGTTTTATCTCCTCCAGAGAGGTCTATCATACCAAGCGCATGCAGCATGTTATTTGCATTAAATGGTCTGCAGACAACAAATACATTTTAAGCGGTTCAGATGAGATGAACATTCGACTATGGAAAGCCAATGCCTCAGAGAAGCTTGGAGTGGTAAGTTCACTGCTCTTTTTCATTTACTGAATAAAACATTTCAGGGCCAAAGTGTCATCTTCCTCTGGTATTTAGAGTCTCCTCTTTAACACAGCAGTGGGTTTTTGCCTATATAGGCACTGTTGAATGTGGGTAATTGTGCCAGGATGTAGCCAGTACACTTGCCAAATGTGGTGACTGATGCTGACTTGAGGGGGAATCACTCTCAAGTACAGTGTATCAACTGGCTCAGCCACATAAATGCCAGGCTGAACTAGAATGAAAAGACAGTGGCTGTTGGGTGTGTTTACCAATACACTGAAAACTCCTGGGGATTTCTGGGAAACCCCACGGCTTGATTTACTATATTATTGCTTGTTTAAGGTTGAATTGTTATAAATAATGGCCCTGGCAGTATTTCCTGCCCAGCTGTACACTACATCCTGAGTTTTACATCCTATAAATTGCTGGGAACTGTTCCAGTGTTCCAAATAGCAGTTATGACTGAATAATAAAGATCTCAAACATCTTGTGTGCCATCTCAAAAGCCATTTTTCATCCCTAGATTCCCTTACACTTATTCTCCTGATGCAGCTTCAGAGTGGAAATCTGGACTGCTTTTGGCACTTGTTTTACTGTCACTCCTTAAGAGGAGATTTATTTGCAAGCATTGCACTTAAAGAGATCAGACAAGCCCTGCTCCTATCAGCAGTTTGAATGGGCCAATCACTTAAAGCAAGCTACACCAAGCATAATGAAACATTAACAATCAAGTTGAACTGAAAAGGGTCTTTAATTATAAAGAATTGCTGAGGTGCTGATTCAAAGCATTGTCAAACATCACAGTCATGCGACTGGATCTCAAATGGGAATTCATATGCTTTATCATACTTAATTTCCCAGAGACATGTTGAATCAGCTCATTTGGCACACAGAAAGACTAGCTATTATTTTTCCTCAAAGCTTTTGCTTTCAAACCAGTCAATAACTTCTGACATAGTAATTAATGCAAATGTTTCTAGACCAAAATGAAAGGACACTACTGTATGCTTGTGCCGAATGTCAATGTAGACAAAAACTATTGTTCCAAGTCATTATCTTAAAATAAAACATTTTGATTACTTTTTAATTTTTATATGTGCAAAATTCATTGTATTTTAATGTCACACTACACACTCCTCACTGCATCTCTTTTTGCTTTACAAATATTGGACATTTTCTTCAGAGTTAGTGGACTAGCCACAAGTACATATCCAGGGGAAATGTCTACTGCAATAAGATCAGCATCTAACATCTTCCCTCAGTAAATTGAATCTCCGACAAATCATTGCTTTTAATTAGAATAAAAGCCTTCAAGCGGAGCAGTCCAAGCCAAGGAGCCGAGGGCGGGGGTTATGAGTGAATGGACAGGACGGGATGATGTTGAGCTGGTGTCTTCACTTTAAACAGACATTGATTCAGTTTTGATGAGTAGGTCACTGTGCTGCACTGGCCAGCGTTGAGACAGCATAATGTGGAAATCTGTCCGGAAATATTATTGGAGCCATAATTAAAGTCTTTCCATCAAGCTGTTGAACCATTCTCTAACAATGCATAAATCTTTTAAATGCGAATTACTCATCATACAGTAAAGCTCATTACAGTTGTTCTATGCTTAAAAGAATATTTAGAACTGACCTGGTTCAACAAACATGAATTTGTTTGGACTCCAGTTGAAATAACATTGATGAATGCATTCAGCTTTTAAACAATGACCACAATTGATTCTTTAAATTAGGAAAAATAATAATAATAATTGCTTCACCAGTGATGATTCATGTCACTTACAGTCACAGTATAAGTGTGACCTGTATATTACACATCTCTGCAATATGCAACTGACTCATTTCCATTTTACATTTGGTTTACATTGTGGATTGAATATTTACAGGCGATACAGACCATTACATATGTATTTTCTTCAACAAGAATGAAATTAAAATGAGACTTTCTGTTGTACATTGTTGTTGTCGGTAGGTGCAGTGATGTATATGACACTAATATACTTGTTTATAACTGGAAAATAACAAAACTGATACCATGGAAGCTGTTCATTCATAACTATTTTTTTATTTTTTGTCTGATCCACAGCTGGCACAGCGAGAAAGGGATGCTACAAACTACAACCAGAAGCTGAAAGAGAAGTTTCAGCATCACCCTCAGATCAAACGCATTGCCCGTCACCGACACCTCCCAAAGGCAGTGTTCCACCAGTCCAAGGAGCTGGGAGTTATGAGGGAGGCTCGCCGCAGAAAGTAAATATCAGTTACTCTTACTTACCAAAGTCCTCCTTTCCTCAAACCCCCTTGTTGTTTTTTGAATGCGTTTGCAGCTGGAACAATCAGGGTTCCCTAATGGAAAATTTCCCAGACTAACCTCCCCCCTTGACACAGTCTTACATAGTCATTGCTTCAGCTTGTATGGTGGATTGATTGTCCCAGTTCGCCCTGCCGTTCAGTGATTCATGGCTCAGTCTGGGGCTGTTTTTGTAATTACTGACAGTATTGTGAAAGCTTAAAGGTGTGTTTGGCCTAGGGATGATTTACTATCTCAGGTTTATGCATTATTTTCTGGGTACATTAGTGTAAGCAGTGACGTAGGTGTTAGGTCAACAGTCTAGCCACTTCCCCCACCTCTTTCATGTTTGCTTGTCTCTCCCTCTGTCTTCTACATCTTCAAATGAAAATGAATGCCTAATGGTTTATTCTTTTTCTTTTCATCTAGGGAGAAAAACGTCCACAAGCACAGCAAACCAGGATCTGTCCCTGTGGTCACAGAGAGGGAGAAGCATGTGGTGACTGTTGTCAAATAAACATTTGTTTTTGTAACTTTGGATCAGTGGGTTTTGCTGTCTGGACATACTGGAAGACGTGTCTGCTAGTTTTCCTGTATCCTTCTAATCAGAGAAGAAAATATGTCCAGACGTAAAGGATACATTGTG
This sequence comes from Paratrypauchen microcephalus, assembly GCA_036785185.1. NCBI lineage: Eukaryota > Metazoa > Chordata > Actinopteri > Gobiiformes > Gobiidae > Paratrypauchen > Paratrypauchen microcephalus. The sequence continues at coordinate 19,359,831 of JAVJIX010000002.1, forward strand.
CACTGTATTTACAAACCGCTCTAACAAGGACATATTCAGTTAAGTTGGATTCATTTTATCAGTTGAAAAGAAGAGTGTGGAAGATAGCTGAAGAAAACAATGGTATATTTTCCAGTGCCTGTTTTCCTTTGAGAGATGACCCGAAATGCCCATAAACATGCTTTTTCTTCAACATTTGTGAAATTCTGAAAATAAACCAAACATTTAAAAATGTGTATATAAACTTTGGGATAAAGTGTAATTTTTTTTGTGTTGCCAAACTGCTCCTTTCTGTTTGAACTGCAGATAATTTGCATCAGTGCTAATTTACTCACAGCACTAATGAGGTAGGCGCTATCCTCTTAATGTTGACTTTCAAATCCTATCAGCGCTGCGGCCTAAGAGATCTCACTCAGACCTGGCAGGACCGAAGTGACAATAGCATCAATGGAAGTCTATCAGATTTTGACTCTTGACTGCAAAGCCAAACATTATCAGCTTGTATCATGTTGTTGGGTGTATTATTTGTTTGTTAATTAGAATGGGTTACTTCCTATACTCTTTATTTACCAGTAAAAAGCATGTGTCCCCATTCTATGAAGCTTAGACAAATTAAAGACTTCCAGGAAGCTTTATGACACGAAATCCAGTCTCACTTGGGGTTAGTCATTTTCTGTATTTATCTTGCCGCTTTATATTGGCCCTTTCATGGTGCTCGTGATCCTCTAATGAAATATGGATGATGCTTTTCCTGTAACTGTGTAGTTCAGTCCAGCTGCACGCCTGGCCCTCCAGTCCGTGTTTTGCGGCTGCTTTGCGCCTGCTGTCAATGAACAGCGCGCGTCCCCTTCACCAGCTCCCGTTTATTCTTCTACGTGTTTCCAGAGCTCCTCCCCTTCTTCCTATCTGGATTTTTCCCTCTCTCTCCCCTCTCTCCTCTCTCTCTCTCATTGCATCCATTTTTGTGCATTTAAGAAATCACCAAGAATTACGAACCTGGAGGAAAGCGAGCTAACCAGAGTGGAAGAGGAGGGCTAAGGACTCCAAAACAAAACAAGGGCGGACGGGGCATCTTTTATTCCCACCATGCGAGGAAACCCTTCCTAAAGGATGGCAGCGATGGGTTAGACAGGATTTAACATGACTGCAAAATAAAAGGCAAGACCTATTTTTAATCCTACCATTGGCTGCTGGATGTTTGTGTTGGGAATTTACCTGAAGGTTGTAACTTGCACCCGGTGCACCCTGCTATGGCTTTCAGTCCATTTGTTGAGGCGTAGTTTGATGTGTAAATATAGTGTATCAACCTGCAAGAGCTTAAATAATGCGAAATCCTCTGCGGTGAAACCATCTGACAACCCCATAAACACATTTTGACGATTTATGCAGCACGGGCTGGCTTATGTGCATCCTGTAAGCAAGATGTCATGCCCCCAGTGCAAACTATATTCATCTAATTGTCTCCCCCAATTCCGCTGCAACTTTGATAGTATTGTTCTCGTTTTGTAGCAAGCGTGTGTAAAAGATGTCTGCTCCACACGGGCCCCGGGGCGGCCCTGGCCCTGGTCCCGCTGCCGCTGCTGCCTCAGCGGCAGGCGCCATGCCGGAGATGCCGGACCTCAGCCACCTCACGGAGGACGAGAGGAGGATCATCCTCGGCGTCATAGACCGACAGAAGAAGGAGGAAGCGAAGGAACAGTCAATGTTAAAGTAAGAACCGAGGGCTTTTGGGTAACTGTCAACGGTGTGAATGTGTTTAATCGTGTCCGTGTTGGGAACTGGTGCCTCTTGACATCCAACCTCTAAGTATCTACTGGATGCTAGCCGCTGTGACAAGGTTAGAGCGAGGTTTCTACTGCTTTGCAGTGGAATATTAACTACTCTTTGACAAAAAACAAATAACATGTAATGAATGTCATGATGCGACATTTACGTTAGGCAAAACACTCAACCCTGTCTCCCCAGTTGGTTGTAGGACAGTATAATGGGGTGGGTTAGCAGCAGCGGGCGCCATTTTCACGTAAAAAGCACGCCAAATTGCTTAACCTTTCCCCACTGAACGTCACCGAGATTACACAATATGACACTGGCGAGATCATTTAAGGTGTCCTTTGCAGTGTTGCCGCATGCAGGGTGTGGGTACGTGCGTGTGCGTGATTTGTACGTTAACTCGGGGCCGGTAGGTGGACGGTGTGTCCTGCTCCTCTGTGTACAGATGTCGCTCGGAGCAGTTCAGCACCACGGCGCTGTCCACTGTAGGGCTCCACACTTTTAAGGTGGACCCAAGTGTTCCGCTTCCATCGGGTTTGATGCTTGGTGTGAACCACTTTATGACTAAATATTACGCACAGTCACATTGTCTTGCTTATAGTCAGGTAGTGTACTATTTATGTATTAAAACATGGACGCAACACACTGACGAATGCTAGGATAATGAGTAGGGATCATGGATTTAAGGGTAGTGGCCTTAAATATCTTCTTGTAACTCTCTGACTTCAATGAAAAGGATGGATACATTTGCATACTCACAGACCGTGAATGTGGCTGAATTCTCAGTCTTAAGTTAAAGAGCTTTGGCATTGACACATTGGCAACTAACAGGCTGTTTCAAACCAATGATTGAACAATTCCATATGTCTGCAAATAATATTGATGGAGGTGTATTAGTCTTTTTTCCCTGCTATTTTCATTTAAATCCAATTCCTGTGGGGCAAAAGTTGTGCTTTAATCCCTATGTTATGTTGGTGCATCATAAACATGACTCATGGACTCCAAGACATGGCTACCTCAGCTGCTGCGGTGCATGCTGTGTGAATCATCCAGGCCACTGTTTCCCTACCCATTTGAGAGCCCCACATCCCTGTCCTCCCAATCCTTCAGTCATTTTTCCTACTTTTCCCTCTCTCTGGAGTAAAGGGAGTGTCAGTTTTAGTCACTCTTTAGTCTCACAGTGATGTCAAATCCTTGTCACAGCTTTTCTATGGGACAACCTGAATGAACATTTTAGCGCATTTTTTTTCCATATTTGGGCGTTAAGCGGTTAATATTAGGAAAAATGAAAGCATATGAAGTCATTGACAAAATAGCTTGTATTCTATGAGGCCTTGTCTTTTAAGTCTGGTTGCTGTCGTGTTTGTGGTGGTTACCTGGGGATTTATCTCATTGCCGGGTTGTAACCGCTGATAAAAGACAAAGAGTTAGGAGCCAGCTGCCACACTGTTGTTCAATAAGAGCTTGCAATTACTGAACATTGCCTGCATGCTTTTTCTTGCATTTATAGGCATTGTATCTATATGTGGCTTATTTCTTAATAGATCAAGTACATACAGTATTTGTGGACTTTTGTCTATAGGTGACTCGCAGTGACTCATCTAAACCATAATCCCCGTATCTTTGTGCATGATTCATAACATCCTAAAGCAGCATTGAGATGCTCAGGGCTGGCACTGGTACAACTGCAGCGGATTAACTTGTCACTGGTTCATAGCATTTCCAGCAGTCTCAGAAACAACACCCACACTGCACTCCCATCTCTACATAGTACATACTTGGGCTACACAATAAAAAAAAAAAAACATAGTCAATGATGATTATGATATATTTGGCAATAACCGTATTCTTTGAGATGTTTCCCATGGATACCCCTAATAAGGTTAAGCCAGATGTTGCAATAAATCATCTGAGCTCCAGAAACTTTGACAGCACACTGCAATTTTCCATCAATTTGAATGTTCTTTGTAGTCAGTTTCTCTTGATTCAGATATGAAACGAATTAATGATCTACAGTGTATATGCTTTTAATAATAATAGTTTGCCATGTTTGCGTAGCTTTTCAGGGAAAGTGACCAGTCTAACATGTGTAATAACATAATACAGGGAATCCTTGAGAGATGGAGGGATTGAAGGAAAAGAGGACAAAAAGAGAAGCCTCCAGCTGTGGGGCTTGCCAACTCGCTGTCATCTGGCTGAGGTGCCACAGAGACAGAAACAGTGCTGCTGACTTGCATATAATTAGCTTCTGTGTGTTTGTGTGTGACAGTATCTAGCGATTCCTAATCATTAATTCCTATCGTACAAATAATATATTCCTTTCCACATACATTCCTAAAACAACTCATTAGTCAAGTGGTTTTCCAAGATTTCCATTTTGTAATGTGGTGATTTAAAATTTTGGTCTAAACCTCTTAATAAAAGAAATAAATGCGCTGAATTCTACTTGAAAATGGTGGTGCTGATTTCTGTTTCCCCTTTACGATGTGTCACTGTAAATATCATCATAATATAGTTGTTTGACCATGCTGTCGGCACTGCATATGGCTAACTACAGTTCACACTTTTTTGCCCAAATAGTTACGCAACACTGTTGTATCCTGCGTGAGTTTTTGGAGCTTCACCTTTTGATTGCAAGTGAATAAAGATTACTTAAAACATGCATGAATCATTTTGAGTTGTTAAAGGCTCTTAAAAGCTGATTTTGCAAAGTCAATTATTAAGTAATTAAGTCAATTACTGTAAAATTGATTGCTTCACTTTCATTTGCTCTTACATATATTATGTATGGTAAATAGGACTGCAACATAAATCACAATCACAACTGGCAATTTGTATTGTTGCAATTAGCAAATCGCAATGCACTGCAATTTAATTTCCTTTGTATAAATGATTATGTTTTATCATGTAAAAAAACTGCTAATCCTGTAGTTTAGACCTCTGTAAACAAACTTAATAAACTTTGTGCCATGTTTTCTTTCATGCTGGGCCACCAAGTTATTACAAACATGAATTATGCATCATATTAAAACATCTGTATTTTGAATTCTTTGCTGTAAATTTTACACAGGATCCATTTATATAATTTAGACCTTATAAAACATAGAATGCAACCTTTCTCTATTTACATTGTTTACATATGTATATTTTTTGTATAGTTAATATCTAAATATTTGAATTTGGAACCAAAAAATATTTGGATGAGGAGAAATTTATTTAATGAGTATTTGGATGAGTATTTATTTAAGGTCAACATTTAATTGGTTTGAGTGTACTAAGACAGGTTGGACAGTTTAAATAACATGTCAAGTTTTTATCAGGCAGCTTGGCTTTCAAGCCTCAGTGGCTCTCCTCTATAGCACAGTAATGACGGTGCAGACCCCAGCCCCCATAGCCTGGACTCCCTTTGGATGCCCTCAGCTCCCTGTTAAGGGCTAACCCATAGAGGGGCCTAGGGTGTCACTTCTCCTCCCTGTGCCCCTGTGTTGCTCCTACACTCCAGAGGGTAAGGGTCAATGGGGGCACTGTCATTAAGCCTAGCCCCTGTCATGTCTGTTACCACTTAAATGCACACTAACTACATCCTGTGACATTGTTAAATGGAAGAAGACTTCATCTACTGTCTGAGAGGAGCTGTTTTAGGGCGATGACTGAATTAAGTTGCCAGAAGTGACTTTGTCAGTTACTTTGTCAGATTATCTGACACATAACCGCTGTTCTGCTTGGTACCGGTGTAAAATCCAAAGGTTGAACTGGTTGAACTTTGTTGTTTCTTTATTGTCCTGTCTGCAAACATTTTGTTTTTTGTTACATCTTTATTACAAGGTAAATAATGTCAGCAGATTTTATTGGATTATGATCCTAGTGGAATTTTAATTTTGCTGTTTATATATCTTAAATGGCTACTCAATGTCTGCACTGAAGTGAGATGCTTTCAGTCTCATTGTGTATATACAGTATAATGTAAATTGTACATATGAATAGTGACAATAAAAGGCATTCTATTCTATTTGACTTCATTCAAATAATATTAGACGTAGACGCAGGACTCCTTAGGTCTGATATCCAACATCACATAAAACTGTACTATGCCATTTTGTCCAGACGTATTGCAATACTAGCTGTAGCTATTGTTCCAACCACACAGCAGATGTCCTTTTATTTAGACCCCACCATCTTTTTAGCTTGTAAAAGTAAAAAAGTGAAACATGTTGCTATTTATTGTGAACATAAATGTTAATAAGCATTGCTGGAAATTTTACTGTTTCAGCTTTCTGCTTTATTGGGCTTTTCCCACTGTAATGATTGTTAGTATTATTCTGTATTTGATATAATGTATCATACTATATTCTTCACTATACATACATACATTATATAATCATATGTATAATTATCAGTAAGTGTTTATGACTGACTCTCACATTATTTGCCTTATTACATTCAAAGCAACATACATTATAAGGTAATTATGTGTAATGTGTAAGGTGTGTAAGGTGTAATATCCTGTAGTTTGCAAGTTGCTTAAAATGTGTTCCTTTTTATAAGTTCTCGACTTTGCATTGCTGCCATGTTTTGAAATTAAAACTAATGGTCTATACCGTTTTCACTTAGCTCATGTCCAGTTACAGTGCAATGTGTAGATGGTGTGTCTGTGTGCTCAACATGAAGAGCATTGACCTAGAATTAGCTGTGATTGATTATATTCCATTTCCTTTGACTACATACCCCCCACCCCCATCAACCATACACTCACACACTGCCCAGCCCACCTCACCCCCTCCCTGGTCATTTATCAGATGTGCAGGAGCTCAATGTACCAGCTGGGGTCAGAGAAACAGAGCAGCCCTTCCTCCCTGGAGGCTATAGGATCTCTACTCCTCAGAGAGAGAGAGCGAGAGAGGCCAAATACAGGCATGCATTGGCTATTTTGTATACAACAACAATCAACTATATGTGTGATTTGGTTGTCCTTAAAAGTTACACACCAACAGAAAACACCACTATCGAAAACTTTGTTTAAATTTAACAGAATTCACTAAGTATTTTACCTAGGATACAGTTTACAAGTGAATTGGTAGGAAATTTTGTTGAAGCATTACATTATAATAAAAGTAAAAATTTGTGTCAAAGTTTTTAATGCCAACTTAACAATGTAGTGTAAGCAAATACATGTATACATTTGATCCACACTGTAATATGATATGATGATGTTGAATGCCAATGCAAAATGTGGTCCCAGATTAAAAGTTGTAATTTAATTACACTAAACAACCCACAGGCCAGTCACATGCAAGTTTCAAAATAAATTAATTAATAAATCTGCTCAAACAACTACACAACAACATAACATAACACAACTGTTATGAAATGCTGTGTGATGCTCCTCACTGGTCAACATACAGTATTCATAGTCATTCTCTCTCTCTCTCTCTCTCTGACTGCTTTTCCTTTAATTCTCATGCTTGCTCAACCTTGCCTTCGCATGCAAAGAGCAGATTCTGTCATGAGAGTTCAAGAGATCCCCTCCCCCATCACTTCCCCCTAGGGAGAGAGAGGGAGACAGAAGAGAGGGAGACAGAGGGAGAGAGAGAGAGCATCACCATGCTAATTAAAGTAACAATGTGTTTTGGTTGTGCGAGTTTGGCCTGTTGTCAAGTAGTTTGGCTCAGCTGGACAGAGAAGCTAGTTAGAACACAAAGGCTGCTGTTCAAATGATATACATTATGTAATGTGTGTACATCCATGTTGTCCTGTGTTAATGAATGTGGAGTCTATTCCATGTGACAGGCTATCATTTGTCTATTGGCTATTTACATTTTCTTGTGTTGCATAAAATGTGGTTTAAGTGATGTAACTAATGAAATCATTATCCTTTACTCATCTTGCTTGGTTGACTGTCCATTTGCGAGGTGTTTGGGACAGCAGCAGAACATCAGACAGGAGTGAAGGAGGGACAGTAGTGATTCTATCAGTTCAGATATGACAGAACAATCAGCCTGCCATCTCCTTTGGGCTGCTCCTACATGGCACCGCACCGGGCCTATTGTCTCTGCAGCTTTGTTTTAAATAACATCTGCATTCATCAGCATTCATTTGATTCTCTCATTTAAACTACGTTTGAAGGGATTTTCCTGGCCCTGGCTGCACAGTTTTAAATGTCCTTGGCGGAACATGACAGTACAAAAAATGTTTTAGAGGTCACAGGAACCACAACCAGTTATATCATGCTAATGTACTTTTTATTACCTCTGTAAGAATAGACTTTTTACTAGTGTCTTGATTTAAATTCCTTATTTGTGTATTTGGATGGCTAGTGTGTGTTTTATAGCCCAGGATGGTGTTACTGTCTGTTGTCCACACAGACTCATTCATACACCAATTTACACTGGAGGCTAAGGCTGCACAAGCTCCAACACTGAGCCACTGACTCCTAAACAAGATATACTCAACAAAAATATAAACGCAACACTTTTGTTTTTGCTCCCATTTTTCATGAGATGGACCCAAAGATTCAAAATTCACTCCAGATACAAAACACTACCATTTCTCTCAAACATTGTTCACAAATCTGTCCAAATGTGTGACAGCGAGCACCTCTGCCCCGCCGAGACAATCCACCCCACCTCACAGGTGCGCCACATGAAGATGCCGATCCGACATCATGACCAGTGCACAGGTGCGCCCCAGACTGCCCACAATAAAAGGCCACCCCGAAATGTGCATTTTTTTTTTTGCTTTATTGGGGGTCTGGGGACTCAGAACCAGTCAGTATCTGGTGTGACCACCATTTGCCTCATGCAGTGCAACACATCTTCTTCGCATAGAGTTTATCAGATTATCAATTGTGGCCTGTGGAATGTTGGTCCACTCCTCTTCAATGGCTGTGCGAAGTTGCTGGATATTAGTGGGAGCTGGTACACGCTGTCGTATACGCCGGTCAAGCACATCCCAAACATGCTCAATGGGTGACATGTCCGGTGAGTATGCTGGCCATGCAAGAACTGGGGCATTTTCAGCTTCCAAGAATTGTGTACCGATCCTTGCAACATGGGGCCGTGCATTATCTTGCTGAAACATGAGGTGATGTTCATGGATGTATGGCACAACAATGGGCCTCAGGATCTCATCACGGTATCTCTGTGCATTCAAAATGCCATCAATAAAATGCACCTGTGTTCTTCGTCCATAACAGCCTTTGAAGAGGAGTGGACCAACATTCCACAGGCCACAACTGACAATCTGATAAACTCTATGCGAAGAAGATGTGTTGCACTGCATGAGGCAAATGGTGGTCACACCAGATACTGACTGGTTCTGAGTCCCCAGACCCCCAATAAAGCAAAAAATAAAAATAAAAAAAATGCACATTTCGGGGTGGCCTTTTATTGTGGGCAGTCTGGGGCGCACCTGTGCACTGGTCATGATGTCGGATCGGCATCTTGATGTGGCGCACCTGTGAGGTGGGGTGGATTGTCTCGGTGGGGCAGAGGTGCTCGCTGTCACACATTTGGACAGATTTGTGAACAATGTTTGAGAGAAATGGTAGTGTTGTGTATCTGGAGTGAATTTTGGATCTTTGGGTCCATCTCAGGAAAAATGGGAGCAAAAACAAAAGTGTTGCGTTTATATTTTTGTTGAGTGTAGATTAGTGTAAATATGATTTTCCAATATGGAAATGTTAATATTTCTCAAACCATGTTTTATTTTCAGAAAGTATCATAGTTGTATAGCAGTTATTGTGTACCTTGTATTTTTATTACATTTTACGTATTTTTTATCATATTGTTTACTTCTTCCCCTGCACTTTTGCAACACTTTTTTACCATGTACTATTATTGCATGTTATTTGTACTTCTGACTACTATCTCAGCGAGTCAACGGTTCTTCTGATCCTAAGCATTTCATTGCATCGTTGACCCTGTGTTGATTCTGCATATGACAAATAAACAGTCTTGAAAAAAGAAGCTCTAAATGAACTGTTAATCCTGTTTTGTCTTTAGTGCATGTGAATGTGTGCATGTGTCAAGTATTGGCCTGTCAGGTAGAGGCTTGTAAGCTCTTTGGATAAATCACTCTGTCTGATGTCATTGTGCTTATGCAGTGGTTACTATGGGTATGTGAAAAGTCATGGGAAGAATCTATGCTTTATACTCTTAGTTTGCATGGATGTTTGTATTGTTTTTGTATGACTTTGGAAAAGCAACCTGATGATTTACTCTCTCTTAGTTAATGTTTTACACAAACTGAAAAAGCAAAAGCAAATGGCAAACACCAGTGAAAATGTGACACTGATAACACACAGTCCTCTACCTGGTGGGGGTCCAAAGAGGCAACTCAAAGAAAAAAATAAAAGAAAACATGACTGAAAAGCAAAGATGTCCAGAAATGTACACCTCATTTTAAAACCTTGCTAGCTTTTTATCACTGCCTCAGAAGCCTGGCTCTGTTTATGAGTTGATATTTTTACCATCTGTAGTTTACACAGTGCTCTCTCTAATCTCTCCTTCTCTCTGTTTATATTTGTGTATTTCTGCTCATTCAAGTCTCAGCTGGTGGAAGCAGGTGCAGGCTAGTGACTCAAACGCATGCACGCTGCCTAGGAGCCGGCCTTTCTAATGCATAATGCCTTTGTATGGCTTCAAAACCTCCAAACAAACGCTCTGTAATGCTAGCAGCCATCAATAAAACTCACATTATCTGTATTGTACAGCACAGAGACAGTGAGATTATATAATGAAACTTTGCATTTGCTTATGTAACTCTTTTGCTCAAATTGTGTGATGAAACAATATAGTAAAGTATGGTCATTTGATTATTTCAGTATTCAGTGATAAAAACACGTTTCATTTTGCACCCATGGACTAATTCTGGAAAAAAAATCTTGATCCTTGTAGCATTTAATTTTTTAATGATTAAATCCTATATTCATGGGCATCCCATAGTTCATGGTGTGCACACATAACTGTGTAAGCCAGCCTTATTTTAAATGATAATATTTTATGTTTTTGTTTATATAATTTTAATTGTTATATTGTTCTTAGACCTCTGTGCATGGTTCTTCCATATCCATCCTAAACCTTTAGTAGCATTATAGCTCTTTATGTCTCATACATGTACTAACCAGGGATGGGCTAGATTAAAGAAGAGACCAACTGACACAAATAGTGGAGGATAAAGAGCAGCCGCTGCCCTGACGTCATTAATGCAGCCAGGCAGGGTCCTTATATAAGACCACACCAGTGTAATACACATTGTATAGAAAATGCAGACCCATGCTCACTGTGCCCAGGGCTGGAGGTGGCTTTATGCAAGCTTTCAATGCAATGCTCTTTACATCAAGTCACTGCTTTTGTGCATAATAATGGGTTGTGTGTCCTACCATGTGAATTAGACCTGTACAGTACAGTATGCAAAATGCATGCAATATTGAAGGCATTTTGTATTCACTTTGACTTTTTAAAATAGGCGAGTTTGCTCTGTTATGTGTAGCGAACAGACACAGAGAGCTGATGTCTGATGCAGGATCACCATGTAATCCCTTAATATCACTGTCCCACTGAGTTACTGCCCATCGCCATGGAGATGGATGTGTTTTAACACATGGCCTGGGAGAGGAGAGGGATGGGGCTGTGGGCAGTTGGGTTTCTCTCCCATAAGGGGAGACATGCCGTAAAATGTAAATATATCAGTGCTCAAGTTGGTATGTTTATTTTGTTAGTTATTTGCATAATTTAGTTGATTCTAATTGCTATATGTACAACATTTAAAAAGCAAAGTACAAGTTGTACAACACTTTTAAACAATCTGCTCAATGTTTGCCTCAAACAAAAATAACATTATGTTGCATACCTCAATTTTTTTTATATAGTGCTGCATCTTACAATGATAAAATTATTTCAAAGAAATATTTTAATATAGGGGGCGGCAGTAGCTCAGTTGGTAGAGCGCATGGTTCGAATCCCGGACGGATGGACAGCGTGTGATCCCAGCTCCCACAGATGAGCGCTGCCGCTGTGTCCTTGGGCAAGACACTTAACCCCACTTCGCCCCCAGTGTCTGCGGACACTGGTAGCCCCCATGGCAGAAGATAAATCAAGGCCCGTTGTGACGTGAGCCGTCCTCCTGTGGACCCACCACCCGCGGGAGGATTCATGAGGGCTGGTGCATTGTGTTCTGGGCAGTGGAACACTGCTTGGACTGCTGCCCCCGCGACCCAGAGAATGGAAAAAGCGGAAGAAGATGAAATGAAATGATGACATTTTAATATGTATCATCTTAGGGGGATGAAATGTCTCTCATATAAATGCTAACAGTACGAAATAATAATAAATACTTGTCCTTCCCAGTGTATCCATCCATCCTTAAAAGATTTAGAATCAAATAATGAAAATTTGAAATCTATGTATCTAATAATCAGTGCACATGATGAAGATGGGCAGTGGATCAGCAATGGCAATTCTTATAATCAAAGCATCCTGTTAATCTTTTTCTGAAAGATTCCCATCCCTACTCAATTTATCAAGGTCTATTATTTTAGAATAATGTTGATGAGCCCACATGTAATAATAATAATAATAATAATAATAATAATAATAATAATAATAATAATAATAATAATAATAATAATAACAATAACAATAACAATAACAATAATAATATAATTGAAGTAGCAGAATATTAGTAGAATATTTTTCCCACTGAAGATTGACGAGGCGTTAAAATGGATTTCCATAAGGGAAATAAGGTCTGATCATGCAGTGGGTGCTGGACTCTGGTTTAGGATTTTACAGCAGCCACAATCACAGATCTGTCTGCTGCTGGACAGCTGTTGAGTGGCAAAGAGTTCAACTTAATTTCTCTGCTACTGCAGCACCACAACATGGACTCATTTTACTGAATGTGCTGATGGTGATCTCTCGAGGCCTTATAGCCCTATATAAGTGTGTATTTGTCTAATGTTGGCAGAATAACCTTCTACACTCCTCAAGGGCTTGTTTCAGAAGCTCTGAGTATTGCAGACTTATCGTTAGCACAACACCAGCTTATTGTTTCATACACTACATTCTACAGAGATATGAACAGAAACAATCACTGGATTATGACTGGCTTCAAAAACAGCTAACAGGTTGGAAGTAAAATATAAGATATATATTTCCAAACTATAATACCCAGTGGTATGTACTCTAGAATCTGCAATGTATCGCTGTCCGTCTGTACCTTGTCCCTCTGTATTGCAAAAAATGGAATCAGAAATGATTCCAGTTTAAGTTGGATTACATGTGTAATTATTAGTACTCTCTTTAATATTGTTGCATCTTCTATTTATTACAACAAATAATAACAACATATTGTATAGAATCTGTTTATGTTTAGCTCTTTTTTGCTCTTTGAATCCAAATCCACCGCAGAAATATAAATAATTGTAATATCATGCTAGACCATGTCTATTGTCTGAAGTTAACTTGGACCGGCTACTGTACCTGTGACGTGCTGTGATGATAAATTGGGGCAGGAAGGAGCAGTGCAGCCTAGACCCACAATAGGAAGGGTATCTATTACCTCTCTATTGTTAGCAATGGACAGGCTATTATTATGGCCCTGAGAAAGACAGAGACACAGACAGCTGACTGCAGTTTCAGTACAGTCTACCTCCCAACCTGAGTCATGGGCAAAACAGTGTTTAAAAAAGCTTTTAACAAATATCTAGCTAACTGTTAACCCACCATTAGTTTTACTATTATCTGTGTATCTATTAACATTTTAGGGATTTCAATAAATAACACTCGCCAGTTCTTTCTGTAACACATTTGTTATATTCAGTAGACATAATTGATTATTGTAATGAGAATTCAATTTGAATTCAGCCTATTTAATCCTTGAACAAGTGTGAGATTTGTCAGGTAAGGGACATTGCAGGCATCCATTGGTTTTGCCTCCTTTACAAAAGCATAAAAAGCAGGGGGCTTGTCTGGTTTGGAGAAATCTAGGCTTTTACTGTGTATGGCACTGTAAATAATACGGTGATAGCGAGAGTGAGCAGGCTTGCTTCTTGCGATGTGGTTTGCGATACTTCAACATTTATAGTCTCAGGGTTAGTGGAGGACACAGAGCTGGTTAGAATGTGTTTTGCTGTAGTGGAGACAGGGGCTAACCTTGGGTGCAGTAACCCATAGCCTCTGGCAGTGATGTGTAGGTTTGTAGAGTGTTCCCAAGGGAGCGGTCTGTTGTATGGAGGAGCTGTGATGTGAGCATGCTTAACTATGTCAGTCGTCCAGGAAGTGCTGATTTCAGCTAAAATAAATGTATTTGTGTCAGGTTGAATAAAGGGAAGTGACAGAAGAGACGAGCAAGCATTCACACACACAGTAGAGATAAGTTTGGACAGTCGCCATTACCAAAGCGTTTACCAAAACAAGCCCGAGTGACATGCTCTTTAACAACACTCTACCATTTTACTTGTAGTGTCAATATAGAATTTTAGTGTTAAAGATCCTATATTATGCAAAATCAACTATTGTGAGATTTAAGCCATGTTAAAATGCTTTTCATCAAAAACATGCCTGGAGTTCTGTTTCATTCATACATGTTTGAGTAACCCTTTATTATTAGTCTGTCTACATCTCCAAAGCTCAAACGGCTCTGTTCCACCTTGTGACATCATGAATGGTAGTTTTCAAGTTAACAATGACCTTTAATCTTTAGTTCAGTAGAGACTGGCAAGTCCAGGGTTGAAATCATCATTTGCTAATCTCATCATTGGCAAATCTTAAGAAAGCCTCTCCAAAAGAAATATATTTTGTGTAAAAGAAAGACATAAATCTCTAGTAAAACAAGATATGTAGCTTGATAGCTATAGATATGTTTATCATTTTGTCCATATGTCTGTATACAGCTCTGGAAAAAAAAAGAGACCACTACATTTTTTTCTGAAATCAGCATCTCTACATGTATTACAGCCATTCCATTCCAGCGTCTGTTGAATTCCAACACAAACCCAAAGCTGAGCTATTCCAGAAAAGAAGAAATTTAGCACACACTCACTTGACTTTACTCTTATTCCTTTATTGAAAGCTGAGCTACTTCAGTTCTTGCACCAGGAGTGGAATAAAGTCACCCAAGAACACCCAAGGTCTGAGCCAAGACTAAACCAGGACTAAACTAGGATTAAACCAGACCTAAACATGGACTGAACCAGGTCTGAACTAGGATTAAATCAGATCTGAACCAGGACTAAACCCTGTCTGAACCAAGACTAAACCAGGTCCAAACTAGGACTAAACCCAGTCTGAACCAAGACTAAACCAGGTCTAAACGAGGAACCAAGAACAATGTGAAAGACTTGTGGAGAGCACAAATTTGTGACTAAACCAGGTCTGAACCAAGACTAAACCAGGTCTAAACTAGGACTAAACTAGATCTGAACCAGGACTAAACCAGGACTAAACTAGGATTAAACCAGACCTAAACTTGGACTAAACCAGGGATAAACCAGGACTAAACCCGGTCTGAACCAAGACTAAACCAGGTCTAAACTAGGACCCAAGAACAATGTGAAAGACTTGTGGAGAGCATGCCAAGACGCATGAAAGCTGTGATTAAAAATAAGGGTTATTTCACCAAATATTGATTTCTGAACTCTTCTTAAGTGTAAACATTAGTATTATGTTGTTATGAATTTGTTATGAATTTGATCTTGTTTCTTTGTATTGTTTGAGGTCTGACAACATGTATCTTTTTTGTTATTTTGACCATTTGTCATTTTCTGCAAATAAATGCTCTAAAACGATATTTTTATTTGGAATTTGGGGGAAATGTTGTCAGTAGTTTATAGCCTCAAACACATACCTATAAGTAGTAAAATCAGGAAAAACTATAATAACTTTGCAGTGGTCTCTTATTTTTTTTCCCATGGTCCCTGTAGCTAGTTGGCTATTATCATTATGTCTACTATATTTGAATGAGTACAGTGTGTGTAGTGGGAGTATGTGTGAAACGGTTGCTGGGTGATTAGCTGACTCTTTGCCACTTGGAAATCTTTCTGGGGGGTAGATATGGGGCAGTTCAATTGAATCCTGTCAGGTAATCTAAGGAAACAGATGGATTTTTGTTATATTTGGCAGTAGATTAGCCACTTCCCCTGTTGGTCTGAAAATCTGCTGTTGCCAACCTCATGTTTGACAATCTGAATATTAATCCTTGGTCAGGCGGGTTGGCTTGTGTGTAACTGTTAGATGCTCTATTCTAAGTGCTCCCTGCAGTTTCAATCCTATCTGCTACTTTCTATGGCCCAGCTGTGGTTCTGTGGCCAAGGCCTCACACCAAGGGAAGGGGAGGTTAGTCCTGCCCTTAATCCTATGGAAGGTGGAGAGGAAGCATTAAGGTGCCCTAAGTTGGTATTTACTGTACTATACAATGGTCACTTGTCTCAGTGCGTGCGGACACGTGCACCGTCACGGAACAAGGCAAAGAGCTGCACGCGGTGGTTTAATCCTGGTTTAGACCTGGTCTAGGCCTGGTTTAGTCCAGGTTTAGACCTGGTCTAGTCCTGGGACCTGAGAAGTGTGCACGTGTTCGCGCGTATACTTCTCCGGTCCCAGGACTAGACCAGCCCCATGCGTCCCACCTGGGGCTGCGAGCACGAGACTGAGGCCGGCAGCGCCCGGTCCGTGCCTCCCCCTCGGGACCGCGTCCAACGATGCAGTCGAAGCGAACACGCACAAGAGCCGCACGAAACAAGGCAAAGAGCCGCATGCGGTGGTTTAATCCTGGTTTAGGCCTGGTTTAGTCCACATTTAGTCCTGGTCTACGCCTGGTTTAAAGATCCCATGACATGGTACTTCTTGATGCTTTTATATGGCTCCTTAATGGTTCCCTAATACTGTAAATGAATCCTTCTTCAAAATCAACACTCAGTGCATGAGAAACAGAGATAAGCTGAGAAAGAGTATTTTTTCTCACTCAGAACACTCTATAATGGGCGTTGTTGCTTGAATGCAAATGAGGAGAAAAGAGCTGGCCAATAGTAGAGGGTGGGGGCGTGGCCAAACGCTCCGCTCTCGCTCTGAGCCTCAGCTGATCCATTTCCTTGTTTTTGCAGGGGGGGGGGGGGGGATTTGAAGCGTTCCATTGAAAAATAAACACATTTCCACATAAAATAAAATTAAACCACTGCTGTTCAAAGGTCCAGAGGCTCAGATAAAGGACTTCCGAGCCAAGAAACACTCGGACGTGCCTCCACGCAAATAAAAAACGCATTTCGCATTGCCTAGCGCATTCGCAGTCCAAACTCTCTGGGCGTGATTTACAGAGACGCTGAGTACAGACAGACGGGGGTGGAACTGCATTTGCATTTCTTTTTTCGATCTGACATCAATAAGCTGCCTTGTTCAAAATCGCCCGTTTGAGCTCTGATTTTTTGTAACGCAGAAAAGGATCGCAAATGCTCAGTTTAGACATTTTGCAACTTTTAACCATGGGGGGCCTAAACAGGGTAGGGGAGCTCACATTAACGTTCAAAAACCTCAGAAAGTGAAAATTTCATGCCATGGGACCTTTAATCCTGGTTTAGACGTGGTTTAGTCCTGGTTTAATCCAGGTTTAGACCTGGTTTAGACCTGGTTTAGACCTGGTTTAGTCCTGGTTTAGTCCTGGTTTAGTCCTAGTTTTGTCCACGTTTAGTCCACGTTTAGTCCTGGTCTAGTCCTGGTCTAGTTCCGGTCTAATCCCGGTCTGGTCCCGGTCTGGTCCCAGTCTGGTCCTCATGTCTTAGCTCCGGTCTGGACTTCCTACAGATCCAGTGACTCATGTCTCTGCTCCTCGTGCATCCAGAGGTCCCTCCTTTATAACATCTATATAAATGTGTCAAACTGAACACATTCTGTACTGTACAGGAAACACGGAGGAGAAGCCAATCAGGACGCACAACACAATGTTGATACACTATAAAAAAAATTTGAAAAAAAAAAAAAAAAATCTGTGAAACAGCGAGGCTGCGAAAAGTGTACCGCGATAGAGCGAGGGACCACAGTATTCAATGAAAAGTCAGTTGGCGCCAGAGTCTAAGCACCCCCATGCTCACTTCCTATTTGGAACACGATAGCTTCATCTAGTTTTGCATCTTTCATTGTGATGTGCATGTTAAGTAAGTATCTAAATTAAAGTTAAGATCTCAATTTCATTTGTTAACTATTCATTTTCTATAGGGGAGTTTAGTTTCTACATCATGCCTGATCATGTGTCTAGTTTTGAAATGGAAGGACTTGGAGAGAGAAGAGTCACCTGCTGTTAAAATAAGTGATTTATTTTGTATATAGGGGAGGAATGAAGCAAAATTCCTACAAGGCAAGATGAGATTCAAAATTAGTTCCATGAGAATGAGACAAGATTTGGTCTTAAAGTTAAGTTAAATACTAAATAAATGGTGAGGTTAGATTCATTATTTAGGCCAAATTATGATTAGGTTCTAGACATTTTGCTGTTTTGCTGTAGCACTGTTTATCAAAAAGAGATGTCACACCAGCAGCACTCACCCATTTTTTCTATTGCAAATGTAAACACAAGGAATAATATCAAGATCATTTTACTAAGCACAGTCTTGCATCCATATTATCTCACAATATCTTATGGCTTGACATATTGTCCCTTCTCCAGTATAAAACTATTTTGAGCAATACTTGATTGGTTGTGTTTTCATAGAACTAAGTGAAAATGTACCTTCTATGTCTGTGTTTGTATATATATACATATATAGACTGTATATATACTTTTTTATACAGTCTATGGTTCTTTGGCATTTAAATGTAATTTTATCTAGAAATGTAAACTTTTTCCATGTAATTATATTTATATTTATAAATTTAGGCCTATCACGATAATAACAATATTGACTTACCATTCGATATACAGTACGGAAGCTGGAGAAATCATGTTTGGGTCTCAGTATTTATCGTGTGCATAACTTCTTTGCAATAATGGGGAGATTTTAGCTACTTTTCTGTTACATATTAGGTATTTAAGTTAACTATAAGTTAAGTAGTTAAGTATTTTTATATTTTTAACTTTGTTTTGTACAGTGTCCTTGGGTGTCTTGTTATTATTATTATTATTATTATTATTATTATTATTATTATTATTATTATTATTATTATTATTATTACTATTACTATTATTATTATTACATAAACATAAATAAGATTTGAGCTGTAGAGGTTAGAATAAATAACTATGACAATTTATTAGGGCTGTCAGTTTAACGCATTAATTAGATTAATTAATTACACTGCAAATTAACATGTTTTAAAAATTAAAGCAATTAATTATGAGCGGCAATTCAATGCGCATTTTAAATTTGGCGTGCGACGAGCAAATCGCTGTCAGGGCCTTTGAACGGCAAGTTTATTCATAAAAAGAACAAAGACGGGACGATCAACAAGAAAACCGTGATTTGTAGCTTTTGTCAAAAAGAATTTTCCGATCACCAAAGCTGCTCCAGCCTGACGGGTCATTTGAACACGAAACACGTCCGGACAAGTTCCATTGTTACCGGTGATAGAGCGAGCGTGAGTGCACTTCACCAAACCACCAAACCAACAAACCACCAAACCAACAAACCAACAAACCAACAAACCACCAAACCATGCTCGCAGAATTTGGGAAACGATTGAGCAAAGCGACTGCAGAAAAACTGACAAACTCAATCACAAAGTGGGTTCTGTCCCTCTCTCTCTCTATCTCTCACGCTATTAAAATGCGATTAATTAGATTAATTAATTACAAATCCTGTAATTAATTAGATTAATTTTTAAAATCGCCTGACAGCACTACAGTTTATTGATTCATTCTGCTATTTATTTGTTTCAGCTCCGTCCTTTTAACTATATTGTCTATTTAATTATTTACTGGCATTATTCTGCTTTGTTTCAGTGACGTAAAGTAGTTCAAATATTTTTTTTTTCTCTAGCAATATATTGTGCTTCCAAATTTGCTGTCGTGACAGGGCTAGCCAAATCTTGCCTAGGATGTGCTTGGAGTGTGCTTATAAATGTGTGTAACTCACCAGTGGAACAATGGCAGGTTAAGTAAGTGTGCAGAAATCTAGCAATGTTTATGTACTTGTAATTGTTCATGTAGTGTTCTGTCTCTGACTTTGTAAACCATATTTAGTTTAGATACATAAGTCATACAGCAAAGACAGGCAGGAAAAGAATCATAGAAGTTAATAAGATTCATGTTTCATTCACACAAACTGTATATTTAGGCTTTGTTCTTCTTTCAAATGGAAACACTCTGTTCCACCTTGTGATGTCATGTGGTAATACAGGAAGTGCTTCATTGTGCTTTTAAACTCCATACAACTTCACTAGATAGTTTGGGATAGTTTCAGACCTGGAATTGTTCATCTCCACTGAACGAAAGATAAAAGATAGCTGTTATCTTGAAAATAACAGCTCGAGCATTTTGATCTTTGGAGATGTAAACAGACTAATAATAAAGGGTTATGCAAACAAAACACAACTTCAGGTATATTTTTGATGAGGTAGCAACATCCTAACGAGATTTAAAGCTCACAAGAGTAATTTTAGCATAATATAGGATCTTTAAAAAAAAAAAGAAATCTATGTATAAGACTTTATTAATTTCACTGTAAGAAAAATACAAACTTAATCATGGTAAAATACACCATGTCCAGTGCTGGAATACAATAATCTCTAAATAAGCATGACAGTAATTCATAATTAATTCATTAATCCCATCTGAATACTCCCTTTTACAGTGCAGTCCTGTAGCTCTCAGGATTATGTGTCCACTAGGGAGCAGTGTACCACAGTACTTTAGCTCAAGTACATCTCAGCACACAGGCAACCATGCAAGCAAGTCTAAATACAGAACAAAACAAAACAAACAATAGACCAGAAATAGCCGCAGCAGTGGCACGTGCCTTATTAAAAGTGAAGTAGGTGCAGTTAGCGGTTGAGAGATCACCTGCTCCGACCTGGTGTTCTGTGGGTATGAGAGCTGGGGACATTTACTTGTTAGTTACATTTATTTGAAAAACATTTCGGAAAACATTGTACAATAAATATCATTTCTGGAATAAGATTTTTAGTTTTCTTCCCCCCACTCCTTCTTGGACATTACAATTTTTTTTACAATCTTTTGTATATTTGTACTACCTTTTTCATTCGACTTTGATATTGTACAGATTGAGAATCATGAAAAAGAAAAAATAAACCAAGAAAGAAAAAAAAAAAAAGTTGCTTCAGTTCTGCTCATGCATATGTTGACAAATTCCCAAAATTTTCAGTAGACAAAGTAAGCTGATTTTATGGTTAGTGTTTCTTGAGCCTAACTTTTAATATAAGAAATCTACTGATTAATTGATTGATTGATTTACTTACTTATCGCCTCACTTAGTAATTATGATTTATTTGACAGTTCAGCATTAGTTGCTGAGTTGCTGTATATCTCACCTGTAAATTCTGATGCGTTGCAATTTAATGTCCAAAAAGCTCTGAAAACAACTCAATTTAAAGGGGCCATAACACACTATTTTCTGATCTATGTTACAGTGTTTTTTCCTCATCAAAAACATATCTGGAATTGTGCTTTGTTTCATTCAAACTCTACTGTTGCCTTTGGAATAACCTGCTTCATAACCCATGTGCAATACTTATACTATACTATATTGTGTGCAATACGAAATTCATTTGAGCAGTATTACCACTTGTGAAATACTCCACTTACACCTTATTTAATCCTACCTGTACCTTTGTATTTTATTATATTTTATTACATATTTTTTATGCTATTAGTACTTCTCGACTATCTTAGCGAGTCAACGGTTCTTCTGATCCTAAGCATTTCATTGCATTGTTGACCTTGTGTTGATCCTGCATATGACAAATAAACAATCTTGAATCTTGAATCTTCACTCAAACAGAAAACACTCAGTTCCACCTTGTGATGTCATGCGGTAAGTGCTCTACTGTGTCTTTAAACTCCATGCACTTTCACTCGATTCATTTGGTTGAGTTCAGCCCTGGAATTGCCTCGGCTTTACTGAACAAAAGGTAAAGTAATGTAAACTAGCTGTAAACTAGCTGCTTCATGACATCACAAGGTGGAACAGAGCATTTTGAGTTTTGGAGATATAGACAGAATAATAATGCAGGATTACTCAAACATGTGTGAAGAATCCCTCAGTCGTCCAGGTAGAATCCATGGTAAAAGGAGAAATACAATTTGTCAACTGGACAAAGTTTATTTGGTCGAAAACGTTTCGCAGCTCATCCGAGTTGCTTCGTCAGTTCTGGTTAGAGTGCTGATGGACACTGCTTATATCTAGCTGCAGGGAGGAGCTAACTACACTGAAATTATTCTGAAACTATCTCACCTCTTTGTTTTCAGCTTTCTTTGTTTTGTTTTTTCAGTTTCTCTCTGGCGTCTAGTTTAGCATACCCATTCAAACTCTAATGTCTGTTTTCACACCTCTGGACCTGACCCGGCTAGCCTCCTTGTTTCCTTTGTTTGTTTTCATTTCGGTTTGAGAATGGAATTATATATGGGAGACAAATTATGTCTGACTCCCCCATTCCTGTTTAAAGAAGGATTCTCTTTTTTGACAAAAATAGCCTCTTTAACTCCCCTACTCAAACATGTGTGAATTAAACAAAACACAACTCCAGGTATGTTTTTGAGGACGTAGCAACATTATTACACGGCTTAAAGCTCACAAGAGTCAGTTTTGCTTAATATAGGACGTTTAACCATTCTTTCTTGAGTATAAATGTCCCGGGCATATTCTTACTTGGACATATTTTATTGAAAACTGTGGTATTCTTGTATGTGTCTGTTTACTTGTGTGGAGGTTGGGGAGGAGCAGGTGAGAGAGGCAGGGTCCTGTGCCCTAGGCTTGTGCTGCAGCCAGGATACGACCTGCGTCATTTGTGACATTTTACACTCACTCATTTTACGGCCCCATGTCAAATAATACACTGGGCCCTACCATTCATGTCATGACTTTACAAAGTGTGTCACTGTTTTCGTCATTCATCTTCCCTCAGACACTATTTTATTATTATTTCTGGTGTATTTAATGATGAATTTGTAGTATAAATATTATCATAGGGTCTCTCAAGTGTTGTTAATTCAACTGTATGAAGTCTGATATTTTCTATAAAAATGTGCTATTTTAAAGATGCATTATGTAACTTCAAGGTTCACGTGCTTTTTTCTATGGAGATGTACAGTAAGTGCTTGTCGGAAATTCCCAGTCAGTTTGTCTGTCTTGCTTTGTTTGTTTGTTGTACAGTTGTTGTTGTTGTTGTTGTTGTTTGTTTATTTCTGAGAGAAAAAAAAAAAACATAGATAAACTTACATTCTGAGCATGTTGAGCAGCCTTGCCTCTCCACCTGTGTTTCCATGGAGAGTTTAATGTTATACTGTGGAACATTCTAGGAAAATCAGAAAAATGTTTAATAGCAAAACTTCCACACAAGTTAAATTGCGCACCTTTAACAGTTACTACTAGCTTTTACTTTAAGTTTTAAGATTAAAATCTGGCAGGCACTTAGTCTATCAATTACATGTTAATAATAACGTGACTGTTTTACCTGTAAATTTACACAATTCTGCAGTGCATGGTGAAAATAGTGGTAAAAGATCTTATATTATACAAATGTACTCTTGTAATCTTTAAGCCATGTTATTATCTTCTTCCCTCCATACCTGCAGCTATCTTTTGTTTAATTCACACATGTTTGAATTACCCTTTATTATTAGTCTGTCTACATCCTTAAAGCTCAAAATGCTCTTTTCCACCTTGTGATGTCATGAAGCCGTAGTTTTCAAGTTAACAGCTACATTTTATTCATTAATTTTTTTAGTAGTTTGGAAATTCCAGGTCTGAAATTATCTTAATTATTCTAGTGAAGTCGAATGGAGTTATAAAACACAGTGGAGCACTTCCTGTATTACCATGTGACAAGGTGGAACAGAGTGTTTTCTGTTTGAGAGAAGAACTCAGCCCAAATATACAAGATTTGTGTATTAAATGTGTGAACGAAACAAAACACAACTCCAGGTACCTTTTTGATGAGTAAACATTATAACAATAGTTTTGAAAATAGCGTAATATGGGCCTTTTAATCATTTTAGATTTTGCAATCGATGTTGTGGCAAAAAGTATACATTTTTACTGCACATAATTGTGTGTAAGTGCTAGAAGGTATTACAAAGTAGTACATTCTATTTACTTATAACTTGTTTTTGTTTAGTTGATTATTCAGTGTCGTATACGTGACAGTACACTCTCTTTTGTATCAGTTAAATACCAGAACACATTGTTTTATATGCAGCCTGACAGCCCATCTTCACACCAAACAAAGCCGCTTGTCACACACCCCCTCTCACATTACGCATGCAGACGTATGAGTACAGTAGACAGTAGCGCGCACACTCATGCACACACTGACCCAGTCCAAAGCGCCGGCCCTCGGCAGACAGGCAGCAGCGGCTCCACAATCAGACACGCACCAGTCTGGAATCTGATGGGATCAATATGAACACGACTGCCGGTCACCACGGGAACACCACGACAGGATAAATATGGACTGGCTCATCGGGAAACAGGCCACGCAGACTGACGGGTATGAACTATAGCTTTAGAACTATCACGTATTCTCTCACGTGAAGATGCTCTGGATTAGACTTGGAAAAGGATTTCTATTTCAGGTTAATTCGCTGACTAGCTATAGGGAGCTGCGGTAGCGTTACTCACTGCTTCTTGAGTGTTGACACTGAAGAGGCAGATGTCATGGTTTCAGTTGGCTGAAGGCTGCTGCAATTTTAAACATGTCTGATTCCTCATTAAAGTTTGGCATAGTTTGTCGACTTTGAATGGTACTATGCTAGGATATCCTCTGTTTCTCTTCTTTCTTTTGAGATTTTGACTTGTTGGGAGTTTAGTCAGGTTTTAGTTTATTATTTAAGTCAACTTTTGCCACTAGTCTGCACTATATACAGTAGTAGTTCTGTGGGTACACGCAATAATTCTCAGGTAAAATAATGAGAAGAAAACATGGCATCAGTCTCAGTAGCATAAAAATGATGGAGCAATAATACTGGTGTCATCGTGTCCAGTAAATAGGACATCCACTCGATGGATAAGGTTAGTTTGTGGAACCAGTAAAAACATCTGATTTTAACATTACTGCTCAGATTATTTTGTTAATATAAAATAATATCCGTGGGTCCGTTTTCTTTCATTAGCCTACAACATGGAGTGTAAAAATCTACTGTTGACCTAGTCCTGTTGTCTTTTGTGTCTCTACAAAATGTATGTTGTAGAGAGATTTTTATTGTATTATCTTTTTGATTATGATGATTTTTTTCACCGTATTTAAACAGATTTTTAAGGAAAAGGTTAATATTTGATTGGGGACAGAATTGCATGCACTATATTTAAGTATTATTTATCAGCACTTCTGAGTCCTGGTCAGAAACAAACACAATCCAATTAACACTTTCTCCTTCACACAACTATTTAAAGCAGGCGATGGTGGTGAGTTGTGTGAAGTTGTGATATTACATTCTCAGTTTGAACTTGTCTCTGTTTAATTGAGATTCATTTAATAATCTGTCTTTATTGCAAGATTATTAGTATACAGCTTAAAATGCTGTCACATGAAATTGCCTATGTAAAAATGTGTAATTAAGGTAAGATTATCCAATGATTTAAGATCAGGTTTAAAATAAATAACATTAAAATTACTATGGCAAAGTGAAAGCCTCACAAAAACTAGATGTAAGATTTTGATTTAAAATTTCATCAACCTTACCTATCTGTGTCTCCAGACATGAGGTAAACATGTTTAAATCAAATATAGCTTTTACTGATAACATTTGTAATGCTGATTTATTCTTTATTATTATGTCCCATTTATTTGTTATAATTTGGTGCTTTGGTTCTCAGTCAGGCAGAGAGCAGAATGAGCCTCACATTAGTCTCTCATTTGGGTTGCCAGTTCCAATGCTGAAATCCAGTTTGTTTAAACCAAGGGTGTCAAACATGCGGCCCGGGGGCCAGATCCGGCCCTCCAAGACCTTTAATCTGGCCCTCGGGCTGATTTTCTATTAAAACATTTAAATTTTCTATCAAAATATTGATAATTTTCTGCGCCTCTTTTCTGCGCAGTTTAGCATAGCAGCGTCTCCAGCGCCTCTGTGCGTAGCCCCTCCCACCAGAGCAGCACAAATGAAGACTCTTTCCAAATGCTCTTAAAGGACCATCGTTTTGACTGTTGACTGTGACACCCTTATCAGCAAAATGTCAAAAATGAGAAAAGTGGACGCCGAGTGCAGGATTTTCCAAGAAAAATTTGTTCACGGAGGTGAATGGAAAAACTGTATGCTTGTGTTGAATTTTTTTTTTTTTAATGTGTGTAGAATCCGTCAGAAATTCAATTTGTCTAACTGGGAAAAAGTTTATTTGGCCGAATATGTTTCGTATTTTTCTTTTTTCAGGTTGTTCATAATATTATAATATTTTTTAAAGAAAGATTTCATCAAATAAAAAAGACTTCTGTAATAGATTTGCGTTTCTCTGCACAAATGTTGATATTTTTGGGGTATATTTGCCATGAGTTTTCTGATCTGGCCCCTTTGGGATCAAAGTAGTTTGGATACGGCCCCCGGACCAAAATTAGTTTGACACCCCTGGTTTAAACCTAAAATGGCTCTCTATTTTAAGTTTAAACCAACTCTCCCAGCACAAGCAGTCAATTATTAATCACTGCTACTAGTGAATTCTGGAAGTTCTGATGTTTTACATGAGGCTGTTCCATATAATGAGGATATACTGAGAAAAAAAAATGCACTGTTTAGGCACTGGCAACCCGGGTTCAGACAGTAAGAGGGCAGGCCACATACAGTCCCTTTACTTTTGTCAATTATGTAG
Organism: Paratrypauchen microcephalus; assembly: GCA_036785185.1. NCBI lineage: Eukaryota > Metazoa > Chordata > Actinopteri > Gobiiformes > Gobiidae > Paratrypauchen > Paratrypauchen microcephalus. The sequence continues at coordinate 19,386,535 of JAVJIX010000002.1, forward strand.
CAGAAATATTTCTGGTACTAGTATGATATTAATTATTTATTACTATACCTTTGCAAATATGTTTTACTTTATTTTGAGAATTACTTTGGGGCAACACATTCTTTTTATAACATCATTCTGTATACTTTTGCTAATACAAAACTCTTGTTGAACTATAGCTAGTTAATATGACAGAGGCCTGGGTAGTATTTAATAAAGCCACCTCTTTGTAATTATTAAGATCATCAGAGTGATACTTGACTCATAGCCCTATGTCATACTAAGCTTTCACATGAAGCACTTAATTGTTATGTTTAAGTTTGATTTTTCCATGTTTGTATATATTTTATATACGTTATGCTTTATTATCATATCTGTTTCTGTTGTTAATAATTGATTTGTATTGATTAAAGAATGTTTTGTTGTTTATTTGATTTTCACATTTATCATTTTGAGTTACTTTTGCTCAGCTGTGCGCACCTCTTTATTTTTGTTGTTTTAGGATCAAAGAAGAACCAAAGCCTCAGCCAGCTCAGTAAGTAAACTACGTTACCCAGAGTGCACTAGGTTTTGACACTTCTTCTTCTTCTTCTTCCTGCCAAATGGTGCTGTGTGCTTCATGTGGCTGCTTTCTCTTTGCCTTGAATCTGACTTTTAGATGTGTCACTTTTGTCATGAAAAGCTGCTTAAAATTCAACACCCCATCTTGTTTTAATAATGGTTTGTTTTGACAACTGTTGGAACTAAACGTATAATCAAAATAGTATTGTTATCACATTAAATGTCACTGTTTCTCATGCTACGGAGTTCATAATCATAGTCATTAACTAAGATACTTTACCAGTAGTATCTTATCCATGTTTTATTGGTGATATGTTTATTTGCTCTATGATTAGTTTTTGTTATTGACAAAACACTTTACATAGTATTGTATCATACGCTAGTTTACATTGTACCTACCTTATATTCCAGTGTATAATACATAAGAAATTTTAAATTGTTCTCAAATTAAAATCTCAAATGAAATGGCAGATTTTCATGACATTACCGACAATGTAATGTTTTTGAGCTATAATACTTAGGTGCGTCCCTTGTTCATGTTCCTATAGGCTTTTCATTTCACCCAGTGTGTTGCTCTGCTTGTGCAGCCTCTTTCTGTCCCAAAAGAACACATGAAACCAACCCACACAGCATAAAACTGTTAACAAAAACAGAAAAAAACAAAACACTTGCAATATTCACCTTATGACTCTGGCTAAGTTAAGCTCATCCTTTTCACTGCTTTTTGCTTCTCTTCCTGTAGTATCTTAAATTTACCGTGTGTTCATCATATCAATCTACTCTCCTTCCTTGACACTGGTAATTTCCTCCAACTCAGCGCTGTGGAGTGGCCCAGTCTCTGCCCTGCTCTCTTTGCTCCTTCAGTTTTTGTGAATGCCCCTTTGCTCCGGTTCTGTCTCAGAAAGCATTGTGCTCCCTCAGAAGCCCCTTTCCTCCCCCCAGTTGATGCCTGATTTGTTGTTGAAGTCACATTTTGCTTATTTGAACAGGTGGTTTCCCTTTAGTGGAATTACTGAGCTGGTAAATAATGTTCTTCAGCCCCAGCAAAAGCCTCAAAATGACAAGGAGCCAGAGCAAGATGCGTAAGTAAAAGCCCATACACAATTCTACTGTTTGATCCCCTCAAGTCCAAAGGGAAAATCGACTTGAGAGACATTAGCTGGTGAAACTTGACTTGTTACATTGGGTATGGTAGAATTTTATTGTTGTACCCCACTATTTAGTTTCTCATATTTCATTGTGGTATAGAGGCATCCTTGTGCTTGAACTCGTTTGTATTTCAAAGTATGGCTTAGGTGCACTATATAACTTTTTGGTTGGGGCTCTGTCACCTACTTGTTTCTATAGATATGTCATTGCTCTGCCTGGAATGTTCCACAGTATGACATTATACAGGTACCTTACATTTATTCAATTACAGGTGGTTTTATAGCTCAAAAATACCTAGAAAAACAGGCATTCTGACTGTGAGTGGGGTTGCCTCTCCACAGATCTGGCCTGCAACTTGGTCTGGTTTGGCCTTCATGAAGATTGAAAGGTTTAATGCCATACTGTGAAACATTCCAGATAAAGTAATAACATATACATGGAGAAAAGCATTTGACAGACCCTCCACCAGAAAAGTTACACAATGCATTTAAAAGCCGCCACACACCGCAGGAGAATTTGGCCGATTTTGGCTGCGATTTGCTTCTCCCCGAGTTCGGGGCATGACCCAACTTTTTGTCTTCGTGTGTGATTTCGAAGCCACTGCGATCCTCGTGTGTGTGGTGTCTGTGTGACTCTGAGCGGCTCTGTCAGATCTTGACCACTGAACATCAACATCATCAGTGTCACATACAAACTCAGGAAATAGCGAAAATAATGAGAAGACTTTATTACTCATCTCTCGTAAAGTCATCCACATTATCCGTAGAAATTGTCCTCCACAAAAAAATGACATATAGTCCACAAAACCGAGCTATTAATCCAGTTCGGGGCATTCTTTGAAAGTAAAAAGGCAAGAGTAGTTCCTCACGTTTGTCTGTTTACATCCCCAAAACATGTATCGGAAGTATTACACCACATTTCTCAAATAATAACTCAGTTTTGACTTGTATCTAAACTAGAAGTGCAGTGTTCTGATCTTTTGAACACTTAAGACTCTCATTGTGAGTGCTTTTACTGTAGACAGGAAACAGCTGATGCGGGGTGCGCTCACAACTTTATAGCCTGTGATACACAGCTATATCCCGCTGCAGTCTTTGCGATTGGAGATTTTAAGATTCTCCTTATGTCTGTGGTTTAAAAATCGAACAATCCTGTAGTGTGTGGTGGCCTTTACTTTACTTTAGTTTGGTCCAGTGCAGAGATGATGAGTGATTAGTTAGATATTGTTAAGTTTTGGTTTAGCTTCAGCTTAGATCAGATTTGCCCTCATGTCCTTCAAGAATTATATTGATTTTCCCCATTCTTGTTTTTCATTCAAGTAGTCTAGATTTCTTTCTTTGTCAAACTGATCCAAATAGAGACACATATTTCCTGAGCAGCAGCTTGTTATGGTAATGGGTTAATATCATGGCTCAATCTGATGATATTGGACACAGAGCTTGTAGTTTACTCGGCTGCTGTTATGTTGTGTCTGTCATACATCCAAACCTAGTGTCACGTTACCCAGTGTGTATCTGCCCCAGAGCAGCACAGGGGTAAAGGGAGCTCCAGTGTGCTGCACAGGACAGGACAATGATCAGCGTATGATTACTCGTCAGCAGTGTCATCTACATGTGACCGCGTTTGACCCAATATGTGAACCATGGGGAATGAGCACTGTGTACCTGCCAGCTGCCACTGTACCATCCCACACATGTGCATCTTGAAAACGATAGGTGGTTTTGATAAAGTTAGTCGAGCTGCAAGATGAATCCAATCAAAATTCTGAAACCTGAAACATTTGATTTTTTGCTTAACAAAATATTGTGTGTAGAATCCCTCAGTCGTCCAGGTAGAATCCATGGCAAAAGGAGAAATACTGTTACAAAATATTATTATGTATAAAATCTGCTAACTCTGTAGTTTAGACCTAAAGGAGAAGAAGAGAGACAGAAGAAAGCAACTTTATTGATCTCACACAGGAGAAATTCTTCTCTGCATTTAACCCATCCTGTTATTAGGAGCAGTGGGCTGCACATTACTGCGCCCGGGGACCATCTCCATGGCTTGGTTAGGACCTAAGCTGGAGAATTTTACATATGGTGCATCTTTTGGGTTGGTGGGGGAAACCGGAGTGCCCGGGGAGAACATGCAAACTCCACACAGAAAGGCTCGGGCGACCCGGGGATCGAACCCAGACAATGCATGCAAACTCCACACAGAACACACACGGAAAGGCCTGGGCGACCTGGGGATCGAACCCGGAACCTTCTAGCTGTGAAGCATGAGCGCTAACCACTCAGCTACCATGCCGCCAAACCAGGGGTGTCCAAACTTTTTTCATCAAGGGCCACATATGAAGCAGAGGGCCGATGGAGGGCCATAGACTAGTGCTCAGTACAGTCTATAATTGAAATATATCCATGTTTAACACGTTAGAATGAGCTAACAGTCCTTTATTCATTCTAAGATCCTCAAAAACCACACAATAAATATTAAATATTGTCTTATCAAGGAAGATTTTCAAAAAAATTGCAGTCAAAAGTTCTGCTCAAGGTAATTTGGGCCAATTCACCTGGAAGCCTGATGGCCAAAAAAAATTGGCTGAGGGCCGCATTAGACCCACAGGCCATAGTTTGGACATGCCTGACCTAAACAAATCCAGAAGTTACAAAATGTGAACTATGCACTGTGAACTGAACTGTAATAAATCTAAATCTAATCTAATTGCAAATGTGTGACTTGTCAAAAAAAACAACAAAAAACAACCATTTGATAATTAAAACGATTTGGCCCTGTAATTCATGCATTTCTGGTTCTTAGTTTAATCTTGACATTATTGTACTGAACGAGGAAAGAATCATCAATGTACAGAAACAGCACAGAATCTTTTTTCAAGACTAAACTCCGAGCCTGTGTGTGAGTTGGCACCCCTGGGGGAAGCCTCAAGGCACTGAGCTGGTGATCATGAGGTGACTTGGAAGTCATAATTTATATTTTTAGCATTTATATTTTGTTGAAATTAGGTCAAGTAGCACAATGAACTACTCAAATAAACACAATTAAACCTGATTATTACAGATGTCAAGTTAATTTTGCTGAGGGGGGTCCCAGGTATGTTTATTTTGAGGGTCCTGGAGTAAAATGTTTGGGAATCCCTATCCTAGCCATTCTACTTTAGCCTCTAGAAGTGGAAGAGCTGAAGAATGTCTTACAAAGTTGTATTCTAGAGTTAATCTCGGGAGACAGTGGATTTATTCCACTCGTACCACGTTGCTCATCTCTTATCAACTTCTTCATCAGTAAATGAGATTTGATGGGAGCTGTTAAACAAGGCTACATGCTAATCTGTGCGCAGTAAACACACAAAGGGCTGGTCACAATTAGCCCTTAAATCCCTCAGAGGCCACAACAAGAGACCTGCCAATCGCACAATACCAACTCTTTAACACTCTTGTAGTCCAGTGAATGTTATATCAGGCTCTGAAAAACTATGATATTTCTAGTTAAAATCCAAAATCATATGTGGACAAATTATTGATACATTTTGTTCTATAAACCTACTGGTATTAGGAAAAAAAAAAAAAAAAATTAAAAACTTTTTTTTGCTTTAGATTCCAAATGCCAGTACTAATCATGATCCGTGTCCAGGTACTGCCACATTTGGACTCTAAATGCCTAAAGTTGTGGCTAAAAGGAAGCACGATTAGCTCAAACACAGAGAGCTATGAGGTAAAAGGATAGCAGCTAGTCAATAATTCACAAGCACTAATGAATGTTGCAGGGGATATGTGGGGCGAAACCAATTCTAATCGCCATATTATGAAGTCAGCCCAGTGTTTAGTTCCCAAGGAGACGCTCAGTTGACATGTGTCATACAAAATGCATGCGGCCAGTCCTGGGTTTTTTGCACTTCAAGTCTCTCTCTGGGCCTGTTAGGAGTTAAGGATCTGTACTGTATAAGATCAGGTGTAACGTGACAGGACGGGGCCATCTATAGGATAGAGGTGGTAACACATTACACATGTTAATGCTTTCAGGTTGGACGCGTCTACTATTCGTGACCACAGTTTACAAATTGATGGAGAATTAAATCACCTCAGCAATTTGTTTACCTAAAAATGGCTATGTTTTACTTCCCGGAGTCTAAATGTATACACTACATACATAACTGAAAACTAAAAAAAATAAAGATCAAAAATAAAGATCTTGACTTCTAAAGTAATTTCAACAGCCCATACTGTAAAGGGGTTTACTGCCCAGATCTGGCCCCAGCTTGGCTATTCATTGCACTGTATGTTTTGTATTGTTTAAGCAAGTTGCTTTGTTCAATGTGCATGTTTGAATTCAAATAAGGTTTATGACCTGCTGCTTCTCTCACTTGTTTATACATTATGAATCTCATTTTTTGTCTCGCTTACAGGAAATTGCACCAGCAGTTTGAGTCCTATAAGGACCAGGTCAAGAAGATGGGTGAGGAGACGAAGCCGTGTCAGGACCAGAAAAGTGAAGCCCCGATTTGTGGGATCTGCCACAAAACCAAGTTTGCCGACGGCTGTGGCCACCTCTGTTCATATTGCCAAACAAAATTCTGTGCTCGGTGCGGAGGACGTGTGTCTCTGCGGTCAAATAAGGTAATCCAGCTCTTTCCTTTTCGCTCTCCCACACACATAAGCACACTGTGCAAATTCCCTTCACTATTTTTAAGATCCAAGGTTATAAAATGTTGCAATGAAATCATACCCTGGGATGTAAGCCAACAGTGTCTCTAAAGACAACTAATGCGTTCAGTTATTAACACCAACGCTAGTCTGACTCCCCGCACACCTATGTGCAACCTCTGATTTACTGTGCTCACAAGCCCAAGTTTACAGTAACTTACAGTTGCCTGATTTCACCACTGGAGGGACCTCTTCCTCCTGTTCTTGGGCTGCTGATGGCTTCCTCCTTACCAGTCAGTTTTGACTTTTTAAATTTAAATTATGTGGCGTTTTTACTGCAGACAAATCCTTTACTGTATGGGATCACACAGACATACTAATGTTTTTGATTGTCTCGTTCTCTCACTATTTTTGTCTCTTGTTTCCTCTGCATTTCTGCTCACTTGGAATTGCAACAGGAGGACAAAGTGGTTAGCAAACACTTTTCTGTGTTTTATAGGATATCGCCTGAGCATTTTGTTTTAAAATGCTTTGATATGACGTGTATATAGATATATGTTCATATACGCATACAGCAGCCAACAACAAGCAAGCGTATTCTGAAATGTCTGTGAGTCTCCAATGGAAACATAAAACCAAACAAAAACATGCTCATAAAATAAATAGGGTTGATGTTGTTAACCTAAGGCAAAGTCACCTTGAATGGTCAAAGACAGGAGAGTTGAAGGAACAAAGGAGCAAATTATTATTTCTGAGAATATGTTTGGGGCCTTACAGGGGGAGGGCAACAGTGGCACAGTGGGTTAAGTATTTACAAATTAATAGGTCAGTGGTTCGAACCTCAATTTTATGCATAAGCTGTATACACTATTAGTTATGTTACTTTTATTTATTCACAGTGGTGGAACGTAATGAAGAAAAGTAGTACTTAAGTATACATTTTAGGTATCTGTACTTTACTTAAGTACATTTTACAGTGGATTCTGGACTGAAAGCTAAAAGTATTTTTATTGCTTGAGACATGCTGAAAAGGCTGAGGGTTTATTTTGAACACATTTGTAGTCTGAGCAAACAAAAATATGTAAAGAAAAATGATTGATTCAATTGTTTCTTTATTAATTTACCAAAAGGACTACATCTGAAGCTTTATTGGATCTCAAAATCTGAGCGAAATACATTAACTTTTTATACATTTTAAACAGGCATTTTAATACTTCTTTTTAGATTAAGTAGATTTTTAAAAAATGTGACACTTTTACATTTCTTTGCTCTGGTATCTGTACTTTTACTTAAGTATAACAACTGAGTGTTTCTTCCACCACTGCTTATTCACTATGCAAAAATCTAAGACGTGTCAGAAAATGGGTCATTGTAAGTATTAGCAAGAGTATTTTTGTTCATTTCAATGTACTGTAGTTGAAATGACTCGTTTATCTTGGGTTTACAGTCACCCACTACACTAACTTGGCAAACTACAGTGTGGATGAATGAGATTCTCCTTTACTGAACCATTCACATGTATTGGGTTTCTCAATTTTAAATAGTAACTCTACAGGGGTGCACATACTGTAGTAGCAGGAGTGGACTTGATCCAAAAATACCAAATGGCGGGATAGTCCTGTGTGCCACTGCTCCCCTCGAAGACCCCGACTGTGCCTCCCTCTTTTGTGCCCGTATGGATAATAGCACAGGATCAGTTTGCATGTAGTACAGATGGCGATGAGGGGTAGCAGTGGCAGCAGGTGGGTGATGGTCATTTGGACCACAGGCACTTTGGCTTTACCTGGTGTTGGCCTGGCCTTCTGCATTTATATGAGGTTGTTTAATTTATTTACACTTGTTTAATGTGACTAGAACTAAAATATGTAGTATCAGTAGTGAGCAGTGAGATGATAATACAATTGCATAGGACCCTACTATACATTTTTTCTTTGTTATTGTGTATTGGAATGTCTTAACACCCCACCCTTCACATATTCACAAACTGCTAATGTCAACTTAGGGCTGGGCGATAACAAAATGAATCACAATAGTAAAATTTCAAAGTTTGAAAGTTGCTCTTAACCACACACATTGCTGTGAGTGGATTGTCTGTAGACTTCTTATTTAAAAAGACACAAGTGTATTATTGATGGTTAGAAAAGACTCTCCAGTCAACTTAGGAATACATTTTCCCAGGTGACCATCTTGTATGTTTACTCTGTGAGCAGTGGGTTTTGGTCAGCCTTGCACAAGGTCGTCTAGTATAAAGACCTATATATGAAATTATGGATCATGGATAATTCAGTGAGGCAATCCATTGAACTCTTCTCCTTGAGCTAGGCCTTTATTACTGAAGAGGTTTTGGCTGGGGAGGGCATCTGGTGTATATGTAAGTAAATCACTTTAAATATAAGGGTAGATTAATTTCTTTGGTGACTAGACTAGCACAAACATGCTTTTCACTAAATAGCGGGATTGTGTGAATATATAATAATATTTAAACTATACTGTGCTTAACTCTTAAAGGGATAGTGCGTTTTTTTGGTTAAAAAAAAAAAAGTGAATCTGTATGGCATCCCCTTCACCAGTGTCGTGCACTAACACTGACTTACCGCTGACCGTGTCCTCTGGGCCCAGTTCTGCTCCGGTTCTGTAGCTCACGAAAGTAGGTCCGGTAAGTTAGCGGGGACATTTAAAGGAGAATTAACGTTTTTTACAATCTGAGCCTTATTTCGGTAATAAAACAAGTTGTTTTACTCACCCATAGCACTTTGGTGTCATTTGGAGCACTTCCAGAGATGTTTTAGATTTGCGATCTCCGTAATGTGAGTTCTCGGGGCATATGTTTGCGGTCTCCAAATAACACTGTAATCCGAGATTTATCCATAGTTTCGAGTAGGTGAGGATGCCAGTGCGCATGTGCGGAGTCACAGCTTATTTCACTCTCAGCTCCTGGGACCCAAACAGGAAACGCAAAGCTGTAAATTATGGATAAATCTCGGATTACAGGCCACTTTTGACTCAAACGAAAGTGTAGACTAAGACATTGAGCTTCTATGATTTGAAAAGTGCTAAAGTTTGTGTTATCTGGAGACCGCTCAGGGCATATATTACATGCTCGGGCATATATTATATGCCCCGAGAACTTGCATTACAGATATCGCTAATCTAAAACATCTCTGGAACTGCTCCATATGACACCAAAGTGCTATGGGTGAGTAAAACAACTTGTTTTGTTATCGAAATAAGGCTCAGATTGTAAAAAACGTTAATTCTCCTTTAATAAAGCTTGTTTTTCTTCTCAAAACAATATTTGTCCAAAAAGTGATATATTTGCGTCACAAACAGTTGTCCGCGAAAACTAATTTGCATGGTGCTATTTTCTCTCGAGTCGTATCACTGCGCGCCTATTATTATTATTATTACAGGGAGTCCTCGGGTTACGACGTAGATCCGTTCTTAAGACGCGTCGTAACCCGAATTTCGTCGTAAACCGGATTTTGCCTTTGATCTTCCAACCAAAGCACCAATAACCTTTCCATCTCAATAATTAGACCACTACGCTGCTTGGTTATCACTGCCGCGTTCATAGGAGCAGATCAGAGCCCACATCAGGTACTTCCGCCCACATTGGGCACACACACGAGGCTGTCTTCTTCTCCCTACAACCACAACAGAGCGTATTCTTGCGCCGTGCGCCGCGCGCCGTTCGTGTTTGTTTACATCTCTTACCACGCTAATCCGCGTAAGACGGAATGACGCGTAATATATACATATTTTTTTTAATGGGGGCGCGTTCGTAACCACGAAACGTCGTAACCCGAGACCGTCGTAACCCGAGGACCCCCTGTATTATTATTAGTATTATTAGCCTGTTCACTTGTAAGTGGATGTTTACAAGCTTTATTAAATGTCCCCGCTAACTTACCGGACCTACTTTCTTGAGCTACAGAACCGGAGCAGATCTGGGCTCAGAGGACAGGGTCAGCGGTAAGTCATTGTTAATGGACCACACTGGTGAAGGGGATGCCATACAGATTCACATAAAAAAAAAGAACTATCCCTTTAAAGGTCCTATATTAAACAAAACTGTCTCTTGTGAGCTTTAAGTCATGTTATAATGCTGTTACCTCATCAAAAACAGACCTGGAGTTGTGTTTTGTTTCATTCACACATGTTTGAGTAATCCTGTAGCATTAGTCTGTCTACATCTTCAACGCTAAAAATTCTGTGATGTCATGAAGCGGTGGTTTTCAACAGCTACCATTTATGGGGTATAAAACACAGTGGAGCACTTCCTGTATCACCACAGGACATTTTGTTGTTGTTGTTTATGTTTATTTGAGCAACTTGCAGGTTCCATTTAAGCATAATTTCACAAATACAAACTCAAAATACAAACAAATACAAACTTATGTCACATGTCTCTGTAGTTCCTTTTGCTCAAAATGGAGCAAGTGGAAGTATAAACTTATTTACTCCTGCTCCATATTTTTACACATTCCATATTGACAGCTATTATAATATACATAATATAATAATATAATACAATACAATACAATATAATATAATATAATACAATGCAATATAATACAATATAATATAATATACATTTCTCATCATTGTCCTGTACAAGTCTACATACTATATATATATATATATATATATATATATATATATATATATATATATATACTATATATATATATATATATATATATATACAATACTACTTTGCTTTTAGAGTGTTTTCTGTTTGAGAGAAGAATTCAGCGTATATATATATATATATATTAGGGGTGTGAATCTTTCACTCACAAAACGGTTCGATTCGAATCTCGATTCACAGGCTACGATTCGATTCAGGGACGATTCATAAAATTAGTAAACGATCCGGTACGATTCGATTCGATACGATTCGATACGATCCGGTTCGGTTAATTTCGATTCAGTACAAAGGTAGATAAGGTAGATATCAAAAATAAAAAAAGTAGTTATAAAACAAGCAAGTTGCCTATTAAAGGCAAAAATCTGAATGAATCAGAATTAGTGCTTCAGTCACAGTTTCAGTAACTGTATAAAAGTGCAACATATCACTGACAAGAAGATAGATATTACTAGGCAGTTATAGAAAACACTAGCATGTTAAATCCAACATGCCTTTTTATGCCTGTAATTAACTTTTCTTAACAAAAAAAAAAAGAAAATCAGAGAGAGCTCTTAACACTGAATAATACTTTCTCTCCATCTCATAACATTACCTCAGTCTTTAATACAGAAATGCACCAATTCTGATTATACATTGTATTTTCCACACAAAAGTAAATTAGCCAAGTCAATTTTAGCCCAAATCAAATATACATTGCCAATACATGAATGTTGTCTAAATAAATCACTCAATCCACTAACCGTGACAATAAAAACGCTAGTATCATACAATTGTTATGGTCTATAGCTGCCATGCAGACTACTGGGCAAAGTGAAACATCAGACCAACAGTGAAAGTTTTATCAACGCGACACAACACTGGCACAAAAGTTAACCACGTATAGGAACCATGTCCATAAATAGCGGTAGCGCACCAAATTAATTTAACCACAGCTCAATAAAAGGAAACTTAGCTTAGCTTACCGATAAAGTAGATCTCCTGACGAGACACGACGTAGGCAGCGGGAAACCCGCCCTCCGCACAATGCGAATTGAGACACGGCTATACAGTACAATCATTTTGTGCTCGCTTCCGCATATAGCCCGCGCCGCTCGCATGATTGGCAGTTAACCAGCCAATAAGCTTCAACCCCAGGTAAGTGAACCACCCACCGTTCGCGAAAGAACGCAGACACACACAGGCGACTGCTGCACCATGAGAGAGACCGCTCAGGAGCTAGCAAACCGATTCTTGGCTGTAAATCCGGTGCATCGGACCTTTCGTAGTGAATTTGGACCGATCCGGGCTCCGCTGATCGGTACACTCAGATCGCAGAGGTCACAGACCGATAACCGATCCAAATCGGTTAATCTTTACACCCCTAATATATATATATATATATAAAACTTATATATATATATATATATATATATATATATATATATATTTATATATATATATATATGCACGGTTTGTGTGTTAAACATGTGTGAATGAAACAAAACACCACTCTGGGTATGTTTTTGATGAGGAAACAACACTAGATAAATCAGAAAACAGTGTAATACGGGCCCTTTAATGATCAGTTGGTCAAAGTCACCCGTGCTGTTCCTTTGGTTTAAAGTTTTGACCAAGCTCATTGGATGCACCAGCTTTGATTACTCCGTTACAACCACAATCCGCTCGACTCTGGTGGTAGTTTTGAGAAAGCTTGTGTGTCAGTGAAAGAGGTGCTGCTGCTGCTGGTGAAATGTGCCCTTTTTCCATGCGTCTACTCTTTCTCTCTCACAGATGGTGACAGCAGTGACGAGAGAGATCTTGTTCTGTGAAACGTCATTGAATATTAACCAGGCTCTATGTCTGGAGCAGCCAGCTTTGTGAGGTCGCGCTGGAATATGATATACTTTAGAGGCACTAAGATTTAAACAGCCTCTGACGATGTGGGCCCAGTCTAATTGATGACTGATTGTTGGGTTTCATTTGATACATGTCAGTATAAATCAGTCTGCCCTATCAAAACAAGATAAACACCAGAGATATCATCAGTGCTCAGTGAGTATGGGGAGGAAGTTGAGAGAAAGTGTAAAAACAACAAGGATATCATAATTTCAGTCAGTTTTGTAAATAAGATGTTATAGGGGACTGCAGATGGAAACTAGCTATGTAGCTATAATCTGGTGCAGATCATCTTTGTTTTTTGAGCTTAATGTCTCTGTACATTGTCCCTTTTCAAATAAAGACTAAACTAACTAACTATATTTTCTTGTTAATTACTGTCATGGTGTGTAAATCTTAAAAATTGATTGCAGAAACCAAGTGCAACAAGAAAAAATAGGGCTTCCTATGCCTAAAAAGCCATAAAGAATAGAGCATTTCATTTTCTTTTACTTGTTTGCGGAGAAAACTGTGTTAATTTTCAAAAATTTCAGTAACTCCAGCAACGCTTTAAAATAAGGTTCCTAAGGCGTTCATAAGCAAGATTCAAGATTGTTTATTTGTCATATGCAGAATCAACACAGGGTCAACGATGCAATGAAATGCTTAGGATCAGAAGAACCGTTGACTCGCTAAGATAGTCAGAAGTACTAATAACAGCAATAATAGTACATGGTAAAAAGTGTTGCAAAAATGCAGGGGAAGAAGTAAACAATATAATAAAAATATGTAATAAAAATACAAAGTACAATGTACATAGGTGCAGGTAGGATTAAATAAGGTGTAAGTAGAGTATTTCACACATTGCTCATAATATGGTGTAGTATAAGTGTTGCATGTGGATTGCACATAGTATGGTATAAATATTGCACATAGGTTATTGCACAGATTATTGCACACGTAACAGTAGTTTACAGTGAGGTAGTGACAAACATGATACATTCATACAGAGCAGCAGCAGTAAACATATTATGCATAATGAAAAGTAGTTTAGTGCAGTATTATTGACCAATATTATCTGTAAATTGCATGTGTACTAGGGATGGGTATTGGCAAAGAAGTCACGATTCAATTCGAATCACGATTCATATGCCGCGATGCGATACTATCACGATGCATCACGATGCATCACGATACTTGAATTATTGCGATGCATTGCAATATATTCGACATACTTCAGTGAAAATGTACCAAAAAAAAGAGGATAACTTAAATATCAGTGGCTGTGTATCGGGGTCGTGTCTTCAATTGATGCATAACTCTGAGCAACTCAATTCATAACTGAATTTATTGAATAACAAAAACAAATAAACCAAACCAATAACAAAAAAAGTGCATAGGATTTTTTCTAAAACAAAAAATGATGTTCAAACATTTGCCATTTTGGAGGTAGCTACCATCATAACAAACAATACCCTTTCACAAAGAAAAAAGTGCAAAAAATATATATATATTAATAATTAATAAATTATTAATTAATAATAATCGATTTTTGGCATCAAGAATCGATGCAGTATATTGTGACAGTTAGTATCGCGATGCATTGTCATGACGATTATTTTGCACACCCCTAATGTGTACATTATAAAGTGTTACCATAACTCCTTCCCTTTATGTCATCCGTCAAGTCTATTCTTTTTTCTTTTTTTTTTTGTGAATCTGTTACCCACTTGATTGGGAGCCATAACGTGTCATTTCCCTGACAAGCGTGTTACTCTTGTGATGACAGCACAGACTGACTCTGAAGTAAGTGTCTTGAATCGTAAGTGATCTTGTTGTCGCGAAGCAGAGTGTCTGCCTCTCTCTCGCCCTCTCTTCAGTCCCTGCCCTCTCTTCCCTCGCCACCACCGGACTCTGGGAGGGGAGTTGAGCTGAGTTGAGCTGAGCTGGAACGCCACGCACACGTAACGAGCTGTCATCGAACACTTTCTGATGAATTAACCCTGCACTGCTTTTGAGGCGTCGTACTGTTTGTGCTTTTCTTACACGACTGCCTGCCGTGACTCGGATTATTTCTGTTGTTGCTGTATGTTTGATGGATCTGCTTGAAGAATCCAAGAACACTGGAGTGCCTTTAAGTTCCTGGTTGGCTCAATGTGCTGATACAGCCGCTCGACACGGCTGCTGATTCGGTGAGATTGGCGGTAGCTATAAGACCCCGCTGTAACCTTCAGCTCGGAGCAGCCTGTTGTCTGGAGCTGTCCGTGGTGCTGAAGGTCGGATCACAGACTCGATGATGTCCCTCAACGTCATCATGGGTAAGCCGCGTGAATGGAACCGGACGGGGCATTTTGGCGAGTCCGTTTTCCGTGCATCTTTACTGTAAAAAGTATGTCAGCGTTAAGCAATCTCCAACAGCTAAAAATAATTACGTTTTCATTTGCTCCGTTTGACTCGTATGTGCGCGCCGGTCATTTTTATGTCGAGGATTTTCCATCATTCTTGCGCCTCTGAACTTCAAACGGCACATGCATATTCATCAAGTCTATTATTATTGGTGCCGCGCGCTCTAAAATTAGAAGCTCATTAAAATGTAATTGACCACGTGCAGCCAGTGTTGCGGCATGTGAACGCGAACGTGGACGCTCCCTGCGCCGCTCACTGGCCCCACATTTTACACTGAACTTTAACGAGGGTCTGCGATTTCCCGTAGCATCAGACCCGTGATTAGTGTGAAACGTGTTACTCGAGTGGATTAATTTACTTATTAATACTCGCACCTTGGCTTGGACTACTAGAGTGGGCTGAGGGATTGTCAGGATCACGCCGTTCTGTGAATGATAAGTCTTTAATGAGTGGTTCACTTTACTTGATTTACTTGAAGTAGAGACAAGCAAGATGATACCAATGACAGCTCGTTTTTTTTTTGAGACTGGAAAAAAGCAAGTCTGCAAAAATGGCGATTGAAAGAAAGAAACCTCAAGTCAACAGTATGTAGTACATAATGCACGGTTTATAGGCCAGATATACCATTGATTTGTTCAGCTTATAAGAATATTAGATTAGACTATACAAAAAGAGGATAATGTAATCTGCGCAGTAAGATCAGAATTGCTCAGATACAATGTTAGAAGTGATTGGTTAAAAATCTCTGTAATTTAATTTAAGGCTTTCCTTTTGAAAACCGGGGCAGTTCTAAGGATAGTGCTGATTCACTCTGAGCCTATAATAAGTGTAGTGCTGGTGACTGGCCACAAGAGAGAGCCCTGTGATCTATAGTGCACTGTAAGCTTCACTCAACATGTACAGTGGCTTGCGAAACTATTTGGCTCCCTTGAACTTTGTGACCTTTTGCCACATTTCAGGCTTCAAACATAAAGATATAAAACTGTAATTTCTTGTGAAGAATCAACAACAAGTGGGACACAATCATGAAGTGGAACACACTTTATTGGATATTTTAAACTTTTTTAACAAATAAAAAACGAAAAATTGGGCGTGCAAAATCATTCAGCCCCTTTACTTTCAGTGCAGCAAACTCTGTCCAGAAGTTCAGTGAGGATCTCTGAATGATTCAATGTTGACCTAAATGACTAACGATGATAAATGGAATCCACGTGTGTGTAATCAAGTCTCTGTATAAATGCACCTGCACTGTGATAGTCTCAGAGGTCTGTTTAAAGCGCAGAGAGCATCATGAAGAACAAGGAACACACCAGGCAGGTCCGAGATACTGTTGTGGAGAAGTTTAAAGCTGGATTTGGATACAAAAAGATTTCCCAAGCTTTAAACATCCCAAGGAGCACTGTGCAAGCAATAATATTGAAATGGAAGGAGTATCAGACCACTGCAAATCTACCAAGATCTGGCCGTCCCCCTAAACTTTCAGCTCATACAAGGAGAAGACTGATCAGAGATGCAGCCAAGAGGCCCATGATCACTCTGGATGAACTGCAGAGGTCTACAGCTGAGGTGGGAGAATCTGTCCATAGGACAACAATCAGTCGTATACTGCACAAATCTGGCCTTTATGGAAGAGTGGCAAGAAGGAAGCCATTTCTTAAAGATATCCATAAAAAGTGTTGTTTAAAGTTTGCCACAAGCCACCTGGGAGACACACCAAACATGTGGAAGAAGGTGCTCTGGTCAGATGAGACCAAAATCGAACTTTTTGGCAACAATGCAAGACGTTATGTTTGGCGTAAAAGCAGCACAGCTCATCACCCTCAACACACCATCCCCACTGTCAAACATGGTGGTGGCAGCATCATGGTTTGGGCCTGCTTTTCTTCAGCAGGGACAGGGAAGATGGTTAAAATTGATGGGAAGATGGATGGAGCCAAATACAGGACCATTCTGGAAGAAAACCTGATGGAGTCCGCAAAAGACCTGAGACTGGGATGGAGATTTGTCTTCCAACAAGACAATGATCCAAAACATAAAGCAAAAGCTACAATGGAATGGTTCACCAAAAAACATATCAAGGTGTTAGAATGGTCAAGTCAAAGTCCAGACCTCAATCCAATTGAGAATCTGTGGAAAGAACTGAAAACTGCTGTTCACAAACGCTCTCCATCCAACCTCACTGAGCTCGAGCTGTTTTGCAAGGAGGAATGGGCAAAAATATCAGTTTCTCGATGTGCAAAACTGATAGAGACATACCCCAAGCGACTTGCAGCTGTAATCGCAGCAAAAGGTGGCGCTACAAAGTATTAACTCAATGGGGCTGAATGATTTTGCACACCCAATTTTTCATTTTTTATTTGTTAAAAAAGTTAAAAATATCCAATAAAGTGTGTTCCACTTCATGATTGTGTCCCACTTGTTGTTGATTCTTCACAAGAAATTACAGTTTTATATCTTTATGTTTGAAGCCTGAAATGTGGCAAAAGGTCACAAAGTTCAAGGGAGCCAAATAGTTTCGCAAGCCACTGTATATAAAATGTTATAATCAAAAGAACTACGAACTTCTGTGATAGGGCAACTTTTCTAAATCAACTCTATTGTGTTATATTTCATACGGTATTTGATGTGTAGAATCCATCATTTGTCCAGGCAAAAGAAGAAATTCAATTTGTCAAATGGACAAAAGTTTATCCAAGCTGCTTCTGCCTCAGACATCATCTGTCTCCCATTTATAACTCAAACTTAAATCAAAACAAAGAAAACAATAGGGTAGCAGGTCAGGTCCAGAGGTGTGGAAACACCATTATGGTCCTGAATGGTTCTGCTAACAAGACCCCACACTCAGTGCATATTCAGTAGGCCTCGCTAACTAACAGAAACTGTAAACAAATAGGTGTGATAGTCTCAGAGTAATTTCACTGTAGTTAGCTCCTCCCTTCAGGCAGATATAGGTAGTGTCCACCAGCGTCTGACCAGAACTGAAGAAGCAGCTTCACTATACAAAATAAACTTTTGTCCAGTTGACAAATTGAATTTCTTTTTTTTGCCATACATGATTTCATGTGCATGTAAATATGCAATTGCAATATTGTCTTTTCCTCTTAATTCTTTCATAGTAGGGGTTTATATAATTTAATAACTAATTTAAAGCTCTGTTTTATTCATAAATCTTCTCTTTTCTAGACATTGCATTGCTGACCTCAAACCATCATATTTTTCTGCTCACATAGTATATTTGCTTTTTTATCCTACTTGTCCAAACAATTTCTGTCTGGCCTCTCTCACTCTATCACCAAAGCATCACAAATGACTATACCTGTTTCCTTTTCTTTCTCTCCCTTGTTCAGAGCATCCAGAATTGCTTTTCTCACCACTGTCTTGTGCACCTATTCTTTACAAAAATACACTTCAATATGTCTGCCAGAATAACTGAGGATGTGCTGCTGAGAACTATTAGTGAAGGGAAATTATTTATTGATCCCATGGTGCTCTGTGTTTGTTTCCTTGAATCCAGTGCATTGGTAAACAGCCTACAGGGCATTAACAGCATATGTCTTCCTGGTGCGTGCAGCATGTGGTGGTGTGTGTGTGTTTTTTAAGTTTTCTATTTTAAGCGGCTGGTGGTTCAATGTCCATAAAGTGTGCAAAGACCGAGAGAAACTGTAATGCTCAAGGGCCACAACCTTGGCTTGCAGTGAGCCGTGAAGAGAAGGCCTGCGTGTGTAAATGACTGCAGCTAAAAGTGGACATACACTTGAGCCTATAGCAGCCTGACCTCTGTGTGTATGCAAGCATGGAGGCATGGCGTGAATAATCACCGTGACGACGGGAACTACACGCATATTTGAATGCACCTTTTGTAGATTTGTTATTTGTTGGTGTATGCTACCCACAGTGGAGCAAGATTGTTAGAGGTTTTAATGGACAAATATGCGTACCGGATCTATATATACGGACAAGCGGATATAAGATGTGATGGGTGGGCAGTTAGCAGGGAGGTTGGCCTTGGTAGCTTGTGGGTCTGGGGCGATGGCTCATGGTTGAGCGTGAAGCTCTGAGTGTGACCCCGGTTAAAGAGGCAGTCATGGCCCCCGCTGGCTCTGCTCCTCTGGGACCTGTAAAGCACAATTTGTAGCCTCTGCACCTCCATTGTGTGTCAGCGCATTTATGGCCCATCTGTAACATTGATGGTCGCTCATAAAGGCCTCATGTGTCAATATCACAGAGCCAAGTGCCGACTGTCTGTGCTCAAAGTGTTCACCTCCTTTGCACCGCATCACAGGTCCTACTGGAATCGATCATTGTCAGCAGTCTCCAGTGCTGTCCTCCCGTAGGTGGACATGTCAAAGTTGGATTCATATGAGTAGCCTTATCTTCTTTTCCACCGTAATAGTTTTACCTATGGGAATTTCAAGTATTTCAAGTATTATTCCACTATATAGAATAAGATAAGATAAGATGAGATAAGACTTTATTGATCTCACACAGGAGAAATTTACTTGCCACAGTAGCTCCAGGCAGGGACAATTTGACACAAGAAAGAAAAAGTGCATGCAGGCAAGAATGGAATAAAGTAAGTAATAATAGTAATAAAAAAAAGTAATAATAATACAAACAGTAACTAGGAGAGTATGGGGGAAAAAAAAGAAGATATTGCCCGTTTGGACTATATAGTGGAGTTATACAGTCTCATAAAATAAGTAATAATAATAAAAAACATTAGCAAGGAGAGCATGGAAAAAGGATATTGCACGTCTGGCCTATATAGTAGAATTATACAGTCTGGTGGCGGTGGGGATGAAGGATCTGCGGTAGCGCTCCTTCTTGCACTAGGAGGGATATGAATATGTATATTGTACAAACTAATGTTTATAACTACAGTAGGTTATCTGTTAGCTTATCCTTTTCTGTGGTCACTGTATGCCCAAAGTGCAAATGACACAAGCCTTACTCATGCTTGGTGCTAAAGCTAAAGCCTGTTCCTATTAAGCAGGAAGTAGCAGATTGTGGCATTTTCAGTGTTGGGATCTGCTAGACTCAGTGAAAAACACAAGTGCAGAAGAATAGAGCAGATAGAGAGCGAGGCAGCATTGAGAGCCTGCTAATAACAGTAATGCACTGACTCAGCAGTGGGATGTGGGCTGCAGTGGCTGTTGGCTGCCCCTCCGCTGTCTGGCTGTCAATCACACAGCTTCTTGGGTGCACAACTCAGGCAACTGTGGTCATCCTGGAGCTTTGGTACAGAAAAACAATAATATGTGTGTTGTGCAAATTAACACAGTGTATTGTTATTGTTATGAACATGTGTGTGAGAAAAGTCGTCATTAAAACGACATGAACTGGTTTCTAAAGCTCATGAAATCAGCAGGAAATGTATAGCTAATTCTGTTATGAGTGAGGATTAAAATGAATATAAGCAAATACAGTGAAAATCAAATCAAAAAATTCTATATAATACAGTTTTTTGACTCACAGATGAATGATGATTGTGCTACTTAATGAAAAGGCTGCTGCATGTGTCTGACATCTCATAGTCATGCCATCCATGTGTACAGCACACTGTTGCTATGAAGTGAAAGTCAAGATTCTTTTGAAACCTAAAATGTATCCTTTACGGCCGAAGACGGTGGTTCAAAAGTTTTCACCCAGCAACAGTACTTAAACATACACAATCCAGCTACAATTTTCGACAGCACCATCTCTGCTCATTTTAGGATTCTTAAGATTTCTTATGTCTGTCTGCAAATTTACTGACACCATCTTCTTCTTCTTCAGGTTATGTGGGTATGCAACTTGTGCCGAAAACAACAAGAAATCCTCACTAAATCAGGGGCGTGGTTCTACGGCTCAGGCCCAGTGTACGAGGGGGGACCACAGGGGAAGAAGGCAAAGCTACAGGAGCCCGGAGGACCAGACAGAGGCAGACCTTACAGACAGGCCTCCCTGGACAACGGGACTGAACTGAGGTACCCAGGACCTGGTGACTCACCCCTCGACAGGTACGTCTACTGCTGGCTATGGTGTCAACACTGCTGCACTGTCAATTGCTTTTTATTACATTTTTATTTTAATTATGCGGTCACAAATGCTGTTCCCTGTGTAACAAATACATAAAATGTTATTTGTATGTTGTTTCCTCATCAAAAACATACCTGGAGTTGTGTTTTGTTTCATTCACACATGTTTAACACACAAACCCCACATATTTAGGCTGAGTTCTTCTCTCAAACAGAAAACATTCCACCTTGTGATGTCATGTGGTAATACAGGAAGTGCTCTACCTCCACCTTCACTATAATCCCTGGAATTGCCAATCTCTACTGAACTAAAGGTAAAAGGAGCTGTTAACTTGAAAACTACCACTACATGACATCACAAGGTGGAACAGAGCATTATGAGGTTTGGAGATATAGACAGACTAATAATTAAGAGTTACTCAGACATTTGTGAATAAAACAAAACACAACTTCAGGTATGTTTCGATGAGGCAACAACATTATAACATGTCTTAAAACTCACAGGAGTCAATTTTGTGTAATACAGGACCAACATGCACTGTGGTAGCACACAAGAAGCCAATTAGAGATAATAATAATAACAGTAATAATAATAAATCTTTTAAAAACAAGGTTTACAAGGTGCTGTACAAGTCACAAAGAACAATACAAAGCATAAAAATAGCATACAGAAGGCATAGAAAAACAGACACAAACAGTTCAAGTAATTATAGCCTAATACATAAAAAGAAATAGAATAAAAAGAAATAAGGAACAAAATCAAGCTAAATCCAGTTAAAGGAAGGCCAACCGATAAAAATGAATTTTAAGAAGTGATTTAAAGGGATATGCCACCCCCAGGTCAAATTTGGGCATCTCCCCACAGTCCAGAGACTAAAATAAGTGGTGGAAAGCGTTTTCCTGCTCACCCAGCCATTGTCCGAGTCTGTCGCCACTGACCGCCGCGGTATCTGCAGCTCCTCCGCCTTAGACTGGAGTCTAACGTAGCCAGAGAAAGATTTCGGCCAAAAGGAATTAATTTGCTCGATGCGTTTCCCAATTACTTTGTGTGTAGTGCGCATTCATATCGAGTGCAAATAAATGTGCAAATCAACACGGAGAGCTTGACTTGGTCATTTTGGGTGGGAACTATTTTCCAGTGCGTAAGAATACAGCCGTTTGGAACAGCCACTGGGACCTGCCTGAGGATCTAAGGCCGTGGGAGGGCTCGTACGGGGTGACTGTGTTGATTTGGGGTTGCTATGCTATCGGGTTGCTATGTTAATTTGTGGACTGCTGTGTGGACTGGAAAATGTTGGATTATGCTTTCATATACTGTGATTACCATGGTTTAGATATTAGACACAATTAAAAAGCATGTTTGATACTTAGCTGCAACAAATGTATGGTTTTGATGTTTTATTTTTTCTTCCTCCTGGAGGTAAGGTTGGCTGATGCTGATCGACTGAACAGTAAATTACAGTGGTACCTCACCTTACGAAATTAATTTGTTCCAGAAGTGGTTTTGTAACGTGAATTTTTCATAAGTTGAGTAGCTATTTCAATGGAAAAGGCCTGATTCGTTCCAAGTTTTTTTTTTTTTAATAGTGTAACTTTTTTTTTTTTATAGTGTAACACTGTGTCCTGCGTAGAGACTGTGGACCCAGGACTATACCAGGTCTAGACCAAGGTCTAAACCTGGACTGGACCAGGTCTAGACCTGGACTAAACCAGGTGGATTAACGCGCCGCGTGCGGGTCTATTTCCTGGTTTCGTTTCGAGTCACGGCTGAGGCGAGCAGCGAGGACTCCCCTCGGGACCGCACGCAGTCTGAGCGCATGAACGAACGCATGCAAGAGCCGCGGTGGTTTAATCCTGGTTTAGACCTGGTTCAGACCTAGTTCAGACCTGGTTTAGACCTGGTTTAGACCTGGTTTAGACTTGGCACGGTTCGCAGCTCCGCACCGCGTCATGCACGTGTCCGCGAGCACACACACCGCCCTCCCTCTTCCCCCCACGCTTCACTATTAATACATTTTGTTGAAAATCTATGAAAGTTTGAGTGTTTAAACGAGAGAAAAATGTGAGAAAAGTTTAAATCCAGTCTGAGAAAAGCGTATCATGTGTGTGGCTGAGCGCGCATTATTTGAATTTTTGAGATTTCGCGTTTCATAACTTGAATTTCCTTTCGTATCTAGAGACCAAAATTTAACGTGAAGGCGTTTCCTAACTTGAAATTTTCGTTTGTTGGGTCTTTCGTAAGGTGAGGTACCACTGTATGTTACATGTAAGAATTTTCGGATCATTGCCTCACACCTACTCTGTGTTTTGAGCTGTCGCCTCAGGGTCCTCACTTTGCAATACTTGCTGCAGCAACGTTTTTACCCATTTTAGATTATGGAGATGTTATTTATATGAATGCCCCAACCCAAGCACTAAAATTGCTGTTCCCTGTTTACCATGCCTCTCTGCGATTTATCACAAACTGTAACCCTCAGACACACCACTGTGAACTGTTCACTCGTGTTGGTTGGGCAGCACTGGACACTCGCAGGCGAAGTCACTGGTACATGTTCATTTACAAAGGGATTATGGGTCTGCTCCCTCCATATCTGTGTACGTATATTCAACATAAAACAGATGGACATTACGCTCTGAGATCACAAAACTGCTTCTTTCTGTCCCAAGTGTCCGCACAGAGACTGGTAAAGTGGCATTTCAATATTCTAAGATAAGATAAGATAAGACTTTATTGATCTCACGCAGGAGAAATTTACTTGTCACAGTAGCTGCAGGTAGGGACAGTTTGAACAAGAAAGAAAAGTGCATGCAGGCAAGAATGGCATAAAGATAAGTAATAATAATAATAAAATAAGTAATAATAGAATAAGTAATAATAATAAAATAGTAACAAGGAGAGTATTGAAAAAAAACGATATTGCATGTTAAGACCATACAGTGGAGTTATACAAGTAATAATAATAAGAAACAGTAACTAGGAGAGTATTGAAAAACAATATTGCACGTTTGGACTATAGAGTGGAGTTATACAGTCTGATGGCGGTTGGGATGAAGGATCTGGGATTCTGCGCCTTCAGCATGGAATAATTTACGAAAAGTCTTGAAATGACAAGAACTGACTTCAATAGTTCAGTTTAAATCTATGTTGAAAGGTTTGGAAATTAAATCTATGGTTTGTAATTGCTTTTAAGAATTCAATTTGTGATGTGTTCAAATGGCACCAGACTTTGAAATCCCTCCTGTGGACCCATCACCCGCGGGAGGATTCATGGGGGCTGGTGCGTTGTGTTCTGGGCAGCAGATCTGCTTGGACTGCTGCCCCCGCGACCCAGAAAATGGAAAAGAGGAAGAAGATGAATGAATGAAAATGAATGTGTTGAAATATCTGTGTGTAAATGTAACTGCCAGGACTCCCTTGAAAAACAGATTAGTAACCTCAATGGGACTTTCCTGGTTAAATAAAGGTTAAATAAAATAAAATAAAAAACAACTTTATGTTTACAGTGGCATAACAGGATTACACGTGGAAATGTGGGTGCAAATTAACTTTGGATTTTGTTTCTGGAGGAGGAAGGAGAGGGAAGGACACCATAAGATAACAACTTGGGAAAGCTCCTAATTTATTTTGGCCCGAAGGGAGATATGCTGATAAAACAACATATGATTAAACAGAGGTGGGAAAACACTCACAGGTTCAACTATCTTTGTTAAATCCATTTAATTTAGTTCTTGCAACACTAAACAAATGTCTGAATTGTGAGGTGAGCTTGGTAAAGGCAGAGGAAATATCGCCTCCCAGCAGCGTCTTCATGTATTGAATTGTATCTGCTGCGGTGCGTCCCGAGTGTATGAGAGGATGGAGAGATATGGCAAAGGGTGCACAAATGCATATCAGTCGCGTATTGTGTTGTGTGCACGCCCACGCTTGTGTTTATGCCTGTGTTAGCGCTCTTCACAGGGGAAATATGAGTTGAATGTGAGGCAGCAGCTGAAACGCCGGTAAGTGATGCTGCCGCTGCCCGCTGCCGTACGGTAGGATGTCGCTCCACGTTCTGGCTCCTCCGGGCGTTTCTTCGCCTTTATCCCCGAAGCTAAAAGAGAGATCTGCGATAACAAGAAGAGAAGACTCGTTACCGGCGATGCCTGGTGGATCTTGGTTCAAGTCGGGAGCATTATGACCGAAGGATCCCGCCCGAAATGCGACTCGCGTAAAGACACTTTTTTACCAAGAGCAGCGGGAGAAATATGGAACTTGATCGGTGTCCTTTTCGCTTTTAATGCTCCGTGGAGATAATAACGACACTGTGGAGATATATGTGTGGAGCGGGGCATCCGGGGAGAGCGAGCTCTGCTTCGGGGTGTATTTGTCGTGAATGGGAAAGGAGTGATTATTTACTAAGGATAAAAGAAAACGGAGGAGGAGGAAAATGCAGTTTGAGACATTGCGTCAGTTCTGTAGCTCGGTTTTATCACATTTCAACGGGGCTTTCGCGACACCTCAGAACATCCTGCAGACGGAGCTGTTCGAGCAGGCGTTGAGTAACATTGGGTGAGTGGTTCCTTTGTAAAGAAATGCCCTGATTTATGAGGAAGGGCTTCCCCGTTGGTATGTCAGGCGAGTGCCGGGGGTGGGGGTTGTTGCGTTTATCGATCGGGAGCTCGCCTGCGTAATAATAGCCCACAGTGTAGTAGTGTTTCTGCTGCAGATTCTGTGTTTCCGAGTGGATGTGGCTGCGTTTGGTGTGTGCGCGTGCACGTTTGCACACATGTGAGGATGAGGAGGATGAGGAGGATGGGGGCTGTTAAACTGAACACTTTGGTACTGAGAGGTGGGATTGGGCTATGTGCGTAAGAGCGCGCGTGCGCATAGCCCTCTGTGCACTGCTGCAGCTTGTGTATGTTTCCTCTGCCGCTGTCTGTCCACACACTGAGCATCACCACAGCAGGCACCTTTACACACACAGAGAAGACAGAGAGTTTAGGCTGCTCTTAATATCTCAAATATATTGTATTTATTTATTTATGTATTTATTTTGGGCCGTAAGCAGTTTAGACTTTAGACTTTATTGTCCCCAAGGGGAAATTCATTTTCACGCACACAGAGCCTGTTTGACACACACACAGCAACAACACAACAAACACAAAGACATACAATAAACGTTACAGCACACTCAGCGGGGACTGTTGTTCAAAAATGTGACGGCTGAAGGGATCAGGCTTCTGCCAAAGCGGGCCCTCCTGCACCTGATCGCCCTGTTCCTCCGTCCTGAGGGTAGAGGGGTGAGGTGCTCCTCCGTCCTGAGGGCAGAGGGGTGAGGTGCTCCTGAGGGCAGAGGGGTGAGGTGCTCCTGAGGGCAGAGGGGTGAGGTGCTCCTGTAGTGGGTGAGTAGGGTCCTGTTCTATTGAAAGTGCAAAGCGTCCAATAGCCCTGTCGTTGAGATCTGAAAGGTTAGGTGTGGGGAGTCCTATAATTTTAACAGCTGTATGAGTTACCTTCGTGAGTTTAGACCGGTTTTTAACAGTGAGCATATTGAAAAAGCAGGTAGAACAATACAACAGAATAGACTGGATGATGGATTGATACAACAGTAATAACATTTATTCAAATATGAGTTCATACAGGACTTATGTGAAGGTGCAGTTACACTCCTCTGATCAAGCTGGCTGTAAAGCAGGTGAGAGCTAAGGCAGAGGTGACTCTCAGTGTTGGAGTACATGATTGATCCTCTCTGGACCACAGGTCATGTAGCAGAGAGTATAGCTCCATGTCCTGCAGACAGTCCCCACAGCAGACTCAGACCTGTGTCTCTGTCCATACTGTCTGTCTCCAGGGAGAGAGCCGTTCCCTCTTGTCCCCCACCCGATCATCAGAAATAATTTACAGCAGTGCTGGGCTCTCTGCCACCTCACATTACATGGCCAGAACACTCAGCCACTAGAAGGGCTGGACTGGCTTTGTAATCCACCAATTACATCTGACTCTCATCTTCCATCCCCCTTTTCTCAAAGTCTTTTAGCAGGGATCAGCTTTGAAGAAATAGGCTATGCATCGTAGCAACTATTCTCATTCATTTGTAGAGTTTTTTTTGTGTGTATCCTATTTCTCACTGTTCTTTTCTGCTCAGACCTATAGCTTGCTAATGGGCTGTGTGCTTTTAGATCCAGCTGACATGTATTATGCATGTGTGCGTCAGCAGAGGTCCTAATGGGGCTTCGGGTCTGTTCTTAGAAGGACTGAATGGTTTTGAATTGAGTGGTCACTACATTTTAACAGCAGCCACACTGCCCCTTTTATCACACACATCACTCCACCTCAGCACAGACCTTTGAGCTACATCTCTGAAATATGTCACCATCATCAGTTTTCAGCAGCATGGGCAAATTCTATGTTTTATACTATGTATTGAAAGTGCTATGTTGGCAAAATTCTAAGACCATACACACTTATGGGGGGATAACTTACTGTTGTGTTATTATCAGTAGTTTGGCTTACATGCATACATTTTTGCAGGCATTATTAAGCTGGAAAGTTAAGACAGTTCATTCATTTATCAGATTGTTTACTTTGATTTTTCTTTGTCTCAAAAATATTGCCAGTGTTTGAACCAAAGGTGGTATAAATGTTCACCCACCAACATAGTTGGTAGTTTGATCCCCCCCTATTGGCAATATAAAGTGATTGTGTCAGAAATGATAGATATAACCCATTCAGATGCACCATAAAATGTCATAATTTCCCTATTTAATTGTTGGTTTAAGAATCTGCATTGAACCCAGCCTGGCTGCTCCGGCTCAGCGCCCTCTGCCCCAGGGTGCAATACCTGCTGTTAGCGGCACTCTGCTGCTGTAATTAAGCCCACTCTTTATTGGTTTTGTCTTCACCAGGGGAGGTGTTTGCCGGAAGAAAGAAGGAAGACCCAGTATTATTGCATGGGCACCTAGGAGAGGCGCTATTATGATTGTACTCTGGAGAGGCAGGTGAAGGTTGCACAAAAAGATAAAGTGGACAATTCGGTGATAGCTCCATACACCCAAAATGCACAAGGAGTGCAGAGATAGCTGTAGAGTCTGGATCGATACGCTTGAATCCTTGCTGCTCCCCTCACCAAATCATATCTCAGCATCAGTTGGAGAGCAAGAGAAGAAGCACTGGGGAGAAAAAGAATAGAGGGTAGCTAGCATTGGGATAAAGATAAGCATGTGGCTAATGTCCCCATAGCCCCAGGGCTGCTATGCCGCCAGTAAACCCATGTTTGTGTTCGGGTGCAGGATGGCCTGACACCCAAGTCATCGATGTACAAGATGATTTTAGGATGATTATTTTAAACATCAGATTTGTTGCTTTATGTTTGTGGTAAGAATTGGCAAATACACTGAAATGTCACTCCCATCAGGACACACTCATTGATTAATACAGTTTATGTTGAATTTGTTTTAATAATGTTATTTAGCAAATAAATTTCTGGTTAGTGCTTTTCAAGACACCCAAAGCTCTTTACAGTGCATTATTCATTCCACACTCAGTGATGATAAACTACTCTTGTAGCCACAGCTGCCCTGGTGTAGACTCATGGAAGCAAGGCTTCTGTGCCATATGCCACTGTGACCTCAACCAACTCTGACACACACAGTACTTACTCTTCGTACATACAGTACTTTCATCTACTTTGAATTATGAAGTCATGTAAACAACAGTTTTTATCTAGATTCATAATACATTTGCTGCATTGTCATTTTAATTGTCTTACTAATTTATCTTACTGATTGTATTCATTTTTATTACTTTTATTATGATGAAAGGCTCTAATTGCAGAATGGCAACTAAAGTGTCGAGAAAAATATTCTTAAGGATGAATTCTCACACCTGTTTAACTCTCTCTCTATATATATACTTCATTAATCCTGTTCTAGTCTACTAAAGGTTTAGTTCTGGGTTTAGTCCCTGTTTTAGTCCCATGCACTTTTGATGCAAGTGTGAACGCACCGTAAAAGAATCAGAGAATCATTTATATATCGCAGTTGTATTTGAAGTAACTTATCTTTTAAGTACTCTTTCCACCTCTGATAACCTGCAGGCTTATCAGACCCCCCAGGATTTCGCGGGCATTTTTTGTGATTGTTGCGGTTCAAAATGCCTGAATTTGCGGGAGCTTTTCCAAAAAGTTGCAATGAAAGTTGCGGTGCTTTTAAGGTTTTTGTTGCGGGAGGAAGTGAAAGTTGCGATAAATAATTGCGATTTTCGCTTTTTGTAATTAAAATTGAGTAATATTTTGAATACTGAGTTATTACTGACAAAGAATAATACAAAGACACAGAGATCACAGATATGGTCCTAAAACAACCTTACCAATATCGAAAATAAATTACTACTAGAAGGGGAACTGTTTCGCCCGGTCTTTTGCTGTTATTTTTGTGGGCAAATGGCGCCGCAGACATGTTTCGTTGCTATTAGAAGCCGTGTCCCAATTCCCAGAGCGGCTCGGAGCGTGGCCCGAAGGGCATGTGCGTCACACATTTCGCCAGACATTTGTTACAAACACATGTCTGTTTAACACAAATGTTTAACACATTTGTTACAAAAAGAGCGCACACAGCTATGACAGCGCAGCAGGATGAAATGGAACTCATGAAAACCAGCAGGATGAACAGATTAACGTGAAAGATGAATGAATGGTTTGCGTTCAACAAAAAATACAGCTACACCCCAACCCTGACTCTCTCCTCTGTGTGACAGGTGAGCGCGCGCTTTTACACGCACACACTTCCGTACGTGCACACACCCACACTCACGTGACCCACCGCCTCTGCCGCACACACACACACAAACGCACCGTGCACCTCATCTCAGTTATGTCTCCTACACAGAAGGAAGTTGTTCGGCGTTCAATATGTCGCCGATGATTGGTCAAAATGGTAAAAATTGCGGGAAAGTTGCGGTGATTGGTCAAAATTGCAACACCGCCCTGAATTCACGGGGATTGGCTGAAGTTGCGTTGAAGTTGCAAATCGCAACATCGCGAATTCCTGGAGGGTCTGGCTTATATTCTAAAGTTAACCGACTGGTCATTGCGAGCCCAGTGAAGTGTAACTCTATGAGGATGGTACCAAAGGCCAGCGGGACAACAGCGGAGAAGACTGGCTACTTTTCAGCAGATGTCGGACTGTGCAGAGCACTGACATCTGGCTCTTTTCATGCTCACAGAGCGAGACTGATTCCCTCAAAGGCTGAATAGGCATGTGTGCACTCCAGTGTGCATGTGGCCCTCAACCTTAACATGAGTTATAGTATACCACCATACTGTCTGCTAAGAGCGGGTGCTCTGCAAATTGGCATTAGAATCTACTTCTCACTGTGCCCCAGGACCTAAACATTGTGCCCTGTTTTTTTTCCACTTCTGATGGATTCAGAGGATGGTGACAGCACTGTGTGTGTCTTTGTGAGAGAGTGGCAGGACACTTGTGTGCTCATGCATTTGAAGCCCATTCGCCAAAAGGTCTTTTCTGTAAAAAGGTTTTTTTTTTTTTATAACTGGTGTCTGATGTCATTGTTTTTAGCCAAATGACAGGGTCCTTGTAGTCACCATCAGTTTTAACATGGTACTGCTGTCTGTATTGACACCATTGCCAAACCAAATCATTGCTATACCCTTATGATTATGCCATCTCATGTTGCCAAGTATAATCAGCATTCTCTCATATTGTCTTTCTCATTTTTGCTTAAAGCCATGGCGGGTGCAGAACATGTGGTATGCTATTTTTTCAGTAGTAAAGCCATTAGACAGGGAGTAATATCCCAATCAAGTGGCCTATTTGCTTTTTTAATATAAATCTATATTGAGGTCAAATACATTTAAACCCAATGTAGGGGTGAATACTACACGATTCAATGATCAATAACAAGTAATAGTTTTGGTTGCACTCATACTATACTTAAATTCACTGTGGCATGCTGAGTCTTTACCACAAATCCAAATCTATTTCACACTTCACTTTATTTAATTACCCAAAGCACATTCGAAGAAACTATTTGATTAAGCAATAATGGAAAAGCCTAATCTAAACATCAGTGTCTGTCTGGCCCATTGCTATCATCCTCCTCCTTAACTGGCCCGTGCTCAAATCCTCTTCTGCAACTCTGATGGTATTCACGGGCTCCAGCAGATTAATTATTTTGTGAACCATGCACAGTATGTAGCCTCACAGACAATTAGCTCTCTTTGTGACTGTGTGTAGTCTTGTTTGGGCTCTGCAGAAGAGAGGTCAGAGGTTTACACAGTTTAGCCACATCCTACGCATCCACTGACAAGGCTGTTGTATTTTCTCCCTCTGCCTTGACTTAAATATGCGTGATGTTACCTAATATTTATATTTATTTGTGGATTTTACTTGAGTAATAGTAGTTGTAGCTGTAGCGCTATTACTAGTGGGGATATTAGTGGCAGAGGTACTAACTTAAATGGCCCATATTACACAAAATTGACTTGTGAGGTTAGAATATTGTTTCCTCATCAAAAATGTACCTGGAGTTGTATTTTGTTTCATTCACACATGTTCGAGTAATCCTGGTTTATTAGCCTTTTTACGTCTCTATAGCTCAAAATGCTCTGTTCCACCTTGTGATGTCGTGGAGTTGTAGATTTCAAGTTAAGAACTTTTACCTTTAGTTCAGCAGAGATCTGCAATTCCAGGGTTGAAATTATACACATGATTCTAGTGGATGGAGTTGAAAAACACAATGGAGCACTTCCTGTATTATCACATGAGATCACAAGGTTGAATGGTGTTTTCCATCTGGGAGAAGAACTCAAACTAAATATGCAGGATTGTGTGTTAAAAATGTGTGAATGATACAAAAGACAACTCCGGGTATGTTTTTGACAAGGAAACAACATTATAACAGATCAGAAAATAGTGCAATATAGGCCCTTTAATTTGCTGTGTAATAGTAGTTGTAGAAAGAGCAGACACAGTGGTAGTTTTAGGAAGAGTTGTATTAAATCTTCATTAGCACTTCATAATCAAGTAATCTACACATTCCTCATGAATTTCTGATGGGCTTGACTTATGTCTCATAACCAATATGGCTGCTCAAGAGGAAAAAAGACAAGGAAAAAAAATGCAGGGGACTGAAATTCTGCAGAATCAATGAGTGAAGCACAGAACTTAAACTGAGGAGAGAGATGTTTGCTTTTGTTTATAAATGATAAGTGGCCAATGTGCTTCTTTGTTTCACATGTCACTGAAAAAATACTCCACAATTGTTTGTTTCTAGCTTGTGATGTGACTGATATCCCTCTGTATAACAAAAATACTTGAGTCTTCTTGTATAATGTTTCTTTATATTCTTATACACAGTATATTTATACTAAAAATGTTAATGGAAAAGATCACAGACACATAACTGCACTGAAGTTCATTATCAAGTCTTTTGTTTGCCATAGATCACACATTTTCATGGTCTTGGACTCCTCAGATGTCTGGCTCAGGGTATTTGTTACAGATGCTGTCCCGTGCAATTACAATTAACCCACACAGCCTTTTGCTCCGCAAAGGTCTGCCCAGGGTTCATCGATTGAGAAGTCGCTTTGTCAATGCCACTGAGTGAAGGCAAAAGCTCCTTCTTCTCAGCACAGATACATGGAGAGTGGCTCTTTCCGTAACACAGCTTAAGTTTATTTGGCACCATAATATAACCTTATAAATGCAACAAGAACGTAGATGTACAACCAGGCCCACAGTATCACATCACAGGAGAGCCATGGTGGTCAAGTCACATAACCCAACCTGTTCTCACCCCAAAGTATCATATCAATAAACAGACTTGTTCCTCAGGGATACAGATGCTTTATGATAAGATGCAAATATGTGTTGGTCTGCTGCTCTCCCATTTCACAGCTTTTAATTGCTGCTTTTACAATATAATCTATGAGAGCAGAAAAAGAAGCTTTGGTTTGTTCATTATAGGAGCCTAATGTAATGATATCAGATTGGTGTTTAGATCCGTCTAAGTAAAAAAAATATCACTGGCAAATAATGGTGTCTTACTTGTGCCCGTAGTACGTAGTACCTTGAAGTCAAGTCACACAATCATCTACTGGAGCCTATTCTATTAACTTTAGGGATTAATTGATCCGATACTGGTATCACATAGCTGCACCGATACTGAAAACTTTGCTGGATCGAATATCAGCTTCCAAATATCAGTTCAGCTGATATCCTGGCCCAGAAAGTATGATAATGTTTGAACTTTAGTTTATACAAAGCTGTTCTGTAGTGACTTGAGGGATAAATAACCGCTACATGAAACATTTGCAGCAGTTTTGTTTTTTTAAGGAAATAAATGCTGTTTTCAGTCTCTGCTGATGTTGGGTATCAGCAGATGCTTAAAGCTATACTAGTAGTATTGGAATCTGTATCGGAACTGAAAAAGCTGGATCAGTGCATTCTTAGTTAACTTTGTGCCATTGGAAGGCAACAGATACCAAGGCCGAGCTGATATAGAGGCACACAAAGACAGGCAATCATTCATTCTCATATTTTTATGTGTAGGCAATTCACCTCACATTTTCACTGTTTAAATGTCTATTAATAGTATTAGCTTAGCATCATCGTGCCACATGATTCCCCTCCTGTTTTATCTCTGTTTGTGTGCGATGTGCCACTGTATTTCTGTTGGGTGACATCTCTTAGACAGAAGTGTTTGAGAACGCAGCTCAGGAGACTGCCATCTCTCCATTATGCATAATTTTCTGTCTGCCTTAAGGCAATCCTTCAAGCAACCGATCTGCCACAACTTCAACTTGGGGAAATGGAAATGAATCTAAAACTGCGGGTGCTAGTGCAATACTCAGCCAACTTTAAATTGACTCAAAATGAAGATTGACAGATACGGTATATAAATAAAATGGTAATCTGAACCATTAGTCAGTATTAAGATTGCAAATAGTATTTTCTTACTTAATTAATCCCCTGGTGATTTTAAACAGGTTAGGTTTAGGATTATCTAGTGAAGTACTCAACTATACAAGACAAACAACACTGAGGGGAGTTAGTAAGGTTGATCAAAATGCACCACATTGGCTTTGCAGCTTCTTCTGGGCATTGGGCTGTATGAATTAGTTAGCAATGGCTATTTGCTCGAAACCAAAATGGGCCTGTGACAATAGCCATATTACAACAAGTGAGTCAATAGTAGTGATGGGCAGATTGATACAAAAGTATCGATATTTCGAGCCTGATGGGGTATTTAATATGGCTCGATCCTGGTATTAAATTATCGATACCAAGTCATATTTTCTTACTGACTTAACATTCAGTTTATTTAGTTAAAATTCATGTGTTTTGTTCATTATTCAACAATTGCCAGTTGTCAGGCACTACTTTTCCTTCCGCGTTCTCACCAAACGTGGGGTAGTACGTCATCCCGTGATAGACTCACTGTGAGATTTCAGTCAAAGCGGCGCAGGGCTGCGGGAGCCATGGGAGACCGCAAGCGAAGTGTGGTGTGGAGTTACTTCCACACCGTGGACGACAATGTTGCGAAGTGCAGTGTGTGCTAAAAAATGATCCAATATTGTGGCAATACCACAAATTTAAATCAACACTTGATCATAAATCATAAACCTCAGCATGACGAAATGCTACTGCCATTTTCATCAAAGAATTTTTTTTCAGATATCTGGTGTTAGAATGTGTGGAGCTAAGCCCCCTGGTGGAGCTTTGCGAAGCCAGGTTAGTGTTTTTCTGCAGTATTAAAAAATGTATGAAAGTATCGGTATCGATATCGGGATTCTAACCCTGGTATTACTTGGTATCGTATCGAAACAAAAATAACTGGTATCGCCCATCCCTAGTCAATAGCTCCCCAACATTGCCTTACATTAACAACAATTGACGCAGTAAAAGGAAAAACTGAATTTGTCAACTGGACAAAGTTTATTTGGTCGAAAACTCCCCCATTCCTGTTCAAAGATGGGGGAGTCGGACACAATTTGTCCCCCATCTATAATTCCATTCTCAAACCTAAATCAAAACAAACAAAAGAAACAATAGGAGGTCCAGAGGTGTGAAAACACCCATTAGGGTATGAATGGGTATGCTAAACTAGACGCCAGAGAGAAACTAAAAACAAAAGACAGAAAGCTGAAAACGAAGAGGTGGGATAGTTTCAGAATAATTTCAGTGTAGTTAGCTCCTCCCTGCAGCTAGATATAAGCAGTGTCCATCAGCACTCTAACCAGAACTGACGAAGCAACTCGAAACGTTTTCGACCAAATAAACTTTGTCCAGTTGACAAATTCAATTTCTCCTTTTACCATGGATTCTACCTGGACGACTGAAGGATTCTTCACACAACAAATGACACATATAAAAGCAAGACACATATTAAGACACATATTAAAGTATTAAAGTTCAAATCGCACAGTTCTATCCACAGACTGTATAAAGAAGTGGACTGAGGGAGTGTGGAGTCACCCATAGTGTTCGGCTCCATCCAAATTAACTTCACTGAGGCTAGCAGTTCCATTTTAGGAGTAGGAAATTATTTACGGACACGATAGCGAAATAAAAACACCAGGATCATGCAAAGTGGGTTAATACGAACATTTTAAAACTAAACCGAGGAGACTGAGAGCAGCTGTAGCACTCAACTTTTGTCTGAATTAATTTTGGGTCATTATAGTCTTTAAATTTGAAAACTTGATTTCTAGAAATGCTGCCATTGCAGTACTGAGGAAAATGTATGTATTTTACAAATACTCTAACCAAGTGAACTCCGTTTCCCATATGTCCCTGCTATCCAGCTTTCAGAATGTTATTTTGGAAGGCAAGGATTTACTGAAGCATCCTGTGACTCACCCTCAGCTTTTTTCATTACCTCCACATTTTGAGTGTTGCCAGATCCAGCCGCAGCCACACTTTGATTTCAAATGCAGCCTGCTCACTGGAATGAAAAATGCATAGTTAGCACAAGCAGAAAGTAATGCATGCAGATAGTGTGAGGAAAAGAAAACAGACTGTTACGAAAACTGCCTGATGAAATATGCACAGAGGCTTTTGAAAAATATTAATTTATAGTGGATTGCAGTAAAAGTTGTGTTCATATGGTTATATACTGCAATAATACTGAAGTTTTCAGTAGTAAATTTGTGTTATTGAAATCTGATACAAACAGCCTTTATGTAACAGGCACAATTGGGACCATATGTACAGCCCTAGTAGATCATGACTTGAACTATTACGAGTAAACACCATGCTTTAAGACTTCATTTACATATTAAGTCTTAAACCATATTGTTTTGTATGTCTTTATTTTAAAATGCAATATTTAACTTAGTGTAGTACATTTTACTCAGGATGCATTTCATGGCTGTAGCCTCATAATTTGTCCAGGCTTGGGACAAATTACAGAAAAATAGTATACTGGTGTCTCACACTTTGGCTGTGGGTTTGCTGTATTTCAATATGTATGACCAGACTGTGTATAATTGACTACTCCTCTGTCACGGTTGAGTTCAGCTCATGATGAAGTCCAGAGGCATAATTACTAAGTACTGCTCTATACCTGTATTTCCGCGTGAAGTGCATTTTTTACACATGGCTATTTTGTCTAATATGTATGAACATGGTCTGCTGCTCTAACCTTTCCCTACAGGGAGGGAAATAGCAGGCAGTAGCAGTGTAGCATTCCTGACTTGCTAATCTTAATGGCATATTCAGTTGGGGCTTGGCCTACATAGTGCGGTGCGTTGTCTTTAAAAGGAGACCTGTCTGACAGTGCACAGGACGTACTAGCCATCCACGGTATAAACACATGAGGAGGAGAACACAGTGGAGCTGCTGGAGTCTGTCTGTTTGCAGCCAATTAAAGAATACAGTTCAGATGTGTACGTTTTGTCAGATCCACTGGGCTGCACCACTTTAGGACAACTTGTTTCAGACTTAACTTTTCACACAAGCAAGGATTCAGGAGTGATTGTGTTTTAGCAACATCATTCTTTGGCAATGGCTGGTGTATATAAGTACTGGAAAAATATGGAGTAGATAGAATAATGGCAAGTATTTTGTTTATCTACTTTATATACATTCCTTTATTAGATGTGGATGCATTTTTGATTAACATTTTTGATTCTCAAAATAATGCTTCACCAGGTCTGTGTTCCCATAATAATGGCAATACATATAATAAGAAAAGAGCCTGATAAGCCTGATAAGAGTGATTTTCATAAATTTGATAAATAATAAAAATGAAACAAACAAACGAACAAATTGAACATTTGTTATGTGCATACACATGTTATGTCTATTCATTATGTGAGCTTTAGGAAAGGGATCGGAAGAAGGGCATCAACTCAAGATTGAGGTTATTTGCATTTAATGTTGAATTTGGCAGAATACAAACATAATAATGGCTTTAGGACATCTTCAGTTGTCACATTGTCCACACACCATGACCATCTCTCCCCCACACAGAGAACTGACCACTGTAGCCACCTATATAGTGGTAGCTATGCTGAACTATGCAATGTCTAAATTTACTGCCCAATCCTTGTAAGGAGACCTGTAGAGTAGCTCCCAGAAGTTAACCAATAACAGACGAGTTAGCCAATAGTTGAAGTTAGCCAATAATTGATGGATGGGAGCAAGTGATGTAGTCAACATAGCCTATGTAAACGTATTGAGTTACGCTTACGCTACTTACAGAACATTAGGTTGAAAAACATACAGGAAAACTAGATAAAAGGTCATACAGTATACATATGTAAATATACATGTATCAAATAATGAAATCCCACAATTATAAAATAACAACAACCTGGGCACATTATTAGACCATCTGCCATACTACATAATAGGGCTGGGAATCGCCCTTCACATTTTGATGCAATACTCGATACTTACTCACAATAAAATATATTACGATACTATATTATCTTGATATGGCGATACATATGGTTGCACATGATATATTACAATATATCACTATTTTTAAGAACCAAATTCATTTTCACAATATTATTTATTTTTTAAATCAGTACCTATGCAAAGTCAATATGGAATAATTAATTAAAACAATTAATATGTCAAATGTATTACATGAACAAGCTTCCATTCTGTGAAAAAACATCAAAATTGTTGTACTGTTACAAAATAATTTAATAAAAGATACCAAAAAATACTCAATAACAGCAGTCCACGTTAACATGACTATATCACCAATTGTAGTTACGATTTATCGGTATTTCAATAATTTAGCACACCCTGCTACATATGTATGCATACAACAAACTGATCTTTGTATGATTATAATATTAGTATTATTATTAGTATAATATTGTTCTGTGAGTCCTAGAATACAACCATTGTGGATACACAAAAAAGCATGATAAATAAAATATATTTTTAGTGGCAGATTAGAAAAGGGGCACTGCTCGACCTTCCGCCAGTTGTGGAAATGACATGATGTTGGTGTTAATCCCCAAGTTTGGCCTGAATTTGGTTTCCCATAATTCTTTGTGGCAGAGTCATAAGCTGTGTCATGTGTCCATCACCGCAGTTTGTCCTGGGATGATCAGAAGCAGGTCAGTCTTACATAGAATTGTATTGTTTTTAGATTCTAGCTGTTTAAGACTCCTTAATGCTTAATGGAGCCATCTTGCTTTCGTCAGGTCTTGCTTTCTTCAGTTATCTCATTCCGATATGGACTCGTGCAGGATGTATGGTCGACATTAGTGGGAGAAGTGTGCACAGCGGCACCAGTCATTTGTTCTCATTTGGCTCTCCATTACCTGGGCTGCAATAGAGGGGGCACAATCCTCATGGGGGAGGATGGCATTTCACCTTGGCTGCTTTTGGCTTTCTTATTTAACACTGGCAGAGCTGCGATGGACTAAGAGCACTGTGGCATGTCTGCTTATTTTTATGTTCATGATTGGAGTTGAAATTTTCAGTAGAACTTTGCAAGGACTTGGGAAGTAAAGATGGGATTTGAACTACTGTACATCTCCTAAGCGGATGGTTAGCGTTCAGTACTTCTGCTTAGAGATGCACTGATATGATACTGGTATCGGATATTGGGGTTGATATTGAATATTTTGGTGGCCTGGATATTGGTTTTCAAAATATCGGTTCAGAGGATATCCCATTTAGGCCTCTAATATTAAACTATTTTTACAAAGCTGGTCTGTAGTTACAAAATACATTATGCTCAGGCCTGGACTGGCCATCTGGCATACCGGGCATTTTCCCGGTGGGCCGACAGTCCTCGGGGGCCAGTGCCGATGCTGGTTTTTTTTTTTTTTTTTTTTGTTTTTTAAATTAGAGACCGGTCACCGGCCCACAATTTAGAGGAGGCGGCCCATTGGTCCATCTTCAATATAGACAGCGGACTAAACCAATCAGGATATAGAAGCCTAAGAGAGCAGTCCCACCCCTTTCTCTGCACTGATCCCTGTCAGTTTCATAATCATACTGTTGAGCGAATGAGCACTAGAAACGCGCAAGAAAGAAGGTATGGAGAATTTGCGGGTGAAAAGATTAAAAAGCCTCACTGTACACACTGTAGTGTTCAAAAATAACAGTTAACAGTAACAGATAACAGTGCTGTTTGCATTTAAAAGAAATAAATGCTAAATGCAAATTTCTATGATCTGGCCAAGATTTTAAAAGTTAAATCAGGTTATTCATCTTGTTTTCAGATTTATTATTTACTTACTAGTTCTGAGACTGCTTAATTCTAGTCTAGAGGTAGTTTATTTTAAGACAACTTTTCAAGTAAAATTATTTTGCTGCATGGACGGATGATTTCACTACTTTTAAGTAAATTTATGATAGATTTAAGTGTTTATATCTTAAATTTTGGACAAGCTTTTTGCAGTGTACTTAAAGGGATATGCCACCCCCAGGTCAAATTTGGGCATCTCCCCACAGTCCAGAGACTAAAATAAGTGGTGGAAAGCGTTTTCCTGGTCACCCAGCCATTGTCCGAGTCTGTCGCCACTGACCGCTGCGGTATCTGCTGCTCCTCCGCGTTAGACTGGCCGAATCACGCACCATGCTGTGCAACAGGGGAACTCCCTTCCTGGTGCGTAACAGGGATTCCCCTGGCAGCGTGCTGCGTGATTCGGCTTTATTCTTCCGCACTGGAAAATAGTTCCCACCCAAAATGACCAAGGCAAGCTCTCCGTGTTGATTTGCACATTTATTTGCACTCGATATGAATGCGCACTACACAGAAAGTAATTGGGAAACGCATCGAGCAAATTAATTCCTTTTGGCCGAAATCTTTCTCTGGCGACGTTCAGCAGATACCGCGGCGGTCAGTGGCGACAGACTCGGACAATGGCTGGGTGACCAGGAAAACGCTTTCCACCACTTATTTTAGTCTCTGGACTGTGGGGAGATGCCCAAATTTGACCTGGGGGTGGCATATCCCTTTAAATTGTAGAGAAATGAAAAAGCTGGATTGGTGCATCCCTAATTCCATGTACTGCTCCACGACTTTTAACTCCACCTGAGTGTCTTTAAGTGCATGTACGTATCTTAAAGGTAGCAGTGTTACTTTTTATAGTGTTTGACCTTTGTGTAAAAATTGATGTAAAACTCCTGTAGAGTAATTGTCGAGTGTTTGGTTGTGCTGACTCGAGCAGCTGAGAGCATGAAACCAGCAACATCTGTGAAGGGTCCATCACTCACCGAAGCCTCATTATTGACTTTCAATTATTGATCTTTGAGCTGGTGGCATTTATTTTGAGTTTAAAGGTATATCAGCACGTTAGTAAAATACCCTGATCTGCATTGCCTCTATACACTGAGCAAGTTCGTCAGGTGATGACTTTTAATCTTGCACTTTATTGTACATACTGTTTAGCTAGATATCATTGAGACTGATATGACTGCATACAATAGCCAAGCAGATAGGGAGAAGACTATATAGCCGACAAGTAGAAGTGTTGGCCTATGCTTATTTTCAACCCACAAACACTACTGAAATCAGTTAACTCTAAAATACTTTGTAGAACAAGTGACTTGGAAAAAAATAACAAAGTACATTCATAAACATTGCACAAATAAACAAT
Source organism: Paratrypauchen microcephalus (assembly GCA_036785185.1). Lineage (NCBI taxonomy): Eukaryota > Metazoa > Chordata > Actinopteri > Gobiiformes > Gobiidae > Paratrypauchen > Paratrypauchen microcephalus. The sequence continues at coordinate 19,427,870 of JAVJIX010000002.1, forward strand.
GTTCATGCTAGCTTGACTCCACAGTTGATGGACAGCCCTGTAACTCCTCTGTGCAGAGAGTCTGGTGATGGAGGCTTTTAGTGGGTGAGAGGCTCCAGCCAGTGCTCCCACAATATAGTAAATTACTCATCGGGCCGTGTGCTGCTGATGCTCAGCGTTAATGTTTTTTATCATAACCCACATCAAATGTTAATGATTTGCAACCACCGGGGCTTCCTGCCTCATCTCAGACCTTTTATCATGCAGCACTGGTGCTCACAGCATTCATGCACATATAGGACACTCTATTCACGGCGCAGTAACAGAGAGAGGCTTGTTTTTCAAATATAGACTGCTCAAGACGGCCCCACAACAATCTTCTGCTTTTATTGTTTTTGTTTTAGTCATGTGGTAAAAATAACTATATTAAGGTTTTATGATAGCAAGCAAGTCAGGTCACTTCTAATCTTTTACGGTCACACTTTTAATCTCACGGAGCAGTGGTGTAATCCTGTGATTTTCGCTAGTACTCGATGTGCTACCTTTGATAAGGACAATGCTTTTTCAAACATGATTTCTGTATTAAAGCTGCAGGTGTGCTACTGTGTTAAATCCATTTGTATTGTCCTTTATGTAGCGTCTTTGAGTGTCTTGAAAAGCGCTTTATAAACAAAATGTATTATTATTATTATTATTACTTCTGCTCGGAGATTTGAACCCCATCCCCAGACTGTCTCCAGAGCTGTTTTAGGCTACGTTTATACGGCGGCGATCAAAACAGAAGGCGCAAAACTGGCGTCTCGTCTTCAATTAGTATACCACAACACTATGTCATCTAGGGATGTCAACAATTAATCGACTTACGATTAATTGTCGATCAAGACGTTGGTCGAATAAAATGCATTAATTGTAATTAATCACTAATCGCGGACACGCGCACCTGCGTGGTCACGAAACAAGGCAACCGCGCACCGCGCTCACTCAACGGGCTGCTGAGCACGAGATCGAACCGCGGCGCCCGGAATGCGTAGTCTCAGCCCGAGCCACAAACCAGCCGCACGAAACCAGCAGCGGCACGTGGTGGTTTAATCCTGGTTTAGTCCAGGTCTAGACCTGGTCCAGTCCTGGTTTAGTCCAGGCCCAATCCAGGTTTAGACCTGGTTTAGACCTGGTCTAGACCTGGTTTATTTCTGGTCTAGACCTGGTTTAGTCCACGTTTAGTCCTGGTCTAGTCTCTAGTCTCAGGACGCAGAACAAAATGTTACAATATAAAAAAAAATGTTACACTATTTAAAAAAAATAAAAAAATAAAAAATCTACGAACTGCGATGGGATTTCTGTATTTTGTTATTCAGCATCAATACATTTGTCTGCTTTTTACTAAGGAATAATTAATTGAGGAATATACAATATAATAATACTATGATATATTTTTGACTCAGTGTTATGTATACTATAGCTTATATTCTTAAAGACCCTATTGAAACACTAAAATTCAGGTGAAATCGCCGTTTATCAGTTAATCGATCGATAAGGTCAATCAACTTTAGATTAATGAATTAATCGATAATTTGCATCCCTAATGTCATCCTCATAGTGTTGGGATATACCAGCTTCACCATTAGAAATACATGTATTGGTAAAATAGTCATTTCAATTAATGGTTGTCTTGGTATTTGAATTAACTTGACTGTGTCTGATTCCTGCCATAAGCTATTAACCAGGACAGGATATGGCCCATTCCAGGCCTGTAGGTACTGTGAGAAGCTCTAACATACAGCTCTGGAAAAAAAAATAAGAGACCACTGCATTTTTTTCTGAAATCAGCATCTCTACATGTATAACAGCCATTCCATTCCAGCGTCTGTTAAATTCCAACACAAACACAAAGCTGAGCTACTTCAGTTCTTGCACCAGGAGTGGAATAAAGTCACCCAAGAACAATGTGAAAGACTGGGACTAAACCAGGTCTGAACCAGGACTAAAGCAGGTCTAAACTAGGACTAAACCCGGTCTGAACCAGGACTAAAGCAGGTCTAAACTAGGACTAAACCAGGTCTGAACCAGGACTAAAGCAGGTCTAAACTAAGACTACACCCGGTCTGAACCAGGACTAAAGCAGGTCTAAACTAGGACCAAACCAGGTCTGAACCAAGACTAAAGCAGGTCTAAACTAGGACCCAAGAACAATGTGAAAGACTGGGACTAAACCAGGTCTGAACCAGGACTAAAGCAGGTCTAAACTAGGACTAAACCAGGTCTCAACCAAGACTAAAGCAGGTCTAAACTAGGACTAAACCAGGTCTCAACCAAGACTAAAGCAGGTCTAAACTAGGACCCAAGAACAATGTGAAAGACTTGTGGAGAGCATGCCAAGACGCATGAAAGCTGTGATTAAAAATAAGGGTTATTGCACTAAATATTGATTTCTGAACTCGTATTATGTTGTTTTAAAATGAATTTAATCTTGTTTCTTTGCATTGTTTGAGGTCTGAAAACATGTATGTTTTTTGTTATTTTGACCATTTATCATTTTCTGCAAATAAATGCTCTAAACGATTATATTTTTATTTGGAATTTGGGGGAAATGTTGTCAGTAGTTTATAGACTCAAACAAAAATGTTCCTTTTGCCCAAACACATACCTAGTAGTAGTAAAATCAGAAAAACTGATCATTTTGCAGTGGTCTCTTATTTTTTTTCCAGAGCTGTACATAATATAAAAATATGAAAAGAAAAAAAATGTTTGAGAATTTCTTACAGTAAATGTGTGTTTATGTCACAAGCTTCTATTCTTGGCTGAAACGAATTAGTATGGCTGTTTGTACCCCACGACTGTGAAGCACGTTCCTTGTGTTTGACTGAGAGCTGATTCACTGATGGTGGCTCTGCTGGCACTAACAAGTCTCACACCATAAAAGGGGCTCATGTTGTGCATGGGGCTCGTCATTTGTCTCTAGTCTGGTATTTTATCATAGGATTGTTTTCTCCTCCAAGAGCGGCCAGTAGCACCCAACATATACAGTATTCCAACGAGAACTTTGAAGGCTGCAGCAGAGAAGGGTTCCATGTGAACAGCAGCTGCACATGGGCCATTTGCTTTTTGTCTTTTTAGTTGTGTGTGCGTGTGTGTAGAACATTTTTTATATATTTTTGCCAAGAATACACACTATTTGAATATACTTTTAGTGCCGTATTGAGTGATAACATGTTTAAACGCAGTAGTAGTGGAATTAGCAGCTGTGATTGAAAATGGTGCAGTGGCTTAATTTCGCTTTGCAGCATCAAGTTTTGGGTTTTACGCCTGGGCAGGATTGGGGTACTCCAGTTTGCCCTGCCTCAAAAACATATGGGTCAGGTTCATCCATTGTGTTAGGGCTCAGAGTTGTCTTCTTCAAAATAATCTAAGCTAATGACTAGCGTTTAAATCATTATCATAATAATTAATAGCTGTAGAATAGGGCTGCAAAATTAATCACAAGTTCAATCAAAATCACAATTTTATTGGATGCAAACGCTGCAATTTCCACAATTTTCTTTTCAATTCTTCTGCATGAAAGCTGTACTTTAGATTTATACAAACATGTTCTAAGATATTCAAAAGCTCAAAACTCCATGCACAGCTTCCAGGTCCTGGTAACAACAGGAACAGTGAATAATTCCAGAAAAGAAGATTTTTTTTTTTAATGCAATATATCTTACATATATACAGTAGGAAAACAGACATAACATTCAGTTTACATAATATATATAGAATTTTTATTTATTTATTTTTTTAAATAACACAAGTTAACCTTACACCACGCTGACCAGTGCAGAATCTGCAGGAATGGACAAACATACAACCACAACATGAATATACTAAGACACTATTTACACACCCCACAAGCAATATTAACAAGCAATTATTTACAAAAAGCAACTCAAATCCTGTGCTTCATTTAGTCCACCAGGTTCAATAGTTGACAGTTCATTAATCCAGTAGGCTTCACTCCTTAATGTTAATGTTCTAAAATATTATTCTTGTTAGTTTCATTTTTTGTAAATTCTCCTGAACGTGTTTAAAATGTCAACTTTGAACACAATCCTATTATTAAAACATAAATTGCATATCTAATCACAATCGTAATGCTTGTCCAAAAAAAAGAAAAAAAAGAATGAATATTTTATATTTTTAGACCAGTATTTGTACTCTAAGCAGTACGTTTGAGTTTTTAGTACCTATTCACAGTCCAGCTTTCAACATTTGGACTTTTGATGCATATCTCAGATGATCCGAGTCCTGACAGGGCAGTGGAGTGGAGCATCTGCAGAGGCTGTTACTGTAACACTGTAACACTGGAGCTGAGGCAGGCGCAGAAAACACACAGTGCAAATTTTCGTGCTGCACCATCACTCTGCTCTACACTGGGACTGTTTTAGCACAATCGTCTAAACAGGATGCAGATGTTGATGGCTTGCTTTGCTTGCTGCAGATATTTCACTGTTTGGACAGGAAGAACATGCGAGGCTAAATAGGAGTGGGAAATGTGATCCATGTGTCAGAACGCACTGGAGCTTGTCGATAGAGGGCTTGTTAATATTTCTGGGTGGTAGTTTTCCATGCAGGCGTGTGCTGAACTCCCAGTTCTAGCTTTCACACAAACCCCATAGGAGAGATTAGTTTGTAGCTCCATTTATACACAAAAAGAAGGCATTTGCACACATTAAATACATCTAGACTAATATGCTCTCAGGTCACTGTATTGTACTGTAAAACTAAGAATTTCTAAGAATTCAGCAATAATCATAGTAAAAGTAATGCATAGTCATAATTAAAGGTATTTTTTTACTACAGCCAAGGCATGATGGTCCAGCCTGGGATATTTAACATATTATTTAGTTCAATATTTTGTTCCCACTCTCGCATAAACCTGGTGACTCATTTGTGCGTTATGGTGCTTCACATTACCTCCGTTAACACTGAGCATGAGTGGGCGGGAGAAAACGGAGAATCAGCCAATCAGAAGTGAGCGATCTTTACCCTGGATACAGAGCAGTGCTGACAGCTGTGATTTATGAGCCCTTTTTATTCCTGCAGAAAGTTGTCACCTACAAAATTAAGGAAATGCTTCACAGAGCTTTTTATCATTAGTATTTTGAAAAGAGTATGTAGCAAGCGAGAGCAAGAAATAATTTTGTTCTTGACAAAAGAACATCTGTTTTCTCACAATTTTCATGTACTTGATTTTGTTTTGTGTTGCAACAGTAATACACACATTATTGGAGATAGCTTAGGACTGTAGACTGTATGCGATGTATGCTGGGGCACTTCATCCAAACAATACTCCAGTCAGAGAGGGAAGATGGACACTTGATGGATTTGAGGAGCTTTAATGTCCTTTTTTAATGTCTTTTTATCTATCTTTTCATCTGGTAATCTATAGCAACATTTGAATCATATTACTAATTGAAAGTGACACACATATAATCAGTCTATGAATAACTGTCAAACAGTTTACATCAACAATCATGTAAATTAATCAAGTTAATAAAGTTAATTAGCATCAGAACATTACACAGCATTTAAAGAAACAACTAAATAAATACTTACAAACCCACTTCTATCGCAGACGCAGACTTAGATAGCTTAAAGGTAATGATCTGAAGGTACAGCAGTTAGGACAGCAGTCCTAACTGAACTGCTATGAATGCCTGATCTAAATAAACAGTTACTAAACTAACAGTTTTACTGGGGAATTTACAGCACACATGTAAAGCATTTTATTTGTACCTCTAAATCTTAAACCTCATCACCACAATTTTCATTTGTGGTAACAAAACAGTGTAACATTTTTTTTGTTTTGTTTTTGTTAATTACAGAAAACGAAGCCCATCTGCTTCCAGGGATCCAAACCAAAAATACGACCAAAGGGAGGGAGACCATTCGCAGTATGCCCCGGCGGACGGCGGCATGCCCAGATCACCGTCCGACTATGGGGATGGGGTCCCTCGGCGCGGGCGGGGCTCACACTTCTACCCAGATGTGGATGCAGCTCGGATGGGCTACCGGGATCGAAGGGGGCCGGCCCGCTGGCACTCGCAGGAGTACCCTCTAGACCAGGACCTAGATGGCCCTCCCAGTGAGTACGAGCTGCAGAGGCAGCGGCAGGAGGAGTACCAGACGCGCTACCGCAGTGACCCCAACCTGGCCCGTTACCCTGTCAAACCCCAGCCGTATGAGGAGCAGATGAGGATGCACGCAGAGGTGGGGCGGATGAGGCATGAGCGTCGCCATAGCGACGTTTCACTGGCCTACACAGAACAGGATGAACCTGGACCCATTCGGCTGTCCCGTCAGCACCTCACTGAGCGCCGGCCGCCCATGATGGGACAGCGGTCCTACTCAGTGGATCGTTCATCCCCGGGACCCATGGGACCCGGACTGGGGGGTCACAGCCCCCCCACACCTCATCGCAGCCCTGTACTGGGAGACCGGTCTGGGGACCTGCAGAGAGGGGATCTGAGCGACCCTATGAGGAGGCACCACCTGGACCCCAGCTCTGCAGTCAGAAAAACCAAGAGGGAGAAGATGGAGAGTATGTTAAGGAACGATTCACTGAGCTCAGACCAGTCCGAGTCAGTACGACCGCCTCCTCCAAAGCCTCACAAAACAAAAAAAGGTGGTAAGATGAGGCAGGTGTCTCTGAGCAGCTCTGAGGAGGAGCTGGCCACCACCCCAGAGTACACCAGCTGTGAGGATGTGGAGATCGAGAGTGAGTCTGTCAGCGAGAAAGGTATGACACCCTCCAATTTCTGTTTCTGCATTCTCACTGTGTCTGTCAACATTTGAGACTTAATTGGTAGTAATATTTTTAATAATTTTTGTGTTTTTCTAACGTATCACAAATGTATAATGTTTTGTTTCCATGAATCCAGTTCTTTGCTGCTGCAGTGTTTTGAAAGATGTCTGCTTCTGTGGTTTCATGTGTGTGGCTGCTGTCTTTTTTGTAGTTTTCAAATCAACTTTGCCAAAAATGTGTTCACCACCTAGATAGTGGTCCAACACTATCCAGTATTAACTGACGTGTATATGCTTACACGCCATAACTAAAGTAAGACATAAAATCAATCATCCCAAACTTGTTAAGTTCAATTTATTAAAGCTTGTTTAATTGCTCTCCATTTTACATGTAGTCATTTGAAGTCACTTGTTGATTGACAGCAGTTGTCATGGTAAATTGATTTAGTTGTCAAATGCGTAATTACAGGCCTCACAGATGTTCAAAGCTGCAAACAAAAGAGAGGGGCGTCTGTTAAAAGGGAAAATAAAAGTCACTACAGAATAAAATGTGACATTGTTTCCCCCTGTGATAATAGACCAAAGAGCTTGTCCTAAACTTAAAACATTTAATCATCTGAAGGCCCTGGGTTGGCCTGCCCTGTTATGTAACTGTTGTCCTCTAAAGAAAAGCAGCGCAGGCCTAGCACTGCATTATTGATGTGGGAGTTTCTGGGTTTCTAGGTAGCAACACAATAGAAATAAGTAAGGTCTAAGGTTTTGTTTTTGTCTTATAGCTTATGCAGGAAAAGAGGGAGAGCAAACTGCATGAAGTATTGACTATAAAGCATATTTTTGGCATTTGTTCATTTATGGTATAGATATGTGTCTGGCCTCACTGACTTGTAACAGTGTTAAAAGGCATCATTGTCTTTTATCTATTGTCTTTTTTTATTTATCTTGGTAAGTAAATATGTGTTTCCAAACTTCTTGCATTAAGAGTAACCCACGTTTAATTATGAGTGCAGTGCAGACAAAAAACCCTGAACCTTTGTATATCCTGGATATTATCATTGGGATAATGAAAAAATATAGTCTATTTTGATATTTATTTTTCTAATTGTGAGCCACCGCTACGTTAAAACAAATAGACAAAAGTAGAATTAAACCTAGACATTCACATTTAGGCAGAAAAAAAAAAGTCCACCGGAGAAGCACCGCTGTGATGAGCATGACTTTGAGCTCAAGACTGATTTATCCGGACAGTCTTCTCCCTGTGTTTTCCTTCTTATCGATCCAGCGACGTGCAGCCTCATAATACTGCCCAGCAGACAGAGAGGAGGAGGTGCCTAGCTAAGTTAAGGTCACAAGAAGGCCTTTATATAGTCACAGAATAGGAATAGGGCCTTGCCTGCATTTACAACATAATACATTTACTGTGCAATATATAACTGACATTTCAATTCTGTTTTTTGACATAGTAATTTCATTTGGATTCAAGCACAAATAGGGAATATTGTAACTTTTATTAGGTACTGTTATTAGGTCATGATTTAAAGGTGCACTATGTAGATTTTCTGGTGGATTTTAAGGCTTGTCCACATGAAGGTGTTTTTTTTTTTTTTTGCTTTGCCTGGAATGTTACACAAACTTTGGTGTGGGAATTTTGGGAATTTTCAAATTGGTAACTTTGCACAGAAGCTTTGGGAATTTATGATAATTATTGTGAGTCATATACCAACATACATATAAACATTTTATTTTGTCATCAGCAGGCATTATTGTAAAAGGGAGACAATTAAAACACATGACTCACATGATTTAACTGGTTTCTCAGTAAGATAGCTCTAGCACATTTTGCGGTAGCTCGCATCATAAGATAACTTCTTCAGTGAAATGGCGCAAATCTAGTTTACCAGTAAGCTAACACTATATTTATTTTTTTCTGCTTTTCTACTTTAATATTCTTTAATATATAGATCTTTAATATATAGAAAAAATATAATCTACTTCATGATATCCTCAGAACGTACTTGACTGCATGTAGCCCTCTTGCTGAAATGTCTGGCCTCAGTAGTCTGTATTTGCTGTGAGCTCAGAAAAGTAGCTTTAGCTCTTCAGAATTCTAGAAGTTATTGTGCATGTGATAAAGGAATGCAAAATGCATGTAGAGGGTGTGGCTCGAAGGCTCTGCAGGAAATACTGTCCTACTTTATTCACAGGAATGTGATTATTTTAGCCAAGATTATGCTACAATATGTTTTCTACCAACTATATTGATGCCCTTAACCTTCAACTTTGATATTTCCCAGTTTATTCCCATTAATTCCCGAAAATTCCCATTAATTCCCGAAAATTCCCATGCAAAGTTTCTAACTTTGAAAATTCCCAGAATTTCGCAACCCTAGTAGACTCACCAAAAAAAGTTACATAACACACCTATTTCTAACACCTTAGTCTGCAAATTTTGGAAGGTCCAACTTGCTGATCAAGTAGCTGTATCTACTGACCAAAACTCGGCAGTTGATGTGATGCCTAACAATAGCTTAATTATGAATGAATAAAGCACAAAAATTATAAATCTCTTTTGAAAGACTTCTATTATTACCACATGCTCCATGAACAAATTCCCAAATAAAGCCCTGAATGAAAACGCATAAAACCCGAGACTGTATCAGCTTCATGGCCTAGTGATTGTGTTTAAACATACACAACCTCTTTTCTGCTTTCGCCACTTGAATTGTAGTAAAAACAGCTTCAATAATTAATGATCCAATTAATAGTTTACACAGGTTTTTATTGAGCTGTCAGAGTGATGGAGAGGCTGCTGGTGTTGAACTCAGCCCCTTCGTGCTCCTGTCTTCCACCTGAGTCAGCTTTTTAGGACTGAGGACTGGGAGCGCAGAGAACAGCAGGCTCGGTCTCACACTGCTGAAGCTCACAATTTATGGCTGTGACGAGTTTCCCGCTCTCCTAAAACCACCAGGAGTCCAATGGTGAATGTGTGGGAATAGAACACTGGGCCAACTGCCTTAATCTGTCCTCTTCAGTTGTACAAAGTAAAAAGTGATAGTTCTTAATTGGATCTCAAATTAATAATCACATATTTATTTAGCATGAGTTGTGCAGTTATTACATACACATCCCTAGTGCAGTTCAATATTAATTAGAGTAAGTTATTGTTGTTTTTAGGGCTTAGGGATATGACAAAACAGTGAATTATATTTTTACCCTGCATTTTGGACTCAGTTTGATTTTCTTTTCTATATTAATTTCCTTAAAATAAATGCTACTTAAATAATTGTCATGTATCACAAATTTCTTCCTCAGCTGTTACTGGCAGAGGATTGGCTGTGGACCTCTCGATGAAAATCACTGACCTTTATAAAAGATTACATTATATATATATATATATATATATATATATATATATATATATATATATATATATATATATATATATATATATATATATATATATATATATATATATATATATATATATATATATATATATATATATATATATATATATACACACATATATATATATACATATACACACACACACACACACACACACACACACACACACACACACAGCTCTGGAAAAAAAATAAGCGACCACTGCATTTTTTTCTGAAATCAGCATCTCTACATGTATTACAGCCATTCCATTCCAGCGTCTGTGGAATTCCAACACAAACACAAAGCTGAGCTACTTCAGTTCTTGCACCAGGGGTGGAATAAAGTCACCCAAGAACAATGTGAAAGACTGGGACTAAACCAGGTCTGAACCAAGACTAAGCCAGATCTAAACCAGGTCTAAACCAGGTCGAAACCAAGACTTAAGCAGATCTGAACCAGGACTAAAGAAGATCTAAACTAGGATTAAACCAGGTCTGAACCAGGACTAAACCAGGACTAAACTAGGACTAAACCAGGTCTGAACCAAGACTAAAGCAGGTCTAAACTAGGACTAAACCAGGTCTGAACCAAGACTAAAGCAGGTCTAAACTAGGACTAAACCAGGTCTGAACCAAGACTAAACCAGGTCTAAACCAGGTCTGAACCAAGACTAAACCAGGTCTAAACTAGGACTAAACCAGGTCTGAACCAAGACTAAACCAGGTCTAAACTAGGACTAAACCAGGTCTGAACCAAGACTAAACCAGGTCTAAACCAGGTCTGAACCAACACTAAACCAGGTCTAAACTAGGACTAAACCAGGTCTGAACCAAGACTAAACCAGGGATGAACCAGGACTAAACCAGGTTAAAAGGGGACTAAACCAGGACTAAACTAGGGTTAAACCAGACCTAAACTTGGACTGAACAAGGGCTAAACCAGGAATAAACCAGGTTAAAAATGGGACTAAACCAGGACTAAACTAGGACTAAACCAGGTCTGAACCAAGACTAAACCAGGTCTAAACTAGGACCCAAGAACAATGTGAAAGACTTGTGGAGAGCATGCTAAGACGCGTGAAAGCTGTGATTAAAAATAAGGGTTATTGCACCAAATATTGATTTCTGAACTCTTCTTAAGTGTAACCATTAGTATTATGTTGTTTTAAAATGAATTTGATCTTGTTTCTTTGCATTGTTTGAGCTCTGAAAACATGAATCTTTTTTGTTATTTTGACCATTTGTCATTTTCTGCAAATAAATGCTCTAAAACGATAATATTTTTATTTGGAATTTGGGGGAAATGTTGTCAGTAGTTTATCGAATCAAACAAAATTTTTTCCTTTTGTCCAAACACATACCTATAAGCAGTAAAATCAGAAAAACTGATCATTTTGCAGTGGTCTCTTATTTTTTTCCATAGCTGTATATATATATATTTTTTCCTTTTGACAAAATATTATGCTTATAAATGTTTGTGTGATTCTAAAGTACATCTTGAAGCTTAACCAATAGCCATACTCATTACATGCCCATTGCAACGCTGTTCAAATTTCTGTTCAAATACGCCCATTTAACTGCAATATTGGCAAAGTTAGTACTCTACTGTATAGTTGCATCTTAGTAGATTCCAGGTCAGATCCTTAGACAGTGTTTCACAGGGTCTTTGCTCCTGACTGTATGTGCAGGTGTGCTGGTGACACTAATGGTCACATTAGCAGCACCTCGCTCTCTGCACACTGCCTGCTCTCGTGTGCTGGCAGCAGAGCAGGACTGGAGGCGCATAGGCTAATCACTGCTGTCAGCTGTTGGTTAGAGGCTGCAGAGGGCACCGCCTGTCAGGGGACATCCATAATGTTTCATCACACTGCCTAATGTTTACACTAAGTATCTGAAGGGCACTTAGCTGATGAATAGAGAAGAGTAGTATCAGGTTAAAGGAGTAGTAGTAGTAGTAACTTCAAGTAAATTTTCTCTCTGGCCTATAAATTGTATGCATTTCTTATATAACTGTACCTCTATGCAACTTTCTGTAAAAAGAAGCTACTATACCACATACATAAATACCACAATGTATATCAGAACGTTGCAGTTTTACTCCTACCCTTTGTTTGTTCAGATAGCCCATGTCGGCGTGAGGTCTGTATGAGTGTGAGCCTGAATTCACTGTGCTATAACTGTGTTGGTCTTGTCAGATGTCTTTTGTTGCTGTTGTGTCCTCACTGGCCCCTCTTGCTGTCCTCTCCTGTGTATTCCCGTCCACTTTACAGGAGATTTGGATGGCCACTGGTGGGACCATGCATCATGGCATAGCAGCGAGGCTTCCCCAATGTCTTTGGTGAGACATGCGGAGCCCTGCCTTGACCCCTGCCCTTTGACCTCATCCCTGTCCTGTCTCTCTTTTCTCCAACAGTTTGTGTCATTTCATGGTTCCGTTGGTTTATTTACACCTTTGCATGTTGTTTTTCTGTTTTCTTTCTGTTTTTATCCCACACCTGTAGGGGACAGTCAAAGGGGAAAAAGGCAAACTATTGAGCAGGCATTTATGTCCGAGCCGACATACCACTTATCTGAGAGGCAAAAGAAAATGGTGCGCTTTGGGGGACACTCATTTGAAGAGGACTTGTCTTGGTGTGAGCCACAGGTTAAGGACTCTGGAGTTGATACGTGCAGTAGCACTACGCTAAACGAGGAGCATAGCCATAGTGAGAAGGTACTGAGAATACAAGCCTGCATATTATTATTCCTTACACATTCAGACTTTGTTTGCTCTGTCACTAAGTGTTAACAGGTCAGATAATTGACTTTGGATTTTATTTGGCATTTTATAAATGGAATTTTCTGGGCAATCTTTGTTTCTTTTTCTGTTTTGTTTTTCTTCACCTTGTTTGGTGTTGGCTAAAACCTCCTTGGAGCACTTGCTTGCTGCAGTAGTAGTAAAAGACTAGTTCCACCTCTGTGACACAGGAATGTCAGTCTCTCCTAGTTGCATGCTCGTTGTTCTCCGTTTGTTGTGTTCTGCTCTGCTGGTCTGTTTGAAGCTGTAGGAACACTTGTGTAGGACGTCCCTGTCATTGCTGCCCTGTCCCACAGCACCCAGCCCATCAGGAATCTGCTGCCTGTACAACTCTCCACTCTCTCTCTGAGTTAAAACCTTCATGGTTGGAAGCATTCAAAATAGGAAAGACTGGATTTGTTTGCTCACCAAAATGAGTTTTTCTTTTTCCCTTTTACTGCCACATCTCTAAGTCATCCTCTGTGTGTCTGTTTGATGCTGTAGTCTCTTTTGCCCCTTCCTTCTCTCATGACCCCATTTTAACTGGCACCTCATTTTGGGTTTTTGATTACCTTTAACCCTCTCTGCTGTCTGCTCCCCTCACTGCCCTGTGTGATGGTGATGTGTTTGTGTGGTGAAGTTTCTCACTTCACTGTAAGACCTAGTTTGAGGAGGAGAGCTGGGGCTGCTTGCTTTACTCTGCATGGGGCGCTGCATGATGCTCACTCCCCCCTCACACTAACAGGTTCCCACAAACTGTAAATTACACCCAATCTAGTCTGTTCTTTTACTTCAACTGTACATTACTGCATCCAACAATTGCAATTCAACAATTGAGAAACACTTACTGACAGAGTTTGTGCGAACTGTTTAAAAAGTCCCATCACTTAGGACAGTTGTCATTTGTAGTGAACCCATTTTGAGGGATAAGCTGCTAAACAAAAGGTGTATTGTTGCTTTGACCTTGTAGCACCCAGTGACGTGGCAGACATCCAAAGATGGTGATCGGCTAATAGGGCGGATCTTGCTCAATAAGCGCATGAAAGATGGAAGTGTGCCTCGAGACTCAGGAGCTCTGCTTGGTCTAAAGGTAAGGTTCACTGCCACATGGAGATATTCAATAAACACAATTTACCTAAAAAAGAAAAAATGTAACCAAGAATAAGATGGAGCAGAAGAGGAACGAATCAAGAGAAACTACTTACATTTCATGAGAGGTGATCGGTTGAGTGGTAAAGGCTCAATGACGAAGGTTGTAGTTTTTCACTGGTTGAACAAGAGAAATATTAAACATACTACCCACCACATTTGAGTTCTCAGTGTGAGTTTTATAAAATACTTTATTTCTGTAAATCATATATTTTATACACAATAATACAACTAAAAGAATCTCTAGTTTGAGGGACCCTCCCATGTTGATGCCTCTCGCTGGTGCAGACTTGAAAAAGCTGAGACACTGAAGGGGGTGATGGGAAGGAGCAGAGAGAAGACAGAAGCGAGATGGGGAAAAATCATTACTGATTGAATGAGGCTTCTGAAATGGCATGTTTGTGTCTGCTTAGTGCCTCAGTGCATTTGTGCAGCCTCAGCAGCAGCAGCAGCAGCAGCAGCACATCCAGTCGGTCTATCAGAGCCTCGCCCTCTCTGTCCATCTCTGCTCCTGCACAGTCCACAGCTCCAGCTCCTGACAGTTACATAAAGCCATTTCATTTAGCAGACCTCTCTAAGCTCCTTTGTATGTTGGCATTCAGCTGCCACTAAGAGGGATTTTTATTTGTATGATGCCCATGTAAGCTGTGTGGAGTGGACTATACTGTGCAGCATAAGCCCAGCAGCCAGCCTCTGTCAGAACCAACCATAGATATTTTAGGTTTGGGCTGCCCTTCAGTAATTGTGTTACAGTCACACTTATATATTTTGTTTTAAAGTACTAAAGCTAATAATGTCACAGGCTGAAAATTTATTATTTTAAATCTCTCTTTAAACAAAGTGTGTGGTCACAGTACAGAGAAAATAACATCTAATACTCATGTCTCATGCATTCATGTCACACATGTCTAATTACCCTTGTGGTATTCTGTATTACCATTGTTGGTATTTTTAAATCTGTTTCAAGCTTATGTCATGTGTGTCCAATTACCTTATGGTACTCCTTATTTACCATTGATGGTATTCCTAAATACTACTGTTACCAGTGGTAACGTGTGTCTGTACTTTTGTAAATAGATTTATGGGTCTGTATGTGATTGTGTGTGGTTTTACGCACATCATTACACGAGAACTAAGAAGCATCTTTTGTTTTGTGGTAGTACAGTGGTACCTCACCTTACGAAATTAATTCGTTCCAGAAGTGGTTTCGTAACGTGAATTTTTCGTAAGTTGAGTAGCTATTTTAATGGAATAGGCCTGATTCATTCCAAGGTTGTTTTTTTTTATAGTGTAACCTTTTTTTTAATAGTGTAACATTGGTTCTGCGTCCTGATTGGCTAAGAGACTAGACCAGGACTAAACGTGGACTAAACCAGGTCTAGACCAGAACTAAACCAGGTCTAGACCAGGTCTAGACCAGGTCTAAACCTGGACTGGACCTGGACTAAACCAGGACTGGACCAGGTCTAGACCTGGACTAAGCCAGGATTAAACTACCACGTGCCGCTTTTTGCTGGTTTCGTGTGGCTGGTTTGTAGCTCGGGCTCCAGAGGACGCGGTCCGGGCGCCGCGGTTCTATCTCGTGCTCGCAGCTCCGGTGCCGGTTGTGCAGACCAGGACTAGGGGTGCTCCTCGCACGGTGCCGTGCTCCTCGCGCGGTGCCGTGCTCCTCGCTCCTCGCGCGGTGCGTGCTCCTCGCGCGGTGCGTGCTCCTCGCGCGGTGCGTGCTCCTCGCGCGTTGCGTGCTCCTCGCGCGGTGCGTGCTCCTCGCGCGGTGCGTGCTCCTCGCGCGGTGTATGCTCCTCGCGCGGTGCCGTGGTCGTCGCTCCTCGCACGGTGCGTGCTCTTCGTGCGGTGCCGTGCTCCTTGCTCCTCACGCGGTGCGTGCTCCTCGCGCTGTGCCGTGCTCCTCGCGCTGTGCCATGCTCCTCGCGCGGTGCATTCATGTCTCCGCGCTGCTTCCGGAGTCTTGTCTCCCCCCACGCTTCACTATTTAATACATTTTGTTGAAAATCGCTAGAGCTAAGAGGCCGAGAAAGGTGCTTTTTGAGCGGGGATAACAGCGGGGCGTGCATCTGAGCGCGCATTATTCAAATTTTTGAGATTTCGCGTTTCGTAACTTGAATTTTCTTTTGTATCTAGAGACCAAATTTTAACGTGTAGGCATTTCGTAACTTGGATTTTTCATATGTAGGGTCTTTTGTAAGGTGAGGTACCACTGTAGTTTTCTGAAGATGGGGTGGGTTAAAAAAACAAGTTTATCTTCTACCCACTCCATTTCGAGCATTTATTATTATTATTATTATTATTATTATTATTATTATTATTATTATTATTATTATTATTATTATTATTATTATTTTATTTTGCTTTTTCAATGTCTGAATCTATTGAATTGACTGTGCAGGATGTATACTTCTGTACCTTTTTATGTTTACAAATGTAAATGGCAAGCTCGAAATAAATTAACATTAACATTTATTGTTTTAGGTGGTCGGTGGAAAAATGACAGAATCTGGTAGGCTTTGTGCTTTCATCACAAAAGTGAGGAAAGGAAGCTTAGCAGATACTGTTGGACACCTAAGACCAGGTAGGAGATCCTATGTCCCTATTCAGTGATTGTGTATGATATACATATGTTGATTTTTGAACTGACATTTACACTTGAGATAGGATCAGTGTGTATTATTTACACACTTATAGACTTATTTCTAAACTAAATCCTTGTTCAGACAGCTATTTGGGTACCATGCACTTTTGTAGCATTATTATAATACCTTACATTTGCGTCAATTCTGATGTACTGAAATGTGCAGTACAGTACTAAATGTTAGTTATCTTTGACACACTTGTCTCGTATTTACAGCTCATTTCTGATGTTTGTGCAGGTGATCAGGTGTTGGAGTGGAACGGGAAGCTTTTACAAGGAGCCACATTTAAAGAAGTTTACAATATAATTTTAGAATCTAAACCAGAGCCACAGGTGGAGCTTGTGGTCTCACGGCCTATAGGGTGAGAGCTTTCACACACCACTGTCCTCTTCTTGTCTCCAGACTATCTCTCCTCTCCGTTACATACATAATCGTTTCACTCAGATGTTACTGACTGTACTCATTTTTACGGATATTCTTGTGACAATAATTTCAACTAGTTTTTCACAAGCATTTTTCCGTATTCCAGAGATATTCCAAGGATACCAGACAGCACACATGCACAACTGGAATCAAGTAGGTTTTATCAAATTATTATGTCAAAATGAACTTTGAGCCATTTTGTCACTACTTCAAAAGCTAAACTTGAAATATCTTTCTAGGTTCAAGTTCTTTTGAGTCTCAGAAGATGGATCGGCCGTCCATCTCTGTCACCTCCCCCATGAGTCCCAGCATGCTGCGGGATGCCCCCCAGTACCTGTCAGGACAGCTCTCAGTAAGTTCTTTATTTTCTATCACGGTAATACAATATGCTTATGTGTAAAAAAAATCACAGTGTGTCTTTGCTTTCAATTCACTTCTGTATCGCAGACCAGAAAGAGCTGCATATTCAGTCAGATGTGTGTGTGTTGTCCATTCTCTAGTATAGTATCGTCCCACTGTCAGGGTCTGGACAATAGACTTGTTACCCATAAGAAACTTTGAATATGACTGCCGTGAAGTTTTGATTGTTTCTAAATTAACGTACAATTGCATATACAGGAAAGAGTTATGGATAACATACAGAAAGTCTAAATAGGAAATGTCTGGCTTTCCTGTCTCATCTAAAAGTGTATACTTGTGTTGTTGTGTTTATATTGTATTGTGATTTTTGTTTTGTTTTATGATTTTTGTTTTATTGCATATTTGCTGTTTAATTTTGCTTATCCAGAGCCAAAGCCTTAGTAGAAGAACACCGCCTTTTGCCCCTAGGGTCCAGGTAATGGGCCCTGTCTACAGGGCACACTCTCTATTTGGTCTTTGCTCATTGACTGTGGACTGGCCATTTATTTTCTCATATCTTTAAAATGCATTTCAGGGAAATTGCAGCTTCATATTTCCCTCATGGTAGTGCATTTTGTCATATCTGTTTATGGCTTTTAAAACATTGTAATATTTACTAATCTAACCCTCATCATTAGACAAAATGTGCATGTTTTTGCAACTGAATTTTGTGTGTTAATGGGAAAACAGAGTGAGCTGTGTTTTCAGTGCGATATGAACCCAGGTCTGTTCAGTCTGAACAGCATCACTGACAGATTTACATGTATATGGGCCTCATGGTTTCATGTTGCAGTGAAAATTATTTTAACATTTACTAATAAATACTACTAAAATACTTGCATATTAGTATAAATGCGAATAATAGTTGTAGTTATAAATGAAAATATCAATTGCCAATAAGCAAATTGTACCTACCAAGTATAGTTTTTATATTAGTTGTTATACCTTTAAACTTTTCTCTTATTGGACTTTGCTAGTGCTTTGTATAATCTACTCATTATTTCTTCAGCTCATGAATAATATATGTCTTATTCTGAAACATCATAGTTTGGACATAGTTTGGAAGCCCAAATATAAAAACATAATAACCCAGACTAGATAGATGCATCATGATAAGAATACCTTCTAGGCATTGTCCAAATTTAACTATAATTATACTGTAGATTCAAGTTGAATTGGCCTACTTATGAATGTATGATAAACAGATAGATCATAAGTAAAACTGGTCTCAACTCTATGCAGCTATGAAAATCAAACAAAATGGTGTAGATTGTGTAGATTTTTTGTACCAATTGGCATTAACCAATTTTGCAGCATCAATTTCTGTGGATAGCCTCACATATTCCACATTATCCCTCTCTAACTGTGTGTGGTGTAAATGTGGGAGAAATCCAGAGCCATAAACCGGTACAATTTGTTTCCTGCTGAGCCTTCTCTGCCTTCTGGCCTAAATCAATACTTTGGATTGTCTTGAATGCTCTCCTGCATGTGCAGCTGTAGTTTTAGTCCAGACGTTTCATTTCATTTTTGTTTTAAAGAAGTATGGATGGTGACTTAGAAGTTTTACCCTTTTACACATCCTTTATAAACAGATTTCTTCTAAGTGCCTTCCTCAGAGTCCATACTTCTCTAGCGTGGTTTGGCAGCATGGCTGATTGATGCATAACAGGCTCATTAACTACCATAACTGTGAGCTATTTGAGACACTTCATCTGTATAAGTACTGTCAAATTAACTGAAAGTACCTGTTATTTACAACTGCGGAAGCTAACTGCTGTCACCTGAGTAAAAATAAACTATATTTCAGTTGTATTACTGACTTGTATTTATCTATCTTGATTTTATTTCCCAAGACTATAAGATGTTATGAAATGCAGAATTGTCAAATTTCTACTGTACTCTTTTCACCGTGGAACTTAATACAGCTGAAATTTATTTATACCTAGTTGGCAGCAATACATTTTTGACAGAGATTCCCTTTTCCTAATTAAACACAGAAATATTTATTCTGTGTTCCACTTTTTAATTGACCGACTTTCCACATCCTGTGAAAAATATGAAACTATTATATTAAACAATGAGGAAAAGATTGAAAGTTAAGAACAATACATAAACTTAAAATGTCTGTAATTACTATTGATTACTTTCACAGCCAACAATTTATTAGCAGGCGGTCTCTGCTCTGCCCCTACAGGTCAAACTGTGGTACGACAAAGTGGGCCATCAGCTTATCGTCACCATCCTGGGCGCCAAAGACCTACCCCCCAGGGAAGATGGCCGGCCCAGAAACCCTTACGTCAAAATTTATTTCCTCCCCGACAGAAGGTAAGAAGATGTCACAGAAATAGAGACGCTGTCACCCCCTACACTATAGTTTTACTATTAGCACTTTAAAGATCCCATGACATGGTACTTCTTGATGCTTTTATATGGCGCCTTAATGGTTCCCTAATACTGTAAATGAAGACAGTTCTATTCATAAATATTTCTCTGAAACGCTTTATTCTGGGCGTTGTTGCTTGAATGCAAATGAGGAGGACAGAGACAGGCCAGTGCAGTGGGTGGGGGTGTGGCCAAATACGCCGCTGTTTCCTGGATTAGCGGTGCGCTGTGAGCTGGCCCCACTTCCGCATTCTAAACGCGGAGGATGATATGAGACGCTTTCCATAAAAAAAACACAGAAAATAAAATTAAACCACTGCTGTTTCAGAGGTTCGGAGGCTCGGATAAAGGACATCCGAGCCTGGAAACACTCTCACGTGTCTCCAGGCAAATAAAAAATTGCATCTCGCATTGTGTAGCTCGTTTGCGGTCCAAACTCTCTGGGCGTGATTTCCAGAGACATCCAGATGGGGGGTGAAATCTTTTCCGCAAGTGTGACGTTAGAAAGTTCCCTTGTTCAGAATCGCCCGTTTGGGCTGTCTTTTGTTCAAACGCGGAAAAGGATCGCAAATGCTCAGTTTACACATTTTGCAACTTTTAGCCATGGGGAAGGGGGGGCCCTAAACAGGGTAGGGGAGCTCACATTAATGTTCAGAAACCTCAAAAAGTGAAAATTTCATGCCATGGGACCTTTAAAATAAATGTGTGTTATTGTGGTATAATAAAAGCAACTAAGATACTTCTACAAGCACTCTACAAGAACTGCTGCAGTCAATAGCAGGAGTGGAATTAGTGTTGCTATTGTGGCAATAATACTTGCTGTAGCTAGCTATAGTAATAGTAGTACTAATAGATATTAGTTGATTTATTTTTTCTCATACATGTATCAGAAGTAATTACTTTTACAGCTTTTCAAGCAATATTATGATCATATTAAGTGTAATCTCTTCTTGTACTTGAGTAACAATACACCATGTTATACTTTGCTACCCTTTGCTATACTTTCCACCTTAAGCTTTTATGACTTTCTTGCAAAGGTTATAGAGGTTATAAGGGAACCTTTCAGCAACTAGAATATTTCAGGCAAAATATCTATAGACTTGTTATAAAAAAATAAAGTAGTTTATTTGTCTCACCTTCTCTCCCTTGCATGCCACAGTGCTGTGTTGTGCTGTTTTGTGGTGTATTCGTGGCTCTTCTCTGTCATGATTGTAAATAAAAACAGTTTGAATTATTGTTCCTCCAGTGACAAAAGCAAGAGGAGGACAAAAACAGTAAAGAAATCCTTAGAGCCCAAATGGAACCAAACCTTCATGTATTCTCCGGTTCATCGACGGGAATTTCGGGAACGCATGTTGGAAATTACGTTGTGGGACCAAGCCAGGGTGAGGGAGGAGGAGAGTGAATTTCTAGGAGAGGTAAGGCAAGCTTTATTCATCACAAAAAAATCTGCACATTTGTGTAGCAGTGGAACAAAAAAAGAAGAATTTTATTATTTGTACAATTACATTTTTCTTTATATATATATATATATATATATATATATATATATATATATATATATATATATATATATATATATATATATATATGAAAAGTTTCTTTTCATTGTCTTATTCAGTTACTCCTCACAGTTGGTGGAGATAAGCTTTTTCACATCACATTCTTATTCGGGTATCTTGCCTAAGATAGACAAGAATCTTCTGGGTCCCAAATGTGACCTTCATTTTACTCATATAGTTGAGTTTTGAAATACTGTGCATTTTCCATGATCTCACAGAAAAGTGAGGCGTGCCCTGAAGTTGTACACTGTTTTAAAACACCTTTTTATTCTAGATGTGAGAAAGGGTTGATTTAATCCACTTATGGCTCATGTTGTGGCTTAAGTTTCACTCACCACGATACATTAAGTGTAAAATATTTAATATACATATTCTCACAGGTTATACAATCAATCAATCAAACAATATTTATAAAGCGCTTTTCATACAAAATTGTAGCACAAAGCGCCTTACAGTGATTAAGGATTAGGAGATTGACTTTTATTGATCTCACACAGGAAAAGTTGTTTCTATATTTCACACGGGGACCAACCCCATGATTTTATTATTTAGGCTTGGTCAGGCCCTAAGCTGGAGGATTTTACCTATGGCGCAACAGACCACCACCTACAGTCGGGAGTGAATGAATAATGCATACAATTGTAAAGCAACTTTCAGTGTCTGTAAAAGTACTATAAAAGTGCATTATTATTTATATAAGTGTTTCATAATTGTGTGTACTTAACCCACTCATTTGTCACATTGCAGATGTCATTGTTGTCTTTGCTGTTTTTGCAGATTCTCATAGAGCTGGAGACGGCTCTTTTAGACGATGAGCCACATTGGTACAAACTGCAGACCCACGACGTGTCCTCCATCCCACTCCCACGCTCCTCCCCCAACACACAGCGCAGGCAGCTCCACGGAGAGAGCCCTACGCGCCGGCTACAAAGTATGCGCTCGCCATCACCAACCACAAACTCCAAAACCTAAAAGTCGTTGTGTCACTACTAAACAGTCTGTGAAATATGGTAACGCCTGAAAGTACTTACAGATAATCCTATCACTTGTAGCAGATGTAGTTTCTTCACATCAGACAGGAGAGCTGTTTATCTCCTTAACATGTTTCAGCTACATTCGACATGACAAAAAGTAAGGGTTTAATCAGTTAAAGTAAGAATACAGAATGAGCTTTTTCAAAATAAAATATTTCAGTTCTCTGTGCAATTTCCATTTTTCTGAAAATATCCTAATAGAAACAGAACTTTTATATCTTAAAGGTGCACTGCGCAACGTTTATGGTTAAGGTTACTAATACTGCATGTTGTCACTTAACTGCCTAGGTTAGGATTGCCAGGAATGTTCCTTAGTATGGCATTAATCAAATATGTATTCAATTACATGTGTTTTTACTGCTCAGAAATACATAAACATTCTTACTTGAGGGTGGCCAGCTTGCCTCCATGGAGATAGGAAAGTATAATACCACTGTGGAACACTCGCGTAGAGCAATGACAGGTGGCGGACCGTCCACTAGAAAAGCTGCTCAATGCATCTTTAACTACTCCACCTGTATCAAGTTGATCAATTTGACTGAAGTGTAAATTGTCCTTTATATTTCTTATTAGCCTTCATTGTGCAAAGTCTGGAGTGTATCCCATAGCCCATAGTTGCAGAAATAGTGTCCACCCGCGAGAAACCCGTAATTACTGACAACTGAAGCTTGATGTATAGGCTAATACACTTGAGCTAATGGCTATGTGATTGCTTTAACACTAGCCACATTTAGCTTAGCTCATGCATACTGTATTTGCTACTGGTGCCACATCAACGTATTGCTTGTGCTTTCACAGACAAAGACTCTGGTTCACTTAACTCAGGTAAAGGAGCTCTGTGGAGTAACTACGTGTTCTCCTTTCCTCTTCAAAGACACACCTCTGTGCTCCTGTTCCCGAGGCACATCCCTGAAAGATGCACGTTTCTGTTGAAGTCTGCTATTTTTTACTATATTATCTGAGTCCATTGACTACAGAGACATGCACCCTTCAGGGATGTTGGTTTGAGACAGTGTTTTGCCTATTTGTGCCTCAGCCTTTTGACTATGTGACCATCCTGGACCATCCCCAATTGTAGCGGATCCTGCAAAGTCTCTAAGCTAAACTATTTGTCTTTCCTTTTGTGCTGTTTACTGTGAATTCAATTTGCCTGTACCAATCACATCCCACTTTACATGTAGTTTTGTGGCGTAGTTAAATTGCCTCATTAGATTTGGGTGTCAAAATGAATGTAGGGGTGGTGAAAGAGCTGATCAAGTATTAGATAGATGGCACTAAATCAGGAAGTAGTTGTAATTGAGGTTAAAGGTCCTATATTTTACGCAAAATTGACTCTTGTGAGCTTTAAGCCGTGTTAGAATGTTTCTACCTCCTCAAAAACCTACCCGGAGTTGTGTTTTGTTTCGTTCACACATGTTTGAGTAATCTGCATTATTATTTATGTACATCTCCAAAGCTCAAAATGCTCTGTTCCTCCTCGTGATGTCATGAAGCTGTAGTTTTCAAGTTAACAACTACTTTTGGTTCAGTAGAGATTCAATTCCAAGGCTGAAATGACTAAAAAACTGATTCTAGTGAAGGCGTATGGAGTTTAAAAACACAGTGGAGCACTTCCTGTATTACCACATGACATCACAATGTGGAACAGGTGAGAACTCAGCCTGAATATGCAGGGTTTGTGTGTTAAACATTTTGCAAATGAAACAAAACACAACTGCAGGTGTGTTTGTGATGAGGAAACAATATTGTAACAAAGATCAGAAAATAGTGTAATATACAGTAGGCGTAAGAAAATTTTGAATGTTGAGAGTCAAAAAGATATCAATAATGAAATATTTTTAATTGTTACATTTCATTATGATTTGTGTATGTATTTACTGATTAATTTAATGACACAAACAACACAAAAATCCCAAATTTACTTGTCAGTAGTTTGTAGACATCTTCATAAGGAATACACAGAAACATGTCAGGGAAACTGGGACTAATTTGATGTTCTGTCTGTTTCTTCTCCCTTTCTTTGCTGCTGGCGTCTTTCTTTGTGTCTCAGGATCCCAGAGGATAAGTGACAGTGAGATCTCAGACTATGATTGTGAGGATGGGGTTGGCGTCATAACAGGTTTGCACTTTGCTCTTTTGCATGATTGTACATGTCTAACACAGTGACAGCCTCTTTCACGCCTGCATATTAATCATAAAAGGTTAAACATGCCTATAACCTTTACATAGGGAAACCATTTCAGAAGAGGTTGTTTTAGCTTCTGTCTACCTTTACACTCACCAAGGTTCAGACAGCACACAAACGCTGCGCTCATATAAGGACGCACTGTTACCAGAGGAAAATAAACACAAGAATTCACCCAAAATGTGTTTATTTTAAATACATTAACCATATAGTGGTATACATGACCATTCAGCTATGTAAGAACGCCCTATATTACACAAAATTGACTCTTGTGAGCTTTAAGCCAAGTTATACAGCTCTGGAAAAAAATAAGAGACCACTCCATTTTTTTCTGAAATCAGCATCTCTACATGTATTACAGCCATTCCATTCCAGCGTCTGTTGAATTCCAACACAAACACAAAGCTGAGCTACTTCAGTTCTTGCACCAGGAGTGGAATAAAGTCACCCAAGAACAATGTGAAAGACTGGAACTAAACCAGGTCTAAACTAGGATTAAACCATGTCTGAACCAAGACTAAAAGCAGGTCTAAAGCAGGTCTGAACTAGGACTAAACCAGGGATGAACCAGGACTAAACCAGGTTAAAAAGGGGACTAAACTAGTACTAAACTAGGATTAAATCAGGCCTAAACTTGGACTGAACCAGGGCTAAACCAGGACTAAACCAGGTTAAAAATGGGATTAAACCAGATCTGAACCAGGACTAAAGCAGGTCTAAACTAGGACCCAAAAACAATGTGAAAGACTTGTGGAGAGCATGCCAAGACCCATGAAATCTGTGATTAAAAATAAGGGTTATTGCACCAAATATTGATTTCTGAACTCTTCTTAAGTGTAAACATTAGTATTATGTTGTTTTAAAATGAATTTGATCTTGTTTCTTTACATTGTTTAAGGTCTGAAAGCATGTATCTTTTTTTGTTATTTTGACCATTTGTCATTTTCTGCAAATAAATGCTCTAAATGATAATAATTTTTTGGGAATTTGGGGGAAATGTTGTCAGTAGTTTATAGACTCAAACAAAAATGTTCCTTTTGCCCAAACACATACCTATACGTAGTAAAATCATAAAAACATAATTTTGCAGTGGTCTCTTAGTTTTTTCCAGAGCTGTATAGAGTTACCTCATCACACACATAAATGTAGTTGTGTTTTGTTTTATTCACATATGTTTGAGTTTTTCCAAAGTTCAAAAAGCTCTGTTCAGCCTTGTGATGTCATGAAGCGGTAGTTTTCAAGTAAACAGCTACCATTTACCTTTAGTGCAGTAGAGACTGGCATTTCCAGGACTGAAATTATCCAAATGATTCTAGTGAAAGTGTATGGATTTTAAAAACATCACAAGGTGGAACATGGTGGCGTATTCTCTGCTTGAACCTAAATATGCAGGATTTATGTGTTAAACGTGTGATTAAAACAAAACACAACTCCAGGTGTGTTTGTGGTGAGGAAAAAAACACAACAGATCAGAAAATAGCATAATATGGGTCCTCTAAACATTCAGGCTTGTTAATATTAGTATATATCTAATACTCTATGAGCTGGAAAGGGATACATTTTGTGGCAGAGAGTGCAGAATTGCTGATGTTACTATAGCATGGGGAAATCCTCCTTTAGCCTGTTTAATATTCTGGTCACCTTCTCACTGTCTCACCATGCCAGTCCCTGCTCTTCACCAACAGTACAGGGAAACCCCCAGTGCTTGTCTCTGGGTACATTCACACAGATATATCCAGATATATAGACCCATATCAGACTACTAGAACTGTTGTATGCATTCAGGTTTATTCTTAATACATGAAGATTTAATCTGTGTTTATTCAAATCAAGAATTCTCAAAAGCAAATTTGTTAATATAGGTTTCATACATGCAGTGACGGACTGGGACAAAAAAAAAACAAAAAACGCCCTGGCATTTTGCACCTACAAGCAGCCCCGTACCCGTAGACCATGGAACGGGGGGGTTTAGGTCTGACAGCGCCACACACGAATGAAGCATTCCGTATAAAGTGTTTTCCACTTCATATGCGAGCGCTACCAATTCTTGGTAGCAACTAGTGCCGCGATTGGTCAATTCTTGGTAGCAAACAAATACAAAATACAGATATATTTGTTTTATTTCAAACTGTGCACATTTTTAACATCGTAGGAAGAAATATCCCAGCAAAATAAAATAATGTAATACCTTAAAGGAAAAGTAACGTTTTTTACAATTTGAGCCTTATTTCGGTAATAAAACAAGTTGTTTTATTCACCCATAGCACTTTGGTGTCATATGGAGCACTTCCAGAGATGTTTTAGATTTGCGTTAGCCTAGCGCGACTTCTAGCCATAGCTCGGGGGAATATAATATATTCCCCGAGCATGTAATATGCCCCATGCGGTCTCCAAATAACACAAACTTTAGCACTTTTCAAATCATAGAAGCTCGATGTCTTAGTCTACGATTTCGTCTGAGTCAAAAGTGGCCTGTAATCCGAGATTTAGCCATAGTTTACAGCTTTGTGTTTCATGTTTGGGTCCCGGGAGCTGAGAGCACACTCCGCACATGCGCACTGGCGTCCTCATCTACTCGAAACTATGGCTAAATCTCGGATTACAGGCCACTTTTGACCAAACGAAATCGTAGACTAAGACATCGAGCTTCTATGATTTGAAAAGTACTAAAGTTTGTGTTATTTGGAGACCGCAAACATGTGCCCCGAGAACTCACATTATAGAGATCGCAAATCTAAAACATCTCTGGAAGTGCTCCATATGACACCAAAGTGCTATGGGTGAGTAAAACAACTTGTTTTATTACCGAAATAAGGCTCAGATTGTAAAAAACATTACTTTTCCTTTAAACACATCATCACGGTGCCACCGTCACTGTCATATATATGTAGTTGTAAGGGGTATAAATACCGAATGGGTCCTTTCAATTACAGCAATAGGGCGGAATTTTTAAGACGATGGAGGCACGTAACGACCGAATACCTAGCGGGTGGGCCGAGGCAATGCGGTTTCGGGGCCGCGGTGGGCATTGTCGGGGCCGCTGCCCTTCTGGCATGTGCCCAAATGACAGACCGCCCAGTCCGTCACTGAATACATGTAATGAAATAAACATTTTAAGTGAAAAGTATAACACACTGTTCCATTGTCTTCACAGACTACCGTCCAAATGGCAGAGATTTCCAAAGCTCCACGTTGTCTGTCCCTGAGCAGGTGATGTCATCTAACCACTGCTCACGGTCGGCAGACATCAACAGGGCGCGCTCTCGCTCTCCCAGTGTCCCTCCACCATCGAGGTAACTAGCATGCAAACAATAATATGAAACTACTCACTAGTGTGTAGCCACCAACAAGTGAAGGTATAGTTAGTATGCTTTGAGACAAGATGCAGCGTTCCTACCCATAAACAAAACTCAGACAGTGCTGGATTCTAGCTACTTTCAGCTGGATTCACTTTTTATTGTATTTTTTATATTTTGTATTTCTCAGACTTGCCTCGTAACCTATACGCAGAAATGTCCCAGACAGTGTATATTGACAGCACTGAACATGACATGCAGCTTTGCCTTAGACCGTTTTGTTAAATTTTAGTTTTTGCAACCACATAACTCAATTCATAATTCAAGATATCTACAAATATGTAAATGCTTTTCCTTAATGAAGCAAAACACGACGGCTCTTAACTGCAAGCGTAAAATTGTAGGCTATCACATGATTTCTGTGTAACTGACATTTATTTTTAAGCTCACAAAAACACAGACCAGGAATCTACATATATATATATGTTTCTGTTTACAATAGAAAACCACATAAACTGTATTTCATGAATTTTCTCAGAGTAGAGGTTTCATTACCATGACTCTCTGCAATGTCATCTGCCTCTTCAAAATGCCCATGTCAAACTTTCCTACAAGCCCTCTCCTGCTCTCTGTACATTAACCCTGATTCATTGGTCAGCCATTTCTTCTTTCTCCTCCTCCTCTGCCTGACCCTTAGCTCCATCTCAAATCCATATGTTCTCCTTCCTCCATGTGTTCGCAGCCATTTTCTCTCCCTACCTCGAACCAGGCATACTCAGCATCTTGGTGATCCTCAGCAGGACCCCAGGTAGAACTTCACCTCCTCATGCATGCAGCCTTCACCCCCTTCACCCCTCACACCCATACATTATTTTCCTACTGTAATATGTTCTGAATATAAGGGGTAATAAAATCTGTATACCTATTTAAAATAATTTAGATGTGGCTATGAAGTTTTGTCCAGCAGAGATTGCAGTAATTGTGTAGACCAGTAACAATAATGAATTTGAGATCCCCCTCTTTCATCAACTCCCAAAATAAGTTGTGATATTTTTTTGCCAGCCGCAACCATCGTGTGCACCCTATCTGCAGAGAGGAGGCAGTCAGGTTACTGCGTTCCACTAGGATGGCCCGAGCCTACTCTGAGGGTGCCTACTCCTCCGACTATGACTTTGAGAGGTATTGACATGCACTGCTAAGGCATCTGTGCATCTGCCATCCTGTGGTCCCCGCAAATTGTCTGTTGTCCATCTTTGATTTCTCCGTGCTTATTGGTGATGACAGAAGTGATATCCTGTTAGATATCTGTCCTTAGAGAGGTCATCACGGCTCTGAAGTTGTGTAGGAGACTTGAGTCCTGACACAACAACCTCTGTGCAGAGGCCCAGAGCTACACCTGTACTTGTTTTCAGATGTTGGCTGGTTGTTGTGGTAAGGGCCACAGTCTGATTGTTTGTTGACGTCCTTCTTTATGTCCCCATATACATGACCCAGTACCAGTTTGTTACTCAGTCTTGTCTTTGTAAAAAATATTGGCCATCTATCTCCCTGCACAGTGCCACCTCAGATGTGTCACTGAAATAGCCCAGACACCACCTCAGTTCACATGGGGTGATGGTTGTAAAATATGTGAAATGTAAACGGAAATGTGTTTCTGCTGGACAAATTTTCATGCTGTGGACACAGTATATTTGGTGTAGTTTAAATATGTTGACACTCTATGATGTGAAATATGTGTAATGGCAATGTCGATTACCCTGTTGGATAGAATGTTTAACCTGCTTTGTTCTTGCAGCTCAGAGGATTTCACTGTCACAGCTATGCCAAATATAGAATCTAATTCACAACTTATTTTTAAAGACACCTTTCACTGTTTCCC
Source organism: Paratrypauchen microcephalus (assembly GCA_036785185.1). Taxonomy (NCBI): domain Eukaryota; kingdom Metazoa; phylum Chordata; class Actinopteri; order Gobiiformes; family Gobiidae; genus Paratrypauchen; species Paratrypauchen microcephalus. The sequence goes on from JAVJIX010000002.1 coordinate 19,457,751, forward strand.
TTTTAACTAAATGTGTGCATGTGTTTAACACCTCACTCACCTTTTACACCTCAGCACACAGTGCCTCTCCACAGTTTCAGTTTGAACAGTCTAAGGCAACTTTAGTAGAACCAGAACCACCTTCAAACCTATTTTTGCAGCTGAATTGTGCTAGCTTAGGTGATATCTGCCTGTGATTATGAAGTATTTAGAACAGTTTATGGCATACTCCATTGCACATACTGGAGCTAGACTAAAAACTCTATGGGGCAGTTGCACACATTCAGCTATTGCAGTATACCTGTGCTTAATACATAGCTCATATAAAGCCAGTCTGATTCATTGTTTGATGGCACCTTGTTTGACGGTGCATTCCTGACGGTACCTGTACCAGCCTGAGGGCCCCACTGAGTGCCTGCCTATCTCTCAATAAACCCTTTAGGAACCACGGAGCCATGGATAGGCACGAGTATCACATCAGGTCCCGCTCTGCAGACCAACGGCCCACTATAGAGCGGCCCTCGCCCCGCTCACGCTCTACTGAACGCCCCCACGACTCTTCGCTCATGAGGTCCATGCCGTCTCTGCCATCTGGGAGGTCTGCTCCTCCCTCACCTGCCTTGACGAGGTGTGACCCGACTGGAGAAGCTAACGACTCACTGTTATTGCAGTCATATATTTTAGCTATGCAATCATTGCACTAAGGTGTGTTTTTTTCATTAACAGACACCAGTAATGCATAATTACTACCAGTAAAATAGTATTTTCTGCTTATAAGTTCATTGCTGGTGAATTATGTCCCATTTACATTTGGCTTTCACTAGCTACTAACTAGTAAAGTTTTTTACTTGTTTATTTGCAAAATAGTTTTGAAAGTGTACCTGTTCATTGGAGCTGCATCTTTATGCAATGTGCATAGCTAAAACCCAGCTAATAAGCTAAAGTCCCTGTCCAAGAGCCCTTACTCACCTGACTAACTCAGAGAGTTACCAGGAAGTCACTTCACCGCCACCCTCTTCCCAACATCCACCACCTCCCCCTCACAACTACCCTCCTCCACCCACTTTATGTTCATCCCCAAAAGCTCCCGTGCTGTGTTTTCTTTGCACATGAACCGGGCTTAACAATGTCACACTGTAGAGGTAGTGCTAAGTTGTTTTGATTTAGACCACACTGCTGATACACGTGTGCGTATAGCAGTGATGGACCACATTTTGTTTTGGTTTCATTACTAACATGGACTGAAGCTGTAGATTTTGTAATGGCATCCTGTTCTTTTGTGTTTTGTGTTCAAGCCTTTTGGGGACAGCCTGATCGCATGGTCACACTGGTCTGCTGGTTCTGCATCAAAGTTTTTCTCTTTGCAGCTTTTGATGAGTCAACAGTACATGCGATTCACATTTGTGACTGCAGCTCAGATCCCTGTAATCGATGTACCCCCATGCCATGTGCCAACAATCATGCTGTGTTTTTTTGTTTTTTTGTTGTAGTTCCCTGCAAATATTACTAACTTTAGTGTTTACATTCTTGGATGTAAAGGTGCTGAGCCAGACTTTTACATTCACAAATGTAACCACACAGGTAGCATTTCAGTTTCTCCCTAATATACTGTTCAATATCTGTACTTACACTAAGGCAGTGAGTTAGCTTAAAGCCTCATTCACTTTCTATTGTATTATGCTAATGCTACTGTCAAATGCTTTATGTTTATCTAGGGCTCATCCTCGCAGCGGCTCAGTCCAGACCAGTCCTACAGGTACGCCAATGTCCAGTAGAAGAGGTCGGCAACTTCCGCAACTTCCGCCATCGGGCAAAGACAGAAGTAAGTCTGATCTGTTTTGTGACTTACACTATTGCTGCAATAGTGGTTCTCTTGGACTCTTTTGGAGCTACACCGTTTTGAAGTGGATTAGGGAAGCTTGATATCATTCAGTTAAAAAAAAAAGTTCATGGGCTATACAGTACTGTGCAAAAAACCTTTGAAACATTAAATTAAATAGTGCAAATAATAGTTTTGGTGTATTCCTTACAGTTTGTGGCTCTGGGAAAAGCATTTACCTCTTAACTGTAGGATCTTGAGACTTTACCCAGTATTTTTACCACTGTGAGGCAGAAACAGAGCCAACCTCTCCAAGATGTTTGCGCAGTACTGTATATGATTCACTTTATTATTTTTGTATCATTAGTAATTATTTTTCTTAACCATCCATAACATCTCTGCTCGGTTACTTTCCCATTTGTCTAACAGAGGATGGAGACGAAGGGACAGAGCCTTGTGAAGGTCTGTACTTCAGTACTGTGTGGGTTTGGCCTCTCAGACTGAAAAGTGCTACCCGTGGCTCTTTTCACTCTGGAGCTCAAAACTCTGTCTGCAACGGCGGGTGGCTACCTTCAGTTTACTTCCTCCATAGCTGCCCTCCGCTGCAGTATGCATCATCATATACTCTCCAAATATCTTGTACCACTGTGGTTGTCTGTTCCTTAAGGCCTGTCTCGAGCCAGTTGCTGATTGTGGTAGTGCTGTGTTCCTTGCTGTCCTTGTTTTTGAAGGTGTAGTCATTGTCAGATGGTTATAGTTGATTATAATTGTTTGCTGATTTGGACTGCTGAGAGTCTTTTCAAAATGTAAACCGAAACCTGACTTAGGGACAAAAACAAATATTTTCTTTTACTTTTTTGCTCCTCAGCACTCCTATTAACATTGCTGTGTTTTGTAATTGTGACTGTCTTGGTTATGAAGATGTCTTAAAGCAACTGAAGCCATATATAACCACATATATTAGTCATACATATAGGTATAACACTATTCTGAACAATAACTAGTTGGTTATGTCTTCTCACTAGTTGTGTTACCTTTCCTTGACTACCACAGATGCATTTTCTCCTTATTCCCTTGCCTGTCTATCTGGTCACTCTCCTGTCTTTCTCCTCTCCTGTTTTCTGAGAAGCTTGTTGGTGGCAGTGTGTGGGCAGTGGGGGGAGGTATCGATCTAACCTCGTGCTGTAGCTCCCATAGTGCCACGCAACACTGGACTTATGCAATGCAAATGCGTGACACACTTCAGTGTATGCTTAGCTGTTTATCGACTATAGATCCACTCTATATCACGCTGAATATGTTCTAGGTTTGTACTCTCTCTCTCCTCGATAATAAGCCTGCAGTTTAGAAAATGTGTGTGCACTTTTAATACACTAGTTAATGTTTAAAAGAGATAACAACATGGAGCTCTTTTTCTTAGGAGGATAGCATATTGTAAACTTTTACTAGGTCTGTCACAGTAATACTATATCAAGCTATTATAAGCTGGAACAATATATTTTGGGAGTCAGTATTTACCATGTGCACATTTTCTTTGCATTACTGGGAGAGTTTTGGTTATTTTTTTTACTATATGGTGAGATTTAAGCCGTAAAGGTTTGAATTAATAATTGTCTGTTCATTGCAGCTCATTTTTTAAAAACAATATTAATAGTTTTTGTGGTTTAAAGCTGCTCTGTTATGCTATCACTGGTATAAATGATGGTAGTTTAAATATTGCCAATTATCGTCTATGTACTTCAGCAACATATCAAACTTAAAGCTTGATTGCACACTGTTAGTCAATACTTTTACATTTGCTACAGAAATGTAAGATTAGTACAGTTCCGTCTCCCTACTTTCAATGGCATAGAAACGACCTGTAATTGCTATGTCAACTATGTATCAGTCACTGTGCAAGAAGAATTGCAATGACGAGTGTATATTTGTGAATTTTTTTTGGAAAGGTGTAGTGCCAGAGACAGAGGAGAAACCCCAAGCTCCGCCGGTAAATGGTCGGAAAGGCAAGTCCAGTGTGGGATGTGACTTTGCAGTGAGTTTGCATTGTGTGGACCGTTATTGAGATGAGTGTTTTGCAGTGTTGACTTATTTATGCTTTATAAGTAGGTAGTGGTACTGTTCATAATCGTTATCTGTCCTCATTTGTGATTGTTTATTCTGAACAGATCCACATAAAAAAATACTACATACATTCCCAGATATCCTAAATATACTCAGACTATGTGAAGCAATTACACGATCACATGATTTTGTTATAAACTGAGTTGTACTTACTCATCATGCCCAGCAGATGGCACTGACTCTTCAGCTGTTGAAGAGGAGCTGTCCACGTTGCGAGTGCTAAAGTGTGTTTCTCAAGCAGCTCTCAACAGCTAAGGACCACTTACAGAAATGATGAATGCTGTGGAGATGGTTGCATTGTGTTTGATTATAGATAAGTGTTATATATACCACTGCTGCCCAGTCCCAATAGTCGGTGTGCGTGTATTTCACTATAGAGGTGACGTGGGAGGACCAGCAGAAAGGCCTGAATGGGTCTTTGTCTGACGGAGGGGCACAGCCAGTCCCTGCTCTGGATGATGCAGGTTGGTGGTTTGGCGTGGATCTCTGACCTTTTGAAACTTTATTTTTACCAGACTAAACATGCAATATACATTATACATTAAGCTGTTTGTTGTTGCTTGGGGAACAGCTGTTGTTGTTGTTTTTGTTTGTTTTTTATAAGAATAATAGGGCCCTCAGTCCTGGATATGCACCCAAGCTGTGAAATAACTTTGTCCTTGGACTTATATTACGCAAACACTACAGCAAGTCATTTGATAGTTGCTTTAGTCGGCCTCTGGGTGGTGTCCTGGTTTCCGTTTTCTCTAGTGTGGTTTGCTGTGCTTGAGTTTTATGTGATTCTTAGACCCATATTCATATAAAGGGGCTATATTACAGGAAATTGTTAAGCGATTACAAGTTGCTTTCATCTCCACACACTGCCCACATGGCAGTCTGACACCTCATTGTTTCTGCTAATGCAAATGAGCTCGAGACGGATGGAAATTAAATGTGACTCAAGTGTTTTTTATCGCCCACCACATGTATTTGCATTTGCGCTTTTTACAAGAACATATACTAGGGCAAAACAACCACACTGGAAGTTTGTAACAGTCCAGTAACTTCTGTTGTGATACTTTTGTCATTATTTTTGTCGTTGAGAAGTGAAACTGTGCTGTTGTAACTGGATCGTGAGTTATGATTACGTGTGCGTCAGTGTGATGTCAACACACTATAGAAGCTCTTTTCTACACCATATACAGTAGAGTTTATTTTGTTCAGCAGTTTGGATTCTCTTGAGGTGTAGCTGGCTCTCTCTTTTGTGTGCTTGCTGCTCTGTGCTTTCAGTTTGTGTTTGTGTTTGTTACTTTTTCTTTATTTTTTTTTTCTTATTACTTTATTTTTTCCAGGCCTGGTTTCCCACAGACTTTGCCCCATGCAGATTCAAGTTCACTTTTCTAACCCCGCCCCTCTTCCCTACCCTTCTACCTCCAAGGACTCCGGTCTTTCTCTGGGTGGCCAGCGCATTAACATCTCTTTACTATTTCAGCTCTATTTTCTTTAAAAGCACAGAACCTCACCCACCAGTCCTCTTTTTTCCTCTCTAATTCTCTGATAACTAAACTCTTATAGCCCCTACCTCAGCCTCTCCCAGCTTTTCCTTCTGTGCCCATGGTGAAGTTTTGTGTTTTTGGTGTATCTATGATTTCTTTGCGTGTTCTGTGTTTGTTGTGTGTTGTTTTGTCCATTGTTGTGTCGTGTTCTTCTTGTACTGTGTCCCCCTCTCATCCCCCGTCATCCTGACCTCTGCCCCCTCTGGACGGTCATGCGATGGTGCCCCCTCTTGTCCCCCTTGCGTGCCCCCCCCTCCTGTGTGTGTCCTCTCTCATCCATCTCCCTCTCCTCTGTCTGTGTCTGTCCATCTGTGATGTGACTCCAGAAGACACGGACTCACCAGGTTGGACCAGCTCAGGTCTGTCCCTTCTTCTCTCCCTCCTGCTCCCTCCTCATCCTCTCTGTTTGTACCCCCCACCACAGCCTCTTCATCTCACTCAGCTTTCATTTGCCAGTCTTGATTTGAAGGTTTGCTTCTTTATTTTCGTACACATGAACCAGACGTTTACAGCTTTTTATTTCGCTTTTTTGGTTTATGTGGAAGGACTGGCTGGGCTTCAGATTTTCTAGTAGCGAGAACATATCTGCCGACTTTAAACTAAACACCAAAAATGTAAATGACCAAACCAATATAATCCCTATAGCCCAGTTGAACCCTAATCCCTAATATATGTGTTTAATTGGAGTAAATGGAGTTTGTTCTGTCTGCTGTGCTTTGAATCGCTCTTTCTGGTCATTACTCCATTGCTTTTTATTTCAGCGTGTCTCTGTGACGCTGGTTCACTCTTTGTAGCATGGCACTTGCACATACTGTGAAAGCCCACTTCACGTTTCCATCGCCATTATTTGACACAAAAGTAGAGACAGAGAGCTGGTGGAGAAATAAGAGCTACTGTGCACTAAGAAATCCAGTGGTGTTCGGGCTGATATCTATGGCATCCGTTTGGGCTGCATGTTTGACTCGAATTATTAATTGACTCTCATTTTCTGTTCCAGTTTTCAAACTTTTATGTGTGCAACTAAATTAAGTCTGTTCGTTTATTTAATCGTGACTTGACTTTGAAAATCAGATACAGGAAACGCTAATTTGAGCAAGTATCAGCGGCTTTTTCGGAGCAATTTTAGAATAACTCAGAACTAGTAAAAAAAAACAACACATGGTAATATAAAGATAGTAGTTTTCGTGTTCATAGAGTAGTTCATTTTTAAAATTATCATTATCATCGGTATCAAGCCTATTCGTTCGTATTGAAATTGAGCCTGAAATTGTGACAACTACATGATATTACTGACTTTAGTATGTATTTTTTCTTCATTTACTGAACAATTCACTTCAAGATGTCTGACAATGAGCCTTCTTAGTCTATATTAGTTTCACAGAAAATAGTTCTTGTTAGAGGCATGTGTAGCGCTTTAGGGCTGTTCTGTCTGTTTTGGTTGGTCCTTAGCTTCTCCATGTGGTGTGTCCCTGTCATAGCTCATGGCCCATGGTCCGCTGATGCTTGTCTCTCATAACCCTTTGATCCTTGCACCAGGCCCTTCAGAGATCTTTGCCCCTTTGGTCTAACTGTGCCCTCTCTGCTCTTAGGTTTGGATATGGATGAGCGCACCAGGCAGATGAAAATGAAGATGAACAAGTACAAACAGGGAGCCGGATCTGACTCACGGCTGGAGCAAGATTATCACAAGGTAAAACCGGTCACTTTCTCTCACTGTGATATTCTGTAGCAACAACGAAACATGTCTGAGCTGTTCACCTATTAGGTTGAGCTGTAATGGTGACATACACCATTCCGCACCTCTCAAACACATCCAGATATCTGCCTCTGACATACCCTCTGCTGTTTGCCCAGAGGTCTAGATATCCTTCAACTATAGAATAGTTGTTGGTCATTGGATATTACATAGAAGTAGTTGCGGTAGTACATGGTCCAAGCCTTTTACCAGATATTGATTAATATTATTAATATTATAACATATTTGGTGCTTTGGGCGGCAGTAGCTCAGTTGGTAGAGCGTTTGTTCACTGATCCAAAGGTTGGCGATTCTTTACATAAAAAACATCAGCGGTTGAGCGGTCAGATCCACTGACCCACAGGTTGGCGGTACGATTCCAGCTCCCACAGATGAATACTGCCGTTGTGTCCTTGGGCAAGACACTTAATCCACCTCGCCCCCAGTGTCTGCGTACACTGGTGTGTGAATGTGTGAGTGGTTCCTTGTTGTAAAGCGCTTTGGGTGCCTTGAAGGTGGAAAAGCGCTGTATAAAAATGTGATTTACCATTTCACAGATTTTTTATATGTTTTGTCAGTGGATATTACACTTTATTGTATCTTGGTTTAGTTTATAATATATAGCATTCTTTACACAGGATCCTGAGCAGTTAAATTGACAATATTGTCAGTTGTCACTAGTTGCTGAGTTAAGCAGTGTGACATTGAACGTTAAAGGGATAGTGTGTGTTTTTTTTTTAATGTTAATCTGTATGGGTTTCCTTTTAAAAGTTACGTGCGGTAACACCGACTTACCTCTGACAGTTTGCGCTCAGCCTGGTTCTGCTCGTGTTCTGGAGCTCAGGTAATTAGGTCCGGTAAGTTCGCGGGGACTCGTAATAAAGCTTGTTTTTCTTCTCAAAACAAAACATTTGTTTCAAAAGGTGATATATTTGCGTTCCAAACAGTTGTCCACGAAACATCCAGCACCGTATTTTTACATTCGCATATCTCGTCTCGATTCGTATCACTGCGCTCCCGTTAGCTGCCTGTTGCCTGTTCACTCGTAAACTTCCCCTTACGGCGGACCGCATCCGTCGTTCACTTCCGCTAAAGGTTAACAGGCTAATAATAAGTAATAGGTGCGCAGTGATACGAATCGAGACGAGATATGCGAATGCGAAAATACGCTGCTTAATTTTTTGTGGACAACTGTTTGGAACTCAAATATATCACCTTTCGAAACAAATGCTTTGTTTTGAGAAGAAAAACAAGCTTTATTACGAGTCCCCGCGAACTTACCGGACCTAATTACCTGAGCTCCAGAACGCGAGCAAAACCGGGCTGAGCGCAAACTGTCAGAGGTAAGCCAGTGTTACCGCACGTAACTTTTAGAAGGAAACCCATACAGATTAACATTTAAAAAAAACCCGCACTATCCCTTTAACAGAAGGTGGTGTCTAGCTTGGCCTCAGTTTGACTTCTGTAGAAAAGGAAAAGAGTTTTCACTTCAGCCCTTGTAAGTCTGTAGTATCACGACTGTTGGGTTGACACCTCCTTATGTAATTCTTTGTAACTAATAAAAAGAACATTAAATGTGAAGGTGTTCCTCTTGTGCCTGCTTTTTCTCATTGGCGCTGTCAACAAAAATACAACAAAAATATTTCCTGAGACACATACACAGCTGGAGTATAAGTATATTATAAGTTTAGACAGCCAACTCTTGTCCAAGTTGTCAGATATTAAACAGCAAGCTTCCTAGAATACACACACAGAGCACATAAGAAAATAGATCTTAATGTTTTTTAAACTGTTTACCAAGAAATATATTGTGTAGAACAATAATTCTTGCACCTTGTTGGAGCCCAAACCTATTTTTGTGGAGACACACAATTAGCAATAATGTTTTACAATCTCACAAATCACTCATTATTATCCACATTATTATGCATTAATTAATTTCTCTCTAAGAATGTTTATTTATGCACTGAAATTAAAGCTAGCACTCTATTTTTAATTAGTTTCTGTCCTTATTAAAGGTGCATTGTATAACTTTTCTAGTGGAGGGTCCGTCAAACGCTTTTCTTCATGCAGATGTCATTGTTTTGTCTGGAATATTTCACAGTACCACAGTTCACCTTTTTATCTTCATGGTGACCAAACCAAACCAAGTTACAGGTCAGGTCTGTGGAGAGGCAACCCCACTCACAGTCAGAATTTCTGTTTTTCTAGGTATTTTTGTGCTACTACCACCTGATTAAAGTGATACTGTGGAACATTTCAGACATATCAGTGACATATTCATAGAAACAAGCAGAACAACCAAAAAGATGCACATTACACCTTTAATGTAATTCACAATTAGATTCAAAAGATAGGAGTCTAGCTGGGCACATCAAAAGTTGAACAAAACTGGAACTAAAAGACACAACTAGTGCTAGAGTAGTATTTTTATTATTATTATTTTTTTCGGACTATAAGTCGCTTCGGAGTAACCAGCCAAAAAATGCATAATTAAGAAGAAAAAAAAAACATATATAAGTCGCACTGGAGTATAAGTCGCATTTTGGGGGAAATTTATTTGATAAAATCCAACACCAAAAACATACATGACATCTTTATTTATTTATTTTAAAATAAAAATAAAATAGAGAACAACAGGCTGAATAAGTGTATGGAATACTAACGTTACATGACAGACATGCCTGGTAATGTCAGTAACGACGTAACATATTAAGAGTTATTCAGATAACTCTAGCATAAAGAACATGCTAACAAGTTTACCAAACTATCAGAATATGACTTTCTTTTCAGTGCCATTTTTGTTTAGCCCTTCTCAGTTGTATTTAGAACGGCAGTGTTGAAATTATCAACACAGGCCTAGCGCGCCATCTTGCGGTTTGGTGTGAAAATAACATGTGAAATGATATAATTATCAACACAGGCCTATGGCGCCCTCTTGCGGTTTAGTGTGAAAATTACATGTGAAATGATATAATAATATAATTTCACATGTAATTTTTCACACATAAGTCGCTCTGGAGTATAAGTCGCACCCATGGCCAAACTATGAAAAAAACAGCGACTTATAGTCCGAAAAATACGGTACTAGTAAACTTAGATCTTAATAAAGTAATAAGAATGACTTTTTTTGTGGATTTTTGTGGGCCTGCTACACTGCTTTCCAGTGATGAACACCTATCGGGTTAGTTCATAATCATCATTGTTTTATTCATATGTACTTTGTCCTTTGTCTCCACAGAGGTCAGGTAGAGATCCACGGGGTTCAGATAACTTGTCGGCCAAGTCTTCGGACAGCGATGTGAGCGACGTGTCCGCTGTGTCGAGAACCAGTAGTGCCTCTCGGTTCAGCAGCACGAGCTACATCTCTGTCCAATCAGAACGGCCGCAAGGAAACCGCAAGATCCGGTAAGCCCCGCCTACCAGCAAGGCACAGTGGCGCTTGCCTTACTGGTATCAGAATGGACATCTTCTCAGTAAACTGGTCCCTTTGTCTCTCTATACCCTGATCAGGTCTACCATTACCACCAGGTGAAGTGGACACACATATGATCTTCATCTAGAGCACCTGTAGTGTAGACTAACCGCAGGGCAAACGGGTCATTTTGGATTAAGTTCTGAGAGTATATTGAATAACTTTTTTCTGCTTTTTAAAATTTTCATTCTGCAATGGTCAGGTTTAGGGATCGACAGATGAGGGTTTTATCATTACCAATGCTGATACCAATTGCCAATAAGCTCTGCTGATGTTTTTTGGTTGATATATATGGCCAATTTAGTTTATTTTCTCTTGATTATATCATTTGAATTTGCTACAAACTCATCCACAGCCCTGTTTTACTACAACGTGGATAAGAGAGCATTGTAGTCACGTTTTGTGCAGTGTCCTCTTCGTGGGTTAAGTGTTCAAATAAATCTTTATGCAAATTCTTTAGACAACTTGATGGCCCAAACTAAATACTGGCCTCGGAGATTGGAGATCGAAGGCTGATAGCCGATACACTAAAAAATGCAGGGGACCAAAAACACACTCACATCACAATTTATTACTAGATCAACAACATGTTTTAAAGTTCATATACAGGAAAATTAGGTCCTCAAGAAGAATGCAAAAACATATGTGTAAGACCATGTGTATTTAGCATATGGTTATATATTTATTGATTTCCATTAAAGGAGAATTAACGTTCTTTACAATCTGAGCCTTATTTCAGTAATAAAACAAGTTGTTTTACTCACTCATAGCACTTTGGTGTCATATGGAGCACTTCCAGAGATGTTTTAGATTAGCGATTAGCGATTAGCGTTCTCGGGGCATAGAGCACTACGCCTTCGTTTGAGTCAAAAGTGTCCTGTAATCCGAGATTTATCCATAATTTAAAGCTTTGCGTTTCATGTTTGCGTCCCGAGAGCTGAGAGCAAAATAAGCTGTGACTCCGCACATGCGCACTGGCCTCGTCATCTACTCAAAACTATGGATAAATCTCGGATTACAGGCCACATTTGACTCAAACGAAGGCGTAGACTAAGACATTGAGCTTCTATGATTTGAAAAGTGCTAAAGTTTGTGTTATTTGGAGACCGCTCGGGGGATATATTACATGCTCTATGCCCCGAGAACGCTAATCGCTAATCTAAAACATCTCTGGAAGTGCTCCATACGACACCAAAGTGCTATGGGTGAGTAAAACAACTTGTTTTATTACGGCTCAGATTGTAAAAAACGTTAATTCTCCTTTAATTAGCTGATGGTTGTTATGCTAAACCTGATCGCATGGCCTAGAGAGAATAAAAATGATGTTTGATGCGAGAAAATGCACTACCATTAGTTAGTGTGTCATTTTCTATGTGATGAGTTCAAGTTTGGCTCCTTTTTAGAAAGAAAAAAAAATCTGGAACCAAATAATTGAACTTGCTATTTTTACAGTGGTGAAAGGTTGTCCATATCTGATAATAAAGAAACATGATTAATACGTTTTTGTTGTTTACATCAAATCAATGCAAATACAGCTTCATTTGCATGGTGCTTTTCGGTTAATGTATGTGCGTCTATTTCTTTGATGCTATTTATATTTTTTGTCTGCTCCTGTCTGGTTGACTTTTCTTGTTGCTTTTTTTGTTATTCTTTTCTGCTTTGCATGGGCCGCTTTCTCTGTCTCTGTCCGCAAACATCAGCCAAATGCGATCCAGGAGCCATTCGCGGGAGGGGGAGGAGCAGCTTGAGAAAGTGCACGAGGAGGCAGAGGAGGCAGGGGGAACTGGCGGGGGGCAAGAAGGCAAGCGGGGCAGCAAAGAGGGCACAGAGGGTAAAAAAGGATTAGAGGATAGCACAGATTTAGTCAAGGAGCAAAAGGAGGATTTGGAGAAAGAAGAGGAGGTGCACCAGAGGAGTGTCTCAGAGGCTGATCTAAGGTAAAATGTGTGGAAGCCTATTAGACTCCTGCTAACAGTTCCAGTGCCCCTATGTGACCCTTTACCCTGCTCATGATGTAAGAGTGGCCCTAACAATCCCTGCCTACACCATGTGGATATTCAATAACCCCTTAGACAAAGTAGATGTCTTCCTGTAGTCACTTGGGCGAACTGCATGGTTTTGATTTAGGTCAAAACAAGGGGGAAAGTGAATATAGTTCATTTATTTTAGTAGTTCATTTCAAAGTGAATATAATTTATGGAGACATATTTGTTTCTTTTCCTGTAATGATCATTTTGGTTTGCAAAAAAAATTACATTTGTCCGTTGAATAGAAAATCGATTTAGATATCAACCGATACCAGTGCTCAGACTGAAAACTGTATTCAACTCCTTTCAACAAAAATAAAATAAGACCAAACTAATCCAAAGCTGTTATTTATCTCTTAAGTAACCGCAGAACAAAAAAAACAAAAAAAGAAGTTCCAGCATTATGAATCTTATGAATTATGAATCTCACACACCTGGTTTAGTCCTGGTTTAGTCCTGGTTTAGACCTGGTTTAGTCCTGGTTTAGTTTTGGTTTAGTCCTGGCTTAGACCTGGTTTAGACCTGGTTTAGTCCTGGTTTAGACCTGGTTTAGTTTTGGTTTAGTCCTGGTTTAGTCTTGGTTTAGTCCTGGTTTAGTCCTGGTTTAGACCTGGTTTAGACCTGATTTAGTCCTGGTTTAGACCTGGTTTAGTCCTGGTTTAGGCCTGGTTTAGTCTTGGTTGAGTCCTGGAATAGACCTGGTTTAGTCCTGGTTTAGTCCCGGTATAGTCCTGGTTTAGACCTGGTTTAGTCCTTGTTTAGTCTTGGTTTAGTCCTGGTTTAGACCGGGTTTAGTCTTGGTTTAGTCCTGGTTTAGTCCTGGTATAGTCCTGGTTTAGACCTGGTTTAGTCCTTGTTTAGTCTTGGTTTAGTCCTGGTTTAGATCCCGGTTTAGTCCCGGGCCCCTGCTGTCAGCTAATCTGTCCTTTTGATGCAGAAGTAATACGATAATATGACTCACCCGAACAAATGGTCGAATTTTGCCGAAAAGTGAGGGATTTTCAAGCCTGCAGTGAAGGGGCGAAGCACGTAGCAACTGCCCCGCAAAGCGGACTGCTCCGCAAAACACCGTGGCCAAAAACCTTGTCCTTCTCCTTCTCCGTCTCCAGCAACTCTAGGCTACTTTTGTAAACATTGAGCATGCTCGCTGCGCATGACCTCGTCGTGTCCTCCGGCGCGCATGCGCAAAAAATCGAATTTCACAAAAAAATCGGAATTGAGCTTTTAGCCCTGGCGATCGACTGACACTTGGCCCCCGACTGACCGGTGGACCGCGGTCGACTGATTGGGCACCCCTGTTCTAGTATCAACACTGATATCTAATACCAGTATCGGATCAGTGCATCTCTAGTCTTAATCGTCATCAAAGTTATGATAACAAATTAATGCTTAAGAATGTTTCTCTCGTGCTGCATTAACATATGGATTTAACATTTTGAAGTGAACTACTGAAATAATTTCACTTTTCTACAGTGATGGTTAATGATGTGGGACAGGTCAGTGTAAAGAGGCTCTCTCCAAAGACCCCTGGCACGTGTGGAGACCAGTTATTATGACCTGATTGCCTGATTATATTTAACACAGCAATACTTTACAGCCACTAGAGATTCTGGGTTAATTTCTATAGAGAGTTGAGCTATAGCGGATATAAAAAGTATGTCAAAAACAAATTCAGGAACAAATTGGGAGTGCCGGATGGATGTCTTATGATCCCATAATGCTTAATACAGATTACATTTATACGTCTTAGACTCAAAGCTCTCCTGGCCACAGAGGAGATGGCAATATGTTAAAAGCTATAGACCCTCTTAAGTGATTAGGGCCGTGCCTGGGTACAGTCTGAAGCACGTTTTCCATAAGAAAAGCACATGGCAGGAACATGAGGGACGTTATCAAGAAGAGCACATAATTTGAGACTTAAAGAGACATTGCATGTTTTTTTGTGCTGTAGTTGATACATAACTGTTTTGTGTTTTACTGCTCTTCTGTTAATTTAATGTTTATTTTTATATTTAAGTGTTCTTTCTGCTTTCTGCTGCTTAGCTGCTGCTCTAACAGTGTGTCCAGACCGTTTCCTGTCCTCTTCAGCCCAAACGCCTTACCTGAAATGCATTCAATTCACTTTCAGCACATTCATTGTCTATAACAAAGATTGTGTGTCATCTGTGTCCATACAAACTGAAAGTGATTTGAGTGGCCTTATTGAAGTCTGGTGATTGAAAACATTTCCTATATGACAATCCCTGATTTCTTCATGACAGCTACAGTATAAACATGCACACAACATCCACTTATGATAAATACAAATGAGCACATTAAAGGTACACTGTGTAGAATGGTGGCGCATTGGTGGATGGTGGGTATTGCAGTTCCGGTTCTAGCTACGGCAGACTTCGAGGGTCATAAACAACAGTAATAAGTAGCAGAATCTCCCAGGAACCAGTAGGTGGCGGTATGCGCAAGCAACGCGTAACCCGCCATTAACTCGAAAGTGAAAGTGTGTGAAATCCACGGGCCAGTACCGACAGCTATAAAGAAAACGGCGAAGACGGAGCCCAAAATACAGTATGTCCTTCTGCGGCTCTCGTAGTTAAAATGGCTGCCACTACATGGGGAAGATCCCCCTTTTATGCAGGTGAAATCGACTATATCTGAGTCCAACAGAATACTTTGATTTCATGATGGAAGTGAAAAGGCTTAGAAAACACTGTATTTTTGAATGGGTATCTTCAATTTCGGTAATTAACGGGTAAAAATCTTACACAGTGTACCTTTAAATATGACAAATACATTTATATACAAAGAAGCCATGTTGCATTTTATAAACATTATATGATCCACTGATTTTACAACATTTTTAGATCAATCAGTAGGGATACAGTGATCCAGCTTTTTTCAGTTCCAATACCGATACTTTGATTTTAAGTATTTGCTAATACCTGATATGAACAGATACCAGTGTAGGGACAGAAAATTCCTCTTATTTTCTTAGAACACAGTTCACTGATTACACACAAGATGCAATTGTGTTATGCAACTGTTTATCCTTCAAATTACAGAACAGTTTTGTATGAAAAAAAGTTCATCCTAGTCAAAGTAGTTTTATTTCATCCAATTAAAGGTCCAACTAGGATCCAGCAGATTTTTCAGTATCTGCACTGATATTTGATACCAGTATCGGTATCTGCACATCCCTACAAATATATATTCCTCAGGGCTCTCAAGGCTCACGCATTGAGAGTGTGACACACGCAATTCGACGTATTCACACGCGCACACGCCACACATGGCATTTCTCACGCTGATTAGTGTTTTTTTTAATTTTTTTTATTTTTTTTGTGCCCAGAAAATCGGTCTGTGTGGCTTAGTTTATGCAGGCTCCGCGCGTTTTCAGCACCGCCCCCTCCCCCTGCTCCCCCGAGCAGGGGGAACAGGGGGAGGGGGGGACGGCGCGTCTGCTCGCCGTCCCCCGGGCACGTCCTGAGCCTCAGTCCCGGTGCCACGTCTCCTCTGAGACGCACCGACTCCGGTCCCGGTGTCTCCGTCTGTGCGTAACGTGTCCCCCCGACGGCCTACGCGCGGAATACGCGCGGCCCAGAGCCGAACTGCCCATGGTGAGTCGCGGTGAGACGCGGGCCCGGTGCATTGACCAGACTCTTACATGAATCCGTTAAAAATGTCCCGCTCCCTCCTCTACGCCCCTCTCAGCGCGCACTGACAAAGTGCGGTGATGATAAAACAAACTGAGAACCATCAGGTAATAACTTCATTTATATAACTCTCATTAGTTGCTTTGTAGTTTAAGTTTGCTCTTTAGACAAACAGGGCTCTCAACACGCAATTCGACGTGTTCACACGCTCACACGGCATTTCTCACGCAATTCAAGCGCCAAAAATTGTTCACTCGCACCCCCCCCCCCCCCCCGGTCCTCGGAAATTACAGTCACACGCACGACCCCGCTCAAAACTTGAGAGCCCTGTATTCCTTATGTTAAAAAATAAGAGCTGCACCAGGATTAAATAACCACAGAGCAGAATAAAACTTGTACCAGATCAAAAAAGGACTACAATTTTAAATTAAATCAGGATGGATATAAACAGGGGAAAACCAGAACTTAACCCAGTCTCAGTCTTTATCTAAACCTGAGCTAACCCAAGACCAAAGTTTGACTTGAGTACAACTATAGGTGTGTTCTTAGCTACTTAGGCTACAATCAAAACAGAAGACGCAAAAGTGGCGTCTCGTCTTCAATTTTTTATCCGCGTTTAGACGAGCGTTCTCAACAGGAAATGTTTGTTTATACGAAGACGCAAAAGTGGACGCAAAAGGCAGCGAAGGGAACAGCGTCAACTAACATTTGTTTTTTCCACGACTTTACCGGAAAAGAGAAAGGTAAAACTTCAAAATAAAATGTTCTAGTTGCGTTTTAAATGAGTTGTTAAGTTCTGCTCCAAACATTTCAGTGACTTGTATTTTTGTTTACATGTTTTTGAATATTGGACTGAAAATAGTTACACTACAGGAGGATTACAGTGAATTAGAAAATATAATTTTTTTT